>OZ059904.1:22808404-23408404 GCA_964057215.1 Oscheius myriophilus | reverse complement strand
CCGGTGATAAATTTTTACCTTTTAAAAAAGCCGGTGATAAATTTATACCTATTAAAAAAGCCGATGATAGAATTCTACCTTTTAAAAAAGTCGGTGATAAATTTATACCTATTGAAAAAGCCGGTGATAGAATTCTACCTTTTGAAAAAGCCGGTGATAAATTTCTACCTTTTAAAAAAGCCGGTGATAAATTTATATCTATTGAAAAAGCCGGTGAAAAATTTTTACCTATTAAAATAGCAGGTGATAAATTTCTACCCTTTAAAAAAGCCGGTGATAAATTTTTATTTTTTAAAAACGCCGGTGATAAATTTATACCTATTAAAAAAGCCGGTGATAGAATTCTACCTTTTAAAAAGTCGGTGATAAATTTATACCTCTTAAAAAAGCCGGTGATAGAATTCTACTTTTTAAAAAAGTCGGTGATAAATTTATACCTTTTAAAAAAGCCGGTGATAAATTTATACCTTTTAAAAAAGCCGGTGATAAATTTCTACCTTTTAAAAAAGTCGGTGATAAATTTATACCTTTTAAAAAAGCCGGTGATAAATTTATACCTATTAAAATAGCCGGTGATAGAATTCTACCTTTTAAAAAAGTCGGTGATAAAATTATACCTTTTAAAAAAGCCGGTGATAAATTTATACCTATTAAAATAGCCGGTGATAGAATTCTACCTTTTAAAAAAGTCGGTGATAAATTTATACCTTTTAAAAAAGCCGGTGATAAATTTATACCTTTTAAAAAAGCCGGTGAAAAATTTCTACCTTTTAAAAAAGCCGGTGATAGAATTCTACCTTTTAAAAAAGTCGGTGATAGAATATTATCATTTAAAAAAGTCGGTGATAAATATATACCTATTAAAAAAGCCGGTGATAGAATTCTACCTTTTAAAAAAGCCGGTGATAAATTTATATCTATTGAAAAAGCCGGTGAAAAATTTTCACCTATTAAAATAGCAGGTGATAAAATTCTACCCTTTAAAAAAGCCGGTGATAAATTTTTACCTTTTAAAAAAGCCGGTGATAAATTTATACCTATTAAAAAAGCCGATGATAGAATTCTACCTTTTAAAAAAGTCGGTGATAAATTTATACCTATTGAAAAAGCCGGTGATAGAATTCTACCTTTTGAAAAAGCCGGTGATAAATTTCTACCTTTTAAAAAAGCCGGTGATAAATTTATATCTATTGAAAAAGCCGGTGAAAAATTTTTACCTATTAAAATAGCAGGTGATAAATTTCTACCCTTTAAAAAAGCCGGTGATAAATTTTTATTTTTTAAAAACGCCGGTGATAAATTTATACCTATTAAAAAAGCCGGTGATAGAATTCTACCTTTTAAAAAGTCGGTGATAAATTTATACCTCTTAAAAAAGCCGGTGAAAAATTTTTACCTATTAAAATAGCAGGTGATAAATTTCTACCTTTTAAAAAATCCGGTGATAAATTTTTACCTATTAAAAAAGTCGGTGATAAATTTATACCTTTTAAAAAAGCCGGTGATGAATTTTTACCTATTAAAATAGCAGGTGATAAATTTCTACCTTTTAAAAAAGCCGGTGATAAATTTTTACCTATTAAAAAAGCCGGTGATAAATTTATACCTTTTAAAAAAGCCGGTGATAAATTTCTACCCTTTAAAAAAGCCGGTGATAAATTTTTACCTATTAAAAAAGCCGGTGATAAATTTATACCTATTAAAAAAGCCGGTGATAGAATTCTACCTTTTGAAAAAACCGGTGATAAATTTCGATCTTTTAAAAAAGCCGGTGATAAATTTATATCTATTGAAAAAGCCGGTGAAAAATTTTTACCTATTAAAATAGCAGGTGATAAATTTCTACCCTTTAAAAAAGCCGGTGATAAATTTTTACCTATTAAAAAAGCCGGTGATAAATTCTTACCTTTTAAAAAAGCCGGTGATAAATTTATACCTATTAAAAAAGCCGGTGATAGAATTCTACCTTTTAATAAAGTCGGTGATAAATTTATACCTTTTAAAAAAACCGGTGAAAAATTTTTACCTATTAAAATAGCAGGTGATAAATTTATACCTTTTAAAAAAGCCGGTGATAAATTTCTACCCTTTAAAAAAGCCGGTGATAAATTTTTACCTATTAAAAAAGCCGGTGATAAATTTATACCTATTAAAAAAGCCGGTGATAGAATTCTACCTTTTGAAAAAACCGGTGATAAATTTCTACCTTTTAAAAAAGCCGGTGATAAATTTATATCTATTGAAAAAGCCGGTGAAAAATTTTTACCTATTAAAATAGCAGGTGATAAATTTCTACCCTTTAAAAAAGCCGGTGATAAATTTTTACCTTTTAAAAAAGCCGGTGATAAATTTATACCTATTAAAAAAGCCGGTGATAGAATTCTACCTTTTAAAAAAGTCGGTGATAAATTTATACCTTTTAAAAAAGCCGGTGAAAAATTTTTACCTATTAAAATAGCAGGTGATAAATTTCTACCTTTTAAAAAAGCCGGTGATAAATTTTTACCTATTAAAAAAGCCGGTGATAAATTTATACCTTTTAAAAAAGCCGGTGATAAATTTCTACCCTTTAAAAAAGCCGGTGATAAATTTTTACCTATTAAAAAAGCCGGTGATAAATCCTTACCTTTTAAAAAAGCCGGTGATAAATTTATACCTATTAAAATAGCCGGTGATAGAATTCTACCTTTTAAAAAAGTCGGTGATAAATTTATACCTTTTAAAAAAGCCGGTGATAAATTTATACCTTTTAAAAAAGCCGGTGATAAATTTCTACCTTTTAAAAAAGCCGGTGATAATTTTATATCTATTGAAAAAGCCGGTGAAAAATTTTTACCTATTAAAATAGCAGGTGATAAATTTCTACCCTTTAAAAAAGCCGGTGATAAATTTTTACCTATTAAAAAAGCCGGTGATAAATTCTTACCTTTTAAAAAAGCCGGTGATAAATTTATACCTATTAAAAAAGCCGGTGATAGAATTCTACCTTTTAAAAAAGTCGGTGATAAATTTATACCTTTTAAAAAAGCCGGTGAAAAATTTTTACCTATTAAAATATCAGGTGATAAATTTCTACCTTTTAAAAAAGCCGGTGATAAATTTTTACCTATTAAAAAAGCCGGTGATAAATTTATACCTTTTAAAAAAGCCGGTGATAATTTTATACCCTTTAAAAAAGCCGGTGATAGAATTCTACCTTTTAAAAAAGTCGGTGATAAATTTATACCTTTTAAAAAAGCCGGTGAAAAATTTTTACCTATTAAAAAAGCCGGTGATAAATTCTTACCTTTTAAAAAAGCCGGTGATAAATTTATACCTATTAAAAAAGCCGGTGATAGAATTCTACCTTTTAAAAAAGTCGGTGATAAATTTATACCTTTTAAAAAAGCCGGTGAAAAATTTTTACCTATTAAAATAGCAGGTGATAAATTTCTACCTTTTAAAAAAGCCGGTGATAAATTTTTACCTTTTAAAAAAGCCGGTGATAAATTTCTACCCTTTAAAAAAGCCGGTGATAAATTTTTACCTATTAAAAAAGCCGTAAAAATTTTTCACCGGTTTTTTTAAAGGTATAAATTTATCACCGACTTTTTTAAAAGGTAGAATTCTATCACCGGCTTTTTTAATAGGTATAAATTTATCACCGACTTTTTTAAAAGGTAGAATTCTATCACCGGCTTTTTTAATAGGTATAAATTTATCACCGACTTTTTTAAATGATAATATTCTATCACCGACTTTTTTAAAAGGTAGAATTCTATCACCGGCTTTTTTAAAAGGTAGAAATTTATCACCGGCTTTCTTAAAAGGTATAAATTTATCACCGGCTTTTTTAAAAGGTATAAATTTATCACCGTCTTTTTTAAAAGGTAGAATTCTATCACCGGCTATTTTAATAGGTATAAATTTATCACCGGCTTTTTTAATAGGTAAAAATTTATCACCGGCTTTTTTAAAGGGTAGAAATTTATCACCGGCTTTTTTAAAAGGTAGAAATTTATCACCTGCTATTTTAATAGGTAAAAATTTTTCACCGGCTTTTTTAATAGGTAAAAATTTATCACCGGCTTTTTTAAAAGGTAGAAATTTATCACTTGCTATTTTAATAGGTAAAAATTTTTCACCGGCTTTTTTAAAAGGTATAAACTTATCACCGACTTTTTTAAAAGGTAGAATTCTATCACCGGCTTTTTTAATAGGTATAAATTTATCACCGACTTTTTTAAATGATAATATTCTATCACCGACTTTTTTAAAAGGTAGAATTCTATCACCGGCTTTTTTAAAAGGTAGAAATTTATCACCGGCTTTCTTAAAAGGTATAAATTTATCACCGGCTTTTTTAAAAGGTATAAATTTATCACCGTCTTTTTTAAAAGGTAGAATTCTATCACCGGCTATTTTAATAGGTATAAATTTATCACCGGCTTTTTTAAAGGGTAGAAATTTATCACCGGCTTTTTTAAAAGGTAGAAATTTATCACCTGCTATTTTAATAGGTAAAAATTTTTCACCGGCTTTTTTAAAAGGTATAAATTTATCACCGACTTTTTTAAAAGGTAGAATTCTATCACCGGCTTTTTTAATAGGTATAAATTTATCACCGACTTTTTTAAATGATAATATTCTATCACCGACTTTTTTAAAAGGTAGAATTCTATCACCGGCTTTTTTAAAAGGTAGAAATTTATCACCGGCTTTCTTAAAAGGTATAAATTTATCACCGGCTTTTTTAAAAGGTATAAATTTATCACCGTCTTTTTTAAAAGGTAGAATTCTATCACCGGCTATTTTAATAGGTATAAATTTATCACCGGCTTTTTTAATAGGTAAAAATTTATCACCGGCTTTTTTAAAGGGTAGAAATTTATCACCGGCTTTTTTAAAAGGTAGAAATTTATCACCTGCTATTTTAATAGGTAAAAATTTTTCACCGGCTTTTTTAAAAGGTATAAATTTATCACCGACTTTTTTAAAAGGTAGAATTCTATCACCGGCTTTTTTAATAGGTATAAATTTATCACCGGCTTTTGTAAAAGGTAAGAATTTATCACCGGCTATTTTAATAGGTAAAAATTTATCACCGGCTTTTTTAAAGGGTAGAAATTTATCACCGGCTTTTTTAAAAGGTATAAATTTATCACCGGCTTTTTTAATAGGTAAAAATTCATCACCGGCTTTTTTAAAAGGTAGAAATTTATCACCTGCTATTTTAATAGGTAAAAATTTTTCACCGGCTTTTTTAAAAGGTATAAATTTATCACCGACTTTTTTAAAAGGTAGAATTCTATCACCGGCTTTTTTAATAGGTATAAATTTATCACCGACTTTTTTAAAAGGTAGAATTCTATCACCGGCTTTTTTAATAGGTATAAATTTATCACCGACTTTTTTAAAAGGTAGAATTCTATCACCGGCTTTTTTTATAGGTATAAATTTATCACCGACTTTTTTAAATGATAATATTCTATCACCGACTTTTTTAAAAGGTAGAATTCTATCACCGGCTTTTTTAAAAGGTATAAATTTATCACCGGCTTTTTTAATAGGTAAAAATTTATCACCGGCTTTTTTAAAGGGTAGAAATTTATCACCGGCTTTTTTAAAAGGTAGAAATTTATCACCTGCTATTTTAATAGGTAAAAATTTTTCACCGGCTTTTTTAAAAGGTATAAATTTATCACCGACTTTTTTAAAGGTAGAATTCTATCACCGGCTTTTTTAATAGGTATAAATTTATCACCGGCTTTTGTAAAAGGTAAGAATTTATCACCGGCTATTTTAATAGGTAAAAATTTATCACCGGCTTTTTTAAAGGGTAGAAATTTATCACCGGCTTTTTTAAAAGGTATAAATTTATCACCGGCTTTTTTAATAGGTAAAAATTCATCACCGGCTTTTTTAAAAGGTAGAAATTTATCACCTGCTATTTTAATAGGTAAAAATTTTTCACCGGCTTTTTTAAAAGGTATAAATTTATCACCGACTTTTTTAAAAGGTAGAATTCTATCACCGGCTTTATTAATAGGTATAAATTTATCACCGGCTTTTTTAAAAGGTAAGAATTTATCACCGGCTTTTTTAATAGGTAAAAATTTTTCACCGGCTTTTTTAAAAGGTATAAATTTATCACCGACTTTTTTAAAAGGTAGAATTCTATCACCGGCTTTTTTAAAGGGTATAAATTTATCACCGGCTTTTTTAAAAGGTATAAATTTGTCACCGGCTTTTTTAATAGGTAAAAATTTTTCACCGGCTTTTTTAAAAGGTATAAATTTATCACCGACTTTTTTAAAAGGTAGAATTCTATCACCGGCTTTTTTAATAGGTATAAATTTATCACCGGCTTTTTTAAAAGGTAAGAATTTATCACCGGCTTTTTTAATAGGTAAAAATTTTTCACCGGCTTTTTTAAAAGGTATAAATTTATCACCGGCTTTTTTAAAAGGTAGAAATCTATCACCGGCTTTTTTAATAGGTATAAATTTATCACCGGCTTTTTTAAAAGGTAAGAATTTATCACCGGCTTTTTTAATAGGTAAAAATTTATCACCGGCTTTTTTAAAGGGTAGAAATTTATCACCTGCTATTTTAATAGGTAAAAATTTTTCACCGGCTTTTTCAATAGATATAAATTTATCACCGGCTTTTTTAAAAGGTATAAATTAATCACCGACTTTTTTAAAAGGTAGAATTCTATCACCGGCTTTTTTAATAGGTATAAATTTATCACCGGCTTTTTTAAAAGGTAAGAATTTATTACCGGCTTTTTTAATAGGTAAAAATTTTTCACCGGCTTTTTTAAAAGGTATAAATTTATCACCGACTTTTTTAAAAGGTAGAATTCTATCACCGGCTTTTTTAATGGGTATAAATTTATCACCGGCTTTTTTAAAAGGTATAAATTTATCACCGGCTTTTTTAATAGGTGAAAATTTATCACCGGCTTTTTTAAAGGGTAGAAATTTATCACCTGCTATTTTAAAAGGTAAAAATTTTTCACCGGCTTTTTCAATAGATATAAATTTATCACCGGCTTTTTTAAAAGGTAAGAATTTATCACCGGCTTTTTTAATAGGTAAAAATTTTTCACCGGCTTTTTTAAAAGGTATAAATTTATCACCGACTTTTTTAAAAGGTAGAATTCTATCACCGGCTTTTTTAATGGGTATAAATTTATCACCGGCTTTTTTAAAAGGTATAAATTTATCACCGACTTTTTTAAAAGGTAGAAGTTTATCACCGGCTTTTTTAATAGGTATAAATTTATCACCGGCTTTTTTAAAGGTATAAATTTATCACCGGCTTTTTTAAAAGTTAGAAATTTATCACCGGCTTTTTTAAAAGGTAAAAATTTATCACCGGCTTTTTTAAAGGGTAGAAATTTATCACCGACTTTTTTAAAAGGTAGAATTCTATCACCGGCTTTTTTAATAGGTATAAATTTATCACCGGCTTTTTTAAAAGGTAAGAATTTATCACCGGCTTTTTTAATAGGTAAAAATTTATCACCGGCTTTTTTAAAGGGTAAAAATTTATCACCGGCTTTTTTAAAAGGTAGAAATTTATCACCTGCTATTTTAATAGGTAAAAATTTTTCACCGGCTTTTTCAAAAGGTATAAATTTATCACCGACTTTTTTAAAAGGTAGAATTCTATCACCGGCTTTTTTAATAGGTATAAATTTATCACCGGCTTTTTTAAAAGGTAAGAATTTATCACCGGCTTTTTTAATAGGTAAAAATTTTTCACCGGCTTTTTTAAAAGGTATAAATTTATCACCGACTTTTTTAAAAGGTAGAATTCTATCACCGGCTTTTTTAAAGGGTATAAATTTATCACCGGCTTTTTTAAAAGGTATAAATTTATCACCGGCTTTTTTAATAGGTAAAAATTTATCACCGGCTTTTTTAATAGGTATAAATTTATCACCGGCTTTTTTAAAGGGTAGAAATTTATCACCGACTTTTTTAAAAGGTAGAATTCTATCAACCGGCTTTTTTAATAGGTAAAAATTTATCACCGACTTTTTTAAAAGGTAGAATTCTATCACCGGCTATTTTAATAGGTATAAATTTATCACCGGCTTTTTTAAAAGGTAAAAATTTATCACCGGCTTTTTTAAAGGGTAAAAATTTATCACCGGCTTTTTTAAAAGGTAGAAATTTATCACCTGCTATTTTAATAGGTAAAAATTTTTCACCGGCTTTTTCAAAAGGTATAAATTTATCACCGACTTTTTTAAAAGGTAGAATTCTATCACCGGCTTTTTTAATAGGTATAAATTTATCACCGGCTTTTTTAAAAGGTAAGAATTTATCACCGGCTTTTTTAATAGGTAAAAATTTTTCACCGGCTTTTTTAAAAGGTATAAATTTATCACCGACTTTTTTAAAAGGTAGAATTCTATCACCGGCTTTTTTAAAGGGTATAAATTTATCACCGGCTTTTTTAAAAGGTATAAATTTATCACCGGCTTTTTTAATAGGTAAAAATTTATCACCGGCTTTTTTAATAGGTATAAATTTATCACCGGCTTTTTTAAAGGTATAAATTTATCACCGACTTTTTTAAATGATAATATTCTATCACCGACTTTTTTAAAAGGTAGAATTCTATCACCGGCTTTTTTAAAAGGTAGAAATTTATCACCGGCTTTTTTAAAAGGTATAAATTTATCACCGGCTTTTTTAAAAGGTATAAATTTATCACCGACTTTTTTAAAAGGTAGAATTCTATCACCGGCTATTTTAATAGGTATAAATTTATCACCGGCTTTTTTAAAAGGTAAGAATTTATCACCGGCTTTTTTAATAGGTAAAAATTTATCACCGGCTTTTTTAAAGGGTAGAAATTTATCACCGACTTTTTTAAAAGGTAGAATTCTATCACCGGCTTTTTTAATAGGTATAAATTTATCACCGACTTTTTTAAAAGGTAGAATTCTATCACCGGCTATTTTAATAGGTATAAATTTATCACCGGCTTTTTTAAAAGGTAAGAATTTATCACCGGCTTTTTTAATAGGTAAAAATTTATCACCGGCTTTTTTAAAGGGTAGAAATTTATCACCGGCTTTTTTAAAAGGTAAAAATTTATCACCGGCTTTTTTAAAAGGTAAGAATTTATCACCGGCTTTTTTAATAGGTAAAAATTTTTCACCGGCTTTTTTAAAAGGTATAAATTTATCACCGACTTTTTTAAAAGGTAGAATTCTATCACCGGCTTTTTTAATGGGTATAAATTTATCACCGGCTTTTTTAAAAGGTATAAATTTATCACCGACTTTTTTAAAAGGTAGAAGTTTATCACCGGCTTTTTTAATAGGTATAAATTTATCACCGGCTTTTTTAAAGGTATAAATTTATCACCGGCTTTTTTAAAAGTTAGAAATTTATCACCGGCTTTTTTAAAAGGTAAAAATTTATCACCGGCTTTTTTAAAGGGTAGAAATTTATCACCGACTTTTTTAAAAGGTAGAATTCTATCACCGGCTTTTTTAATAGGTATAAATTTATCACCGACTTTTTTAAAAGGTAGAATTCTATCACCGGCTATTTTAATAGGTATAAATTTATCACCGGCTTTTTTAAAAGGTAAGAATTTATCACCGGCTTTTTTAATAGGTAAAAATTTATCACCGGCTTTTTTAAAGGGTAAAAATTTATCACCGGCTTTTTTAAAAGGTAGAAATTTATCACCTGCTATTTTAATAGGTAAAAATTTTTCACCGGCTTTTTCAAAAGGTATAAATTTATCACCGACTTTTTTAAAAGGTAGAATTCTATCACCGGCTTTTTTAATAGGTATAAATTTATCACCGGCTTTTTTAAAAGGTAAGAATTTATCACCGGCTTTTTTAATAGGTAAAAATTTTTCACCGGCTTTTTTAAAAGGTATAAATTTATCACCGACTTTTTTAAAAGGTAGAATTCTATCACCGGCTTTTTTAAAGGGTATAAATTTATCACCGGCTTTTTTAAAAGGTATAAATTTATCACCGGCTTTTTTAATAGGTAAAAATTCATCACCGGCTTTTTTAATAGGTATAAATTTATCACCGGCTTTTTTAAAGGTATAAATTTATCACCGACTTTTTAAAATGATAATATTCTATCACCGACTTTTTTAAAAGGTAGAATTCTATCACCGGCTTTTTTAAAAGGTAGAAATTTATCACCGGCTTTTTTAAAAGGTATAAATTTATCACCGGCTTTTTTAAAAGGTATAAATTTATCACCGACTTTTTTAAAAGGTAGAATTCTATCACCGGCTTTTTTAATAGGTAAAAATTTATCACCGGCTTTTTTAAAGGGTAGAAATTTATCACCGACTTTTTTAAAAGGTAGAATTCTATCACCGGCTTTTTTAATAGGTATAAATTTATCACCGACTTTTTTAAAAGGTAGAATTCTATCACCGGCTATTTTAATAGGTATAAATTTATCACCGGCTTTTTTAAAAGGTAAGAATTTATCACCGGCTTTTTTAATAGGTAAAAATTTATCACCGGCTTTTTTAAAGGGTAGAAATTTATCACCGGCTTTTTTAAAAGGTAAAAATTTATCACCGGCTTTTTTAAAAGGTAGAAATTTATCACCTGCTATTTTAATAGGTAAAAATTTTTCACCGGCTTTTTTAAAAGGTATAAATTTATCACCGACTTTTTTAAAAGGTAGAATTCTATCACCGGCTTTTTTAATAGGTATAAATTTATCACCGGCTTTTTTAAAAGGTAAGAATTTATCACCGGCTTTTTTAATAGGTAAAAATTTTTCACCGGCTTTTTTAAAAGGTATAAATTTATCACCGACTTTTTTAAAAGGTAGAATTCTATCACCGGCTTTTTTAAAGGGTATAAATTTATCACCGGCTTTTTTAAAAGGTATAAATTTATCACCGGCTTTTTTAATAGGTAAAAATTTATCACCGGCTTTTTTAAAAGGTAGAAATTTATCACCTGCTATTTTAATAGGAAAAAATTTTTCACCGGCTTTTTTAAAAGGTATAAATTTATCACCGACTTTTTTAAAAGGTAGAATTCTATCACCGGCTTTTTTAATAGGTATAAATTTATCACCGGCTTTTTTAAAAGGTAAGAATTTATCACCGGCTTTTTTAATAGGTAAAAATTTATCACCGGCTTTTTTAAAGGGTAGAAATTTATCACCTGCTATTTTAATAGGTAGAAATTTTGCACCGGCTTTTTCAATAGATATAAAAATATCACCGGCTTTATTAATAGGTTTAAATTTATCACCGGCTTTTTTAAAGGTATAAATTTATCACCGACTTTTTTAAATGATAATATTCTATCACCGACTTTTTTAAAAGGTAGAATTCTATCACCGGCTTTTTTAAAAGGTAGAAATTTATCACCGGCTTTTTTAAAAGGTATAAATTTAACACCGGCTTTTTTAAAAGGTATAAATTTATCACCGACTTTTTTAAAAGGTAGAATTCTATCACCGGCTTTTTTAATAGGTATAAATTTATCACCGGCTTTTGTAAAAGGTAAGAATTTATCACCGGCTATTTTAATAGGTAAAAATTTATCACCGGCTTTTTTAAAGGGTAGAAATTTATCACCGGCTTTTTTAAAAGGTATAAATTTATCACCGGCTTTTTTAATAGGTAAAAATTCATCACCGGCTTTTTTAAAAGGTAGAAATTTATCACCTGCTATTTTAATAGGTAAAAATTTTTCACCGGCTTTTTTAAAAGGTATAAATTTATCACCGACTTTTTTAAAAGGTAGAATTCTATCACCGGCTTTATTAATAGGTATAAATTTATCACCGGCTTTTTTAAAAGGTAAGAATTTATCACCGGCTTTTTTAATAAGTAAAAATTTTTCACCGGCTTTTTTAAAAGGTATAAATTTATCACCGACTTTTTTAAAAGGTAGAATTCTATCACCGGCTTTTTTAAAGGGTATAAATTTATCACCGGCTTTTTTAAAAGGTATAAATTTGTCACCGGCTTTTTTAATAGGTAAAAATTTATCACCGGCTTTTTTAAAAGGTAGAAATTTATCACCTGCTATTTTAATAGGTAAAAATTTTTCACCGGCTTTTTTAAAAGGTATAAATTTATCACCGACTTTTTTAAAAGGTAGAATTCTATCACCGGCTTTTTTAATAGGTATAAATTTATCACCGGTTTTTTTAAAAGGTAAGAATTTATCACCGGCTTTTTTAATAGGTAAAAATTTTTCACCGGCTTTTTTAAAAGGTATAAATTTATCACCGGCTTTTTTAAAAGGTAGAAATCTATCACCGGCTTTTTTAATAGGTATAAATTTATCACCGGCTTTTTTAAAAGGTAAGAATTTATCACCGGCTTTTTTAATAGATATAAATTTATCACCGGCTTTTTTAATAGGTAAAAATTTATCACCGGCTTTTTTAAAGGGTAGAAATTTATCACCTGCTATTTTAAAAGGTAAAAATTTTTCACCGGCTTTTTCAATAGATATAAATTTATCACCGGCTTTTTTAAAAGGTAAGAATTTATCACCGGCTTTTTTAATAGGTAAAAATTTTTCACCGGCTTTTTTAAAAGGTATAAATTTATCACCGACTTTTTTAAAAGGTAGAATTCTATCACCGGCTTTTTTAATGGGTATAAATTTATCACCGGCTTTTTTAAAAGGTATAAATTTATCACCGACTTTTTTAAAAGGTAGAAGTTTATCACCGGCTTTTTTAATAGGTATAAATTTATCACCGGCTTTTTTAAAGGTATAAATTTATCACCGACTTTTTTAAATGATAATATTCTATCACCGACTTTTTTAAAAGGTAGAATTCTATCACCGGCTTTTTTAAAAGGTAGAAATTTATCACCGGCTTTTTTAAAAGGTATAAATTTATCACCGGCTTTTTTAAAAGGTATAAATTTATCACCGACTTTTTTAAAAGGTAGAATTCTATCACCGGCTATTTTAATAGGTATAAATTTATCACCGGCTTTTTTAAAAGGTAAGAATTTATCACCGGCTTTTTTAAAGGGTAGAAATTTATCACCGACTTTTTTAAAAGGTAGAATTCTATCACCGGCTTTTTTAATAGGTATAAATTTATCACCGACTTTTTTAAAAGGTAGAATTCTATCACCGGCTATTTTAATAGGTATAAATTTATCACCGGCTTTTTTAATAGGTATAAATTTATCACCGGCTTTTTTAAAAGGTAAGAATTTATCACCGGCTTTTTTAATAGGTAAAAATTTATCACCGGCTTTTTTAAAGGGTAGAAATTTATCACCGGCTTTTTTAAAAGGTAAAAATTTATCACCGGCTTTTTTAAAAGGTAGAAATTTATCACCTGCTATTTTAATAGGTAAAAATTTTTCACCGGCTTTTTTAAAAGGTATAAATTTATCACCGACTTTTTTAAAAGGTAGAATTCTATCACCGGCTTTTTTAATAGGTATAAATTTATCACCGGCTTTTTTAAAAGGTAAGAATTTATCACCGGCTTTTTTAATAGGTAAAAATTTTTCACCGGCTTTTTTAAAGGGTAGAAATTTATCACCTGCTATTTTAATAGGTAGAAATTTTGCACCGGCTTTTTCAATAGATATAAAAATATCACCGGCTTTATTAATAGGTTTAAATTTATCACCGGCTTTTTTAAAGGTATAAATTTATCACCGACTTTTTTAAAAGGTAGAAATTTATCACCGACTTTTTTAAAAGGTAGAATTCTATTATCACCGGCTTTTTTAATAGGTAAAAATTTATCACCGGCTTTTTTAAAAGGTAGAAATTTATCACCTGCTATTTTAATAGGAAAAAACTTTTCACCGGCTTTTTTAAAAGGTATAAATTTATCACCGACTTTTTTAAAAGGTAGAATTCTATCACCGGCTTTTTTAATAGGTATAAATTTATCACCGGCTTTTTTAAAAGGTAAGAATTTATCACCGGCTTTTTTAATAGGTAAAAATTTATCACCGGCTTTTTTAAAGGGTAGAAATTTATCACCTGCTATTTTAATAGGTAGAAATTTTGCACCGGCCTTTTCAATAGATATAAAATTATCACCGGCTTTATTAATAGGTTTAAATTTATCACCGGCTTTTTTAAAGGTATAAATTTATCACCGACTTTTTTGAATGATAATATTCTATCACCGACTTTTTTAAAAGGTAGAATTCTATCACCGGCTTTTTTAAAAGGTAGAAATTTATCACCGGCTTTTTTAAAAGGTATAAATTTATCACCGGCTTTTTTAAAAGGTATAAATTTATCACCGACTTTTTTAAAAGGTAGAATTCTATCACCGGCTATTTTAATAGGTATAAATTTATCACCGGCTTTTTTAAAAGGTAAGAATTTATCACCGGCTTTTTTAATAGGTAAAAATTTATCACCGGCTTTTTTAAAGGGTAGAAATTTATCACCGGCTTTTTTAAAAGGTATAAATTTATCACCGGCTTTTTTAATAGGTAAAAATTTATCACCGGCTTTTTTAAAAGGTAGAAATTTATCACCTGCTATTTTAATAGGTAAAAATTTTTCACCGGCTTTTTTAAAAGGTATAAATTTATCACCCACTTTTTTGAAAGGTAGAATTCTATCACCGGCTTTTTTAATAGGTATAAATTTATCACCGGCTTTTTTGAAAGGTAAGAATTTATCACCGGCTATTTTGATAGGTAAAAATTTATCACCGGCTTTTTTAAAGGGTAGAAATTTATCACCGGCTTTTTTAAAAGGTATAAATTTATCACCGGCTTTTTTAATAGGTAAAAATTTATCACCGGCTTTTTTAAAAGGTAGAAATTTATCACCTGCTATTTTAATAGGTAAAAATTTTTCACCGGCTTTTTTAAAAGGTATAAATTTATCACCCACTTTTTTGAAAGGTAGAATTCTATCACCGGCTTTTTTAATAGGTATAAATTTATCACCGGCTTTTTTGAAAGGTAAGAATTTATCACCGGCTATTTTGATAGGTAAAAATTTATCACCGGCTTTTTTAAAGGGTAGAAATTTATCACCGGCTTTTTTAAAAGGTATAAATTTATCACCGGCTTTTTTAAAAGGTATAAATTTATCACCGACTTTTTTAAAAGGTAGAATTCTATCACCGGCTATTTTAATAGGTATAAATTTATCACCGGCTTTTTTAAAAGGTAAGAATTTATCACCGGCTTTTTTAATAGGTAAAAATTTATCACCGGCTTTTTTAAAGGGTAGAAATTTATCACCGGCTTTTTTAAAAGGTATAAATTTATCACCGGCTTTTTTAATAGGTAAAAATTTATCACCGGCTTTTTTAAAAGGTAGAAATTTATCACCTGCTATTTTAATAGGTAAAAATTTTTCACCGGCTTTTTTAAAAGGTATAAATTTATCACCCACTTTTTTGAAAGGTAGAATTCTATCACCGGCTTTTTTAATAGGTATAAATTTATCACCGGCTTTTTTGAAAGGTAAGAATTTATCACCGGCTATTTTGATAGGTAAAAATTTATCACCGGCTTTTTTAAAGGGTAGAAATTTATCACCGGCTTTTTTAAAAGGTATAAATTTATCACCGGCTTTTTTAATAGGTAAAAATTTATCACCGGCTTTTTTAAAGGGTAGAAATTTATCACCGGCTTTTTTAAAAGGTAAAAATTTATCACCGGCTTTTTTAAAAGGTAGAAATTTATCACCTGCTATTTTAATAGGTAAAAATTTTTCACCGGCTTTTTTAAAAGGTATAAATTTATCACCGACTTTTTTAAAAGGTAGAATTCTATCACCGGCTTTTTTAATAGGTATAAATTTATCACCGGCTTTTTTAAAAGGTAAGAATTTATCACCGGCTTTTTTAATAGGTAAAAATTTTTCACCGGCTTTTTTAAAAGGTATAAATTTATCACCGACTTTTTTAAAAGGTAGAATTCTATCACCGGCTTTTTTAAAGGGTATAAATTTATCACCGGCTTTTTTAAAAGGTATAAATTTATCACCGGCTTTTTTAATAGGTAAAAATTTATCACCGGCTTTTTTAAAAGGTAAAAATTTATCACCGGCTTTTTTAAAGGGTAGAAATTTATCACCTGCTAATTTAATAGGTAAAAATTTTTCACCGGCTTTTTCAATAGATATAAATTTATCACCGGCTTTTTTAAAAGGTAGAATTCTATCACCGGCTTTTTTAATAGGTATAAATTTATCACCGACTTTTTTAAATGATAATATTCTATCACCGGCTTTTTTAATAGGTAAAAATTTATCACCGGCTTTTTTAAAGGGTAGAAATTTATCACCGGCTTTTTTAAATGGTACAAATTTATCACCGGCTTTTTTAAAAGGTATAAATTTATCACCGACTTTTTTAAAAGGTAGAATTCTATCACCGGATTTTTTAATAGGTATAAATTTATCACCGACTTTTTTAAATGATAATATTCTATCACCGGCTTTTTTAAATGGTATAAATTCATCACCGGCTTTTTTAAAAGGTATAAATTTATCACCGACTTTTTTAAAAAGTAGAATTCTATCACCGGCTTTTTTAATAGGTATAAATTTATCACCGGCTTTTTTAAAAGGTAAGAATTTATCACCGGCTTTTTTAATAGGTAAAAATTTTTCACCGGCTTTTTTAAAAGGTATAAATTTATCACCGACTTTTTTAAAAGGTAGAATTCTATCACCGGCTTTTTTAAAGGGTATAAATTTATCACCGGCTTTTTTAAAAGGTATAAATTTATCACCGGCTTTTTTAATAGGTAAAAATTTATCACCGGCTTTTTTAAAAGGTAGAAATTTATCACCTGCTATTTTAATAGGAAAAAATTTTTCACCGGCTTTTTTAAAAGGTATAAATTTATCACCGACTTTTTTAAAAGGTAGAATTCTATCACCGGCTTTTTTAATAGGTATAAATTTATCACCGGCTTTTTTAAAAGGTAAGAATTTATCACCGGCTTTTTTAATAGGTAAAAATTTATCACCGGCTTTTTTAAAGGGTAGAAATTTATCACCTGCTATTTTAATAGGTAGAAATTTTGCACCGGCCTTTTCAATAGATATAAAATTATCACCGGCTTTATTAATAGGTTTAAATTTATCACCGGCTTTTTTAAAGGTATAAATTTATCACCGACTTTTTTGAATGATAATATTCTATCACCGACTTTTTTAAAAGGTAGAATTCTATCACCGGCTTTTTTAAAAGGTAGAAATTTATCACCGGCTTTTTTAAAAGGTATAAATTTATCACCGGCTTTTTTAAAAGGTATAAATTTATCACCGACTTTTTTAAAAGGTAGAATTCTATCACCGGCTTTTTTAAAAGGTATAAATTTATCACCGGCTTTTTTAATAGGTAAAAATTTATCACCGGCTTTTTTAAAAGGTAGAAATTTATCACCTGCTATTTTAATAGGTAAAAATTTTTCACCGGCTTTTTTAAAAGGTATAAATTTATCACCCACTTTTTTGAAAGGTAGAATTCTATCACCGGCTTTTTTAATAGGTATAAATTTATCACCGGCTTTTTTGAAAGTTAAGAATTTATCACCGGCTATTTTGATAGGTAAAAATTTATCACCGGCTTTTTTAAAGGGTAGAAATTTATCACCGGCTTTTTTAAAAGGTATAAATTTATCACCGACTTTTTTAAAAGGTAGAATTCTATCACCGGCTTTTTTAATAGGTATAAATTTATCACCGACTTTTTTAAATGATAATATTCTATCACCGACTTTTTTAAAAGGTAAAATTCTATCACCGGCTTTTTTAAAAGGTAGAAATTTATCACCGGTTTTTTTAAAAGGTATAAATTTATCACCGACTTTTTTAAAAGGTAGAAATTTATCACCGACTTTTTTAAAAGGTAGAATTCTATCACCGGCTATTTTAATAGGTATAAATTTATCACCGGCTTTTTTAAAAAGTAAGGATTTATCACCGGCTTTTTTAATAGGTAAAAATTTATCACCGGCTTTTTTAAAGGGTAGAAATTTATCACCGGCTTTTTTAAAAGGTATAAATTTATCACCGGCTTTTTTAATAGGTAAGAATTTATCACCGGCTATTTTAATAGGTAAAAATTTATCACCGGCTTTTTTAAAGGGTATAATTTTATCACCGGCTTTTTTAAAAGGTATAAATTCATCACCGGCTTTTTTAATAGGTAAAAATTTATCACCGGCTTTTTTAAAAGGTAGAAATTTATCACCTGCTTTTTTAATAGGTAAAAATTTTTCACCGGCTTTTTTAAAAGGTATAAATTTTTCACCGACTTTTTTAAAAGGTAGAATTCTATCACCGGCTTTTTTAATAGGTATAAGTTTATCACCGACTTTTTTAAATGATAAAATTCTATCACCGACTTTTTTAAAAGGTAGAATTCTATCACCGGCTTTTTTAAAAGGTTGAAATTTATCACCGGCTTTTTTAAAAAGTATAAATTTATCACCGGCTTTTTTAAAAGGTATAAATTTATCACCGACTTTTTTAAAAGGTAGAATTCTATCACCGGCTATTTTAATAGGTGTAAATTTATCACCGGCTTTTTTAAAAGGTAAGGATTTATCACCGGCTTTTTTAATAGGTAAAAATTTATCACCGGCTTTTTTAAAGGGTAGAAATTTATCACCGGCTTTTTTAAAAGGTATAAATTTATCACCGGCTTTTTTAATAGGTAAAAATTTATCACCGACTTTTTTAAATGATAATATTCTATCACCGACTTTTTTAAAAGGTAGAATTCTATCACCGGCTTTTTTAAAAGGTAGAAATTTATCACCGGTTTTTTTAAAAGGTATAAATTTATCACCGGCTTTTTTAAAAGGTATAAATTCATCACCGACTTTTTTAAAAGGTAGAATTCTATCAACGGCTATTTTAATAGGTATAAATTTATCACCGGCTTTTTTAAAAAGTAAGGATTTATCACCGGCTTTTTTAATAGGTAAAAATTTATCACCGGCTTTTTTAAAGGGTAGAAATTTATCACCGGCTTTTTTAAAAGGTATAAATTTAGCACCGGCTTTTTTAATAGGTAAGGATTTATCACCGGCTTTTTTAATAGGTAAAAATTTATCACCGGCTTTTTTAAAGGGTAGAAATTTATCACCGGCTTTTTTAAAAGGTAGAATTCTATCACCGGCTTTTTTAAAAGGTAGAAATTTATCACCGGCTTTTTTAAAAGGTATAAACTTATCACCGGCTTTTTTAAAAGGTATAAATTTATCACCGACTTTTTTAAAAGGTAGAATTCTATCACCGGCTATTTTAATAGGTATAAATTTATCACCGGCTTTTTTAAAAGGTAAGAATTTATCACCGGCTTTTTTAATAGGTAAAAATTTATCACCGGCTTTTTTAAAGGGTAGAAATTTATCACCGGCTTTTTTAAAAGGTATAAATTTAGCACCGGCTTTTTTAATAGGTAAGGATTTATCACCGGCTTTTTTAATAGGTAAAAATTTATCACCGGCTTTTTTAAAGGGTAGAAATTTATCACCGGCTTTTTTAAAAGGTAGAATTCTATCACCGGCTTTTTTAAAAGGTAGAAATTTATCACCGGCTTTTTTAAAAGGTATAAACTTATCACCGGCTTTTTTAAAAGGTATAAATTTATCACCGACTTTTTTAAAAGGTAGAATTCTATCACCGGCTATTTTAATAGGTATAAATTTATCACCGGCTTTTTTAAAAGGTAAGAATTTATCACCGGCTTTTTTAATAGGTAAAAATTTATCACCGGCTTTTTTAAAGGGTAGAAATTTTTCACCGGCTTTTTTAAAAGGTATAAATTTATCACCCACTTTTTTGAAAGGTAGAATTCTATCACCGGCTTTTTTAAAAGGTAGAAATTTATCACCGGCTTTTTTAAAAGGTATAAACTTATCACCGGCTTTTTTAAAAGGTATAAATTTATCACCGACTTTTTTAAAAGGTAGAATTCTATCACCGGCTATTTTAATAGGTATAAATTTATCACCGGCTTTTTTAAAAGGTAAGAATTTATCACCGGCTTTTTTAATAGGTAAAAATTTATCACCGGCTTTTTTAAAGGGTAGAAATTTATCACCGGCTTTTTTAAAAGGTATAAATTTAGCACCGGCTTTTTTAATAGGTAAGGATTTATCACCGGCTTTTTTAATAGGTAAAAATTTATCACCGGCTTTTTTAAAGGGTAGAAATTTATCACCGGCTTTTTTAAAAGGTAGAATTCTATCACCGGCTTTTTTAAAAGGTAGAAATTTATCACCGGCTTTTTTAAAAGGTATAAACTTATCACCGGCTTTTTTAAAAGGTATAAATTTATCACCGACTTTTTTAAAAGGTAGAATTCTATCACCGGCTATTTTAATAGGTATAAATTTATCACCGGCTTTTTTAAAAGGTAAGAATTTATCACCGGCTTTTTTAATAGGTAAAAATTTATCACCGGCTTTTTTAAAGGGTAGAAATTTTTCACCGGCTTTTTTAAAAGGTATAAATTTATCACCCACTTTTTTGAAAGGTAGAATTCTATCACCGGCTTTTTTAATAGGTATAAATTTATCACCGGCTTTTTTAAAAGGTTGAAATTTATCACCGGCTTTTTTTAAAAAGTATAAATTTATCACCGGCTTTTTTAAAAGGTATAAATTTATCACCGACTTTTTTAAAAGGTAGAATTCTATCACCGGCTATTTTAATAGGTGTAAATTTATCACCGGCTTTTTTAAAAGGTAAGGATTTATCACCGGCTTTTTTAATAGGTAAAAATTTATCACCGGCTTTTTTAAAGGGTAGAAATTTATCACCGGCTTTTTTAAAAGGTATAAATTTATCACCGGCTTTTTTAATAGGTAAAAATTTATCACCGACTTTTTTAAATGATAATATTCTATCACCGACTTTTTTAAAAGGTAGAATTCTATCACCGGCTTTTTTAAAAGGTAGAAATTTATCACCGGTTTTTTTAAAAGGTATAAATTTATCACCGGCCATTTTAAAAGGTATAAATTTATCACCGACTTTTTTAAAAGGTAGAATTCTATCAACGGCTATTTTAATAGGTACAAATTTATCACCGGCTTTTTTAAAAAGTAAGGATTTATCACCGGCTTTTTTAATAGGTAAAAATTTATCACCGGCTTTTTTAAAGGGTAGAAATTTATCACCGGCTTTTTTAAAAGGTATAAATTTATCACCGGCTTTTTTAATAGGTAGAAATTTATCACCTGCTATTTTAATAGGTAAAAATTTTTCACCGGCTTTTTTAAAAGGTATAAATTTATCACCCACTTTTTTGAAAGGTAGAATTCTATCACCGGCTTTTTTAATAGGTATAAATTTATCACCGGCTTTTTTAAAAGGTTGAAATTTATCACCGGCTTTTTTTAAAAAGTATAAATTTATCACCGGCTTTTTTAAAAGGTATAAATTTATCACCGACTTTTTTAAAAGGTAGAATTCTATCACCGGCTATTTTAATAGGTGTAAATTTATCACCGGCTTTTTTAAAAGGTAAGGATTTATCACCGGCTTTTTTAATAGGTAAAAATTTATCACCGGCTTTTTTAAAGGGTAGAAATTTATCACCGGCTTTTTTAAAAGGTATAAATTTATCACCGGCTTTTTTAATAGGTAAAAATTTATCACCGACTTTTTTAAATGATAATATTCTATCACCGACTTTTTTAAAAGGTAGAATTCTATCACCGGCTTTTTTAAAAGGTAGAAATTTATCACCGGTTTTTTTAAAAGGTATAAATTTATCACCGGCTTTTTTAAAAGGTATAAATTTATCACCGACTTTTTTAAAAGGTAGAATTCTATCACCGGCTATTTTAATAGGTGTAAATTTATCACCGGCTTTTTTAAAAGGTAAGGATTTATCACCGGCTTTTTTAATAGGTAAAAATTTATCACCGGCTTTTTTAAAGGGTAGAAATTTATCACCGGCTTTTTTAAAAGGTATAAATTTATCACCGGCTTTTTTAATAGGTAAAAATTTATCACCGACTTTTTTAAATGATAATATTCTATCACCGACTTTTTTAAAAGGTAGAATTCTATCACCGGCTTTTTTAAAAGGTAGAAATTTATCACCGGTTTTTTTAAAAGGTATAAATTTATCACCGGCTTTTTTAAAAGGTATAAATTCATCACCGACTTTTTTAAAAGGTAGAATTCTATCAACGGCTATTTTAATAGGTATAAATTTATCACCGGCTTTTTTAAAAAGTAAGGATTTATCACCGGCTTTTTTAATAGGTAAAAATTTATCACCGGCTTTTTTAAAGGGTAGAAATTTATCACCGGCTTTTTTAAAAGGTATAAATTTAGCACCGGCTTTTTTAATAGGTAAGGATTTATCACCGGCTTTTTTAATAGGTAAAAATTTATCACCGGCTTTTTTAAAGGGTAGAAATTTATCACCGGCTTTTTTAAAAGGTAGAATTCTATCACCGGCTTTTTTAAAAGGTAGAAATTTATCACCGGCTTTTTTAAAAGGTATAAACTTATCACCGGCTTTTTTAAAAGGTATAAATTTATCACCGACTTTTTTAAAAGGTAGAATTCTATCACCGGCTATTTTAATAGGTATAAATTTATCACCGGCTTTTTTAAAAGGTAAGAATTTATCACCGGCTTTTTTAATAGGTAAAAATTTATCACCGGCTTTTTTAAAGGGTAGAAATTTATCACCGGCTTTTTTAAAAGGTATAAATTTAGCACCGGCTTTTTTAATAGGTAAGGATTTATCACCGGCTTTTTTAATAGGTAAAAATTTATCACCGGCTTTTTTAAAGGGTAGAAATTTATCACCGGCTTTTTTAAAAGGTAGAATTCTATCACCGGCTTTTTTAAAAGGTAGAAATTTATCACCGGCTTTTTTAAAAGGTATAAACTTATCACCGGCTTTTTTAAAAGGTATAAATTTATCACCGACTTTTTTAAAAGGTAGAATTCTATCACCGGCTATTTTAATAGGTATAAATTTATCACCGGCTTTTTTAAAAGGTAAGAATTTATCACCGGCTTTTTTAATAGGTAAAAATTTATCACCGGCTTTTTTAAAGGGTAGAAATTTTTCACCGGCTTTTTTAAAAGGTATAAATTTATCACCCACTTTTTTGAAAGGTAGAATTCTATCACCGGCTTTTTTAATAGGTATAAATTTATCACCGGCTTTTTTAAAAGGTTGAAATTTATCACCGGCTTTTTTTAAAAAGTATAAATTTATCACCGGCTTTTTTAAAAGGTATAAATTTATCACCGACTTTTTTAAAAGGTAGAATTCTATCACCGGCTATTTTAATAGGTGTAAATTTATCACCGGCTTTTTTAAAAGGTAAGGATTTATCACCGGCTTTTTTAATAGGTAAAAATTTATCACCGGCTTTTTTAAAGGGTAGAAATTTATCACCGGCTTTTTTAAAAGGTATAAATTTATCACCGGCTTTTTTAATAGGTAAAAATTTATCACCGACTTTTTTAAATGATAATATTCTATCACCGACTTTTTTAAAAGGTAGAATTCTATCACCGGCTTTTTTAAAAGGTAGAAATTTATCACCGGTTTTTTTAAAAGGTATAAATTTATCACCGGCCATTTTAAAAGGTATAAATTTATCACCGACTTTTTTAAAAGGTAGAATTCTATCAACGGCTATTTTAATAGGTACAAATTTATCACCGGCTTTTTTAAAAAGTAAGGATTTATCACCGGCTTTTTTAATAGGTAAAAATTTATCACCGGCTTTTTTAAAGGGTAGAAATTTATCACCGGCTTTTTTAAAAGGTATAAATTTCTCACCGGCTTTTTTAATAGGTAGAAATTTATCACCTGCTATTTTAATAGGTAAAAATTTTTCACCGGCTTTTTTAAAAGGTAGAATTCTATCACCGGCGTTTTTAATAGGTATAAATTTATCACCGGCTTTTTTAAAGGGTAGAAATTTATCACCGGCTTTTTTAAAAGGTATAAATTTATCACCGGCTTTTTTAATAGGTAGAAATTTATCACCTGCTATTTTAATAGGTAAAAATTTTTCACCGGCTTTTTTAAAAGGTATAAATTTATCACCCACTTTTTTGAAAGGTAGAATTCTATCACCGGCGTTTTTAATAGGTATAAATTTATCACCGGCTTTTTTAAAAGGTTGAAATTTATCACCGGCTTTTTTTAAAAAGTATAAATTTATCACCGGCTTTTTTAAAAGGTATAAATTTATCACCGACTTTTTTAAAAGGTAGAATTCTATCACCGGCTATTTTAATAGGTGTAAATTTATCACCGGCTTTTTTAAAAGGTAAGGATTTATCACCGGCTTTTTTAATAGGTAAAAATTTATCACCGGCTTTTTTAAAGGGTAGAAATTTATCACCGGCTTTTTTAAAAGGTAAGAATTTATCACCGGCTTTTTTAATAGGTAAAAATTTATCACCGGCTTTTTTAAAGGGTAGAAATTTTTCACCGGCTTTTTTAAAAGGTATAAATTTATCACCCACTTTTTTGAAAGGTAGAATTCTATCACCGGCTTTTTTAATAGGTATAAATTTATCACCGGCTTTTTTAAAAGGTTGAAATTTATCACCGGCTTTTTTTAAAAAGTATAAATTTATCACCGGCTTTTTTAAAAGGTATAAATTTATCACCGACTTTTTTAAAAGGTAGAATTCTATCACCGGCTATTTTAATAGGTGTAAATTTATCACCGGCTTTTTTAAAAGGTAAGGATTTATCACCGGCTTTTTTAATAGGTAAAAATTTATCACCGGCTTTTTTAAAGGGTAGAAATTTATCACCGGCTTTTTTAAAAGGTATAAATTTATCACCGGCTTTTTTAATAGGTAAAAATTTATCACCGACTTTTTTAAATGATAATATTCTATCACCGACTTTTTTAAAAGGTAGAATTCTATCACCGGCTTTTTTAAAAGGTAGAAATTTATCACCGGTTTTTTTAAAAGGTATAAATTTATCACCGGCCATTTTAAAAGGTATAAATTTATCACCGACTTTTTTAAAAGGTAGAATTCTATCAACGGCTATTTTAATAGGTACAAATTTATCACCGGCTTTTTTAAAAAGTAAGGATTTATCACCGGCTTTTTTAATAGGTAAAAATTTATCACCGGCTTTTTTAAAGGGTAGAAATTTATCACCGGCTTTTTTAAAAGGTAAAAATTTTTCACCGGCTTTTTTAAAAGGTAGAATTCTATCACCGGCGTTTTTAATAGGTATAAATTTATCACCGGCTTTTTTAAAGGGTAGAAATTTATCACCGGCTTTTTTAAAAGGTATAAATTTATCACCGGCTTTTTTAATAGGTAGAAATTTATCACCTGCTATTTTAATAGGTAAAAATTTTTCACCGGCTTTTTTAAAAGGTATAAATTTATCACCCACTTTTTTGAAAGGTAGAATTCTATCACCGGCGTTTTTAATAGGTATAAATTTATCACCGGCTTTTTTAAAAGGTTGAAATTTATCACCGGCTTTTTTTAAAAAGTATAAATTTATCACCGGCTTTTTTAAAAGGTATAAATTTATCACCGACTTTTTTAAAAGGTAGAATTCTATCACCGGCTATTTTAATAGGTGTAAATTTATCACCGGCTTTTTTAAAAGGTAAGGATTTATCACCGGCTTTTTTAATAGGTAAAAATTTATCACCGGCTTTTTTAAAGGGTAGAAATTTATCACCGGCTTTTTTAAAAGGTATAAATTTATCACCGGCTTTTTTAATAGGTAAAAATTTATCACCGACTTTTTTAAATGATAATATTCTATCACCGACTTTTTTAAAAGGTAGAATTCTATCACCGGCTTTTTTAAAAGGTAGAAATTTATCACCGGTTTTTTTAAAAGGTATAAATTTATCACCGGCTTTTTTAAAAGGTATAAATTTATCACCGACTTTTTTAAAAGGTAGAATTCTATCAACGGCTATTTTAATAGGTATAAATTTATCACCGGCTTTTTTAAAAAGTAAGGATTTATCACCGGCTTTTTTAATAGGTAAAAATTTATCACCGGCTTTTTTAAAGGGTAGAAATTTATCACCGGCTTTTTTAAAAGGTATAAATTTATCACCGGCTTTTTTAATAGGTAAGAATTTATCACCGGCTATTTTAATAGGTAAAAATTTATCACCGGCTTTTTTAAAGGGTATAAATTTATCACCGGCTTTTTTAAAAGGTATAAATTCATCACCGGCTTTTTTAATAGGTAAAAATTTATCACCGGCTTTTTTAAAAGGTAGAAATTTATCACCTGCTATTTTAATAGGTAAAAATTTTTCACCGGCTTTTTTAAAAGGTATAAATTTATCACCGACTTTTTTAAAAGGTAGAATTCTATCACCGGCTTTTTTAATAGGTATAAATTTATCACCGACTTTTTTAAATGATAATATTCTATCACCGACTTTTTTAAAAGGTAGAATTCTATCACCGGCTTTTTTAAAAGGTTGAAATTTATCACCGGCTTTTTTAATAGGTTTAAATTTATCACCGACTTTTTTAAATGATAATATTCTATCACCGACTTTTTTAAAAGGTAGAATTCTATCACCGGCTTTTTTAAAAGGTTGAAATTTATCACCGGCTTTTTTAAAAAGTATAAATTTATCACCGACTTTTTTAAAAGGTAGAATTCTATCACCGGCTATTTTAATAGGTATAAATTTATCACCGGCTTTTTTAAAAGGTAAGGATTTATCACCGGCTTTTTTAATAGGTAAAAATTTATCACCGGCTTTTTTAAAGGGTAGAAATTTATCACCGGCTTTTTTAAAAGGTATAATTCTATCACCGGCTATTTTAATAGGTGTAAATTTATCACCGGCTTTTTTTAAAAAGTATAAATTTATCACCGGCTTTTTTAAAAGGTATAAATTTATCACCGACTTTTTTAAAAGGTAGAATTCTATCACCGGCTATTTTAATAGGTGTAAATTTATCACCGGCTTTTTTAAAAGGTAAGGATTTATCACCGGCTTTTTTAATAGGTAAAAATTTATCACCGGCTTTTTTAATAGGTAAAAATTTATCACCGGCTTTTTTAAAAGGTATAAATTTATCACCTGCTTTTTTAATAGGTAAGAATTTATCACCGGCTATTTTAATAGGTAAAAATTTATCACCGGCTTTTTTAAAGGGTATAAATTTATCACCGGCTTTTTTAAAAGGTATAAATTCATCACCGGCTTTTTTAATAGGTAAAAATTTATCACCGGCTTTTTTAAAGGGTAGAAATTTATCACCGGCTTTTTTAAAAGGTATAATTCTATCACCGGCTATTTTAATAGGTGTAAATTTATCACCGGCTTTTTTTAAAAAGTATAAATTTATCACCGGCTTTTTTAAAAGGTATAAATTTATCACCGACTTTTTTAAAAGGTAGAATTCTATCAACGGCTATTTTAATAGGTACAAATTTATCACCGGCTTTTTTAAAAAGTAAGGATTTATCACCGGCTTTTTTAATAGGTAAAAATTTATCACCGGCTTTTTTAAAGGGTAGAAATTTATCACCGGCTTTTTTAAAAGGTAAAAATTTTTCACCGGCTTTTTTAAAAGGTAGAATTCTATCACCGGCGTTTTTAATAGGTATAAATTTATCACCGGCTTTTTTAAAGGGTAGAAATTTATCACCGGCTTTTTTAAAAGGTATAAATTTATCACCGGCTTTTTTAATAGGTAGAAATTTATCACCTGCTATTTTAATAGGTAAAAATTTTTCACCGGCTTTTTTAAAAGGTATAAATTTATCACCCACTTTTTTGAAAGGTAGAATTCTATCACCGGCGTTTTTAATAGGTATAAATTTATCACCGGCTTTTTTAAAAGGTTGAAATTTATCACCGGCTTTTTTTAAAAAGTATAAATTTATCACCGGCTTTTTTAAAAGGTATAAATTTATCACCGACTTTTTTAAAAGGTAGAATTCTATCACCGGCTATTTTAATAGGTGTAAATTTATCACCGGCTTTTTTAAAAGGTAAGGATTTATCACCGGCTTTTTTAATAGGTAAAAATTTATCACCGGCTTTTTTAAAGGGTAGAAATTTATCACCGGCTTTTTTAAAAGGTATAAATTTATCACCGGCTTTTTTAATAGGTAAAAATTTATCACCGACTTTTTTAAATGATAATATTCTATCACCGACTTTTTTAAAAGGTAGAATTCTATCACCGGCTTTTTTAAAAGGTAGAAATTTATCACCGGTTTTTTTAAAAGGTATAAATTTATCACCGGCTTTTTTAAAAGGTATAAATTTATCACCGACTTTTTTAAAAGGTAGAATTCTATCAACGGCTATTTTAATAGGTATAAATTTATCACCGGCTTTTTTAAAAAGTAAGGATTTATCACCGGCTTTTTTAATAGGTAAAAATTTATCACCGGCTTTTTTAAAGGGTAGAAATTTATCACCGGCTTTTTTAAAAGGTATAAATTTATCACCGGCTTTTTTAATAGGTAAGAATTTATCACCGGCTATTTTAATAGGTAAAAATTTATCACCGGCTTTTTTAAAGGGTATAAATTTATCACCGGCTTTTTTAAAAGGTATAAATTCATCACCGGCTTTTTTAATAGGTAAAAATTTATCACCGGCTTTTTTAAAAGGTAGAAATTTATCACCTGCTATTTTAATAGGTAAAAATTTTTCACCGGCTTTTTTAAAAGGTATAAATTTATCACCGACTTTTTTAAAAGGTAGAATTCTATCACCGGCTTTTTTAATAGGTATAAATTTATCACCGACTTTTTTAAATGATAATATTCTATCACCGACTTTTTTAAAAGGTAGAATTCTATCACCGGCTTTTTTAAAAGGTTGAAATTTATCACCGGCTTTTTTAATAGGTTTAAATTTATCACCGACTTTTTTAAATGATAATATTCTATCACCGACTTTTTTAAAAGGTAGAATTCTATCACCGGCTTTTTTAAAAGGTTGAAATTTATCACCGGCTTTTTTAAAAAGTATAAATTTATCACCGACTTTTTTAAAAGGTAGAATTCTATCACCGGCTATTTTAATAGGTATAAATTTATCACCGGCTTTTTTAAAAGGTAAGGATTTATCACCGGCTTTTTTAATAGGTAAAAATTTATCACCGGCTTTTTTAAAGGGTAGAAATTTATCACCGGCTTTTTTAAAAGGTATAATTCTATCACCGGCTATTTTAATAGGTGTAAATTTATCACCGGCTTTTTTTAAAAAGTATAAATTTATCACCGGCTTTTTTAAAAGGTATAAATTTATCACCGACTTTTTTAAAAGGTAGAATTCTATCACCGGCTATTTTAATAGGTGTAAATTTATCACCGGCTTTTTTAAAAGGTAAGGATTTATCACCGGCTTTTTTAATAGGTAAAAATTTATCACCGGCTTTTTTAATAGGTAAAAATTTATCACCGGCTTTTTTAAAAGGTATAAATTTATCACCTGCTTTTTTAATAGGTAAGAATTTATCACCGGCTATTTTAATAGGTAAAAATTTATCACCGGCTTTTTTAAAGGGTATAAATTTATCACCGGCTTTTTTAAAAGGTATAAATTCATCACCGGCTTTTTTAATAGGTAAAAATTTATCACCGGCTTTTTTAAAGGGTAGAAATTTATCACCGGCTTTTTTAAAAGGTATAATTCTATCACCGGCTATTTTAATAGGTGTAAATTTATCACCGGCTTTTTTTAAAAAGTATAAATTTATCACCGGCTTTTTTAAAAGGTATAAATTTATCACCGACTTTTTTAAAAGGTAGAATTCTATCACCGGCTATTTTAATAGGTGTAAATTTATCACCGGCTTTTTTAAAAGGTAAGGATTTATCACCGGCTTTTTTAATAGGTAAAAATTTATCACCGGCTTTTTTAAAGGGTAGAAATTTATCACCGGCTTTTTTAAAAGGTATAAATTTATCACCGGCTTTTTTAATAGGTAAGAATTTATCACCGGCTATTTTAATAGGTAAAAATTTATCACCGGCTTTTTTAAAGGGTATAAATTTATCACCGGCTTTTTTAAAAGGTATAAATTCATCACCGGCTTTTTTAATAGGTAAAAATTTATCACCGGCTTTTTTAAAAGGTAGAAATTTATCACCTGCTATTTTAATAGGTAAAAATTTTTCACCGGCTTTTTTAAAAGGTATAAATTTATCACCGACTTTTTTAAAAGGTAGAATTCTATCACCGGCTTTTTTAATAGGTATAAATTTATCACCGACTTTTTTAAATGATAATATTCTATCACCGACTTTTTTAAAAGGTAGAATTCTATCACCGGCTTTTTTAAAAGGTTGAAATTTATCACCGGCTTTTTTAATAGGTATAAATTTATCACCGACTTTTTTAAATGATAATATTCTATCACCGACTTTTTTAAAAGGTAGAATTCTATCACCGGCTTTTTTAAAAGGTTGAAATTTATCACCGGCTTTTTTAAAAAGTATAAATTTATCACCGACTTTTTTAAAAGGTAGAATTCTATCACCGGCTATTTTAATAGGTATAAATTTATCACCGGCTTTTTTAAAAGGTAAGGATTTATCACCGGCTTTTTTAATAGGTAAAAATTTATCACCGGCTTTTTTAAAGGGTAGAAATTTATCACCGGCTTTTTTAAAAGGTATAATTCTATCACCGGCTATTTTAATAGGTGTAAATTTATCACCGGCTTTTTTTAAAAAGTATAAATTTATCACCGGCTTTTTTAAAAGGTATAAATTTATCACCGACTTTTTTAAAAGGTAGAATTCTATCACCGGCTATTTTAATAGGTGTAAATTTATCACCGGCTTTTTTAAAAGGTAAGGATTTATCACCGGCTTTTTTAATAGGTAAAAATTTATCACCGGCTTTTTTAAAGGGTAGAAATTTATCACCGGCTTTTTTAAAAGGTATAAATTTATCACCGGCTTTTTTAATAGGTAAAAATTTATCACCGACTTTTTTAAATGATAATATTCTATCACCGACTTTTTTAAAAGGTAGAATTCTATCACCGGCTTTTTTAAAAGGTAGAAATTTATCACCGGTTTTTTTAAAAGGTATAAATTTATCACCGGCCATTTTAAAAGGTATAAATTTATCACCGACTTTTTTAAAAGGTAGAATTCTATCAACGGCTATTTTAATAGGTACAAATTTATCACCGGCTTTTTTAAAAAGTAAGGATTTATCACCGGCTTTTTTAATAGGTAAAAATTTATCACCGGCTTTTTTAAAGGGTAGAAATTTATCACCGGCTTTTTTAAAAGGTATAAATTTATCACCGGCTTTTTTAATAGGTAGAAATTTATCACCTGCTATTTTAATAGGTAAAAATTTTTCACCGGCTTTTTTAAAAGGTATAAATTTATCACCGGCTTTTTTTAAAAAGTATAAATTTATCACCGGCTTTTTTAAAAGGTATAAATTTATCACCGACTTTTTTAAAAGGTAGAATTCTATCACCGGCTATTTTAATAGGTGTAAATTTATCACCGGCTTTTTTAAAAGGTAAGGATTTATCACCGGCTTTTTTAATAGGTAAAAATTTATCACCGGCTTTTTTAAAGGGTAGAAATTTATCACCGGCTTTTTTAAAAGGTATAAATTTATCACCGGCTTTTTTAATAGGTAAAAATTTATCACCGACTTTTTTAAATGATAATATTCTATCACCGACTTTTTTAAAAGGTAGAATTCTATCACCGGCTTTTTTAAAAGGTAGAAATTTATCACCGGTTTTTTTAAAAGGTATAAATTTATCACCGGCTTTTTTAAAAGGTATAAATTTATCACCGACTTTTTTAAAAGGTAGAATTCTATCACCGGCTATTTTAATAGGTGTAAATTTATCACCGGCTTTTTTAAAAGGTAAGGATTTATCACCGGCTTTTTTAATAGGTAAAAATTTATCACCGGCTTTTTTAAAGGGTAGAAATTTATCACCGGCTTTTTTAAAAGGTATAAATTTATCACCGGCTTTTTTAATAGGTAAAAATTTATCACCGACTTTTTTAAATGATAATATTCTATCACCGACTTTTTTAAAAGGTAGAATTCTATCACCGGCTTTTTTAAAAGGTAGAAATTTATCACCGGTTTTTTTAAAAGGTATAAATTTATCACCGGCTTTTTTAAAAGGTATAAATTTATCACCGACTTTTTTAAAAGGTAGAATTCTATCAACGGCTATTTTAATAGGTATAAATTTATCACCGGCTTTTTTAAAAAGTAAGGATTTATCACCGGCTTTTTTAAAGGGTAGAAATTTATCACCGGCTTTTTTAAAAGGTATAAATTTATCACCGGCTTTTTTAATAGGTAGAAATTTATCACCTGCTATTTTAATAGGTAAAAATTTTTCACCGGCTTTTTTAAAAGGTATAAATTTATCACCCACTTTTTTGAAAGGTAGAATTCTATCACCGGCGTTTTTAATAGGTATAAATTTATCACCGGCTTTTTTAAAAGGTTGAAATTTATCACCGGCTTTTTTTAAAAAGTATAAATTTATCACCGGCTTTTTTAAAAGGTATAAATTTATCACCGACTTTTTTAAAAGGTAGAATTCTATCACCGGCTATTTTAATAGGTGTAAATTTATCACCGGCTTTTTTAAAAGGTAAGGATTTATCACCGGCTTTTTTAATAGGTAAAAATTTATCACCGGCTTTTTTAAAGGGTAGAAATTTATCACCGGCTTTTTTAAAAGGTATAAATTTATCACCGGCTTTTTTAATAGGTAAAAATTTATCACCGACTTTTTTAAATGATAATATTCTATCACCGACTTTTTTAAAAGGTAGAATTCTATCACCGGCTTTTTTAAAAGGTAGAAATTTATCACCGGTTTTTTTAAAAGGTATAAATTTATCACCGGCTTTTTTAAAAGGTATAAATTTATCACCGACTTTTTTAAAAGGTAGAATTCTATCAACGGCTATTTTAATAGGTATAAATTTATCACCGGCTTTTTTAAAAAGTAAGGATTTATCACCGGCTTTTTTAATAGGTAAAAATTTATCACCGGCTTTTTTAAAGGGTAGAAATTTATCACCGGCTTTTTTAAAAGGTATAAATTTATCACCGGCTTTTTTAATAGGTAAGAATTTATCACCGGCTATTTTAATAGGTAAAAATTTATCACCGGCTTTTTTAAAGGGTATAAATTTATCACCGGCTTTTTTAAAAGGTATAAATTCATCACCGGCTTTTTTAATAGGTAAAAATTTATCACCGGCTTTTTTAAAAGGTAGAAATTTATCACCTGCTATTTTAATAGGTAAAAATTTTTCACCGGCTTTTTTAAAAGGTATAAATTTATCACCGACTTTTTTAAAAGGTAGAATTCTATCACCGGCTTTTTTAATAGGTATAAATTTATCACCGACTTTTTTAAATGATAATATTCTATCACCGACTTTTTTAAAAGGTAGAATTCTATCACCGGCTTTTTTAAAAGGTTGAAATTTATCACCGGCTTTTTTAATAGGTATAAATTTATCACCGACTTTTTTAAATGATAATATTCTATCACCGACTTTTTTAAAAGGTAGAATTCTATCACCGGCTTTTTTAAAAGGTTGAAATTTATCACCGGCTTTTTTAAAAAGTATAAATTTATCACCGACTTTTTTAAAAGGTAGAATTCTATCACCGGCTATTTTAATAGGTATAAATTTATCACCGGCTTTTTTAAAAGGTAAGGATTTATCACCGGCTTTTTTAATAGGTAAAAATTTATCACCGGCTTTTTTAAAGGGTAGAAATTTATCACCGGCTTTTTTAAAAGGTATAATTTTATCACCGGCTTTTTTAATAGGTAAAAATTTATCACCGGCTTTTTTAAAAGGTAGAAATTTATCACCTGCTATTTTACTAGGTAAAAATTTTTCACCGGCTTTTATAAAAGGCATAAATTTATCACCGACTTTTTTAAAAGGTAGAATTCTATTACCGGCTTTTTTAATAGGTAAAAATTTATCACCGGCTTTTTTAAAGGGTAGAAATTTATCACCGGCTTTTTTAAAAGGTATAAATTTATCACCGGCTTTTTTAATAGGTAAAAATTTATCACCGGCTTTTTTAAAAGGTAGAAATTTATCACCTGCTATTTTAATAGGTAAAAATTTTTCACCGGCTTTTTTAAAAGGTATAAATTTATCACCCACTTTTTTGAAAGGTAGAATTCTATCACCGGCTTTTTTAATAGGTATAAATTTATCACCGGCTTTTTTAAAAGGTAAGAATTTATCACCGGCTATTTTAATAGGTAAAAATTTATCACCGGCTTTTTTAAAGGGTAGAAATTTATCACCGGCTTTTTTAAAAGGTATAAATTTATCACCGGCTTTTTTAATAGGTAAAAATTTATCACCGGCTTTTTTAAAAGGTAGAAATTTATCACCTGCTATTTTAATAGGTAAAAATTTTTCACCGGCTTTTTTAAAAGGTATAAATTTAACACCGACTTTTTTAAAAGGTAGAATTCTATCACCGGCTTTTTTAATAGGTATAAATTTATCACCGACTTTTTTAAATGATAATATTCTATCACCGACTTTTTTAAAAGGTAGAATTCTATCACCGGCTTTTTTAAAAGGTAGAAATTTATCACCGGTTTTTTTAAAAGGTATAAATTTATCACCGGCTTTTTTAAAAGGTATAAATTTATCACCGACTTTTTTAAAAGGTAGAATTCTATCACCGGCTATTTTAATAGGTATAAATTTATCACCGGCTTTTTTAAAAAGTAAGGATTTATCACCGGCTTTTTTAATAGGTAAAAATTTATCACCGGCTTTTTTAAAGGGTAGAAATTTATCACCGGCTTTTTTAAAAGGTATAAATTTATCACCGACTTTTTTAAAAGGTAGAATTCTATCACCGGCTATTTTAATAGGTATAAATTTATCACCGGCTTTTTTAAAAGGTAAGGATTTATCACCGGCTTTTTTAATAGGTAAAAATTTATCACCGGCTTTTTTAAAGGGTAGAAATTTATCACCGGCTTTTTTAAAAGGTATAATTTTATCACCGGCTTTTTTAATCGGTAAAAATTTATCACCGGCTTTTTTAAAAGGTAGAAATTTATCACCTGCTATTTTACTAGGTAAAAATTTTTCACCGGCTTTTATAAAAGGTATAAATTTATCACCGACTTTTTTAAAAGGTAGAATTCTATTACCGGCTTTTTTAATAGGTAAAAATTTATCACCGGCTTTTTTAAAGGGTAGAAATTTATCACCGGCTTTTTTAAATGGTATAAATTTATCACCGGCTTTTTTAATAGGTAAAAATTTATCACCGGCTTTTTTAAAAGGTAGAAATTTATCACCTGCTATTTTAATAGGTAAAAATTTTTCACCGGCTTTTTTAAAAGGTATAAATTTATCACCGGCTTTTTTAATAGGTAAAAATTTATCACCGGCTTTTTTAAAAGGTAGAAATTTATCACCTGCTATTTTAATAGGTAAAAATTTTTCACCGGCTTTTTTAAAAGGTATAAATTTATCACCCACTTTTTTGAAAGGTAGAATTCTATCACCGGCTTTTTTAATAGGTATAAATTTATCACCGGCTTTTTTAAAAGGTAAGAATTTATCACCGGCTATTTTAATAGGTAAAAATTTATCACCGGCTTTTTTAAAGGGTAGAAATTTATCACCGGCTTTTTTAAAAGGTATAAATTTATCACCGGCTTTTTTAATAGGTAAAAATTTATCACCGGCTTTTTTAAAAGGTAGAAATTTATCACCTGCTATTTTAATAGGTAAAAATTTTTCACCGGCTTTTTTAAAAGGTATAAATTTAACACCGACTTTTTTAAAAGGTAGAATTCTATCACCGGCTTTTTTAATAGGTATAAATTTATCACCGACTTTTTTAAATGATAATATTCTATCACCGACTTTTTTAAAAGGTAGAATTCTATCACCGGCTTTTTTAAAAGGTAGAAATTTATCACCGGTTTTTTTAAAAGGTATAAATTTATCACCGGCTTTTTTAAAAGGTATAAATTTATCACCGACTTTTTTAAAAGGTAGAATTCTATCACCGGCTATTTTAATAGGTATAAATTTATCACCGGCTTTTTTAAAAAGTAAGGATTTATCACCGGCTTTTTTAATAGGTAAAAATTTATCACCGGCTTTTTTAAAGGGTAGAAATTTATCACCGGCTTTTTTAAAAGGTATAAATTTATCACCGACTTTTTTAAAAGGTAGAATTCTATCACCGGCTATTTTAATAGGTATAAATTTATCACCGGCTTTTTTAAAAGGTAAGGATTTATCACCGGCTTTTTTAATAGGTAAAAATTTATCACCGGCTTTTTTAAAGGGTAGAAATTTATCACCGGCTTTTTTAAAAGGTATAATTTTATCACCGGCTTTTTTAATCGGTAAAAATTTATCACCGGCTTTTTTAAAAGGTAGAAATTTATCACCTGCTATTTTACTAGGTAAAAATTTTTCACCGGCTTTTATAAAAGGTATAAATTTATCACCGACTTTTTTAAAAGGTAGAATTCTATTACCGGCTTTTTTAATAGGTAAAAATTTATCACCGGCTTTTTTAAAGGGTAGAAATTTATCACCGGCTTTTTTAAATGGTATAAATTTATCACCGGCTTTTTTAATAGGTAAAAATTTATCACCGGCTTTTTTAAAAGGTAGAAATTTATCACCTGCTATTTTAATAGGTAAAAATTTTTCACCGGCTTTTTTAAAAGGTATAAATTTATCACCCACTTTTTTGAAAGGTAGAATTCTATCACCGGCTTTTTTAATAGGTATAAATTTATCACCGGCTTTTTTAAAAGGTAAGAATTTATCACCGGCTATTTTAATAGGTAAAAATTTATCACCGGCTTTTTTAAAGGGTAGAAATTTATCACCGGCTTTTTTAAAAGGTATAAATTTATCACCGGCTTTTTTAATAGGTAAAAATTTATCACCGGCTTTTTTAAAAGGTAGAAATTTATCACCTGCTATTTTAATAGGTAAAAATTTTTCACCGGCTTTTTTAAAAGGTATAAATTTAACACCGACTTTTTTAAAAGGTAGAATTCTATCACCGGCTTTTTTAATAGGTATAAATTTATCACCGACTTTTTTAAATGATAATATTCTATCACCGACTTTTTTAAAAGGTAGAATTCTATCACCGGCTTTTTTAAAAGGTAGAAATTTATCACCGGTTTTTTTAAAAGGTATAAATTTATCACCGGCTTTTTTAAAAGGTATAAATTTATCACCGACTTTTTTAAAAGGTAGAATTCTATCACCGGCTATTTTAATAGGTATAAATTTATCACCGGCTTTTTTAAAAAGTAAGGATTTATCACCGGCTTTTTTAATAGGTAAAAATTTATCACCGGCTTTTTTAAAGGGTAGAAATTTATCACCGGCTTTTTTAAAAGGTATAAATTTATCACCGGCTTTTTTAATAGGTAAGAATTTATCACCGGCTATTTTAATAGGTAAAAATTTATCACCGGCAATTTTAAAGGGTATAAATTTATCACCGGCTTTTTTAAAAGGTATTAATTCATCACCGGCTTTTTTAATAGGTAGAAATTTATCACCTGCTATTTTAATAGGTAAAAATTTTTCACCGGCTTTTTTAAAAGGTATAAATTTATCACCGACTTTTTTAAAAGGTAGAATTCTATCACCGGCTTTTTTAATAGGTATAAATTTATCACCGACAATTTTAAATGATAATATTCTATCACCGACTTTTTTAAAAGGTAGAATTCTATCACCGGCTTTTTTAAAAGGTTGAAATTTATCACCGGCTTTTTTGAAAAATATAAATTTATCACCGGCTTTTTTAAAAGGTATAAATTTATCACCGACTTTTTTAAAAGGTAGAATTCTATCACCGGCTTTTTTAATGGGTATAAATTTATCACCGGCTTTTTTAAAAGGTATAAATTTATCACCGACTTTTTTAAAAGGTAGAAGTTTATCACCGGCTTTTTTAATAGGTATAAATTTATCACCGGCTTTTTTAAAGGTATAAATTTATCACCGACTTTTTTAAATGATAATATTCTATCACCGACTTTTTTAAAAGGTAGAATTCTATCACCGGCTTTTTTAAAAGGTAGAAATTTATCACCGGCTTTTTTAAAAGGTATAAATTTATCACCGGCTTTTTTAAAAGGTATAAATTTATCACCGACTTTTTTAAAAGGTAGAATTCTATCACCGGCTATTTTAATAGGTATAAATTTATCACCGGCTTTTTAAAAGGTAAGAATTTATCACCGGCTTTTTTAAAAGGTAAAAATTTATCACCGGCTTTTTTAAAGGGTAGAAATTTATCACCGGCTTTTTTAAAAGGTAAAAATTTATCACCGGCTTTTTTAAAAGGTAGAAATTTATCACCTGCTATTTTAATAGGTAAAAATTTTTCACCGTCTTTTTTAAAAGGTATAAATTTATCACCGACTTTTTTAAAAGGTAGAATTCTATCACCGGCTATTTTAATAGGTGTAAATTTATCACCGACTTTTTTAAAAGGTAGAATTCTATCACCGGCTATTTTAATAGGTGTAAATTTATCACCGGCTTTTTTAAAAGGTAAGAATTTATCACCGGCTTTTTTAATAGGTAAAAATTTATCACCGGCTTTTTTAAAGGGTAGAAATTTATCACCTGCTATTTTAATAGGTAAAAATTTTTCACCGGCTTTTTTAAAAGGTATAAATTTATCACCGGCTTTTTTAAAAGGTAAGAATTTATCACCGGCTTTTTTAATAGGTAAAAATTTTTCACCGGCTTTTTTAAAAGGTATAAATTTATCACCGACTTTTTTAAAAGGTAGAATTCTATCACCGGCTTTTTTAAAGGGTATAAATTTATCACCGGCTTTTTTAAAAGGTATAAATTTATCACCGGCTTTTTTAATAGGTAAAAATTTATCACCGGCTTTTTTAAAGGGTAGAAATTTATCACCTGCTATTTTAATAGGTAGAAATTTTGCACCGGCTTTTTCAATAGATATAAAATTATCACCGGCTTTATTAATAGGTATAAATTTATCACCGGCTTTTTTAAAGGTATAAATTTATCACCGACTTTTTTAAATGATAATATTCTATCACCGACTTTTTTAAAAGGTAGAATTCTATCACCGGCTTTTTTAAAAGGTAGAAATTTATCACCGGCTTTTTTAAAAGGTATAAATTTATCACCGGCTTTTTTAAAAGGTATAAATTTATCACCGACTTTTTTAAAAGGTAGAATTCTATCACCGGCTATTTTAATAGGTATAAATTTATCACCGGCTTTTTTAAAAGGTAAGAATTTATCACCGGCTTTTTTAATAGGTAAAAATTTATCACCGGCTTTTTTAAAGGGTAGAAATTTATCACCGGCTTTTTTAAAAGGTATAAATTTATCACCGGCTTTTTTAATAGGTAAAAATTTATCACCGGCTTTTTTAAAAGGTAGAAATTTATCACCTGCTATTTTAATAGGTAAAAATTTTTCACCGGCTTTTTTAAAAGGTATAAATTTATCACCCACTTTTATGAAAGGTAGAATTCTATCACCGGCTTTTTTAATAGGTATAAATTTATCACCGGCTTTTTTAAAAGGTAAGAATTTATCACCGGCTATTTTGATAGGTAAAAATTTATCACCGGCTTTTTTAAAGGGTAGAAATTTATCACCGGCTTTTTTAAAAGGTATAAATTTATCACCGGCTTTTTTAATAGGTAAAAATTTATCACCGGCTTTTTTAAAAGGTAGAAATTTATCACCTGCTATTTTAATAGGTAAAAATTTTTCACCGGCTTTTTTAAAAGGTATAAATTTAACACCGACTTTTTTAAAAGGTAGAATTCTATCACCGGCTTTTTTAATAGGTATAAATTTATCACCGACTTTTTTAAATGATAATATTCTATCACCGACTTTTTTAAAAGGTAGAATTCTATCACCGGCTTTTTTAAAAGGTAGAAATTTATCACCGGTTTTTTTAAAAGGTATAAATTTATCACCGGCTTTTTTAAAAGGTAGAAATTTATCACCGACTTTTTTAAAAGGTAGAAATCTATCACCGGCTATTTTAATAGGTATAAATTTATCACCGGCTTTTTTAAAAAGTAAGGATTTATCACCGGCTTTTTTAATAGGTAAAAATTTATCACCGGCTTTTTTAAAGGGTAGAAATTTATCACCGGCTTTTTTAAAAGGTATAAATTTATCACCGGCTTTTTTAATAGGTAAGAATTTATCACCGGCTATTTTAATAGGTAAAAATTTATCACCGGCTTTTTTAAAAGGTATAAATTCATCACCGTCTTTTTTAATAGGTAAAAATTTATCACCGGCTTTTTTAAAAGGTAGAAATTTATCACCTGCTTTTTTAATAGGTAAAAATTTTTCACCGGCTTTTTTAAAAGGTATAAATTTATCACCGACTTTTTTAAAAGGTAGAATTCTATCACCGGCTTTTTTAATAGGTATAAGTTTATCACCGACTTTTTTAAATGATAATATTCTATCACCGACTTTTTTAAAAGGTAGAATTCTATCACCGGCTTTTTTAAAAGGTTGAAATTTATCACCGGCTTTTTTAAAAAGTATAAATTTATCACCGGCTTTTTTAAAAGGTATAAATTTATCACCGACTTTTTTAATAGGTAAAAATTTATCACCGGCTTTTTTAAAGGGTAGAAATTTATCACCGGCTTTTTTAAAAGGTATAAATTTATCACCGGCTTTTTTAATAGGTAAAAATTTATCACCGGCTTTTTTAAAAGGTAGAAATTTATCACCTGCTTTTTTAAAAGGTAGAATTCTATCACCGGCTTTTTTAATAGGTATAAGTTTATCACCGACTTTTTTAAATGATAATATTCTATCACCGACTTTTTTAAAAGGTAGAATTCTATCACCGGCTTTTTCAAAAGGTTGAAATTTATCACCGGCTTTTTTGAAAAATATAAATTTATCACCGGCTTTTTTAAAAGGTATAAATTTATCACCGACTTTTTTAAAAGGTAGAATTCTATCACCGGCTTTTTTAATGGGTTTAAATTTATCACCGGCTTTTTTAAAAGGTATAAATTTATCACCGACTTTTTTAAAAGGTAGAATTCTATCACCGGCTTTTTTAAAAGGTAGAAATTTATCACCGGCTTTTTTAAAAGGTATAAATTTATCACCGGCTTTTTTAAAAGGTATAAATTTATCACCGACTTTTTTAAAAGGTAGAATTCTATCACCGGCTATTTTAATAGGTATAAATTTATCACCGGCTTTTTTAAAAGGTAAGAATTTATCACCGGCTTTTTTAATAGGTAAAAATTTATCACCGGCTTTTTTAAAGGGTAGAAATTTATCACCGGCTTTTTTAAAAGGTATAAATTTATCACCGGCTTTTTTAATAGGTAAAAATTTATCACCGGCTTTTTTAAAAGGTAGAAATTTATCACCTGCTATTTTAATAGGTAAAAATTTTTCACCGGCTTTTTTAAAAGGTATAAATTTATCACCCACTTTTATGAAAGGTAGAATTCTATCACCGGCTTTTTTAATAGGTATAAATTTATCACCGGCTTTTTTAAAAGGTAAGAATTTATCACCGGCTATTTTGATAGGTAAAAATTTATCACCGGCTTTTTTAAAGGGTAGAAATTTATCACCGGCTTTTTTAAAAGGTATAAATTTATCACCGGCTTTTTTAATAGGTAAAAATTTATCACCGGCTTTTTTAAAAGGTAGAAATTTATCACCTGCTATTTTAATAGGTAAAAATTTTTCACCGGCTTTTTTAAAAGGTATAAATTTAACACCGACTTTTTTAAAAGGTAGAATTCTATCACCGGCTTTTTTAATAGGTATAAATTTATCACCGACTTTTTTAAATGATAATATTCTATCACCGACTTTTTTAAAAGGTAGAATTCTATCACCGGCTTTTTTAAAAGGTAGAAATTTATCACCGGTTTTTTTAAAAGGTATAAATTTATCACCGGCTTTTTTAAAAGGTAGAAATTTATCACCGACTTTTTTAAAAGGTAGAAATCTATCACCGGCTATTTTAATAGGTATAAATTTATCACCGGCTTTTTTAAAAAGTAAGGATTTATCACCGGCTTATTTAATAGGTAAAAATTTATCACCGGCTTTTTTAAAGGGTAGAAATTTATCACCGGCTTTTTTAAAAGGTATAAATTTATCACCGGCTTTTTTAATAGGTAAGAATTTATCACCGGCTATTTTAATAGGTAAAAATTTATCACCGGCTTTTTTAAAAGGTATAAATTCATCACCGGCTTTTTTAATAGGTAAAAATTTATCACCGGCTTTTTTAAAAGGTAGAAATTTATCACCTGCTTTTTTAATAGGTAAAAATTTTTCACCGGCTTTTTTAAAAGGTATAAATTTATCACCGACTTTTTTAAAAGGTAGAATTCTATCACCGGCTTTTTTAATAGGTATAAGTTTATCACCGACTTTTTTAAATGATAATATTCTATCACCGACTTTTTTAAAAGGTAGAATTCTATCACCGGCTTTTTTAAAAGGTTGAAATTTATCACCGGCTTTTTTAAAAAGTATAAATTTATCACCGGCTTTTTTAAAAGGTATAAATTTATCACCGACTTTTTTAATAGGTAAAAATTTATCACCGGCTTTTTTAAAGGGTAGAAATTTATCACCGGCTTTTTTAAAAGGTATAAATTTATCACCGGCTTTTTTAATAGGTAAAAATTTATCACCGGCTTTTTTAAAAGGTAGAAATTTATCACCTGCTTTTTTAAAAGGTAGAATTCTATCACCGGCTTTTTTAATAGGTATAAGTTTATCACCGACTTTTTTAAATGATAATATTCTATCACCGACTTTTTTAAAAGGTAGAATTCTATCACCGGCTTTTTCAAAAGGTTGAAATTTATCACCGGCTTTTTTGAAAAATATAAATTTATCACCGGCTTTTTTAAAAGGTATAAATTTATCACCGACTTTTTTAAAAGGTAGAATTCTATCACCGGCTTTTTTAATGGGTTTAAATTTATCACCGGCTTTTTTAAAAGGTATAAATTTATCACCGACTTTTTTAAATGGTAGAAGTTTATCACCGGCTTTTTTAATAGGTATAAATTTATCACCGGCTTTTTCAAAGGTATAAATTTATCACCGACTTTTTTAAATGATAATATTCTATCACCGACTTTTTTAAAAGGTAGAATTCTATATCCGGCTTTTTTAAAAGGTAGAAATTTATCACCGGCTTTTTTAAAAGGTATAAATTTATCACCGGCTTTTTTAAAAGGTATAAATTTATCACCGACTTTTTTAAAAGGTAGAATTCTATCACCGGCTATTTTAATAGGTATAAATTTATCACCGGCTTTTTTAATAGGTAAAAATTTATCACCGGCTTTTTTAAAAGGTAGAAATTTATCACCTGCTATTTTAATAGGTAAAAATTTTTCACCGGCTTTTTTAAAAGGTATAAATTTAACACCGACTTTTTTAAAAGGTAGAATTCTATCACCGGCTTTTTTAATAGGTATAAATTTATCACCGACTTTTTTAAATGATAATATTCTATCACCGACTTTTTTAAAAGGTAGAATTCTATCACCGGCTTTTTTAAAAGGTAGAAATTTATCACCGGTTTTTTTAAAAGGTATAAATTTATCACCGGCTTTTTTAAAAGGTATAAATTTATCACCGACTTTTTTAAAAGGTAGAATTCTATCACCGGCTATTTTAATAGGTATAAATTTATCACCGGCTTTTTTAAAAAGTAAGGATTTATCACCGGCTTTTTTAATAGGTAAAAATTTATCACCGGCTTTTTTAAAGGGTAGAAATTTATCACCGGCTTTTTTAAAAGGTATAAATTTATCACCGGCTTTTTTAATAGGTAAGAATTTATCACCGGCTATTTTAATAGGTAAAAATTTATCACCGGCAATTTTAAAGGGTATAAATTTATCACCGGCTTTTTTAAAAGGTATTAATTCATCACCGGCTTTTTTAATAGGTAGAAATTTATCACCTGCTATTTTAATAGGTAAAAATTTTTCACCGGCTTTTTTAAAAGGTATAAATTTATCACCGACTTTTTTAAAAGGTAGAATTCTATCACCGGCTTTTTTAATAGGTATAAATTTATCACCGACAATTTTAAATGATAATATTCTATCACCGACTTTTTTAAAAGGTAGAATTCTATCACCGGCTTTTTTAAAAGGTTGAAATTTATCACCGGCTTTTTTGAAAAATATAAATTTATCACCGGCTTTTTTAAAAGGTATAAATTTATCACCGACTTTTTTAAAAGGTAGAATTCTATCACCGGCTTTTTTAATGGGTATAAATTTATCACCGGCTTTTTTAAAAGGTATAAATTTATCACCGACTTTTTTAAAAGGTAGAAGTTTATCACCGGCTTTTTTAATAGGTATAAATTTATCACCGGCTTTTTTAAAGGTATAAATTTATCACCGACTTTTTTAAATGATAATATTCTATCACCGACTTTTTTAAAAGGTAGAATTCTATCACCGGCTTTTTTAAAAGGTAGAAATTTATCACCGGCTTTTTTAAAAGGTATAAATTTATCACCGGCTTTTTTAAAAGGTATAAATTTATCACCGACTTTTTTAAAAGGTAGAATTCTATCACCGGCTATTTTAATAGGTATAAATTTATCACCGGCTTTTTAAAAGGTAAGAATTTATCACCGGCTTTTTTAAAAGGTAAAAATTTATCACCGGCTTTTTTAAAGGGTAGAAATTTATCACCGGCTTTTTTAAAAGGTAAAAATTTATCACCGGCTTTTTTAAAAGGTAGAAATTTATCACCTGCTATTTTAATAGGTAAAAATTTTTCACCGTCTTTTTTAAAAGGTATAAATTTATCACCGACTTTTTTAAAAGGTAGAATTCTATCACCAGCTTTTTTAATAGGTATAAATTTATCACCGACTTTTTTAAAAGGTAGAATTCTATCACCGGCTATTTTAATAGGTGTAAATTTATCACCGGCTTTTTTAAAAGGTAAGAATTTATCACCGGCTTTTTTAATAGGTAAAAATTTATCACCGGCTTTTTTAAAGGGTAGAAATTTATCACCGGCTTTTTTAAAAGGTAAAAATTTATCACCGGCTTTTTTAAAAGGTAGAAATTTATCACCTGCTATTTTAATAGGTAAAAATTTTTCACCGGCTTTTTTAAAAGGTATAAATTTATCACCGGCTTTTTTAAAAGGTAAGAATTTATCACCGGCTTTTTTAATAGGTAAAAATTTTTCACCGGCTTTTTTAAAAGGTATAAATTTATCACCGACTTTTTTAAAAGGTAGAATTCTATCACCGGCTTTTTTAAAGGGTATAAATTTATCACCGGCTTTTTTAAAAGGTATAAATTTATCACCGGCTTTTTTAATAGGTAAAAATTTATCACCGGCTTTTTTAAAGGGTAGAAATTTATCACCTGCTATTTTAATAGGTAGAAATTTTGCACCGGCTTTTTCAATAGATATAAAATTATCACCGGCTTTATTAATAGGTATAAATTTATCACCGGCTTTTTTAAAGGTATAAATTTATCACCGACTTTTTTAAATGATAATATTCTATCACCGACTTTTTTAAAAGGTAGAATTCTATCACCGGCTTTTTTAAAAGGTAGAAATTTATCACCGGCTTTTTTAAAAGGTATAAATTTATCACCGGCTTTTTTAAAAGGTATAAATTTATCACCGACTTTTTTAAAAGGTAGAATTCTATCACCGGCTATTTTAATAGGTATAAATTTATCACCGGCTTTTTTAAAAGGTAAGAATTTATCACCGGCTTTTTTAATAGGTAAAAATTTATCACCGGCTTTTTTAAAGGGTAGAAATTTATCACCGGCTTTTTTAAAAGGTATAAATTTATCACCGGCTTTTTTAATAGGTAAAAATTTATCACCGGCTTTTTTAAAAGGTAGAAATTTATCACCTGCTATTTTAATAGGTAAAAATTTTTCACCGGCTTTTTTAAAAGGTATAAATTTATCACCCACTTTTATGAAAGGTAGAATTCTATCACCGGCTTTTTTAATAGGTATAAATTTATCACCGGCTTTTTTAAAAGGTAAGAATTTATCACCGGCTATTTTGATAGGTAAAAATTTATCACCGGCTTTTTTAAAGGGTAGAAATTTATCACCGGCTTTTTTAAAAGGTATAAATTTATCACCGGCTTTTTTAATAGGTAAAAATTTATCACCGGCTTTTTTAAAAGGTAGAAATTTATCACCTGCTATTTTAATAGGTAAAAATTTTTCACCGGCTTTTTTAAAAGGTATAAATTTAACACCGACTTTTTTAAAAGGTAGAATTCTATCACCGGCTTTTTTAATAGGTATAAATTTATCACCGACTTTTTTAAATGATAATATTCTATCACCGACTTTTTTAAAAGGTAGAATTCTATCACCGGCTTTTTTAAAAGGTAGAAATTTATCACCGGTTTTTTTAAAAGGTATAAATTTATCACCGGCTTTTTTAAAAGGTAGAAATTTATCACCGACTTTTTTAAAAGGTAGAAATCTATCACCGGCTATTTTAATAGGTATAAATTTATCACCGGCTTTTTTAAAAAGTAAGGATTTATCACCGGCTTTTTTAATAGGTAAAAATTTATCACCGGCTTTTTTAAAGGGTAGAAATTTATCACCGGCTTTTTTAAAAGGTATAAATTTATCACCGGCTTTTTTAATAGGTAAGAATTTATCACCGGCTATTTTAATAGGTAAAAATTTATCACCGGCTTTTTTAAAGGGTATAAATTTATCACCGGCTTTTTTAAAAGGTATAAATTCATCACCGGCTTTTTTAATAGGTAAAAATTTATCACCGGCTTTTTTAAAAGGTAGAAATTTATCACCTGCTTTTTTAATAGGTAAAAATTTTTCACCGGCTTTTTTAAAAGGTATAAATTTATCACCGACTTTTTTAAAAGGTAGAATTCTATCACCGGCTTTTTTAATAGGTATAAGTTTATCACCGACTTTTTTAAATGATAATATTCTATCACCGACTTTTTTAAAAGGTAGAATTCTATCACCGGCTTTTTTAAAAGGTTGAAATTTATCACCGGCTTTTTTAAAAAGTATAAATTTATCACCGGCTTTTTTAAAAGGTATAAATTTATCACCGACTTTTTTAATAGGTAAAAATTTATCACCGGCTTTTTTAAAGGGTAGAAATTTATCACCGGCTTTTTTAAAAGGTATAAATTTATCACCGGCTTTTTTAATAGGTAAAAATTTATCACCGGCTTTTTTAAAAGGTAGAAATTTATCACCTGCTTTTTTAATAGGTAAAAATTTTTCACCGGCTTTTTTAAAAGGTATAAATTTATCACCGACTTTTTTAAAAGGTAGAATTCTATCACCGGCTTTTTTAATAGGTATAAGTTTATCACCGACTTTTTTAAATGATAATATTCTATCACCGACTTTTTTAAAAGGTAGAATTCTATCACCGGCTTTTTCAAAAGGTTGAAATTTATCACCGGCTTTTTTGAAAAATATAAATTTATCACCGGCTTTTTTAAAAGGTATAAATTTATCACCGACTTTTTTAAAAGGTAGAATTCTATCACCGGCTTTTTTAATGGGTTTAAATTTATCACCGGCTTTTTTAAAAGGTATAAATTTATCACCGACTTTTTTAAAAGGTAGAAGTTTATCACCGGCTTTTTTAATAGGTATAAATTTATCACCGGCTTTTTCAAAGGTATAAATTTATCACCGACTTTTTTAAATGATAATATTCTATCACCGACTTTTTTAAAAGGTAGAATTCTATCACCGGCTTTTTTAAAAGGTAGAAATTTATCACCGGCTTTTTTAAAAGGTATAAATTTATCACCGGCTTTTTTAAAAGGTATAAATTTATCACCGACTTTTTTAAAAGGTAGAATTCTATCACCGGCTATTTTAATAGGTATAAATTTATCACCGGCTTTTTAAAAGGTAAGAATTTATCACCGGCTTTTTTAATAGGTAAAAATTTATCACCGGCTTTTTTAAAGGGTAGAAATTTATCACCGGCTTTTTTAAAAGGTAAAAATTTATCACCGGCTTTTTTAAAAGGTAGAAATTTATCACCGACTTTTTTAAAAGGTAGAATTCTATCACCGGCTTTTTTAATAGGTATAAATTTATCACCGACTTTTTTTAAAGGTAGAATTCTATCACCGGCTATTTTAATAGGTAGAAATTTATCACCTGCTATTTTAATAGGTAAAAATTTTTCACCGGCTTTTTTAAAAGGTATAAATTTATCACCGACTTTTTTAAAAGGTAGAATTCTATCACCGGCTTTTTTAATAGGTATAAATTTATCACCGGCTTTTTTAAAAGGTAAGAATTTATCACCGGCTTTTTTAATAGGTAAAAATTTTTCACCGGCTTTTTTAAAAGGTATAAATTTATCACCGACTTTTTTAAAAGGTAGAATTCTATCACCGGCTTTTTTAAAGGGTATAAATTTATCACCGGCTTTTTTAAAAGGTATAAATTTATAACCGGCTTTTTTAATAGGTAAAAATTTATCACCGGCTTTTTTAAAAGGTAGAAATTTATCACCTGCTATTTTAATAGGAAAAAATTTTTCACCGGCTTTTTTAAAAGGTATAAATTTATCACCGACTTTTTTAAAAGGTAGAATTCTATCACCGGCTTTTTTAATAGGTATAAATTTATCACCGGCTTTTTTAAAAGGTAAGAATTTATCACCGGCTTTTTTAATAGGTAAAAATTTATCACCGGCTTTTTTAAAGGGTAGAAATTTATCACCTGCTATTTTAATAGGTAGAAATTTTGCACCGGCTTTTTCAATAGATATAAAATTATCACCGGCTTTATTAATAGGTATAAATTTATCACCGGCTTTTTTAAAGGTATAAATTTATCACCGACTTTTTTAAATGATAATATTCTATCACCGACTTTTTTAAAAGGTAGAATTCTATCACCGGCTTTTTTAAAAGGTAGAAATTTTACACCGGCTTTTTTAAAAGGTAGAATTCTATCACCGGCTTTTTTAATAGGTATAAATTTATCACCGGCTTTTTTAAAAGGTAAGAATTTATCACCGGCTTTTTTAATAGGTAAAAATTTATCACCGGCTTTTTTAAAGGGTAGAAATTTATCACCTGCTATTTTAATAGGTAGAAATTTTGCACCGGCTTTTTCAATAGATATAAAATTATCACCGGCTTTATTAATAGGTATAAATTTATCACCGGCTTTTTTAAAGGTATAAATTTATCACCGACTTTTTTAAATGATAATATTCTATCACCGACTTTTTTAAAAGGTAGAATTCTATCACCGGCTTTTTTAAAAGGTAGAAATTTTACACCGGCTTTTTTAATAGGTAAAAATTTATCACCGGCTTTTTTAAAGGGTAGAAATTTATCACCTGCTATTTTAATAGGTAGAAATTTTGCACCGGCTTTTTCAATAGATATAAAATTATCACCGGCTTTATTAAAAGGTATAAATTTATCACCGACTTTTTTAAAAGGTAGAATTCTATCACCGGCTTTTTTAATAGGTATAAATTTATCACCGGCTTTTTTAAAAGGTAAGAATTTATCACCGGCTTTTTTAATAGGTAAAAATTTATCACCGGCTTTTTTAAAGGGTAGAAATTTATCACCTGCTATTTTAATAGGTAGAAATTTTGCACCGGCTTTTTCAATAGATATAAAATTATCACCGGCTTTATTAATAGGTATAAATTTATCACCGGCTTTTTTAAAGGTATAAATTTATCACCGACTTTTTTAAATGATAATATTCTATCACCGACTTTTTTAAAAGGTAGAATTCTATCACCGGCTTTTTTAAAAGGTAGAAATTTTACACCGGCTTTTTTAATAGGTAAAAATTTATCACCGGCTTTTTTAAAGGGTAGAAATTTATCACCTGCTATTTTAATAGGTAGAAATTTTGCACCGGCTTTTTCAATAGATATAAAATTATCACCGGCTTTATTAATAGGTATAAATTTATCACCGACTTTTTTAAATGATAATATTCTATCACCGACTTTTTTAAAAGGTAGAATTCTATCACCGACTTTTTTAAAAGGTAGAATTCTATCACCGGCTTTTTTAATAGGTATAAATTTATCACCGGCTTTTTTAAAAGGTAAAAATTTATCACCGGCTTTTTTAAAGGGTAGAAATTTATCACCTGCTAATTTAATAGGTAAAAATTTTTCACCGGCTTTTTCAATAGATATAAATTTATCACCGGCTTTTTTAAAAGGTAGAATTCTATCACCGGCTTTTTTAAAAGGTAAAAATTTATCACCGGCTTTTTTAAAAGGTAGAAATTTATCACCTGCTATTTTAAAAGGTAAGAATTTATCACCGGCTTTTTTAATAGGTAAAAATTTATCACCGGCTTTTTTAAAGGGTAGAAATTTATCACCTGCTATTTTAATAGGTAGAAATTTTGCACCGGCTTTTTCAATAGATATAAAATTATCACCGGCTTTATTAATAGGTATAAATTTATCACCGGCTTTTTTAAAGGTATAAATTTATCACCGACTTTTTTAAATGATAATATTCTATCACCGACTTTTTTAAAAGGTAGAATTCTATCACCGGCTTTTTTAAAAGGTAGAAATTTTACACCGGCTTTTTTAATAGGTAAAAATTTATCACCGGCTTTTTTAAAGGGTAGAAATTTATCACCTGCTATTTTAATAGGTAGAAATTTTGCACCGGCTTTTTCAATAGATATAAAATTATCACCGGCTTTATTAAAAGGTATAAATTTATCACCGACTTTTTTAAAAGGTAGAATTCTATCACCGGCTTTTTTAATAGGTATAAATTTATCACCGGCTTTTTTAAAAGGTAAGAATTTATCACCGGCTTTTTTAATAGGTAAAAATTTATCACCGGCTTTTTTAAAGGGTAGAAATTTATCACCTGCTATTTTAATAGGTAGAAATTTTGCACCGGCTTTTTCAATAGATATAAAATTATCACCGGCTTTATTAATAGGTATAAATTTATCACCGGCTTTTTTAAAGGTATAAATTTATCACCGACTTTTTTAAATGATAATATTCTATCACCGACTTTTTTAAAAGGTAGAATTCTATCACCGGCTTTTTTAAAAGGTAGAAATTTTACACCGGCTTTTTTAATAGGTAAAAATTTATCACCGGCTTTTTTAAAGGGTAGAAATTTATCACCTGCTATTTTAATAGGTAGAAATTTTGCACCGGCTTTTTCAATAGATATAAAATTATCACCGGCTTTATTAATAGGTATAAATTTATCACCGACTTTTTTAAATGATAATATTCTATCACCGACTTTTTTAAAAGGTAGAATTCTATCACCGACTTTTTTAAAAGGTAGAATTCTATCACCGGCTTTTTTAATAGGTATAAATTTATCACCGGCTTTTTTAAAAGGTAAAAATTTATCACCGGCTTTTTTAAAGGGTAGAAATTTATCACCTGCTAATTTAATAGGTAAAAATTTTTCACCGGCTTTTTCAATAGATATAAATTTATCACCGGCTTTTTTAAAAGGTAGAATTCTATCACCGGCTTTTTTAAAAGGTAAAAATTTATCACCGGCTTTTTTAAAAGGTAGAAATTTATCACCTGCTATTTTAAAAGGTAAGAATTTATCACCGGCTTTTTTAATAGGTAAAAATTTATCACCGGCTTTTTTAAAGGGTAGAAATTTATCACCTGCTATTTTAATAGGTAGAAATTTTGCACCGGCTTTTTCAATAGATATAAAATTATCACCGGCTTTATTAATAGGTATAAATTTATCACCGGCTTTTTTAAAGGTATAAATTTATCACCGACTTTTTTAAATGATAATATTCTATCACCGACTTTTTTAAAAGGTAGAATTCTATCACCGGCTTTTTTAAAAGGTAGAAATTTTACACCGGCTTTTTTAATAGGTAAAAATTTATCACCGGCTTTTTTAAAGGGTAGAAATTTATCACCTGCTATTTTAATAGGTAGAAATTTTGCACCGGCTTTTTCAATAGATATAAAATTATCACCGGCTTTATTAAAAGGTATAAATTTATCACCGACTTTTTTAAAAGGTAGAATTCTATCACCGGCTTTTTTAATAGGTATAAATTTATCACCGGCTTTTTTAAAAGGTAAGAATTTATCACCGGCTTTTTTAATAGGTAAAAATTTATCACCGGCTTTTTTAAAGGGTAGAAATTTATCACCTGCTATTTTAATAGGTAGAAATTTTGCACCGGCTTTTTCAATAGATATAAAATTATCACCGGCTTTATTAATAGGTATAAATTTATCACCGGCTTTTTTAAAGGTATAAATTTATCACCGACTTTTTTAAATGATAATATTCTATCACCGACTTTTTTAAAAGGTAGAATTCTATCACCGGCTTTTTTAAAAGGTAGAAATTTTACACCGGCTTTTTTAATAGGTAAAAATTTATCACCGGCTTTTTTAAAGGGTAGAAATTTATCACCTGCTATTTTAATAGGTAGAAATTTTGCACCGGCTTTTTCAATAGATATAAAATTATCACCGGCTTTATTAATAGGTATAAATTTATCACCGACTTTTTTAAATGATAATATTCTATCACCGACTTTTTTAAAAGGTAGAATTCTATCACCGACTTTTTTAAAAGGTAGAATTCTATCACCGGCTTTTTTAATAGGTATAAATTTATCACCGGCTTTTTTAAAAGGTAAAAATTTATCACCGGCTTTTTTAAAGGGTAGAAATTTATCACCTGCTAATTTAATAGGTAAAAATTTTTCACCGGCTTTTTCAATAGATATAAATTTATCACCGGCTTTTTTAAAAGGTAGAATTCTATCACCGGCTTTTTTAAAAGGTAAAAATTTATCACCGGCTTTTTTAAAAGGTAGAAATTTATCACCTGCTATTTTAATAGGTAAAAATTTTTCACCGTCTTTTTTAAAAGGTATAAATTTATCACCGACTTTTTTAAAAGGTAGAATTCTATCACCGGCTTTTTTAATAGGTATAAATTTATCACCGACTTTTTTAAAAGGTAGAATTCTATCACCGGCTATTTTAATAGGTATAAATTTATCACCGGCTTTTTTAAAAGGTAAGAATTTATCACCGGCTTTTTTAATAGGTAAAAATTTATCACCGGCTTTTTTAAAGGGTAGAAATTTATCACCGGCTTTTTTAAAAGGTAAAAATTTATCACCGGCTTTTTTAAAAGGTAGAAATTTATCACCTGCTATTTTAATAGGTAAAAATTTTTCACCGGCTTTTTTAAAAGGTATAAATTTATCACCGACTTTTTTAAAAGGTAGAATTCTATCACCGGCTTTTTTAATAGGTATAAATTTATCACCGGCTTTTTTAAAAGGTAAGAATTTATCACCGGCTTTTTTAATAGGTAAAAATTTTTCACCGGCTTTTTTAAAAGGTATAAATTTATCACCGACTTTTTTAAAAGGTAGAATTCTATCACCGGCTTTTTAAAGGGTTTAAATTTATCACCGGCTTTTTTAAAAGGTATAAATTTATCACCGGCTTTTTTAATAGGTAAAAATTTATCACCGGCTTTTTTAAAAGGTAGAAATTTATCACCTGCTATTTTAATAGGAAAAAATTTTTCACCGGCTTTTTTAAAAGGTATAAATTTATCACCGACTTTTTTAAAAGGTAGAATTCTATCACCGGCTTTTTTAATAGGTATAAATTTATCACCGGCTTTTTTAAAAGGTAAGAATTTATCACCGGCTTTTTTAATAGGTAAAAATTTATCACCGGCTTTTTTAAAGGGTAGAAATTTATCACCTGCTATTTTAATAGGTAGAAATTTTGCACCGGCTTTTTCAATAGATATAAAATTATCACCGGCTTTATTAATAGGTATAAATTTATCACCGGCTTTTTTAAAGGTATAAATTTATCACCGACTTTTTTAAATGATAATATTCTATCACCGACTTTTTTAAAAGGTAGAATTCTATCACCGGCTTTTTTAAAAGGTAGAAATTTTACACCGGCTTTTTTAAAAGGTATAAATTTATCACCGGCTTTTTTAAAAGGTATAAATTTATCACCGACTTTTTTAAAAGGTAGAATTCTATCACCGGCTATTTTAATAGGTATAAATTTATCACCGGCTTTTTTAAAAGGTAAGAATTTATCACCGGCTTTTTTAATAGGTAAAAATTTATCACCGGCTTTTTTAAAGGGTAGAAATTTATCACCGGCTTTTTTAAAAGGTATAAATTTATCACCGGCTTTTTTAATAGGTAAAAATTTATCACCGGCTTTTTTAAAAGGTAGAAATTTATCACCTGCTATTTTAATAGGTAAAAATTTTTCACCGGCTTTTTTAAAAGGTATAAATTTATCACCCACTTTTATGAAAGGTAGAATTCTATCACCGGCTTTTTTAATAGGTATTAATTTATCACCGGCTTTTTTGAAAGGTAAGAATTTATCACCGGCTATTTTGATAGGTAAAAATTTATCACCGGCTTTATTAAAGGGTAGAAATTTATCACCGGCTTTTTTAAAAGGTATAAATTTATCACCGGCTTTTTTAATAGGTAAAAATTTATCACCGGCTTTTTTAAAAGGTAGAAATTTATCACCTGCTATTTTAATAGGTAAAAATTTTTCACCGGCTTTTTTAAAAGGTATAAATTTAACACCGACTTTTTTAAAAGGTAGAATTCTATCACCGGCTTTTTTAATAGGTATAAATTTATCACCGACTTTTTTAAATGATAATATTCTATCACCGACTTTTTCAATAGATATAAAATTATCACCGGCTTTATTAATAGGTATAAATTTATCACCGACTTTTTTAAATGATAATATTCTATCACCGACTTTTTTAAAAGGTAGAATTCTATCACCGACTTTTTTAAAAGGTAGAATTCTATCACCGGCTTTTTTAATAGGTATAAATTTATCACCGGCTTTTTTAAAAGGTAAAAATTTATCACCGGCTTTTTTAAAGGGTAGAAATTTATCACCTGCTAATTTAATAGGTAAAAATTTTTCACCGGCTTTTTCAATAGATATAAATTTATCACCGGCTTTTTTAAAAGGTATAAATTTATCACCGGCTTTTTTAAAAGGTAAAAATTTATCACCGGCTTTTTTAAAAGGTAGAAATTTATCACCTGCTATTTTAATAGGTAAAAATTTTTCACCGGCTTTTTTAAAAGGTATAAATTTAACACCGACTTTTTTAAAAGGTAGAATTCTATCACCGGCTTTTTTAATAGGTATAAATTTATCACCGACTTTTTTAAAAGGTAGAATTCTATCACCGACTTTTTCAATAGATATAAAATTATCACCGGCTTTATTAATAGGTATAAATTTATCACCGACTTTTTTAAATGATAATATTCTATCACCGACTTTTTTAAAAGGTAGAATTCTATCACCGACTTTTTTAAAAGGTAGAATTCTATCACCGGCTTTTTTAATAGGTATAAATTTATCACCGGCTTTTTTAAAAGGTAAAAATTTATCACCGGCTTTTTTAAAGGGTAGAAATTTATCACCTGCTAATTTAATAGGTAAAAATTTTTCACCGGCTTTTTCAATAGATATAAATTTATCACCGGCTTTTTTAAAAGGTAGAATTCTATCACCGGCTTTTTTAAAAGGTAAAAATTTATCACCGGCTTTTTTAAAAGGTAGAAATTTATCACCTGCTATTTTAATAGGTAAAAATTTTTCACCGTCTTTTTTAAAAGGTATAAATTTATCACCGACTTTTTTAAAAGGTAGAATTCTATCACCGGCTTTTTTAATAGGTATAAATTTATCACCGACTTTTTTAAAAGGTAGAATTCTATCACCGGCTATTTTAATAGGTATAAATTTATCACCGGCTTTTTTAAAAGGTAAGAATTTATCACCGGCTTTTTTAATAGGTAAAAATTTATCACCGGCTTTTTTAAAGGGTAGAAATTTATCACCGGCTTTTTTAAAAGGTAAAAATTTATCACCGGCTTTTTTAAAAGGTAGAAATTTATCACCTGCTATTTTAATAGGTAAAAATTTTTCACCGGCTTTTTTAAAAGGTATAAATTTATCACCGACTTTTTTAAAAGGTAGAATTCTATCACCGGCTTTTTTAAAAGGTAGAATTCTATCACCGGCTTTTTTAAAAGGTAGAAATTTTACACCGGCTTTTTTAAAAGGTATAAATTTATCACCGGCTTTTTTAAAAGGTATAAATTTATCACCGACTTTTTTAAAAGGTAGAATTCTATCACCGGCTATTTTAATAGGTATAAATTTATCACCGGCTTTTTTAAAAGGTAAGAATTTATCACCGGCTTTTTTAATAGGTAAAAATTTATCACCGGCTTTTTTAAAGGGTAGAAATTTATCACCGGCTTTTTTAAAAGGTATAAATTTATCACCGGCTTTTTTAATAGGTAAAAATTTATCACCGGCTTTTTTAAAAGGTAGAAATTTATCACCTGCTATTTTAATAGGTAAAAATTTTTCACCGGCTTTTTTAAAAGGTATAAATTTATCACCCACTTTTATGAAAGGTAGAATTCTATCACCGGCTTTTTTAATAGGTATTAATTTATCACCGGCTTTTTTGAAAGGTAAGAATTTATCACCGGCTATTTTGATAGGTAAAAATTTATCACCGGCTTTATTAAAGGGTAGAAATTTATCACCGGCTTTTTTAAAAGGTATAAATTTATCACCGGCTTTTTTAATAGGTAAAAATTTATCACCGGCTTTTTTAAAAGGTAGAAATTTATCACCTGCTATTTTAATAGGTAAAAATTTTTCACCGGCTTTTTTAAAAGGTATAAATTTAACACCGACTTTTTTAAAAGGTAGAATTCTATCACCGGCTTTTTTAATAGGTATAAATTTATCACCGACTTTTTTAAATGATAATATTCTATCACCGACTTTTTCAATAGATATAAAATTATCACCGGCTTTATTAATAGGTATAAATTTATCACCGACTTTTTTAAATGATAATATTCTATCACCGACTTTTTTAAAAGGTAGAATTCTATCACCGACTTTTTTAAAAGGTAGAATTCTATCACCGGCTTTTTTAATAGGTATAAATTTATCACCGGCTTTTTTAAAAGGTAAAAATTTATCACCGGCTTTTTTAAAGGGTAGAAATTTATCACCTGCTAATTTAATAGGTAAAAATTTTTCACCGGCTTTTTCAATAGATATAAATTTATCACCGGCTTTTTTAAAAGGTATAAATTTATCACCGGCTTTTTTAAAAGGTAAAAATTTATCACCGGCTTTTTTAAAAGGTAGAAATTTATCACCTGCTATTTTAATAGGTAAAAATTTTTCACCGGCTTTTTTAAAAGGTATAAATTTAACACCGACTTTTTTAAAAGGTAGAATTCTATCACCGGCTTTTTTAATAGGTATAAATTTATCACCGACTTTTTTAAAAGGTAGAATTCTATCACCGACTTTTTCAATAGATATAAAATTATCACCGGCTTTATTAATAGGTATAAATTTATCACCGACTTTTTTAAATGATAATATTCTATCACCGACTTTTTTAAAAGGTAGAATTCTATCACCGACTTTTTTAAAAGGTAGAATTCTATCACCGGCTTTTTTAATAGGTATAAATTTATCACCGGCTTTTTTAAAAGGTAAAAATTTATCACCGGCTTTTTTAAAGGGTAGAAATTTATCACCTGCTAATTTAATAGGTAAAAATTTTTCACCGGCTTTTTCAATAGATATAAATTTATCACCGGCTTTTTTAAAAGGTAGAATTCTATCACCGGCTTTTTTAAAAGGTAAAAATTTATCACCGGCTTTTTTAAAAGGTAGAAATTTATCACCTGCTATTTTAATAGGTAAAAATTTTTCACCGTCTTTTTTAAAAGGTATAAATTTATCACCGACTTTTTTAAAAGGTAGAATTCTATCACCGGCTTTTTTAATAGGTATAAATTTATCACCGACTTTTTTAAAAGGTAGAATTCTATCACCGGCTATTTTAATAGGTATAAATTTATCACCGGCTTTTTTAAAAGGTAAGAATTTATCACCGGCTTTTTTAATAGGTAAAAATTTATCACCGGCTTTTTTAAAGGGTAGAAATTTATCACCGGCTTTTTTAAAAGGTAAAAATTTATCACCGGCTTTTTTAAAAGGTAGAAATTTATCACCTGCTATTTTAATAGGTAAAAATTTTTCACCGGCTTTTTTAAAAGGTATAAATTTATCACCGACTTTTTTAAAAGGTAGAATTCTATCACCGGCTTTTTTAATAGGTATAAATTTATCACCGGCTTTTTTAAAAGGTAAGAATTTATCACCGGCTTTTTTAATAGGTAAAAATTTTTCACCGGCTTTTTTAAAAGGTATAAATTTATCACCGACTTTTTTAAAAGGTAGAATTCTATCACCGGCTTTTTAAAGGGTTTAAATTTATCACCGGCTTTTTTAAAAGGTATAAATTTATCACCGGCTTTTTTAATAGGTAAAAATTTATCACCGGCTTTTTTAAAAGGTAGAAATTTATCACCTGCTATTTTAATAGGAAAAAATTTTTCACCGGCTTTTTTAAAAGGTATAAATTTATCACCGACTTTTTTAAAAGGTAGAATTCTATCACCGGCTTTTTTAATAGGTATAAATTTATCACCGGCTTTTTTAAAAGGTAAGAATTTATCACCGGCTTTTTTAATAGGTAAAAATTTATCACCGGCTTTTTTAAAGGGTAGAAATTTATCACCTGCTATTTTAATAGGTAGAAATTTTGCACCGGCTTTTTCAATAGATATAAAATTATCACCGGCTTTATTAATAGGTATAAATTTATCACCGGCTTTTTTAAAGGTATAAATTTATCACCGACTTTTTTAAATGATAATATTCTATCACCGACTTTTTTAAAAGGTAGAATTCTATCACCGGCTTTTTTAAAAGGTAGAAATTTTACACCGGCTTTTTTAAAAGGTATAAATTTATCACCGGCTTTTTTAAAAGGTATAAATTTATCACCGACTTTTTTAAAAGGTAGAATTCTATCACCGGCTATTTTAATAGGTATAAATTTATCACCGGCTTTTTTAAAAGGTAAGAATTTATCACCGGCTTTTTTAATAGGTAAAAATTTATCACCGGCTTTTTTAAAGGGTAGAAATTTATCACCGGCTTTTTTAAAAGGTATAAATTTATCACCGGCTTTTTTAATAGGTAAAAATTTATCACCGGCTTTTTTAAAAGGTAGAAATTTATCACCTGCTATTTTAATAGGTAAAAATTTTTCACCGGCTTTTTTAAAAGGTATAAATTTATCACCCACTTTTATGAAAGGTAGAATTCTATCACCGGCTTTTTTAATAGGTATTAATTTATCACCGGCTTTTTTGAAAGGTAAGAATTTATCACCGGCTATTTTGATAGGTAAAAATTTATCACCGGCTTTATTAAAGGGTAGAAATTTATCACCGGCTTTTTTAAAAGGTATAAATTTATCACCGGCTTTTTTAATAGGTAAAAATTTATCACCGGCTTTTTTAAAAGGTAGAAATTTATCACCTGCTATTTTAATAGGTAAAAATTTTTCACCGGCTTTTTTAAAAGGTATAAATTTAACACCGACTTTTTTAAAAGGTAGAATTCTATCACCGGCTTTTTTAATAGGTATAAATTTATCACCGACTTTTTTAAATGATAATATTCTATCACCGACTTTTTAAAAGGTAGAATTCTATCACCGGCTTTTTTAAAAGGTAGAAATTTATCACCGGTTTTTTTAAAAGGTATAAATTTATCACCGGCTTTTTTAAAAGGTAGAAATTTATCACCGACTTTTTTAAAAGGTAGAATTCTATCACCGGCTATTTTTATAGGTATAAATTTATCACCGGCTTTTTTAAAAAGTAAGGATTTATCACCGGCTTTTTTAATAGGTAAAAATTTATCACCGGCTTTTTTAAAGGGTAGAAATTTATCACCGGCTTTTTTAAAAGGTATAAATTTATCACCGGCTTTTTTAATAGGTAAGAATTTATCACCGGCTATTTTAATAGGTAAAAATTTATCACCGGCTTTTTTAAAGGGTATAAATTTATCACCGGCTTTTTTAAAAGGTATAAATTCATCACCGGCTTTTTTAATAGGTAAAAATTTATCACCGGCTTTTTTAAAAGGTAGAAATTTATCACCTGCTTTTTTAATAGGTAAAAATTTTTCACCGGCTTTTTTAAAAGGTATAAATTTATCACCGGCTTTTTTAATAGGTATAAGTTTATCACCGACTTTTTTAAATGATAATATTCTATCACCGACTTTTTTAAAAGGTAGAATTCTATCACCGGCTTTTTTAAAAGGTTGAAATTTATCACCGGCTTTTTTAAAAATTATAAATTTATCACCGGCTTTTTTAAAAGGTATAAATTTATCACCGACTTTTTTAAAAGGTAGAATTCTATCACCGGCTATTTTAATAGGTGTAAATTTATCACCGGCTTTTTTAAAAGGTGAGGATTTATCACCGGCTTTTTTAATAGGTAAAAATTTATCACCGGCTTTTTTAAAGGGTAGAAATTTATCACCGGCTTTTTTAAAAGGTATAAATTTATCACCGGCTTTTTTAATAGGTAAAAATTTATCACCGGCTTTTTTAAAAGGTAGAAATTTATCACCTGCTTTTTTAATAGGTAAAAATTTTTCACCGGCTTTTTTAAAAGGTATAAATTTATCACCGACTTTTTTAAAAGGTAGAATTCTATCACCGGCTTTTTTAATAGGTATAAGTTTATCACCGACTTTTTTAAATGATAATATTCTATCACCGACTTTTTTAAAAGGTAGAATTCTATCACCGGCTTTTTTAAAAGGTTGAAATTTATCACCGGCTTTTTTAAAAAGTATAAATTTATCACCGGCTTTTTTAAAAGGTATAAATTTATCACCGGCTATTTTGATAGGTAAAAATTTATCACCGGCTTTATTAAAGGGTAGAAATTTATCACCGGCTTTTTTAAAAGGTATAAATTTATCACCGGCTTTTTTAATAGGTAAAAATTTATCACCGGCTTTTTTAAAAGGTAGAAATTTATCACCTGCTATTTTAATAGGTAAAAATTTTTCACCGGCTTTTTTAAAAGGTATAAATTTAACACCGACTTTTTTAAAAGGTAGAATTCTATCACCGGCTTTTTTAATAGGTATAAATTTATCACCGACTTTTTTAAATGATAATATTCTATCACCGACTTTTTAAAAGGTAGAATTCTATCACCGGCTTTTTTAAAAGGTAGAAATTTATCACCGGTTTTTTTAAAAGGTATAAATTTATCACCGGCTTTTTTAAAAGGTAGAAATTTATCACCGACTTTTTTAAAAGGTAGAATTCTATCACCGGCTATTTTTATAGGTATAAATTTATCACCGGCTTTTTTAAAAAGTAAGGATTTATCACCGGCTTTTTTAATAGGTAAAAATTTATCACCGGCTTTTTTAAAGGGTAGAAATTTATCACCGGCTTTTTTAAAAGGTATAAATTTATCACCGGCTTTTTTAATAGGTAAGAATTTATCACCGGCTATTTTAATAGGTAAAAATTTATCACCGGCTTTTTTAAAGGGTATAAATTTATCACCGGCTTTTTTAAAAGGTATAAATTCATCACCGGCTTTTTTAATAGGTAAAAATTTATCACCGGCTTTTTTAAAAGGTAGAAATTTATCACCTGCTTTTTTAATAGGTAAAAATTTTTCACCGGCTTTTTTAAAAGGTATAAATTTATCACCGGCTTTTTTAATAGGTATAAGTTTATCACCGACTTTTTTAAATGATAATATTCTATCACCGACTTTTTTAAAAGGTAGAATTCTATCACCGGCTTTTTTAAAAGGTTGAAATTTATCACCGGCTTTTTTAAAAATTATAAATTTATCACCGGCTTTTTTAAAAGGTATAAATTTATCACCGACTTTTTTAAAAGGTAGAATTCTATCACCGGCTATTTTAATAGGTGTAAATTTATCACCGGCTTTTTTAAAAGGTGAGGATTTATCACCGGCTTTTTTAATAGGTAAAAATTTATCACCGGCTTTTTTAAAGGGTAGAAATTTATCACCGGCTTTTTTAAAAGGTATAAATTTATCACCGGCTTTTTTAATAGGTAAAAATTTATCACCGGCTTTTTTAAAAGGTAGAAATTTATCACCTGCTTTTTTAATAGGTAAAAATTTTTCACCGGCTTTTTTAAAAGGTATAAATTTATCACCGACTTTTTTAAAAGGTAGAATTCTATCACCGGCTTTTTTAATAGGTATAAGTTTATCACCGACTTTTTTAAATGATAATATTCTATCACCGACTTTTTTAAAAGGTAGAATTCTATCACCGGCTTTTTTAAAAGGTTGAAATTTATCACCGGCTTTTTTAAAAAGTATAAATTTATCACCGGCTTTTTTAAAAGGTATAAATTTATCACCGACTTTTTTAAAAGGTAGAATTCTATCACCGGCTATTTTAATAGGTGTAAATTTATCACCGGCTTTTTTAAAAGGTAAGGATTTATCACCGGCTTTTTTAATAGGTAAAAATTTATCACCGGTTTTTTTAAAGGGTAGAAATTTATCACCGGCTTTTTTAAAAGGTATAAATTTATCACCGGCTTTTTTAATAGGTAAAAATTTATCACCGACTTTTTTAAATGATAATATTCTATCACCGACTTTTTTAAAAGGTAGAATTCTATCACCGGCTTTTTTAAAAGGTATAAATTTATCACCGACTTTTTTAAAAGGTAGAATTCTATCACCGGCTATTTTAATAGGTGTAAATTTATCACCGGCTTTTTTAAAAGGTAAAAATTTATCACCGGCTTTTTTAAAGGGTAGAAATTTATCACCGGCTTTTTTAAAAGGTATAAATTTATCACCGGCTTTTTTAATAGGTAAAAATTTATCACCGACTTTTTTAAATGATAATATTCTATCACCGACTTTTTTAAAAGGTAGAATTCTATCACCGGCTTTTTTAAAAGGTAGAAATTTATCACCGGTTTTTTTAAAAGGTATAAATTTATCACCGGCTTTTTTAAAAGATATAAATTTATCACCGACTTTTTTAAAAGGTAGAATTCTATCAACGGCTATTTTAATAGGTATAAATTTATCACCGGCTTTTTTAAAAAGTAAGGATTTATCACCGGCTTTTTTAATAGGTAAAAATTTATCACCGGCTTTTTTAAAGGGTAGAAATTTATCACCGGCTTTTTTAAAAGGTATAAATTTATCACCGGCTTTTTTAATAGGTAAGAATTTATCACCGGCTATTTTAATAGGTAAAAATTTATCACCGGCTTTTTTAAAGGGTATAAATTTATCACCGGCTTTTTTAAAAGGTATAAATTCATCACCGGCTTTTTTAATAGGTAAAAATTTATCACCGGCTTTTTTAAAAGGTAGAAATTTATCACCTGCTATTTTAATAGGTAAAAATTTTTCACCGGCTTTTTTAAAAGGTATAAATTTATCACCGGCTTTTTTAAAAGGTATAAATTTATCACCCACTTTTTTGAAAGGTAGAATTCTATCACCGGCTTTTTTAATAGGTATAAATTTATCACCGGCTTTTTTAAAAGGTAAGAATTTATCACCGGCTATTTTAATAGGTAAAAATTTATCACCGGCTTTTTTAAAGGGTAGAAATTTATCACCGGCTTTTTTAAAAGGTATAAATTTATCACCGGCTTTTTTAATAGGTAAAAATTTATCACCGGCTTTTTTAAAAGGTAGAAATTTATCACCTGCTATTTTAATAGGTAAAAATTTTTCACCGGCTTTTTTAAAAGGTATAAATTTAACACCGACTTTTTTAAATGATAATATTCTATCACCGACTTTTTTAAAAGGTAGAATTCTATCACCGGCTATTTTAATAGGTGTAAATTTATCACCGGCTTTTTTAAAAGGTAAGGATTTATCACCGGCTTTTTTAATAGGTAAAAATTTATCACCGGCTTTTTTAAAGGGTAGAAATTTATCACCGGCTTTTTTAAAAGGTATAAATTTATCACCGGCTTTTTTAATAGGTAAAAATTTATCACCGACTTTTTTAAATGATAATATTCTATCACCGACTTTTTTAAAAGGTAGAATTCTATCACCGGCTTTTTTAAAAGGTATAAATTTATCACCGACTTTTTTAAAAGGTAGAATTCTATCACCGGCTATTTTAATAGGTGTAAATTTATCACCGGCTTTTTTAAAAGGTAAGGATTTATCACCGGCTTTTTTAATAGGTAAAAATTTATCACCGGCTTTTTTAAAGGGTAGAAATTTATCACCGGCTTTTTTAAAAGGTATAAATTTATCACCGGCTTTTTTAATAGGTAAAAACTTATCACCGACTTTTTTAAATGATAATATTCTATCACCGACTTTTTTAAAAAGTAGAATTCTATCACCGGCTTTTTTAAAAGGTAGAAATTTATCACCGGTTTTTTTAAAAGGTATAAATTTATCACCGGCTTTTTTAAAAGGTATAAACTTATCACCGACTTTTTTAAAAGGTAGAATTCTATCAACGGCTATTTTAATAGGTATAAATTTATCACCGGCTTTTTTAATAAGTAAGGATTTATCACCGGCTTTTTTAATAGGTAAAAATTTATCACCGGCTTTTTTAAAGGGTAGAAATTTATCACCGGCTTTTTTAAAAGGTATAAATTTATCACCGGCTTTTTTAATAGGTAAGAATTTATCACCGGCTATTTTAATAGGTAAAAATTTATCACCGGCTTTTTTAAAGGGTATAAATTTATCACCGGCTTTTTTAAAAGGTATAAATTCATCACCGGCTTTTTTAATAGGTAAAAATTTATCACCGGCTTTTTTAAAAGGTAGAAATTTATCACCTGCTATTTTAATAGGTAAAAATTTTTCACCGGCTTTTTTAAAAGGTATAAATGTATCACCGGCTTTTTTATAAGGTATAAATTTATCACCGACTTTTTTAAAAGGTAGAATTCTATCACCGGCTATTTTAATAGGTATAAATTTATCACCGGCTTTTTTAAAAGGTAAGGATTTATCACCGGCTTTTTTAATAGGTAAAAATTTATCACCGGCTTTTTTAAAGGGTAGAAATTTATCACCGGCTTTTTCAAAAGGTATAAATTTATCACCGGCTTTTTTAATAGGTAAAAATTTATCACCGGCTTTTTTAAAAGGTAGAAATTTATCACCTGCTATTTTAATAGGTAAAAATTTTTCACCGGCTTTTTTAAAAGGTAAAAATTTATCACCGGCTTTTTTAAAGGGTAGAAATTTATCACCGGCTTTTTTAAAAGGTATAAATTTATCACCGGCTTTTTTAATAGGTAAAAATTTATCACCGGCTTTTTTAAAAGGTAGAAATTTATCACCTGCTATTTTAATAGGTAAAAATTTTTCACCGGCTTTTTTAAAAGGTATAAATTTATCACCCACTTTTTTGAAAGGTAGAATTCTATCACCGGCTTTTTTAATAGGTATAAATTTATCACCGGCTTTTTTAAAAGGTAAGAATTTATCACCGGCTATTTTAATAGGTAAAAATTTATCACCGGCTTTTTTAAAGGGTAGAAATTTATCACCGGCTTTTTTAAAAGGTATAAATTTATCACCGGCTTTTTTAATAGGTAAAAATTTATCACCGGCTTTTTTAAAAGGTAGAAATTTATCACCTGCTATTTTAATAGGTAAAAATTTTTCACCGGCTTTTTTAAAAGGTATAAATTTAACACCGACTTTTTTAAATGATAATATTCTATCACCGACTTTTTTAAAAGGTAGAATTCTATCACCGGCTTTTTTAAAAGGTTGAAATTTATCACCGGCTTTTTTAAAAAATATAAATTTATCACCGGCTTTTTTAAAAGGTATAAATTTATCACCGACCTTTTTAAAAGGTAGAATTCTATCACCGGCTATTTTAATAGGTATAAATTTATCACCGGCTTTTTTAAAAGGTAAGGATTTATCACCGGCTTTTTTAACAGGTAAAAATTTATCACCGGCTTTTTTAAAGGGTAGAAATTTATCACCGGCTTTTTTAAAAGGTATAAATTTATCACCGGCTTTTTTAATAGGTAAAAATTTATCACCGGCTTTTTTAAAAGGTAGAAATTTATCACCTGCTATTTTAATAGGTAAAAATTTTTCACCGGCTTTTTTAAAAGGTATAAATTTAACACCGACTTTTTTAAATGATAATATTCTATCACCGACTTTTTTAAAAGGTAGAATTCTATCACCGGCTTTTTTAAAAGGTTGAAATTTATCACCGGCTTTTTTAAAAAATATAAATTTATCACCGGCTTTTTTAAAAGGTATAAATTTATCACCGACCTTTTTAAAAGGTAGAATTCTATCACCGGCTATTTTAATAGGTATAAATTTATCACCGGCTTTTTTAAAAGGTAAGGATTTATCACCGGCTTTTTTAACAGGTAAAAATTTATCACCGGCTTTTTTAAAGGGTAGAAATTTATCACCGGCTTTTTTAAAAGGTATAAATTTATCACCGGCTTTTTTAATAGGTAAAAATTTATCACCGGCTTTTTTAAAAGGTAGAAATTTATCACCTGCTATTTTGATAGGTAAAAATTTTTCACCGGCTTTTTTAAAAGGTATAAATTTATCACCGACTTTTTTAAAAGGTAGAATTCTATTAACGGCTTTTTTAATAGGTAAAAATTTATCACCGGCTTTTTTAAAGGGTAGAAATTTATCACCGGCTTTTTTAAAAGGTATAAATTTATCACCGGCTTTTTTCATAGGTAAAAATTTATCACCGGCTTTTTTAATAGGTATAAATTTATCACCGGCTTTTTTAAAAGGTAAGAATTTATCACCGGCTATTTTAATAGGTAAAAATTTATCACCGGCTTTTTTAAAGGGTAGAAATTTATCACCGGCTTTTTTAAAAGGTATAAATTTATCACCGGCTTTTTTAATAGGTAAAAATTTATCACCGGCTTTTTTAAAAGGTAGAAATTTATCACCTGCTATTTTGATAGGTAAAAATTTTTCACCGGCTTTTTTAAAAGGTATAAATTTATCACCGACTTTTTTAAAAGGTAGAATTCTATTAACGGCTTTTTTAATAGGTAAAAATTTATCACCGGCTTTTTTAAAGGGTAGAAATTTATCACCGGCTTTTTTAAAAGGTATAAATTTATCACCGGCTTTTTTCATAGGTAAAAATTTATCACCGGCTTTTTTAATAGGTATAAATTTATCACCGGCTTTTTTAAAAGGTAAGAATTTATCACCGGCTATTTTAATAGGTAAAAATTTATCACCGGCTTTTTTAAAGGGTAGAAATTTATCACCGGCTTTTTTAAAAGGTATAAATTTATCACCGGCTTTTTTAATAGGTAAAAATTTATCACCGGCTTTTTTAAAAGGTAGAAATTTATCACCTGCTATTTTGATAGGTAAAAATTTTTCACCGGCTTTTTTAAAAGGTATAAATTTAACACCGACTTTTTTAAATGGTAGAATTCTATCACCGGCTTTTTTAATAGGTATAAATTTATCACCGACTTTTTTAAATGATAATATTCTATCACCGACTTTTTTAAAAGGTAGAATTCTATCACCGGCTTTTTTAAAAGGTAGAAATTTATCACCGGTTTTTTTAAAAGGTTTAAATTTATCACCGGCTTTTTTAAAAAGTAAGGATTTATCACCGGCTTTTTTAAAAGGTATAAATTTATCACCGACTTTTTTAAAAGGTAGAATTCTATTAACGGCTTTTTTAATAGGTAAAAATTTATCACCGGCTTTTTTAAAGGGTAGAAATTTATCACCGGCTTTTTTAAAAGGTATAAATTTATCACCGGCTTTTTTCATAGGTAAAAATTTATCACCGGCTTTTTTAATAGGTATAAATTTATCACCGGCTTTTTTAAAAGGTAAGAATTTATCACCGGCTATTTTAATAGGTAAAAATTTATCACCGGCTTTTTTAAAGGGTAGAAATTTATCACCGGCTTTTTTAAAAGGTATAAATTTATCACCGGCTTTTTTAATAGGTAAAAATTTATCACCGGCTTTTTTAAAAGGTAGAAATTTATCACCTGCTATTTTAATAGGTAAAAATTTTTCACCGGCTTTTTTAAAAGGTATAAATTTAACACCGACTTTTTTAAATGGTAGAATTCTATCACCGGCTTTTTTAATAGGTATAAATTTATCACCGACTTTTTTAAATGATAATATTCTATCACCGACTTTTTTAAAAGGTAGAATTCTATCACCGGCTTTTTTAAAAGGTAGAAATTTATCACCGGTTTTTTTAAAAGGTTTAAATTTATCACCGGCTTTTTTAAAAGGTATAAATTTATCACCGACTTTTTTAAAAGGTAGAATTCTATCACCGGCTTTTTTAATAGGTAAAAACTTATCACCGACTTTTTTAAATGATAATATTCTATCACCGACTTTTTTAAAAGGTAGAATTCTATCACCGGCTTTTTTAAAAGGTAGAAATTTATCACCGGTTTTTTTAAAAGGTATAAATTTATCACCGGCTTTTTTAAAAGGTATAAACTTATCACCGACTTTTTTAAAAGGTAGAATTCTATCAACGGCTATTTTAATAGGTATAAATTTATCACCGGCTTTTTTAAAAAGTAAGGATTTATCACCGGCTTTTTTAATAGGTAAAAATTTATCACCGGCTTTTTAAAGGGTAGAAATTTATCACCGGCTTTTTTAAAAGGTATAAATTTATCACCGGCTTTTTTAATAGGTAAGAATTTATCACCGGCTATTTTAATAGGTAAAAATTTATCACCGGCTTTTTTAAAGGGTATAAATTTATCACCGGCTTTTTTAAAAGGTATAAATTCATCACCGGCTTTTTTAATAGGTAAAAATTTATCACCGGCTTTTTTAAAAGGTAGAAATTTATCACCTGCTAATTTAATAGGTAAAAATTTTTCACCGGCTTTTTTAAAAGGTATAAATTTATCACCGGCTTTTTTAAAAGGTATAAATTTATCACCGACTTTTTTAAAAGGTAGAATTCTATCACCGGCTATTTTAATAGGTATAAATTAATCACCGGCTTTTTTAAAAGGTAAGGATTTATCACCGGCTTTTTTAATAGGTAAAAATTTATCACCGGCTTTTTTAAAGGGTAGAAATTTATCACCGGCTTTTTCAAAAGGTATATATTTATCACCGGCTTTTTTAATAGGTAAAAATTTATCACCGGCTTTTTTAAAAGGTAGAAATTTATCACCTGCTATTTTAATAGGTAAAAATTTTTCACCGGCTTTTTTAAAAGGTAAAAATTTATCACCGGCTTTTTTAAAGGGTAGAAATTTATCACCGGCTTTTTTAAAAGGTATAAATTTATCACCGGCTTTTTTAATAGGTAAAAATTTATCACCGGCTTTTTTAAAAGGTAGAAATTTATCACCTGCTATTTTAATAGGTAAAAATTTTTCACCGGCTTTTTTAAAAGGTATAAATTTATCACCCACTTTTTTGAAAGGTAGAATTCTATCACCGGCTTTTTTAATAGGTATAAATTTATCACCGGCTTTTTTAAAAGGTAAGAATTTATCACCGGCTATTTTAATAGGTAAAAATTTATCACCGGCTTTTTTAAAGGGTAGAAATTTGACACCGGCTTTTTTAAAAGGTATAAATTTATCACCGGCTTTTTTAATAGGTAAAAATTTATCACCGGCTTTTTTAAAAGGTAGAAATTTATCACCTGCTATTTTAATAGGTAAAAATTTTTCACCGGCTTTTTTAAAAGGTATAAATTTAACACCGACTTTTTTAAATGATAATATTCTATCACCGACTTTTTTAAAAGGTAGAATTCTATCACCGGCTTTTTTAAAAGGTAGAAATTTATCACCGGTTTTTTTAAAAGGTATAAATTTATCACCGGCTTTTTCAAAAGGTATAAATTTATCACCGACTTTTTTAAAAGGTAGAATTCTATCACCGGCTATTTTAATAGGTATAAATTTATCACCGGCTTTTTTAAAAAGTAAGGATTTATCACCGGCTTTTTTAATAGGTAAAAATTTATCACCGGCTTTTTTAAAGGGTAGAATTTTATCACCGGCTTTTTTAAAAGGTATAAATTTATCACCGGCTTTTTTAATAGGTAAGAATTTATCACCGGCTATTTTAATAGGTAAAAATTTATCACCGGCTATTTTAAAGGGTATAAATTTATCACCGGCTTTTTTAAAAGGTATAAATTCATCACCGGCTTTTTTAATAGGTAAAAATTTATCACCGGCTTTTTTAATAGGTAAGAATTTATCACCGGCTATTTTAATAGGTAAAAATTTATCACCGGCTATTTTAAAGGGTATAAATTTATCACCGGCTTTTTTAAAAGGTATAAATTCATCACCGGCTTTTTTAATAGGTAAAAATTTATCACCGGCTTTTTTAAAAGGTAGAAATTTATCACCTGCTATTTTAATAGGTATAAATTTATCACCGACTTTTTTAAATGATAATATTCTATCACCGACTTTTTTAAAAGGTAGAATTCTATCACCGGCTTTTTTAAAAGGTTGAAATTTATCACCGGCTTTTTTAAAAAATATAAATTTATCACCGGCTTTTTTAAAAGGTATAAATTTATCACCGACCTTTTTAAAAGGTAGAATTCTATCACCGGCTATTTTAATAGGTATAAATTTATCACCGGCTTTTTTAAAAAGTAAGGATTTATCACCGGCTTTTTTAATAGGTAAAAATTTATCACCGGCTTTTTTAAAGGGTAGAATTTTATCACCGGCTTTTTTAAAAGGTATAAATTTATCACCGGCTTTTTTAATAGGTAAGAAATTATCACCGGCTATTTTAATAGGTAAAAATTTATCACCGGCTATTTTAAAGGGTATAAATTTATCACCGGCTTTTTTAAAAGGTATAAATTCATCACCGGCTTTTTTAATAGGTAAAAATTTATCACCGGCTTTTTTAAAAGGTAGAAATTTATCACCTGCTATTTTAATAGGTATAAATTTATCACCGACTTTTTTAAATGATAATATTCTATCACCGACTTTTTTAAAAGGTAGAATTCTATCACCGGCTTTTTTAAAAGGTTGAAATTTATCACCGGCTTTTTTAAAAAATATAAATTTATCACCGGCTTTTTTAAAAGGTATAAATTTATCACCGACCTTTTTAAAAGGTAGAATTCTATCACCGGCTATTTTAATAGGTATAAATTTATCACCGGCTTTTTTAAAAGGTAAGGATTTATCACCGGCTTTTTTAATAGGTAAAAATTTATCACCGGCTTTTTTAAAGGGTAGAAATTTATCACCGGCTTTTTTAAAAGGTATAAATTTATCACCGGCTTTTTTAATAGGTAAAAATTTATCACCGGCTTTTTTAAAAGGTAGAAATTTATCACCTGCTATTTTGATAGGTAAAAATTTTTCACCGGCTTTTTTAAAAGGTATAAATTTATCACCGACTTTTTTAAAAGGTAGAATTCTATTAACGGCTTTTTTAATAGGTAAAAATTTATCACCGGCTTTTTTAAAGGGTAGAAATTTATCACCGGCTTTTTTAAAAGGTATAAATTTATCACCGGCTTTTTTCATAGGTAAAAATTTATCACCGGCTTTTTTAATAGGTATAAATTTATCACCGGCTTTTTTAAAAGGTAAGAATTTATCACCGGCTATTTTAATAGGTAAAAATTTATCACCGGCTTTTTTAAAGGGTAGAAATTTATCACCGGCTTTTTTATAAGGTATAAATTTATCACCGGCTTTTTTAATAGGTAAAAATTTATCACCGGCTTTTTTAAAAGGTAGAAATTTATCACCTGCTATTTTAATAGGTAAAAATTTTTCACCGGCTTTTTTAAAAGGTATAAATTTAACACCGACTTTTTTAAATGGTAGAATTCTATCACCGGCTTTTTTAATAGGTATAAATTTATCACCGACTTTTTTAAATGATAATATTCTATCACCGACTTTTTTAAAAGGTAGAATTCTATCACCGGCTTTTTTAAAAGGTAGAAATTTATCACCGGTTTTTTTAAAAGGTTTAAATTTATCACCGGCTTTTTTAAAAGGTATAAATTTATCACCGACTTTTTTAAAAGGTAGAATTCTATCACCGGCTATTTTAATAGGTATAAATTTATCACCGGCTTTTTTAAAAAGTAAGGATTTATCACCGGCTTTTTTAATAGGTAAAAATTTATCACCGGCTTTTTTAAAGGGTAGAAATTTATCACCGGCTTTTTTAAAAGGTATAAATTTATCACCGGCTTTTTTAATAGGTAAGATTTTATCACCGGCTATTTTAATAGGTAAAAATTTATCACCGGCTTTTTTAAAGGGTATAAATTTATCACCGGCTTTTTTAAAAGGTATAAATTCATCACCGGCTTTTTTAATAGGTAAAAATTTATCACCGGCTTTTTTAAAAGGTAGAAATTTATCACCTGCTATTTTAATAGGTAAAAATTTTTCACCGGCTTTTTTAAAAGGTATAAATTTATCACCGACTTTTTTAAATGATAATATTCTATCACCGACTTTTTTAAAAGGTAGAATTCTATCACCGGCTTTTTTAAAAGGTATAAATTTATCACCGACTTTTTTAAAAGGTAGAATTCTATCACCGGCTATTTTAATAGGTATAAATTTATCACCGGCTTTTTTAAAAGGTAAGGATTTATCACCGGCTTTTTTAATAAGTAAAAATTTATCACCGGCTTTTTTAAAGGGTAGAAATTTATCACCGGCTTTTTTAAAAGGTATAAATTTATCACCGGCTTTTTTAATAGGTAAAAATTTATCACCGGCTTTTTTAAAAGGTAGAAATTTATCACCTGCTATTTTAATAGGTAAAAATTTTTCACCGGCTTTTTTAAAAGGTATAAATTTATCACCGACTTTTTTAAAAGGTAGAATTCTATTACCGGCTTTTTTAATAGGTATAAATTTATCACCGGCTTTTTTAAAAGGTAAGAATTTATCACCGGCTTTTTTAATAGGTAAAAATTTATCACCGGCTTTTTTAAAGGGTAGAAATTTATCACCTGCTATTTTAAAAGGTAAAAATTTTTCACCGGCTTTTTCAATAGATATAAATTTATCACCGGCTTATTTAAAAGGTAGAAATTTATCACCGGCTTTTTCAAAAGGTAGAATTCTATCACCGGCTTTTTTAAAAGGTTGAAATTTATCACCGGCTTTTTTAAAAAGTATAAATTTATCACCGGCTTTTTTAAAAGGTATAAATTTATCACCGACTTTTTTAAAAGGTAGAATTCTATCACCGGCTATTTTAATAGGTATAAACTTATCACCGGCTTTTTTAAAAGGTAAGGATTTATCACCGGCTTTTTTAAAAGGTATAAATTTATCACCGGCTTTTTTAATAGGTAAAAATTTATCACCGACTTTTTTAAATGATAATATTCTATCACCGACTTTTTTAAAAGGTAGAATTCTATCACCGGCTTTTTTAAAAGGTAGAAATTTATCACCGGTTTTTTTAAAAGGTATAAATTTATCACCGGCTTTTTTAAAAGGTATAAATTTATCACCGACTTTTTTAAAAGGTAGAATTCTATCACCGGCTATTTTAATAGGTATAAATTTATCACCGGCTTTTTTAAAAAGTAAGGATTTATCACCGGCTTTTTTAATAGGTAAAAATTTATCACCGGCTTTTTTAAAGGGTAGAAATTTATCACCGGCTTTTTTAAAAGGTATAAATTTATCACCGGCTTTTTTAATAGGTAAGAATTTATCACCGGCTATTTTAATAGGTAAAAATTTATCACCGGCTTTTTTAAAGGGTATAAATTTATCACCGGCTTTTTTAAAAGGTATAAATTCATCACCGGCTTTTTTAATAGGTAAAAATTTATCACCGGCTTTTTTAAAAGGTAGAAATTTATCACCTGCTATTTTAATAGGTAAAAATTTTTCACCGGCTTTTTTAAAAGGTATAAATTTATCACCGACTTTTTTAAAAGGTAGAATTCTATCACCGGCTTTTTTAATAGGTATAAATTTATCACCGACTTTTTTAAATGATAATATTCTATCACCGACTTTTTTAAAAGGTAGAATTCTATCACCGGCTTTTTTAAAAGGTTGAAATTTATCACCGGCTTTTTTAAAAAGTATAAATTTATCACCGGCTTTTTTAAAAGGTATAAATTTATCACCGACTTTTTTAAAAGGTAGAATTCTATCACCGGCTATTTTAATAGGTATAAATTTATCACCGGCTTTTTTAAAAGGTAAGGATTTATCACCGGCTTTTTTAATAGGTAAAAATTTATCACCGGCTTTTTTAAAGGGTAAAAATTTATCACCGGCTTTTTTAAAAGGTAGAAATTTATCACCTGCTATTTTAATAGGTAAAAATTTTTCACCGGCTTTTTTAAAAGGTATAAATTTATCACCGACTTTTTTAAAAGGTAGAATTCTATTACCGGCTTTTTTAATAGGTAAAAATTTATCACCGGCTTTTTTAAAGGGTAGAAATTTATCACCGGCTTTTTTAAAAGGTATAAATTTATCACCGGCTTTTTTAATAGGTAAAAATTTATCACCGGCTTTTTTAAAAGGTAGAAATTTATCACCTGCTATTTTAATAGGTAAAAATTTATCACCGGCTTTTTTAAAAGGTATAAATTTATCACCGACTTTTTTAAAAGGTAGAATTCTATCACCGGCTATTTTAATAGGTATAAATTTATCACCGGCTTTTTTAAAAAGTAAGGATTTATCACCGGCTTTTTTAATAGGTAAAAATTTATCACCGGCTTTTTTAAAGGGTAGAAATTTATCACCGGCTTTTTTAAAAGGTATAAATTTATCACCGGCTTTTTTAATAGGTAAGAATTTATCACCGGCTATTTTAATAGGTAAAAATTTATCACCGGCTTTTTTAAAGGGTATAAATTTATCACCGGCTTTTTTAAAAGGTATAAATTCATCACCGGCTTTTTTAATAGGTAAAAATTTATCACCGGCTTTTTTAAAAGGTAGAAATTTATCACCTGCTATTTTAATAGGTAAAAATTTTTCACCGGCTTTTTTAAAAGGTATAAATTTATCACCGACTTTTTTAAAAGGTAGAATTCTATCACCGGCTTTTTTAATAGGTATAAATTTATCACCGACTTTTTTAAATGATAATATTCTATCACCGACTTTTTTAAAAGGTAGAATTCTATCACCGGCTTTTTTAAAAGGTTGAAATTTATCACCGGCTTTTTTAAAAAGTATAAATTTATCACCGGCTTTTTTAAAAGGTATAAATTTATCACCGACTTTTTTAAAAGGTAGAATTCTATCACCGGCTATTTTAATAGGTATAAATTTATCACCGGCTTTTTTAAAAGGTAAGGATTTATCACCGGCTTTTTTAATAGGTAAAAATTTATCACCGGCTTTTTTAAAAGGTAAGGATTTATCACCGGCTTTTTTAATAGGTAAAAATTTATCACCGGCTTTTTTAAAGGGTAAAAATTTATCACCGGCTTTTTTAAAAGGTAGAAATTTATCACCTGCTATTTTAATAGGTAAAAATTTTTCACCGGCTTTTTTAAAAGGTATAAATTTATCACCGACTTTTTTAAAAGGTAGAATTCTATTACCGGCTTTTTTAATAGGTAAAAATTTATCACCGGCTTTTTTAAAGGGTAGAAATTTATCACCGGCTTTTTTAAAAGGTATAAATTTATCACCGGCTTTTTTAATAGGTAAAAATTTATCACCGGCTTTTTTAAAAGGTAGAAATTTATCACCTGCTATTTTAATAGGTAAAAATTTTTCACCGGCTTTTTTAAAAGGTATAAATTTATCACCCACTTTTTTGAAAGGTAGAATTCTATCACCGGCTTTTTTAATAGGTATAAATTTATCACCGGCTTTTTTAAAAGGTAAGGATTTATCACCGGCTTTTTTAATAGGTAAAAATTTATCACCGGCTTTTTTAAAGGGTAAAAATTTATCACCGGCTTTTTTAAAAGGTATAAATTTATCACCGGCTTTTTTAATAGGTAAAAATTTATCACCGGCTATTTTAATAGGTATAAATTTATCACCGGCTTTTTTAAAAGGTAAGGATTTATCACCGGCTTTTTTAATAGGTAAAAATTTATTACCGGCTTTTTTAAAGGGTAAAAATTTATCACCGGCTTTTTTAAAAGGTATAAATTTATCACCGGCTTTTTTAATAGGTAAAAATTTATCACCGGCTTTTTTAAAAGGTAGAAATTTATCACCTGCTATTTTAATAGGTAAAAATTTTTCACCGGCTTTTTTAAAAGGTATAAATTTATCACCGACTTTTTTAAAAGGTAGAATTCTATTACCGGCTTTTTTAATAGGTAAAAATTTATCACCGGCTTTTTTAAAGGGTAGAAATTTATCACCGGCTTTTTTAAAAGGTATAAATTTATCACCGGCTTTTTTAATAGGTAAAAATTTATCACCGGCTTTTTTAAAAGGTAGAAATTTATCACCTGCTATTTTAATAGGTAAAAATTTTTCACCGGCTTTTTTAAAAGGTATAAATTTATCACCCACTTTTTTGAAAGGTAGAATTCTATCACCGGCTTTTTTAATAGGTATAAATTTATCACCGGCTTTTTTAAAAGGTAAGAATTTATCACCGGCTATTTTAATAGGTAAAAATTTATCACCGGCTTTTTTAAAGGGTAGAAATTTATCACCTGCTATTTTAATAGGTAAAAATTTTTCACCGGCTTTTTTAAAAGGTATAAATTTATCACCGACTTTTTTAAAAGGTAGAATTCTATAACCGGCTTTTTTAATAGGTAAAAATATATCACCGGCTTTTTTAAAGGGTAGAAATTTATCACCGGCTTTTTTAAAAGGTATAAATTTAGCACCGGCTTTTTTAATAGGTAAAAATTTATCACCGGCTTTTTTAAAAGGTAGAAATTTATCACCTGCTATTTTAATAGGTAAAAATTTTTCACCGGCTTTTTTAAAAGGTATAAATTTATCACCCACTTTTTTGAAAGGTAGAATTCTATCACCGGCTTTTTTAATAGGTATAAATTTATCACCGGCTTTTTTAAAAGGTAAGAATTTATCACCGGCTATTTTAATAGGTAAAAATTTATCACCGGCTTTTTTAAAGGGTAGAAATTTATCACCGGCTTTTTTAAAAGGTATAAATTTATCACCGGCTTTTTTAATAGGTAAAAATTTATCACCGGCTTTTTTAAAAGGTAGAAATTTATCACCTGCTATTTTAATAGGTAAAAATTTTTCACCGGCTTTTTTAAAAGGTATAAATTTAACACCGACTTTTTTAAAAGGTAGAATTCTATCACCGGCTTTTTTAATAGGTATAAATTTATCACCGACTTTTTTAAATGATAATATTCTATCACCGACTTTTTTAAAAGGTAGAACTCTATCACCGGCTTTTTTAAAAGGTAGAAATTTATCACCGGTTTTTTTAAAAGGTATAAATTTATCACCGGCTTTTTTAAAAGGTATAAATTTATCACCGACTTTTTTAAAAGGTAGAATTCTATCACCGGCTATTTTAATAGGTATAAATTTATCACCGGCTTTTTTAAAAAGTAAGGATTTATCACCGGCTTTTTTAATAAGTAAAAATTTATCACCGGCTTTTTTAAAGGGTAGAAATTTATCACCGGCTTTTTTAAAAGGTATAAATTTATCACCGGCTTTTTTAATAGGTAAGAATTTATCACCGGCTATTTTAATAGGTAAAAATTTATCACCGGCTTTTTTAAAGGGTATAAATTTATCACCGGCTTTTTTAAAAGGTATAAATTCATCACCGGCTTTTTTAATAGGTAAAAATTTATCACCGGCTTTTTTAAAAGGTAGAAATTTATCACCTGCTATTTTAATAGGTAAAAATTTTTCACCGGCTTTTTTAAAAGGTATAAATTTATCACCGACTTTTTTAAAAGGTAGAATTCTATCACCGGCTTTTTTAATAGGTATAAATTTATCACCGACTTTTTAAAATGATAATATTCTATCACGGACTTTTTTAAAAGGTAGAATTCTATCACCGGCTTTTTTAAAAGGTATAAATTTATCACCGACTTTTTTAAAAGGTAGAATTCTATCACCGGCTATTTTAATAGGTATAAATTCATCACCGGCTTTTTTCAAAGGTAAGGATTTATCACCGGCTTTTTTAATAGGTAAAAATTTATCACCGGCTTTTTTAAAGGGTAGAAATTTATCACCGGCTTTTTTAAAAGGTATAAATTTATCACCGGCTTTTTTAATAGGTAAAAATTTATCACCGGCTTTTTTAAAAGGTAGAAATTTATCACCTGCTATTTTAATAGGTAAAAATTTTTCACCGGCTTTTTTAAAAGGTATAAATTTATCACCGACTTTTTTAAAAGGTAGAATTCTATTACCGGCTTTTTTAATAGGTATAAATTTATCACCGGCTTTTTTAAAAGGTAAGGATTTATCACCGGCTTTTTTAATAGGTAAAAATTTATCACCGGCTTTTTTAAAGGGTAGAAATTTATCACCGGCTTTTTTAAAAGGTATAAATTTATCACCGGCTTTTTTAAAAGGTAAAAATTTATCACCGGCTTTTTTAAAAGGTAGAAATTTATCACCTGCTATTTTAATAGGTAAAAATTTTTCACCGGCTTTTTTAAAAGATATAAATTTATCACCGACTTTTTTAAAAGGTAGAATTCTATTACCGGCTTTTTTAAAAGGTAAAAATTTATCACCGGCTTTTTTAAAAGGTAGAAATTTATCACCTGCTATTTTAATAGGTAAAAATTTTTCACCGGCTTTTTTAAAAGGTAAAAATTTATCACCGGCTTTTTTAAAGGGTAGAAATTTATCACCGGCTTTTTTAAAAGGTATAAATTTATCACCGGCTTTTTTAATAGGTAAAAATTTATCACCGGCTTTTTTAAAAGGTAGAAATTTATCACCTGCTATTTTAATAGGTAAAAATTTTTCACCGGCTTTTTTAAAAGGTATAAATTTATCACCCACTTTTTTGAAAGGTAGAATTCTATCACCGGCTTTTTTAATAGGTATAAATTTATCACCGGCTTTTTTAAAAGGTAAGAATTTTTCACCGGCTATTTTAATAGGTAAAAATTTATCACCGGCTTTTTTAAAGGGTAGAAATTTATCACCTGCTATTTTAATAGGTAAAAATTTTTCACCGGCTTTTTTAAAAGGTATAAATTTATCACCGACTTTTTTAAAAGGTAGAATTCTATTACCGGCTTTTTTAATAGGTCAAAATATATCACCGGCTTTTTTAAAGGGTAGAAATTTATCACCGGCTTTTTTAAAAGGTATAAATTTAGCACCGGCTTTTTTAATAGGTAAAAATTTATCACCGGCTTTTTTAAAAGGTAGAAATTTATCACCTGCTATTTTAATAGGTAAAAATTTTTCACCGGCTTTTTTAAAAGGTATAAATTTATCACCCACTTTTTTGAAAGGTAGAATTCTATCACCGGCTTTTTTAATAGGTATAAATTTATCACCGGCTTTTTTAAAAGGTAAGAATTTATCACCGGCTATTTTAATAGGTAAAAATTTATCACCGGCTTTTTTAAAGGGTAGAATTTTATCACCGGCTTTTTTAAAAGGTATAAATTTATCACCGGCTTTTTTAATAGGTAAAAATTTATCACCGGCTTTTTTAAAAGGTAGAAATTTATCACCTGCTATTTTAATAGGTAAAAATTTTTCACCGGCTTTTTTAAAAGGTATAAATTTAACACCGACTTTTTTAAAAGGTAGAATTCTATCACCGGCTTTTTTAATAGGTATAAATTTATCACCGACTTTTTTAAATGATAATATTCTATCACCGACTTATTTAAAAGGTAGAACTCTATCACCGGCTTTTTTAAAAGGTAGAAATTTATCACCGGTTTTTTTAAAAGGTATAAATTTATCACCGGCTTTTTTAAAAGGTATAAATTTATCACCGACTTTTTTAAAAGGTAGAATTCTATCACCGGCTATTTTAATAGGTATAAATTTATCACCGGCTTTTTTAAAAAGTAAGGATTTATCACCGGCTTTTTTAATAAGTAAAAATTTATCACCGGCTTTTTTAAAGGGTAGAAATTTATCACCGGCTTTTTTAAAAGGTATAAATTTATCACCGGCTTTTTTAATAGGTAAGAATTTATCACCGGCTATTTTAATAGGTAAAAATTTATCACCGGCTTTTTTAAAGGGTATAAATTTATCACCGGCTTTTTTAAAAGGTATAAATTCATCACCGGCTTTTTTAATAGGTAAAAATTTATCACCGGCTTTTTTAAAAGGTAGAAATTTATCACCTGCTATTTTAATAGGTAAAAATTTTTCACCGGCTTTTTTAAAAGGTATAAATTTATCACCGACTTTTTTAAAAGGTAGAATTCTATCACCGGCTTTTTTAATAGGTATAAATTTATCACCGACTTTTTAAAATGATAATATTCTATCACGGACTTTTTTAAAAGGTAGAATTCTATCACCGGCTTTTTTAAAAGGTATAAATTTATCACCGACTTTTTTAAAAGGTAGAATTCTATCACCGGCTATTTTAATAGGTATAAATTTATCACCGGCTTTTTTCAAAGGTAAGGATTTATCACCGGCTTTTTTAATAGGTAAAAATTTATCACCGGCTTTTTTAAAGGGTATAAATTTATCACCGACTTTTTTAAAAGGTATAAATTTATCACCGGCTTTTTTAATAGGTAAAAATTTATCACCGGCTTTTTTAAAAGGTAGAAATTTATCACCTGCTATTTTAATAGGTAAAAATTTTTCACCGGCTTTTTTAAAAGGTATAAATTTATCACCGACTTTTTTAAAAGGTAGAATTCTATTACCGGCTTTTTTAATAGGTATAAATTTATCACCGGCTTTTTTAAAAGGTAAGGATTTATCACCGGCTTTTTTAATAGGTAAAAATTTATCACCGGCTTTTTTAAAGGGTAGAAATTTATCACCGGCTTTTTTAAAAGGTATAAATTTATCACCGGCTTTTTTAAAAGGTAAAAATTTATCACCGGCTTTTTTAAAAGGTAGAAATTTATCACCTGCTATTTTAATAGGTAAAAATTTTTCACCGGCTTTTTTAAAAGGTATAAATTTATCACCGACTTTTTTAAAAGGTAGAATTCTATTACCGGCTTTTTTAATAGGTATAAATTTATCACCGGCTTTTTTAAAAGGTAAGAATTTATCACCGGCTTTTTTAATAGGTAAAAATTTATCACCGGCTTTTTAAATAGGTATAAATTTATCACCGGCTTTTTTAAAAGGTATAAATTTATCACCGGCTTTTTTAATAGGTAAAAATTTATCACCGGCTTTTTTAAAAGGTAGAAATTTATCACCTGCTATTTTAATAGGTAAAAATTTTTCACCGGCTTTTTTAAAAGGTATAAATTTATCACCGACTTTTTTAAAAGGTAGAATTCTATTACCGGCTTTTTTAATAGGTATAAATTTATCACCGGCTTTTTTAAAAGGTAAGAATTTATCACCGGCTTTTTTAATAGGTAAAAATTTATCACCGGCTTTTTTAATAGGTATAAATTTATCACCGGTTTTTTTAAAAGGTATAAATTTATCACCGGCTTTTTTAAAAGGTATAAATTTATCACCGACTTTTTTAAAAGGTAGAATTCTATTACCGGCTTTTTTAATAGGTATAAATTTATCACCGGCTTTTTTAAAAGGTAAGGATTTATCACCGGCTTTTTTAATAGGTAAAAATTTATCACCGGCTTTTTTAAAGGGTAGAAATTTATCACCGGCTTTTTTAAAAGGTATAAATTTATCACCGGCTTTTTTAAAAGGTAAAAATTTATCACCGGCTTTTTTAAAAGGTAGAAATTTATCACCTGCTATTTTAATAGGTAAAAATTTTTCACCGGCTTTTTTAATAGGTATAAATTTATCACCGGTTTTTTAAATAGGTATAAATTTATCACCGGCTTTTTTAAAAGGTATAAATTTATCACCGGCTTTTTTAATAGGTAAAAATTTATCACCGGCTTTTTTAAAAGGTAGAAATTTATCACCTGCTATTTTAATAGGTAAAAATTTTTCACCGGCTTTTTTAAAAGGTATAAATTTATCACCGACTTTTTTAAAAGGTAGAATTCTATCACCGGCTTTTTTAATAGGTAAAAATTTATCACCGGCTTTTTTAATAGGTATAAATTTATCACCGGTTTTTTTAAAAGGTATAAATTTATCACCGGCTTTTTTAAAAGGTATAAATTTATCACCGACTTTTTTAAAAGGTAGAATTCTATCACCGGCTATTTTAATAGGTATAAATTTATCACCGGCTTTTTTAAAAAGTAAGGATTTATCACCGGCTTTTTTAATAAGTAAAAATTTATCACCGGCTTTTTTAAAGGGTAGAAATTTATCACCGGCTTTTTTAAAAGGTATAAATTTATCACCGGCTTTTTTATTAGGTAAGAATTTATCACCGGCTATTTTAATAGGTAAAAATTTATCACCGGCTTTTTTAAAGGGTATAAATTTATCACCGGCTTTTTTAAAAGGTATAAATTCATCACCGGCTTTTTTAATAGGTAAAAATTTATCACCGGCTTTTTTAAAAGGTAGAAATTTATCACCTGCTATTTTAATAGGTAAGAACTTATCACCGGCTATTTTAATAGGTAAAAATTTATCACCGGCTTTTTTAAAGGGTATAAATTTATCAACGGCTTTTTTAATAGGTATAAATTAATCACCGACTTTTTTAAATGATAATATTCTATCACCGACTTTTTTAAAAGGTAGAATTCTATCACCGGCTTTTTTAAAAGGTATAAATTTATCACCGACTTTTTTAAAAGGTAGAATTCTATCACCGGCTATTTTAATAGGTATAAATTTATCACCGGCTTTTTTAAAAGGTAAGGATTTATCACCGGCTTTTTTAATAGGTAAAAATTTATCACCGGCTTTTTTAAAGGGTAGAAATTTATCACCGGCTTTTTTAAAAGGTATAAATTTATCACCGGCTTTTTTAATAGGTAAAAATTTATCACCGGCTTTTTTAATAGGTATAAATTTATCACCGGCTTTTTTAAAAGGTATAAATTTATCACCGGCTTTTTTAATAGGTAAAAATTTATCACCGGCTTTTTTAAAAGGTAGAAATTTATCACCTGCTATTTTAATAGGTAAAAATTTTTCACCGGCTTTTTTAAAAGGTATAAATTTATCACCGACTTTTTTAAAAGGTAGAATTCTATTACCGGCTTTTTTAATAGGTATAAATTTATCACCGGCTTTTTTAAAAGGTAAGAATTTATCACCGGCTTTTTTAATAGGTAAAAATTTATCACCGGCTTTTTTAATAGGTATAAATTTATCACCGGTTTTTTTAAAAGGTATAAATTTATCACCGGCTTTTTTAAAAGGTATAAATTTATCACCGACTTTTTTAAAAGGTAGAATTCTATCACCGGCTATTTTAATAGGTATAAATTTATCACCGGCTTTTTTAAAAAGTAAGGATTTATCACCGGCTTTTTTAATAAGTAAAAATTTATCACCGGCTTTTTTAAAGGGTAGAAATTTATCACCGGCTTTTTTAAAAGGTATAAATTTATCACCGGCTTTTTTATTAGGTAAGAATTTATCACCGGCTATTTTAATAGGTAAAAATTTATCACCGGCTTTTTTAAAGGGTATAAATTTATCACCGGCTTTTTTAAAAGGTATAAATTCATCACCGGCTTTTTTAATAGGTAAAAATTTATCACCGGCTTTTTTAAAAGGTAGAAATTTATCACCTGCTATTTTAATAGGTAAGAACTTATCACCGGCTATTTTAATAGGTAAAAATTTATCACCGGCTTTTTTAAAGGGTATAAATTTATCACCGGCTTTTTTAAAAGGTATAAATTCATCACCGGCTTTTTTAATAGGTAAAAATTTATCACCGACTTTTTTAAAAGGTAGAATTCTATCACCGGCTTTTTTAATAGGTATAAATTAATCACCGACTTTTTTAAAAGGTAGAATTCTATCACCGGCTTTTTTAAAAGGTATAAATTTATCACCGACTTTTTTAAAAGGTAGAATTCTATCACCGGCTATTTTAATAGGTATAAATTTATCACCGGCTTTTTTAAAAGGTAAGGATTTATCACCGGCTTTTTTAATAGGTAAAAATTTATCACCGGCTTTTTTAAAGGGTAGAAATTTATCACCGGCTTTTTTAAAAGGTATAAATTTATCACCGGCTTTTTTAATAGGTAAAAATTTATCACCGGCTTTTTTAAAAGGTAGAAATTTATCACCTGCTATTTTAATAGGTAAAAATTTTTCACCGGCTTTTTTAAAAGGTATAAATTTATCACCGACTTTTTTAAAAGGTAAGAATTTATCACCGGCTTTTTTAATAGGTAAAAATTTATCACCGGCTTTTTTAAAGGGTAGAAATTTATCACCTGCTATTTTAAAAGGTAAAAATTTTTCACCGGCTTTTTCAATAGATATAAATTTATCACCGGCTTATTTAAAAGGTAGAAATTTATCACCGGCTTTTTCAAAAGGTAGAATTCTATCACCGGCTTTTTCAATAGGTATAAATTTATCACCGACTTTTTTAAAAGGTAGAATTCTATCACCGGCTTTTTCAATAGGTATAAATTTATCACCGACTTTTTTAAAAGGTAAAATTCTATCACCGGCTTTTTTAATATGTATAAATTTATCACCGGCTTTTTTAAAAGGTATAAATTTTTCACCGACTTATTTAAAAGGTATAAATTTATCACCGGCTTTTTTAATAGGTATAAATTTATCACCGGCTTTTTTAAAAGGTATAAATTTATCACCGACTTTTTTAAAAAGTAGAATTCTATCACCGGCTTTTTTAATAGGTATAAATTTATCACCGACTTTTTTAAAAAGTAGAATTCTATCACCGGCTTTTTTAATAGGTATAAATTTATCACCGGCTTTTTTAAAAGGTAAAAATTTATCACCGGCTTTTTTAAAGGGTAGAAATTTATCACCTGCTATTTTAATAGGTAAAAATTTTTCACCGGCTTTTTCAGTAGATATAAATTTATCACCGGCTTTTTTAAAAGGTAGAATTCTATCACCGGCTTTTTTAATAGGTAAAAATTTATCACCGACTTTTTTAAATGATAATATTCTATCACCGACTTTTTTAAAAGGTAGAATTCTATCACCGGCTTTTTTAAAAGGTAGAAATTTATCACCGGCTTTTTTAAAAGGTATAAATTTATCACCGGCTTTTTTAAAAGGTAGAATTCTATCACCGGCTATTTTAATAGGTATAAATTTATCACCGGCTTTTTTAAAAGGTAAGGATTTATCACCGGCTTTTTTAATAGGTAAAAATTTATCACCGGCTTTTTTAAAAGGTAGAAATTTATCACCGGCTTTTTTAAAAAGTATAAATTTATCACCGGCTTTTTTAAAAAGTATAAATTTATCACCGGATTTATTAAAAGGTAGAAATTTATCACCTGCTATTTTAATAGGTAAAAATTTTTCACCGGCTTTTTTAAAAGGTATAAATTTATCACCGACTTTTTAAAAGGTAGAATTCTATCACCGGCTTTTTTAATAGGTATAAATTTATCACCGGCTTTTTTAAAAGGTAAAAATTTTTTCACCGGCTTTTTTAAAGGGTAGAAATTTATCACCTGCTATTTTAATAGGTAAAAATTTTTCACCGGCTTTTTCAATAGATATAAATTTATCACCGGCTTTTTTAAAAGGTAGAATTCTATCACCGGCTTTTTTAATAGGTATAAATTTATCACCGACTTTTTTAAATGATAATATTCTATCACCGGCTTTTTTAATAGGTAAAAATTTATCACCGGCTTTTTTAAAGGGTAGAATTCTATCACCGGCTTTTTTAATAGGTATAAATTTATCACCGGCTTTTTTAAAAGGTAAAAATTTATCACCGGCTTTTTTAAAGGGTAGAAATTTATCACCTGCTATTTTAATAAGTAAAAATTTTTCACCGGCTTTTTCAATAGATATAAATTTATCACCGGCTTTTTTAAAAGGTAGAATTCTATCACCGGCTTTTTTAATAGGTATAAATTTATCACCGACTTTTTTAAATGATAATATTCTATCACCGGCTTTTTTAATAGGTAAAAATTTATCACCGGCTTTTTTAAAGGGTAGAATTCTATCACCGGCTTTTTTAATAGGTATAAATTTATCACCGGCTTTTTTAAAAGGTATAACTTTATCACCGACTTTTTTAATAGGTAAAAATTTATCACCGGATTTTTTAAAAGGTAAAAATTTATCACCTGCTATTTTAATAGGTAAAAATTTTTCACCGGCTTTTTTAAAAGGTATAAATTTATCACCGACTTTTTAAAAGGTAGAATTCTATCACCGGCTTTTTTAATAGGTATAAATTTATCACCGGCTTTTTTAAAAGGTAAAAATTTATCACCGGCTTTTTTAAAAGGTATAAATTTATCACCGGCTTTTTTAATAGGTAAGAATTTATCACCGGCTATTTTAATAGGTAAAAATTTATCACCGGCTTTTTTAAAGGGTATAAATTTATCACCGGCTTTTTTAAAAGGTATAAATTCATCACCGGCTTTTTTAATAGGTAAAAATTTATCACCGGCTTTTTTAAAAGGTAGAAATTTATCACCTGCTATTTTAATAGGTAAAAATTTTTCACCGGCTTTTTTAAAAGGTATAAATTTATCACCGACTTTTTTAAAAGGTAGAATTCTATCACCGGCTTTTTTAATAGGTATAAATTTATCACCGACTTTTTAAAATGATAATATTCTATCACGGACTTTTTTAAAAGGTAGAATTCTATCACCGGCTTTTTTAAAAGGTATAAATTTATCACCGACTTTTTTAAAAGGTAGAATTCTATCACCGGCTATTTTAATAGGTATAAATTTATCACCGGCTTTTTTCAAAGGTAAGGATTTATCACCGGCTTTTTTAATAGGTAAAAATTTATCACCGGCTTTTTTAAAGGGTATAAATTTATCACCGACTTTTTTAAAAGGTATAAATTTATCACCGGCTTTTTTAATAGGTAAAAATTTATCACCGGCTTTTTTAAAAGGTAGAAATTTATCACCTGCTATTTTAATAGGTAAAAATTTTTCACCGGCTTTTTTAAAAGGTATAAATTTATCACCGACTTTTTTAAAAGGTAGAATTCTATTACCGGCTTTTTTAATAGGTATAAATTTATCACCGGCTTTTTTAAAAGGTAAGGATTTATCACCGGCTTTTTTAATAGGTAAAAATTTATCACCGGCTTTTTTAAAGGGTAGAAATTTATCACCGGCTTTTTTAAAAGGTATAAATTTATCACCGGCTTTTTTAAAAGGTAAAAATTTATCACCGGCTTTTTTAAAAGGTAGAAATTTATCACCTGCTATTTTAATAGGTAAAAATTTTTCACCGGCTTTTTTAAAAGGTATAAATTTATCACCGACTTTTTTAAAAGGTAGAATTCTATTACCGGCTTTTTTAATAGGTATAAATTTATCACCGGCTTTTTTAAAAGGTAAGAATTTATCACCGGCTTTTTTAATAGGTAAAAATTTATCACCGGCTTTTTAAATAGGTATAAATTTATCACCGGCTTTTTTAAAAGGTATAAATTTATCACCGGCTTTTTTAATAGGTAAAAATTTATCACCGGCTTTTTTAAAAGGTAGAAATTTATCACCTGCTATTTTAATAGGTAAAAATTTTTCACCGGCTTTTTTAAAAGGTATAAATTTATCACCGACTTTTTTAAAAGGTAGAATTCTATTACCGGCTTTTTTAATAGGTATAAATTTATCACCGGCTTTTTTAAAAGGTAAGAATTTATCACCGGCTTTTTTAATAGGTAAAAATTTATCACCGGCTTTTTTAATAGGTATAAATTTATCACCGGTTTTTTTAAAAGGTATAAATTTATCACCGGCTTTTTTAAAAGGTATAAATTTATCACCGACTTTTTTAAAAGGTAGAATTCTATTACCGGCTTTTTTAATAGGTATAAATTTATCACCGGCTTTTTTAAAAGGTAAGGATTTATCACCGGCTTTTTTAATAGGTAAAAATTTATCACCGGCTTTTTTAAAGGGTAGAAATTTATCACCGGCTTTTTTAAAAGGTATAAATTTATCACCGGCTTTTTTAAAAGGTAAAAATTTATCACCGGCTTTTTTAAAAGGTAGAAATTTATCACCTGCTATTTTAATAGGTAAAAATTTTTCACCGGCTTTTTTAAAAGGTATAAATTTATCACCGACTTTTTTAAAAGGTAGAATTCTATTACCGGCTTTTTTAATAGGTATAAATTTATCACCGGCTTTTTTAAAAGGTAAGAATTTATCACCGGCTTTTTTAATAGGTAAAAATTTATCACCGGCTTTTTAAATAGGTATAAATTTATCACCGGCTTTTTTAAAAGGTATAAATTTATCACCGGCTTTTTTAATAGGTAAAAATTTATCACCGGCTTTTTTAAAAGGTAGAAATTTATCACCTGCTATTTTTATAGGTAAAAATTTTTCACCGGCTTTTTTAAAAGGTATAAATTTATCACCGACTTTTTTAAAAGGTAGAATTCTATTACCGGCTTTTTTAATAGGTATAAATTTATCACCGGCTTTTTTAAAAGGTAAGAATTTATCACCGGCTTTTTTAATAGGTAAAAATTTATCACCGGCTTTTTTAATAGGTATAAATTTATCACCGGTTTTTTAAATAGGTATAAATTTATCACCGGCTTTTTTAAAAGGTATAAATTTATCACCGGCTTTTTTAATAGGTAAAAATTTATCACCGGCTTTTTTAAAAGGTAGAAATTTATCACCTGCTATTTTAATAGGTAAAAATTTTTCACCGGCTTTTTTAAAAGGTATAAATTTATCACCGACTTTTTTAAAAGGTAGAATTCTATCACCGGCTTTTTTAATAGGTAAAAATTTATCACCGGCTTTTTTAATAGGTATAAATTTATCACCGGTTTTTTTAAAAGGTATAAATTTATCACCGGCTTTTTTAAAAGGTATAAATTTATCACCGACTTTTTTAAAAGGTAGAATTCTATCACCGGCTATTTTAATAGGTATAAATTTATCACCGGCTTTTTTAAAAAGTAAGGATTTATCACCGGCTTTTTTAATAAGTAAAAATTTATCACCGGCTTTTTTAAAGGGTAGAAATTTATCACCGGCTTTTTTAAAAGGTATAAATTTATCACCGGCTTTTTTATTAGGTAAGAATTTATCACCGGCTATTTTAATAGGTAAAAATTTATCACCGGCTTTTTTAAAGGGTATAAATTTATCACCGGCTTTTTTAAAAGGTATAAATTCATCACCGGCTTTTTTAATAGGTAAAAATTTATCACCGGCTTTTTTAAAAGGTAGAAATTTATCACCTGCTATTTTAATAGGTAAGAACTTATCACCGGCTATTTTAATAGGTAAAAATTTATCACCGGCTTTTTTAAAGGGTATAAATTTATCACCGGCTTTTTTAATAGGTATAAATTAATCACCGACTTTTTTAAATGATAATATTCTATCACCGACTTTTTTAAAAGGTAGAATTCTATCACCGGCTTTTTTAAAAGGTATAAATTTATCACCGACTTTTTTAAAAGGTAGAATTCTATCACCGGCTATTTTAATAGGTATAAATTTATCACCGGCTTTTTTAAAAGGTAAGGATTTATCACCGGCTTTTTTAATAGGTAAAAATTTATCACCGGCTTTTTTAAAGGGTAGAAATTTATCACCGGCTTTTTTAAAAGGTATAAATTTATCACCGGCTTTTTTAATAGGTAAAAATTTATCACCGGCTTTTTTAATAGGTATAAATTTATCACCGGCTTTTTTAAAAGGTATAAATTTATCACCGGCTTTTTTAATAGGTAAAAATTTATCACCGGCTTTTTTAAAAGGTAGAAATTTATCACCTGCTATTTTAATAGGTAAAAATTTTTCACCGGCTTTTTTAAAAGGTATAAATTTATCACCGACTTTTTTAAAAGGTAGAATTCTATTACCGGCTTTTTTAATAGGTATAAATTTATCACCGGCTTTTTTAAAAGGTAAGAATTTATCACCGGCTTTTTTAATAGGTAAAAATTTATCACCGGCTTTTTTAATAGGTATAAATTTATCACCGGTTTTTTTAAAAGGTATAAATTTATCACCGGCTTTTTTAAAAGGTATAAATTTATCACCGACTTTTTTAAAAGGTAGAATTCTATCACCGGCTATTTTAATAGGTATAAATTTATCACCGGCTTTTTTAAAAAGTAAGGATTTATCACCGGCTTTTTTAATAAGTAAAAATTTATCACCGGCTTTTTTAAAGGGTAGAAATTTATCACCGGCTTTTTTAAAAGGTATAAATTTATCACCGGCTTTTTTATTAGGTAAGAATTTATCACCGGCTATTTTAATAGGTAAAAATTTATCACCGGCTTTTTTAAAGGGTATAAATTTATCACCGGCTTTTTTAAAAGGTATAAATTCATCACCGGCTTTTTTAATAGGTAAAAATTTATCACCGGCTTTTTTAAAAGGTAGAAATTTATCACCTGCTATTTTAATAGGTAAGAACTTATCACCGGCTATTTTAATAGGTAAAAATTTATCACCGGCTTTTTTAAAGGGTATAAATTTATCACCGGCTTTTTTAAAAGGTATAAATTCATCACCGGCTTTTTTAATAGGTAAAAATTTATCACCGACTTTTTTAAAAGGTAGAATTCTATCACCGGCTTTTTTAATAGGTATAAATTAATCACCGACTTTTTTAAAAGGTAGAATTCTATCACCGGCTTTTTTAAAAGGTATAAATTTATCACCGACTTTTTTAAAAGGTAGAATTCTATCACCGGCTATTTTAATAGGTATAAATTTATCACCGGCTTTTTTAAAAGGTAAGGATTTATCACCGGCTTTTTTAATAGGTAAAAATTTATCACCGGCTTTTTTAAAGGGTAGAAATTTATCACCGGCTTTTTTAAAAGGTATAAATTTATCACCGGCTTTTTTAATAGGTAAAAATTTATCACCGGCTTTTTTAAAAGGTAGAAATTTATCACCTGCTATTTTAATAGGTAAAAATTTTTCACCGGCTTTTTTAAAAGGTATAAATTTATCACCGACTTTTTTAAAAGGTAAGAATTTATCACCGGCTTTTTTAATAGGTAAAAATTTATCACCGGCTTTTTTAAAGGGTAGAAATTTATCACCTGCTATTTTAAAAGGTAAAAATTTTTCACCGGCTTTTTCAATAGATATAAATTTATCACCGGCTTATTTAAAAGGTAGAAATTTATCACCGGCTTTTTCAAAAGGTAGAATTCTATCACCGGCTTTTTCAATAGGTATAAATTTATCACCGACTTTTTTAAAAGGTAGAATTCTATCACCGGCTTTTTCAATAGGTATAAATTTATCACCGACTTTTTTAAAAGGTAAAATTCTATCACCGGCTTTTTTAATATGTATAAATTTATCACCGGCTTTTTTAAAAGGTATAAATTTTTCACCGACTTATTTAAAAGGTATAAATTTATCACCGGCTTTTTTAATAGGTATAAATTTATCACCGGCTTTTTTAAAAGGTATAAATTTATCACCGACTTTTTTAAAAAGTAGAATTCTATCACCGGCTTTTTTAATAGGTATAAATTTATCACCGACTTTTTTAAAAAGTAGAATTCTATCACCGGCTTTTTTAATAGGTATAAATTTATCACCGGCTTTTTTAAAAGGTAAAAATTTATCACCGGCTTTTTTAAAGGGTAGAAATTTATCACCTGCTATTTTAATAGGTAAAAATTTTTCACCGGCTTTTTCAGTAGATATAAATTTATCACCGGCTTTTTTAAAAGGTAGAATTCTATCACCGGCTTTTTTAATAGGTAAAAATTTATCACCGACTTTTTTAAATGATAATATTCTATCACCGACTTTTTTAAAAGGTAGAATTCTATCACCGGCTTTTTTAAAAGGTAGAAATTTATCACCGGCTTTTTTAAAAGGTATAAATTTATCACCGGCTTTTTTAAAAGGTAGAATTCTATCACCGGCTATTTTAATAGGTATAAATTTATCACCGGCTTTTTTAAAAGGTAAGGATTTATCACCGGCTTTTTTAATAGGTAAAAATTTATCACCGGCTTTTTTAAAAGGTAGAAATTTATCACCGGCTTTTTTAAAAAGTATAAATTTATCACCGGCTTTTTTAAAAAGTATAAATTTATCACCGGATTTATTAAAAGGTAGAAATTTATCACCTGCTATTTTAATAGGTAAAAATTTTTCACCGGCTTTTTTAAAAGGTATAAATTTATCACCGACTTTTTAAAAGGTAGAATTCTATCACCGGCTTTTTTAATAGGTATAAATTTATCACCGGCTTTTTTAAAAGGTAAAAATTTTTTCACCGGCTTTTTTAAAGGGTAGAAATTTATCACCTGCTATTTTAATAGGTAAAAATTTTTCACCGGCTTTTTCAATAGATATAAATTTATCACCGGCTTTTTTAAAAGGTAGAATTCTATCACCGGCTTTTTTAATAGGTATAAATTTATCACCGACTTTTTTAAATGATAATATTCTATCACCGGCTTTTTTAATAGGTAAAAATTTATCACCGGCTTTTTTAAAGGGTAGAATTCTATCACCGGCTTTTTTAATAGGTATAAATTTATCACCGGCTTTTTTAAAAGGTAAAAATTTATCACCGGCTTTTTTAAAGGGTAGAAATTTATCACCTGCTATTTTAATAAGTAAAAATTTTTCACCGGCTTTTTCAATAGATATAAATTTATCACCGGCTTTTTTAAAAGGTAGAATTCTATCACCGGCTTTTTTAATAGGTATAAATTTATCACCGACTTTTTTAAATGATAATATTCTATCACCGGCTTTTTTAATAGGTGAAAATTTATCACCGGCTTTTTTAAAGGGTAGAATTCTATCACCGGCTTTTTTAATAGGTATAAATTTATCACCGGCTTTTTTAAAAGGTATAACTTTATCACCGACTTTTTTAATAGGTAAAAATTTATCACCGGATTTTTTAAAAGGTAAAAATTTATCACCTGCTATTTTAATAGGTAAAAATTTTTCACCGGCTTTTTTAAAAGGTATAAATTTATCACCGACTTTTTAAAAGGTAGAATTCTATCACCGGCTTTTTTAATAGGTATAAATTTATCACCGGCTTTTTTAAAAGGTAAAAATTTATCACCGGCTTTTTTAAAGGGTAGAAATTTATCACCTGCTATTTTAATAGGTAAAAATTTTTCACCGGCTTTTTCAGTAGATATAAATTTATCACCGGCTTTTTTAAAAGGTAGAATTCTATCACCGGCTTTTTTAATAGGTATAAATTTATCACCGACTTTTTTAAATGATAATATTCTATCACCGACTTTTTTAAAAGGTAGAATTCTATCACCGGCTTTTTTAAAAGGTAGAAATTTATCACCGGCTTTTTTATAAGGTATAAATTTATCACCGGCTTTTTTAAAAGGTATAAATTTATCACCGACTTTTTTAAAAGGTAGAATTCTATCACCGGCTATTTTAATAGGTATAAATTTAACACCGGCTTTTTTAAAAGGTATAAATTTATCACCGACTTTTTAAAAGGTAGAATTCTATTACCGGCTTTTTTAATAGGTAAAAATTTATCACCGGCTTTTTTAAAGGGTAGAAATTTATCACCGGCTTTTTTAAAAAGTATAAATTTATCACCGGCTTTTTTAAAAGGTATAAATTTATCACCGGATTTATTAAAAGGTAGAAATTTATCTCCTGCTATTTTAAAAGGTAAAAATTTTTCACCGGCTTTTTTAAAAGGTATAAATTTATCACCGACTTTTTAAAAGGTAGAATTCTATCACCGGCTTTTTTAAAAGGTATAAATTTATCACCGACTTTTTTAAAAGGTAGAATTCTATCACCGGCTATTTTAATAGGTATAAATTTATCACCGGCTTTTTTAAAAGGTAAGGATTTATCACCGGCTTTTTTAATAGGTAAAAATTTATCACCGGCTTTTTTAAAGGGTAGAAATTTATCACCGGCTTTTTTAAAAGGTATAAATTTATCACCCGCTTTTTTAATAGGTAAAAATTTATCACCGGCTTTTTTAAAACGTAGAAATTTATCACCTGCTATTTTAATAGGTAAAAATTTTTCACCGGCTTTTTTAAAAGGTATAAATTTATCACCGACTTTTTTAAAAGGTAGAATTCTATTACCGGCTTTTTTAATAGGTATAAATTTATCACCGGCTTTTTTAAAAGGTAAGAATTTATCACCGGCTTTTTTAATAGGTAAAAATTTATCACCGGCTTTTTTAAAGGGTAGAAATTTATCACCTGCTATTTTAAAAGGTAAAAATTTTTCACCGGCTTTTTCAATAGATATAAATTTATCATCGGCTTATTTAAAAGGTAGAAATTTATCACCGGCTTTTTCAAAAGGTAGAATTCTATCACCGGCTTTTTCAATAGGTATAAATTTATCACCGACTTTTTTAAAAGGTAGAATTCTATCACCGGCTTTTTCATTAGGTATAAATTTATCACCGGCTTTTTTAAAAGGTATAAATTTTTCACCGACTTATTTAAAAGGTAGAAATTTATCACCGGCTTTTTTAATAGGTATAAATTTATCACCGGCTTTTTTAAAAGGTATAAATTTATCACCGACTTTTTTAAAAAGTAGAATTCTATCACCGGCTTTTTTAATAGGTATAAATTTATCACCGACTTTTTTAAAAAGTAGAATTCTATCACCGGCTTTTTTAATAGGTATAAATTTATCACCGGCTTTTTTAAAAGGTATAAATTTATCACCGACTTTTTTAATAGGTAAAAATTTATCACCGGATTTTTTAAAAGGTAAAAATTTATCACCTGCTATTTTAATAGGTAAAAATTTTTCACCGGCTTTTTTAAAAGGTATAAATTTATCACCGACTTTTTAAAAGGTAGAATTCTATCACCGGCTTTTTTAATAGGTATAAATTTATCACCGGCTTTTTTAAAAGGTAAAAATTTATCACCGGCTTTTTTAAAGGGTAGAAATTTATCACCTGCTATTTTAATAGGTAAAAATTTTTCACCGGCTTTTTCAGTAGATATAAATTTATCACCGGCTTTTTTAAAAGGTAGAATTCTATCACCGGCTTTTTTAATAGGTAAAAATTTATCACCGACTTTTTTAAATGATAATATTCTATCACCGACTTTTTTAAAAGGTAGAATTCTATCACCGGCTTTTTTAAAAGGTAGAAATTTATCACCGGCTTTTTTAAAAGGTATAAATTTATCACCGGCTTTTTTAAAAGGTATAAATTTATCACCGACTTTTTTAAAAGGTAGAATTCTATCACCGGCTATTTTAATAGGTATAAATTTATCACCGGCTTTTTTAAAAGGTAAGGATTTATCACCGGCTTTTTTAATAGGTAAAAATTTATCACCGGCTTTTTTAAAGGGTAGAAATTTATCACCGGCTTTTTTAAAAAGTATAAATTTATCACCGGCTTTTTTAAAAGGTATAAATTTATCACCGGATTTATTAAAAGGTAGAAATTTATCACCTGCTATTTTAATAGGTAAAAATTTTTCACCGGCTTTTTTAAAAGGTAGAAATTTATCACCGGCTTTTTCGAAAAGTAGAATTCTACCACCGGCTTTTTCAATAGGTATAAATTTATCACCGACTTTTCTAAAAGGTAGAATTCTATCACCGGCTTTTTTAATAGGTATAAATTTATCACCGGCTTTTTTAAAAGGTAAAAATTTATCACCGGCTTTTTTAAAGGGTAGAAATTTATCACCTGCTATTTTAATAGGTAAAAATTTTTCACCGGCTTTTTCAATAGATATAAATTTATCACCGGCTTTTTTAAAAGGTAGAATTCTATCACCGGCTTTTTTAATAGGTATAAATTTATCACCGACTTTTTTAAATGATAATATTCTATCACCGGCTTTTTTAATAGGTAAAAATTTATCACCGGCTTTTTTAAAGGGTAGAATTCTATCACCGGCTTTTTTAATAGGTATAAATTTATCACCGGCTTTTTTAAAAGGTAAAAATTTATCACCGGCTTTTTTAAAGGGTAGAAATTTATCACCTGCTATTTTAATAAGTAAAAATTTTTCACCGGCTTTTTCAATAGATATAAATTTATCACCGGCTTTTTTAAAAGGTAGAATTCTATCACCGGCTTTTTTAATAGGTATAAATTTATCACCGACTTTTTTAAATGATAATATTCTATCACCGGCTTTTTTAATAGGTAAAAATTTATCACCGGCTTTTTTTAAGGGTAGAATTCTATCACTGGCTTTTTTAATAGGTATAAATTTATCACCGGCTTTTTTAAAAGGTATAAATTTATCACCGACTTTTTTAATAGGTAAAAATTTTTCACCGGATTTTTTAAAAGGTAAAAATTTATCACCTGCTATTTTAATAGGTAAAAATTTTTCACCGGCTTTTTTAAAAGGTATAAATTTATCACCGACTTTTTAAAAGGTAGAATTCTATCACCGGCTTTTTTAATAGGTATAAATTTATCACCGGCTTTTTTAAAAGGTAAAAATTTATCACCGGCTTTTTTAAAGGGTAGAAATTTATCACCTGCTATTTTAATAGGTAAAAATTTTTCACCGGCTTTTTCAGTAGATATAAATTTATCACCGGCTTTTTTAAAAGGTAGAATTCTATCACCGGCTTTTTTAATAGGTATAAATTTATCACCGACTTTTTTAAATGATAATATTCTATCACCGACTTTTTTAAAAGGTAGAATTCTATCACCGGCTTTTTTAAAAGGTAGAAATTTATCACCGGCTTTTTTATAAGGTATAAATTTATCACCGGCTTTTTTAAAAGGTATAAATTTATCACCGACTTTTTTAAAAGGTAGAATTCTATCACCGGCTATTTTAATAGGTATAAATTTATCACCGGCTTTTTTAAAAGGTATAAATTTATCACCGACTTTTTAAAAGGTAGAATTCTATTACCGGCTTTTTTAATAGGTAAAAATTTATCACCGGCTTTTTTAAAGGGTAGAAATTTATCACCGGCTTTTTTAAAAAGTATAAATTTATCACCGGCTTTTTTAAAAGGTATAAATTTATCACCGGATTTATTAAAAGGTAGAAATTTATCTCCTGCTATTTTAAAAGGTAAAAATTTTTCACCGGCTTTTTTAATAGGTATAAATTTATCACCGGCTTTTTTAAAAGGTAAAAATTTTTTCACCGGCTTTTTTAAAGGGTAGAAATTTATCACCTGCTATTTTAATAAGTAAAAATTTTTCACCGGCTTTTTCAATAGATATATATTTATCACCGGCTTTTTTAAAAGGTAGAAATTTATCACCGGCTTTTTCAAAAGGTAGAATTCTACCACCGGCTTTTTCAATAGGTATAAATTTATCACCGACTTTTTTAAAAGGTAGAATTCTATCACCGGCTTTTTTAATAGGTATAAATTTATCACCGGCTTTTTTAAAAGGTAAAAATTTATCACCGGCTTTTTTAAAGGGTAGAAATTTATCACCTGCTAATTTAATAGGTAAAAATTTTTCACCGGCTTTTTCAATAGATATAAATTTATCACCGGCTTTTTTAAAAGGTAGAATTCTATCACCGGCTTTTTTAATAGGTATAAATTTATCACCGACTTTTTTAAATGATAATATTCTATCACCGGCTTTTTTAATAGGTAAAAATTTATCACCGGCTTTTTTAAAGGGTAGAAATTTATCACCGGCTTTTTTAAAAGGTACAAATTTATCACCGGCTTTTTTAAAAGGTATAAATTTATCACCGACTTTTTTAAAAGGTAGAATTCTATCACCGGCTTTTTTAATAGGTATAAATTCATCACCGGCTTTTTTAAAAGGTATAAATTTATCACCGACTTTTTTAATAGGTAAAAATTTATCACCGGATTTTTTAAAAGGTAGAAATTTATCACCGACTTTTTTAATAGGTAAAAATTTTTCACCGGATTTTTTAAAAGGTAAAAATTTATCACCTGCTATTTTAATAGGTAAAAATTTTTCACCGGCTTTTTTAAAAGGTATAAATTTATCACCGACTTTTTAAAAGGTAGAATTCTATCACCGGCTTTTTTAATAGGTATAAATTTATCACCGGCTTTTTTAAAAGGTAAAAATTTATCACCGGCTTTTTTAAAGGGTAGAAATTTATCACCTGCTATTTTAATAGGTAAAAATTTTTCACCGGCTTTTTCAGTAGATATAAATTTATCACCGGCTTTTTTAAAAGGTAGAATTCTATCACCGGCTTTTTTAAAAGGTATAAATTTATCACCGACTTTTTTAAATGATAATATTCTATCACCGACTTTTTTAAAAGGTAGAATTCTATCACCGGCTTTTTTAAAAGGTAGAAATTTATCACCGGCTTTTTTATAAGGTATAAATTTATCACCGGCTTTTTTAAAAGGTATAAATTTATCACCGACTTTTTTAAAAGGTAGAATTCTATCACCGGCTATTTTAATAGGTATAAATTTATCACCGGCTTTTTTAAAAGGTATAAATTTATCACCGACTTTTTAAAAGGTAGAATTCTATTACCGGCTTTTTTAATAGGTAAAAATTTATCACCGGCTTTTTTAAAGGGTAGAAATTTATCACCGGCTTTTTTAAAAAGTATAAATTTATCACCGGCTTTTTTAAAAGGTATAAATTTATCACCGGATTTATTAAAAGGTAGAAATTTATCTCCTGCTATTTTAAAAGGTAAAAATTTTTCACCGGCTTTTTTAATAGGTATAAATTTATCACCGGCTTTTTTAAAAGGTAAAAATTTTTTCACCGGCTTTTTTAAAGGGTAGAAATTTATCACCTGCTATTTTAATAAGTAAAAATTTTTCACCGGCTTTTTCAATAGATATATATTTATCACCGGCTTTTTTAAAAGGTAGAAATTTATCACCGGCTTTTTCAAAAGGTAGAATTCTACCACCGGCTTTTTCAATAGGTATAAATTTATCACCGACTTTTTTAAAAGGTAGAATTCTATCACCGGCTTTTTTAATAGGTATAAATTTATCACCGGCTTTTTTAAAAGGTAAAAATTTATCACCGGCTTTTTTAAAGGGTAGAAATTTATCACCTGCTAATTTAATAGGTAAAAATTTTTCACCGGCTTTTTCAATAGATATAAATTTATCACCGGCTTTTTTAAAAGGTAGAATTCTATCACCGGCTTTTTTAATAGGTATAAATTTATCACCGACTTTTTTAAATGATAATATTCTATCACCGGCTTTTTTAATAGGTAAAAATTTATCACCGGCTTTTTTAAAGGGTAGAAATTTATCACCGGCTTTTTTAAAAGGTACAAATTTATCACCGGCTTTTTTAAAAGGTATAAATTTATCACCGACTTTTTTAAAAGGTAGAATTCTATCACCGGCTTTTTTAATAGGTATAAATTCATCACCGGCTTTTTTAAAAGGTATAAATTTATCACCGACTTTTTTAATAGGTAAAAATTTATCACCGGATTTTTTAAAAGGTAGAAATTTATCACCTGCTATTTTAATAGGTAAAAATTTATCACCGGCTTTTTTAAAGGGTATAAATTTATCACCGGCTTTTTTAAAAGGTATAAATTCATCACCGGCTTTTTTAATAGGTAAAAATTTATCACCGGCTTTTTTAAAAGGTAGAAATTTATCACCTGCTATTTTAATAGGTAAGAATTTATCACCGGCTATTTTAATAGGTAAAAATTTATCACCGGCTTTTTTAAAGGGTATAAATTTATCACCGGCTTTTTTAAAAGGTATAAATTCATCACCGGCTTTTTTAATAGGTAAAAATTTATCACCGACTTTTTTAAAAGGTAGAAATTTATCACCGGCTTTTTCAAAAGGTAGAATTCTACCACCGGCTTTTTCAATAGGTATAAATTTATCACCGACTTTTTTAAAAGGTAGAATTCTATCACCGGCTTTTTTAATAGGTATAAATTTATCACCGGCTTTTTTAAAAGGTAAAAATTTATCACCGGCTTTTTTAAAGGGTAGAAATTTATCACCTGCTAATTTAATAGGTAAAAATTTTTCACCGGCTTTTTCAATAGATATAAATTTATCACCGGCTTTTTTAAAAGGTAGAATTCTATCACCGGCTTTTTTAATAGGTATAAATTTATCACCGACTTTTTTAAATGATAATATTCTATCACCGGCTTTTTTAATAGGTAAAAATTTATCACCGGCTTTTTTAAAGGGTAGAAATTTATCACCGGCTTTTTTAAATGGTACAAATTTATCACCGGCTTTTTTAAAAGGTATAAATTTATCACCAACTTTTTTAAAAGGTAGAATTCTATCACCGGCTTTTTTAATAGGTATAAATTCATCACCGGCTTTTTTAAAAGGTATAAATTTATCACCGACTTTTTTAATAGGTAAAAATTTATCACCGGATTTTTTAAAAGGTAGAAATTTATCACCTGCTATTTTAATAGGTAAAAATTTATCACCGGCTTTTTTAAAGGGTATAAATTTATCACCGGCTTTCTTAAAAGGTATAAATTCATCACCGGCTTTTTTAATAGGTAAAAATTTATCACCGGCTTTTTTAAAAGGTAGAAATTTATCACCTGCTATTTTAATAGGTAAGAATTTATCACCGGCTATTTTAATAGGTAAAAATTTATCACCGGCTTTTTTAAAGGGTATAAATTTATCACCGGCTTTTTTAAAAGGTATAAATTCATCACCGGCTTTTTTAATAGGTAAAAATTTATCACCGACTTTTTTAAAAGGTAGAATTCTATCACCGGCTTTTTTAATAGGTATAAATTAATCACCGACTTTTTTAAATGATAATATTCTATCACCGACTTTTTTAAAAGGTAGAATTCTATCACCGGCTTTTTTAAAAGGTATAAATTTATCACCGACTTTTTTAAAAGGTAGAATTCTATCACCGGCTATTTTAATAGGTATAAATTTATCACCGGCTTTTTTAAAAGGTAAGGATTCATCACCGGCTTTTTTAATAGGTAAAAATTTATCACCGGCTTATTTAAAAGGTAGAAATTTATCACCGGCTTTTTCAAAAGGTAGAATTCTATCACCGGCTTTTTCAATAGGTATAAATTTATCACCGACTTTTTTAAAAGGTAGAATTCTATCACCGGCTTTTTCATTAGGTATAAATTTATCACCGACTTTTTTAAAAGGTAAAATTATATCACCGGCTTTTTTAATAGGTATAAATTTATCACCGGCTTTTTTAAAAGGTATAAATTTTTCACCGACTTATTTAAAAGGTAGAAATTTATCACCGGCTTTTTTAATAGGTATAAATTTATCACCGGCTTTTTTAAAAGGTATAAATTTATCACCGACTTTTTTAAAAAGTAGAATTCTATCACCGGCTTTTTTAATAGGTATAAATTTATCACCGACTTTTTTAAAAAGTAGAATTCTATCACCGGCTTTTTTAATAGGTATAAATTTATCACCGGCTTTTTTAAAAGGTATAAATTTATCACCGACTTTTTTAATAGGTAAAAATTTATCACCGGATTTTTTAAAAGGTAAAAATTTATCACCTGCTATTCTAATAGGTAAAAATTTTTCACCGGCTTTTTTAAAAGGTATAAATTTATCACCGACTTTTTAAAAGGTAGAATTCTATCACCGGCTTTTTTAATAGGTATAAATTTATCACCGGCTTTTTTAAAAGGTAAAAATTTATCACCGGCTTTTTTAAAGGGTAGAAATTTATCACCTGCTATTTTAATAGGTAAAAATTTTTCACCGGCTTTTTCAGTAGATATAAATTTATCACCGGCTTTTTTAAAAGGTAGAATTCTATCACCGGCTTTTTTAATAGGTAAAAATTTATCACCGACTTTTTTAAATGATAATATTCTATCACCGACTTTTTTAAAAGGTAGAATTCTATCACCGGCTTTTTTAAAAGGTAGAAATTTATCACCGGCTTTTTTAAAAGGTATAAATTTATCACCGGCTTTTTTAAAAGGTATAAATTTATCACCGACTTTTTTAAAAGGTAGAATTCTATCACCGGCTATTTTAATAGGTATAAATTTATCACCGGCTTTTTTAAAAGGTAAGGATTTATCACCGGCTTTTTTAATAGGTAAAAATTTATCACCGGCTTTTTTAAAGGGTAGAAATTTATCACCGGCTTTTTTAAAAAGTATAAATTTATCACCGGCTTTTTTAAAAGGTATAAATTTATCACCGGATTTATTAAAAGGTAGAAATTTATCACCTGCTAATTTAATAGGTAAAAATTTTTCACCGGCTTTTTTAAAAGGTAGAAATTTATCACCGGCTTTTTCAAAAGGTAGAATTCTACCACCGGCTTTTTCAATAGGTATAAATTTATCACCGACTTTTTTAAAAGGTAGAATTCTATCACCGGCTTTTTTAATAGGTATAAATTTATCACCGGCTTTTTTAAAAGGTAAAAATTTATCACCGGCTTTTTTAAAGGGTAGAAATTTATCACCTGCTATTTTAATAGGTAAAAATTTTTCACCGGCTTTTTCAATAGATATAAATTTATCACCGGCTTTTTTAAAAGGTAGAATTCTATCACCGGCTTTTTTAATAGGTATAAATTTATCACCGACTTTTTTAAATGATAATATTCTATCACCGGCTTTTTTAATAGGTAAAAATTTATCACCGGCTTTTTTAAAGGGTAGAATTCTATCACCGGCTTTTTTAATAGGTATAAATTTATCACCGGCTTTTTTAAAAGGTAAAAATTTATCACCGGCTTTTTTAAAGGGTAGAAATTTATCACCTGCTATTTTAATAAGTAAAAATTTTTCACCGGCTTTTTTAAAAGGTATAAATTTATCACCGACTTTTTTAAAAGGTAGAATTCTATCACCGGCTATTTTAATAGGTATAAATTTATCACCGGCTTTTTTAAAAGGTAAGGATTTATCACCGGCTTTTTTAATAGGTAAAAATTTATCACCGGCTTTTTTAAAGGGTAGAAATTTATCACCGGCTTTTTTAAAAAGTATAAATTTATCACCGGCTTTTTTAAAAGGTATAAATTTATCACCGGATTTATTAAAAGGTAGAAATTTATCACCTGCTATTTTAATAGGTAAAAATTTTTCACCGGCTTTTTTAAAAGGTAGAAATTTATCACCGGCTTTTTCAAAAAGTAGAATTCTACCACCGGCTTTTTCAATAGGTATAAATTTATCACCGACTTTTCTAAAAGGTAGAATTCTATCACCGGCTTTTTTAATAGGTAAAAATTTTTCACCGGCTTTTTCAATAGATATAAATTTTTCACCGGCTTTTTTAAAAGGTAGAATTCTATCACCGGCTTTTTTAATAGGTATAAATTTATCACCGACTTTTTTAAATGATAATATTCTATCACCGGCTTTTTTAATAGGTAAAAATTTATCACCGGCTTTTTTAAAGGGTAGAATTCTATCACCGGCTTTTTTAATAGGTATAAATTTATCACCGGCTTTTTTAAAAGGTAAAAATTTATCACCGGCTTTTTTAAAGGGTAGAAATTTATCACCTGCTATTTTAATAAGTAAAAATTTTTCACCGGCTTTTTCAATAGATATAAATTTATCACCGGCTTTTTTAAAAGGTAGAATTCTATCACCGGCTTTTTTAATAGGTATAAATTTATCACCGACTTTTTTAAATGATAATATTCTATCACCGGCTTTTTTAATAGGTAAAAATTTATCACCGGCTTTTTTTAAGGGTAGAATTCTATCACCGGCTTTTTTAATAGGTATAAATTTATCACCGGCTTTTTTAAAAGGTATAAATTTATCACCGACTTTTTTAATAGGTAAAAATGTTTCACCGGATTTTTTAAAAGGTAAAAATTTATCACCTGCTATTTTAATAGGTAAAAATTTTTCACCGGCTTTTTTAAAAGGTATAAATTTATCACCGACTTTTTAAAAGGTAGAATTCTATCACCGGCTTTTTTAATAGGTATAAATTTATCACCGGCTTTTTTAAAAGGTAAAAATTTATCACCGGCTTTTTTAAAGGGTAGAAATTTATCACCTGCTATTTTAATAGGTAAAAATTTTTCACCGGCTTTTTCAGTAGATATAAATTTATCACCGGCTTTTTTAAAAGGTAGAATTCTATCACCGGCTTTTTTAATAGGTATAAATTTATCACCGACTTTTTTAAATGATAATATTCTATCACCGACTTTTTTAAAAGGTAGAATTCTATCACCGGCTTTTTTAAAAGGTAGAAATTTATCAGCGGCTTTTTTATAAGGTATAAATTTATCACCGGCTTTTTTAAAAGGTATAAATTTATCACCGACTTTTTTAAAAGGTAGAATTCTATCACCGGCTATTTTAATAGGTATAAATTTATCACCGGCTTTTTTAAAAGGTATAAATTTATCACCGACTTTTTAAAAGGTAGAATTCTATTACCGGCTTTTTTAATAGGTAAAAATTTATCACCGGCTTTTTTAAAGGGTAGAAATTTATCACCGGCTTTTTTAAAAAGTATAAATTTATCACCGGCTTTTTTAAAAGGTATAAATTTATCACCGGATTTATTAAAAGGTAGAAATTTATCTCCTGCTATTTTAAAAGGTAAAAATTTTTCACCGGCTTTTTTAATAGGTATAAATTTATCACCGGCTTTTTTAAAAGGTAAAAATTTTTTCACCGGCTTTTTTAAAGGGTAGAAATTTATCACCTGCTATTTTAATAAGTAAAAATTTTTCACCGGCTTTTTCAATAGATATATATTTATCACCGGCTTTTTTAAAAGGTAGAAATTTATCACCGGCTTTTTCAAAAGGTAGAATTCTACCACCGGCTTTTTCAATAGGTATAAATTTATCACCGACTTTTTTAAAAGGTAGAATTCTATCACCGGCTTTTTTAATAGGTATAAATTTATCACCGGCTTTTTTAAAAGGTAAAAATTTATCACCGGCTTTTTTAAAGGGTAGAAATTTATCACCTGCTAATTTAATAGGTAAAAATTTTTCACCGGCTTTTTCAATAGATATAAATTTATCACCGGCTTTTTTAAAAGGTAGAATTCTATCACCGGCTTTTTTAATAGGTATAAATTCATCACCGGCTTTTTTAAAAGGTATAAATTTATCACCGGATTTTTTAAAAGGTAGAAATTTATCACCTGCTATTTTAATAGGTAAAAATTTATCACCGGCTTTTTTAAAGGGTATAAATTTATCACCGGCTTTTTTAAAAGGTATAAATTCATCACCGGCTTTTTTAATAGGTAAAAATTTATCACCGGCTTTTTTAAAAGGTAGAAATTTATCACCTGCTATTTTAATAGGTAAGAATTTATCACCGGCTATTTTAATAGGTAAAAATTTATCACCGGCTTTTTTAAAGGGTATAAATTTATCACCGGCTTTTTTAAAAGGTATAAATTCATCACCGGCTTTTTTAATAGGTAAAAATTTATCACCGACTTTTTTAAAAGGTAGAATTCTATCACCGGCTTTTTTAATAGGTATAAATTAATCACCGACTTTTTTAAATGATAATATTCTATCACCGACTTTTTTAAAAGGTAGAATTCTATCACCGGCTTTTTTAAAAGGTATAAATTTATCACCGACTTTTTTAAAAGGTAGAATTCTATCACCGGCTATTTTAATAGGTATAAATTTATCACCGGCTTTTTTAAAAGGTAAGGATTCATCACCGGCTTTTTTAATAGGTAAAAATTTATCACCGGCTTATTTAAAAGGTAGAAATTTATCACCGGCTTTTTCAAAAGGTAGAATTCTATCACCGGCTTTTTTAAAAGGTATAAATTTATCACCGACTTTTTTAAAAAGTAGAATTCTATCACCGGCTTTTTTAATAGGTATAAATTTATCACCGACTTTTTTAAAAAGTAGAATTCTATCACCGGCTTTTTTAATAGGTATAAATTTATCACCGGCTTTTTTAAAAGGTATAAATTTATCACCGACTTTTTTAATAGGTAAAAATTTATCACCGGATTTTTTAAAAGGTAAAAATTTATCACCTGCTATTCTAATAGGTAAAAATTTTTCACCGGCTTTTTTAAAAGGTATAAATTTATCACCGACTTTTTAAAAGGTAGAATTCTATCACCGGCTTTTTTAATAGGTATAAATTTATCACCGGCTTTTTTAAAAGGTAAAAATTTATCACCGGCTTTTTTAAAGGGTAGAAATTTATCACCTGCTATTTTAATAGGTAAAAATTTTTCACCGGCTTTTTCAGTAGATATAAATTTATCACCGGCTTTTTTAAAAGGTAGAATTCTATCACCGGCTTTTTTAATAGGTAAAAATTTATCACCGACTTTTTTAAATGATAATATTCTATCACCGACTTTTTTAAAAGGTAGAATTCTATCACCGGCTTTTTTAAAAGGTAGAAATTTATCACCGGCTTTTTTAAAAGGTATAAATTTATCACCGGCTTTTTTAAAAGGTATAAATTTATCACCGACTTTTTTAAAAGGTAGAATTCTATCACCGGCTATTTTAATAGGTATAAATTTATCACCGGCTTTTTTAAAAGGTAAGGATTTATCACCGGCTTTTTTAATAGGTAAAAATTTATCACCGGCTTTTTTAAAGGGTAGAAATTTATCACCGGCTTTTTTAAAAAGTATAAATTTATCACCGGCTTTTTTAAAAGGTATAAATTTATCACCGGATTTATTAAAAGGTAGAAATTTATCACCTGCTAATTTAATAGGTAAAAATTTTTCACCGGCTTTTTTAAAGGGTAGAAATTTATCACCTGCTATTTTAATAGGTAAAAATTTTTCACCGGCTTTTTCAATAGATATAAATTTATCACCGGCTTTTTTAAAAGGTAGAATTCTATCACCGGCTTTTTTAATAGGTATAAATTTATCACCGACTTTTTTAAATGATAATATTCTATCACCGGCTTTTTTAATAGGTAAAAATTTATCACCGGCTTTTTTAAAGGGTAGAATTCTATCACCGGCTTTTTTAATAGGTATAAATTTATCACCGGCTTTTTTAAAAGGTAAAAATTTATCACCGGCTTTTTTAAAGGGTAGAAATTTATCACCTGCTATTTTAATAAGTAAAAATTTTTCACCGGCTTTTTCAATAGATATAAATTTATCACCGGCTTTTTTAAAAGGTAGAATTCTATCACCGGCTTTTTTAATAGGTATAAATTTATCACCGACTTTTTTAAATGATAATATTCTATCACCGGCTTTTTTAATAGGTAAAAATTTATCACCGGCTTTTTTAAAGGGTAGAATTCTATCACCGGCTTTTTTAATAGGTATAAATTTATCACCGGCTTTTTTAAAAGGTATAAATTTATCACCGACTTTTTTAAAAGGTATAAATTTATCACCGGCTTTTTTAAAAGGTAAAAATTTATCACCGGCTTTTTTAAAGGGTAGAAATTTATCACCTGCTATTTTAATAGGTAAAAATTTTTCACCGGCTTTTTCAGTAGATATAAATTTATCACCGGCTTTTTTAAAAGGTAGAATTCTATCACCGGCTTTTTTAATAGGTATAAATTTATCACCGACTTTTTTAAATGATAATATTCTATCACCGACTTTTTTAAAAGGTAGAATTCTATCACCGGCTTTTTTAAAAGGTAGAAATTTATCACCGGCTTTTTTATAAGGTAGAAATTTATCACCGGCTTTTTTAAAAGGTATAAATTTATCACCGACTTTTTTAAAAGGTAGAATTCTATCACCGGCTATTTTAATAGGTATAAATTTATCACCGGCTTTTTTAAAAGGTATAAATTTATCACCGACTTTTTAAAAGGTAGAATTCTATTACCGGCTTTTTTAATAGGTATAAATTTATCACCGGCTTTTTTAAAAGGTAAAAATTTTTTCACCGGCTTTTTTAAAGGGTAGAAATTTATCACCTGCTATTTTAATAAGTAAAAATTTTTCACCGGCTTTTTCAATAGATATATATTTATCACCGGCTTTTTTAAAAGGTAGAAATTTATCACCGGCTTTTTCAAAAGGTAGAATTCTACCACCGGCTTTTTCAATAGGTATAAATTTATCACCGACTTTTTTAAAAGGTAGAATTCTATCACCGGCTTTTTTAATAGGTATAAATTTATCACCGGCTTTTTTAAAAGGTAAAAATTTATCACCGGCTTTTTTAAAGGGTAGAAATTTATCACCTGCTAATTTAATAGGTAAAAATTTTTCACCGGCTTTTTCAATAGATATAAATTTATCACCGGCTTTTTTAAAAGGTAGAATTCTATCACCGGCTTTTTTAATAGGTATAAATTTATCACCGACTTTTTTAAATGATAATATTCTATCACCGGCTTTTTTAATAGGTAAAAATTTATCACCGGCTTTTTTAAAGGGTAGAAATTTATCACCGGCTTTTTTAAAAGGTACAAATTTATCACCGGCTTTTTTAAAAGGTATAAATTTATCACCGACTTTTTTAAAAGGTAGAATTCTATCACCGGCTTTTTTAATAGGTATAAATTCATCACCGGCTTTTTTAAAAGGTATAAATTTATCACCGACTTTTTTAATAGGTAAAAATTTATCACCGGATTTTTTAAAAGGTAGAAATTTATCACCTGCTATTTTAATAGGTAAAAATTTATCACCGGCTTTTTTAAAGGGTATAAATTTATCACCGGCTTTTTTAAAAGGTATAAATTCATCACCGGCTTTTTTAATAGGTAAAAATTTATCACCGGCATTTTAAAAGGTAGAAATTTATCACCTGCTATTTTAATAGGTAAGAATTTATCACCGGCTATTTTAATAGGTAAAAATTTATCACCGGCTTTTTCAAAAGGTAGAATTCTACCACCGGCTTTTTCAATAGGTATAAATTTATCACCGACTTTTTTAAAAGGTAGAATTCTATCACCGGCTTTTTTAATAGGTATAAATTTATCACCGGCTTTTTTAAAAGGTAAAAATTTATCACCGGCTTTTTTAAAGGGTAGAAATTTATCACCTGCTAATTTAATAGGTAAAAATTTTTCACCGGCTTTTTCAATAGATATAAATTTATCACCGGCTTTTTTAAAAGGTAGAATTCTATCACCGGCTTTTTTAATAGGTATAAATTTATCACCGACTTTTTTAAATGATAATATTCTATCACCGGCTTTTTTAATAGGTAAAAATTTATCACCGGCTTTTTTAAAGGGTAGAAATTTATCACCGGCTTTTTTAAAAGGTACAAATTTATCACCGGCTTTTTTAAAAGGTATAAATTTATCACCGACTTTTTTAAAAGGTAGAATTCTATCACCGGCTTTTTTAATAGGTATAAATTCATCACCGGCTTTTTTAAAAGGTATAAATTTATCACCGACTTTTTTAATAGGTAAAAATTTATCACCGGATTTTTTAAAAGGTAGAAATTTATCACCTGCTATTTTAATAGGTAAAAATTTATCACCGGCTTTTTTAAAGGGTATAAATTTATCACCGGCTTTTTTAAAAGGTATAAATTCATCACCGGCTTTTTTAATAGGTAAAAATTTATCACCGGCATTTTAAAAGGTAGAAATTTATCACCTGCTATTTTAATAGGTAAGAATTTATCACCGGCTATTTTAATAGGTAAAAATTTATCACCGGCTTTTTTAAAGGGTATAAATTTATCACCGGCTTTTTTAAAAGGTATAAATTCATCACCGGCTTTTTTAATAGGTAAAATTTTATCACCGACTTTTTTAAAAGGTAGAATTCTATCACCGGCTTTTTTAATAGGTATAAATTAATCACCGACTTTTTTAAATGATAATATTCTATCACCGACTTTTTTAAAAGGTAGAATTCTATCACCGGCTTTTTTAAAAGGTATAAATTTATCACCGACTTTTTTAAAAGGTAGAATTCTATCACCGGCTATTTTAATAGGTATAAATTTATCACCGGCTTTTTTAAAAGGTAAGGATTTATCACCGGCTTTTTTAATAGGTAAAAATTTATCACCGGCTTTTTTAAAGGGTAGAAATTTATCACCGGCTTTTTTAAAAGGTATAAATTTATCACCGGCGTTTTTAATAGGTAAAAATTTATCACCGGCTTTTTTAAAAGGTAGAAATTTATCACCTGCTATTTTAATAGGTAAAAATTTTTCACCGGCTTTTTTAAAAGGTATAAATTTATCACCGACTTTTTTAAAAGGTAGAATTCTATTACCGGCTTTTTTAATAGGTATAAATTTATCACCGGCTTTTTTAAAAGGTAAGAACTTATCACCGGCTTTTTTAATAGGTAAAAATTTATCACCGGCTTTTTTAAAGGGTAGAAATTTATCACCTGCTATTTTAAAAGGTAAAAATTTTTCACCGGCTTTTTCAATAGATATAAATTTATCACCGGCTTATTTAAAAGGTAGAAATTTATCACCGGCTTTTTCAAAAGGTAGAATTCTATCACCGGCTTTTTCAATAGGTATAAATTTATCACCGACTTTTTTAAAAGGTAGAAATTTATCACCTGCTATTTTAATAGGTAAAAATTTATCACCGGCTTTTTTAAAGGGTATAAATTTATCACCGGCTTTTTTAAAAGGTATAAATTCATCACCGGCTTTTTTAATAGGTAAAAATTTATCACCGGCTTTTTTAAAAGGTAGAAATTTATCACCTGCTATTTTAATAGGTAAAAATTTATCACCGGCTTTTTTAAAGGGTATAAATTTATCACCGGCTTTTTTAAAAGGTATAAATTCATCACCGGCTTTTTTAATAGGTAAAAATTTATCACCGGCTTTTTTAAAAGGTAGAAATTTATCACCTGCTATTTTAATAGGTAAGAATTTATCACCGGCTATTTTAATAGGTAAAAATTTATCACCGGCTTTTTTAAAGGGTATAAATTTATCACCGGCTTTTTTAAAAGGTATAAATTCATCACCGGCTTTTTTAATAGGTAAAATTTTATCACCGACTTTTTTAAAAGGTAGAATTCTATCACCGGCTTTTTTAATAGGTATAAATTAATCACCGACTTTTTTAAATGATAATATTCTATCACCGACTTTTTTAAAAGGTAGAATTCTATCACCGGCTTTTTTAAAAGGTATAAATTTATCACCGACTTTTTTAAAAGGTAGAATTCTATCACCGGCTATTTTAATAGGTATAAATTTATCACCGGCTTTTTTAAAAGGTAAGGATTTATCACCGGCTTTTTTAATAGGTAAAAATTTATCACCGGCTTTTTTAAAAGGTAGAAATTTATCACCGGCTTTTTTAAAAGGTATAAATTTATCACCGGCGTTTTTAATAGGTAAAAATTTATCACCGGCTTTTTTAAAAGGTAGAAATTTATCACCTGCTATTTTAATAGGTAAAAATTTTTCACCGGCTTTTTTAAAAGGTATAAATTTATCACCGACTTTTTTAAAAGGTAGAATTCTATTACCGGCTTTTTTAATAGGTATAAATTTATCACCGGCTTTTTTAAAAGGTAAGAATTTATCACCGGCTTTTTTAATAGGTAAAAATTTATCACCGGCTTTTTTAAAGGGTAGAAATTTATCACCTGCTATTTTAAAAGGTAAAAATTTTTCACCGGCTTTTTCAATAGATATAAATTTATCACCGGCTTATTTAAAAGGTAGAAATTTATCACCGGCTTTTTCAAAAGGTAGAATTCTATCACCGGCTTTTTCAATAGGTATAAATTTATCACCGACTTTTTTAAAAGGTAGAAATTTATCACCTGCTATTTTAATAGGTAAAAATTTATCACCGGCTTTTTTAAAGGGTATAAATTTATCACCGGCTTTTTTAAAAGGTATAAATTCATCACCGGCTTTTTTAATAGGTAAAAATTTATCACCGGCTTTTTTAAAAGGTAGAAATTTATCACCTGCTATTTTAATAGGTAAGAATTTATCACCGGCTATTTTAATAGGTAAAAATTTATCACCGGCTTTTTTAAAGGGTATAAATTTATCACCGGCTTTTTTAAAAGGTATAAATTCATCACCGGCTTTTTTAATAGGTAAAATTTTATCACCGACTTTTTTAAAAGGTAGAATTCTATCACCGGCTTTTTTAATAGGTATAAATTAATCACCGACTTTTTTAAATGATAATATTCTATCACCGACTTTTTTAAAAGGTAGAATTCTATCACCGGCTTTTTTAAAAGGTATAAATTTATCACCGACTTTTTTAAAAGGTAGAATTCTATCACCGGCTATTTTAATAGGTATAAATTTATCACCGGCTTTTTTAAAAGGTAAGGGTTTATCACCGGCTTTTTTAATAGGTAAAAATTTATCACCGGCTTTTTTAAAGGGTAGAAATTTATCACCGGCTTTTTTAAAAGGTATAAATTTATCACCGGCGTTTTTAATAGGTAAAAATTTATCACCGGCTTTTTTAAAAGGTAGAAATTTATCACCTGCTATTTTAATAGGTAAAAATTTTTCACCGGCTTTTTTAAAAGGTATAAATTTATCACCGACTTTTTTAAAAGGTAGAATTCTATTACCGGCTTTTTTAATAGGTATAAATTTATCACCGGCTTTTTTAAAAGGTAAGAATTTATCACCGGCTTTTTTAATAGGTAAAAGATTATCACCGGCTTTTTTAAAGGGTAGAAATTTATCACCTGCTATTTTAAAAGGTAAAAATTTTTCACCGGCTTTTTCAATAGATATAAATTTATCACCGGCTTATTTAAAAGGTAGAAATTTATCACCGGCTTTTTCAAAAGGTAGAATTCTATCACCGGCTTTTTCAATAGGTATAAATTTATCACCGACTTTTTTAAAAGGTAGAATTCTATCACCGGCTTTTTCAATAGGTATAAATTTATCACCGACTTTTTTAAAAGGTAAAATTCTATCACCGGCTTTTTTAATAGGTATAAATTTATCACCGGCTTTTTTAAAAGGTATAAATTTTTCACCGACTTATTTAAAAGGTAGAAATTTATCACCGGCTTTTTTAATAGGTATAAATTTATCACCGGCTTTTTTAAAAGGTATAAATTTATCACCGACTTTTTTAAAAAGTAGAATTCTATCACCGGCTTTTTTAATAGGTAAAAATTTATCACCGACTTTTTTAAAAAGTAGAATTCTATCACCGGCTTTTTTAATAGGTATAAATTTATCACCGGCTTTTTTAAAAGGTATAAATTTATCACCGACTTTTTTAAAAGGTAGAATTCTATTACCGGCTTTTTTAATAGGTATAAATTTATCACCGGCTTTTTTAAAAGGTAAGAATTTATCACCGGCTTTTTTAATAGGTAAAAATTTATCACCGGCTTTTTTAAAGGGTAGAAATTTATCACCTGCTATTTTAAAAGGTAAAAATTTTTCACCGGCTTTTTCAATAGATATAAATTTATCACCGGCTTATTTAAAAGGTAGAAATTTATCACCGGCTTTTTCAAAAGGTAGAATTCTATCACCGGCTTTTTCAATAGGTATAAATTTATCACCGACTTTTTTAAAAGGTAGAATTCTATCACCGGCTTTTTCAATAGGTATAAATTTATCACCGACTTTTTTAAAAGGTAAAATTCTATCACCGGCTTTTTTAATAGGTATAAATTTATCACCGGCTTTTTTAAAAGGTATAAATTTTTCACCGACTTATTTAAAAGGTAGAAATTTATCACCGGCTTTTTTAATAGGTATAAATTTATCACCGGCTTTTTTAAAAGGTATAAATTTATCACCGACTTTTTTAAAAAGTAGAATTCTATCACCGGCTTTTTTAATAGGTAAAAATTTATCACCGACTTTTTTAAAAAGTAGAATTCTATCACCGGCTTTTTTAATAGGTATAAATTTATCACCGGCTTTTTTAAAAGGTATAAATTTATCACCGACTTTTTTAAAAGGTAGAATTCTATTACCGGCTTTTTTAATAGGTATAAATTTATCACCGGCTTTTTTAAAAGGTAAGAATTTATCACCGGCTTTTTTAATAGGTAAAAATTTATCACCGGCTTTTTTAAAGGGTAGAAATTTATCACCTGCTATTTTAAAAGGTAAAAATTTTTCACCGGCTTTTTCAATAGATATAAATTTATCACCGGCTTATTTAAAAGGTAGAAATTTATCACCGGCTTTTTCAAAAGGTAGAATTCTATCACCGGCTTTTTCAATAGGTATAAATTTATCACCGACTTTTTTAAAAGGTAGAATTCTATCACCGGCTTTTTCAATAGGTATAAATTTATCACCGACTTTTTTAAAAGGTAAAATTCTATCACCGGCTTTTTTAATAGGTATAAATTTATCACCGGCTTTTTTAAAAGGTATAAATTTTTCACCGACTTATTTAAAAGGTAGAAATTTATCACCGGCTTTTTTAATAGGTATAAATTTATCACCGGCTTTTTTAAAAGGTATAAATTTATCACCGACTTTTTTAAAAAGTAGAATTCTATCACCGGCTTTTTTAATAGGTAAAAATTTATCACCGACTTTTTTAAAAAGTAGAATTCTATCACCGGCTTTTTTAATAGGTATAAATTTATCACCGGCTTTTTTAAAAGGTATAAATTTATCACCGACTTTTTTAATAGGTAAAAATTTATCACCGGATTTTTTAAAAGGTAAAAATTTATCACCTGCTATTTTAATAGGTAAAAATTTTTCACCGGCTTTTTTAAAAGGTATAAATTTATCACCGACTTTTTAAAAGGTAGAATTCTATCACCGGCTTTTTTAATAGGTATAAATTTATCACCGGCTTTTTTAAAAGGTAAAAATTTATCACCGGCTTTTTTAAAGGGTAGAAATTTATCACCTGCTATTTTAATAGGTAAAAATTTTTCACCGGCTTTTTCAGTAGATATAAATTTATCACCGGCTTTTTTAAAAGGTAGAATTCTATCACCGGCTTTTTTAATAGGTAAAAATTTATCACCGACTTTTTTAAATGATAATATTCTATCACCGACTTTTTTAAAAGGTAGAATTCTATCACCGGCTTTTTTAAAAGGTAGAAATTTATCACCGGCTTTTTTAAAAGGTATAAATTTATCACCGGCTTTTTTAAAAGGTATAAATTTATCACCGACTTTTTTAAAAGGTAGAATTCTATCACCGGCTATTTTAATAGGTATAAATTTATCACCGGCTTTTTTAAAAGGTAAGGATTTATCACCGGCTTTTTTAATAGGTAAAAATTTATCACCGGCTTTTTTAAAGGGTAGAAATTTATCACCGGCTTTTTTAAAAAGTATAAATTTATCACCGGCTTTTTTAAAAGGTATAAATTTATCACCGGATTTATTAAAAGGTAGAAATTTATCACCTGCTATTTTAATAGGTAAAAATTTTTCACCGGCTTTTTTAAAAGGTATAAATTTATCACCGACTTTTTTAATAGGTAAAAATTTATCACCGGATTTTTTAAAAGGTAAAAATTTATCACCTGCTATTTTAATAGGTAAAAATTTTTCACCGGCTTTTTTAAAAGGTATAAATTTATCACCGACTTTTTAAAAGGTAGAATTCTATCACCGGCTTTTTTAATAGGTATAAATTTATCACCGGCTTTTTTAAAAGGTAAAAATTTATCACCGGCTTTTTTAAAAGGTATAAATTCATCACCGGCTTTTTTAATAGGTAAAAATTTATCACCGACTTTTTTAAAAGGTAGAAATTTATCACCGGCTTTTTCAAAAGGTAGAATTCTACCACCGGCTTTTTCAATAGGTATAAATTTATCACCGACTTTTTTAAAAGGTAGAATTCTATCACCGGCTTTTTTAATAGGTATAAATTTATCACCGGCTTTTTTAAAAGGTAAAAATTTATCACCGGCTTTTTTAAAGGGTAGAAATTTATCACCTGCTAATTTAATAGGTAAAAATTTTTCACCGGCTTTTTCAATAGATATAAATTTATCACCGGCTTTTTTAAAAGGTAGAATTCTATCACCGGCTTTTTTAATAGGTATAAATTTATCACCGACTTTTTTAAATGATAATATTCTATCACCGGCTTTTTTAATAGGTAAAAATTTATCACCGGCTTTTTTAAAGGGTAGAAATTTATCACCGGCTTTTTTAAATGGTACAAATTTATCACCGGCTTTTTTAAAAGGTATAAATTTATCACCGACTTTTTTAAAAGGTAGAATTCTATCACCGGATTTTTTAATAGGTATAAATTTATCACCGACTTTTTTAAATGATAATATTCTATCACCGGCTTTTTTAAATGGTATAAATTCATCACCGGCTTTTTTAAAAGGTATAAATTCATCACCGGCTTTTTTAATAGGTAAAAATTTATCACCGACTTTTTTAAAAGGTAGAAATTTATCACCGGCTTTTTCAAAAGGTAGAATTCTACCACCGGCTTTTTCAATAGGTATAAATTTATCACCGACTTTTTTAAAAGGTAGAATTCTATCACCGGCTTTTTTAATAGGTATAAATTTATCACCGGCTTTTTTAAAAGGTAAAAATTTATCACCGGCTTTTTTAAAGGGTAGAAATTTATCACCTGCTAATTTAATAGGTAAAAATTTTTCACCGGCTTTTTCAATAGATATAAATTTATCACCGGCTTTTTTAAAAGGTAGAATTCTATCACCGGCTTTTTTAATAGGTATAAATTTATCACCGACTTTTTTAAATGATAATATTCTATCACCGGCTTTTTTAATAGGTAAAAATTTATCACCGGCTTTTTTAAAGGGTAGAAATTTATCACCGGCTTTTTTAAATGGTACAAATTTATCACCGGCTTTTTTAAATGGTATAAATTTATCACCGACTTTTTTAAAAGGTAGAATTCTATCACCGGATTTTTTAATAGGTATAAATTTATCACCGACTTTTTTAAATGATAATATTCTATCACCGGCTTTTTTAAATGGTATAAATTCATCACCGGCTTTTTTAAAAGGTATAAATTTATCACCGACTTTTTTAAAAAGTAGAATTCTATCACCGGCTTTTTTAATAGGTATAAATTTATCACCGGCTTTTTTAAAAGGTATAAATTTATCACCGACTTTTTTAATAGGTAAAAATTTATCACCGGATTTTTTAAAAGGTAAAAATTTATCACCTGCTATTTTAATAGGTAAAAATTTTTCACCGGCTTTTTTAAAAGGTATAAATTTATCACCGACTTTTTAAAAGGTAGAATTCTATCACCGGCTTTTTTAATAGGTATAAATTTATCACCGGCTTTTTTAAAAGGTAAAAATTTATCACCGGCTTTTTTAAAGGGTAGAAATTTATCACCTGCTATTTTAATAGGTAAAAATTTTTCACCGGCTTTTTCAGTAGATATAAATTTATCACCGGCTTTTTTAAAAAGTAGAATTCTATCACCGGCTTTTTTAATAGGTAAAAATTTATCACCGACTTTTTTAAAAAGTAGAATTCTACCACCGGCTTTTTTAATAGGTATAAATTTATCACCGGCTTTTTTAAAAGGTATAAATTTATCACCGACTTTTTTAATAGGTAAAAATTTATCACCGGATTTTTTAAAAGGTAAAAATTTATCACCTGCTATTTTAATAGGTAAAAATTTTTCACCGGCTTTTTTAATAGGTATAAATTTATCACCGGCTTTTTTAAAAGGTAAAAATTTATCACCGGCTTTTTTAAAGGGTAGAAATTTATCACCTGCTATTTTAATAGGTAAAAATTTTTCACCGGCTTTTTCAGTAGATATAAATTTATCACCGGCTTTTTTAAAAGGTAGAATTCTATCACCGGCTTTTTTAATAGGTAAAAATTTATCACCGACTTTTTTAAATGATAATATTCTATCACCGACTTTTTTAAAAGGTAGAATTCTATCACCGGCTTTTTTAAAAGGTAGAAATTTATCACCGGCTTTTTTAAAAGGTATAAATTTATCACCGGCTTTTTTAAAAGGTATAAATTTATCACCGACTTTTTTAAAAGGTAGAATTCTATCACCGGCTATTTTAATAGGTATAAATTTATCACCGGCTTTTTTAAAAGGTAAGGATTTATCACCGGCTTTTTTAATAGGTAAAAATTTATCACCGGCTTTTTTAAAGGGTAGAAATTTATCACCGGCTTTTTTAAAAAGTATAAATTTATCACCGGCTTTTTTAAAAGGTATAAATTTATCACCGGATTTATTAAAAGGTAGAAATTTATCACCTGCTATTTTAATAGGTAAAAATTTTTCACCGGCTTTTTTAAAAGGTATAAATTTATCACCGACTTTTTAAAAGGTAGAATTCTATCACCGGCTTTTTTAATAGGTATAAATTTATCACCGGCTTTTTTAAAAGGTAAAAATTTATCACCGGCTTTTTTAAAGGGTAGAAATTTATCACCTGCTATTTTAATAGGTAAAAATTTTTCACCGGCTTTTTCAGTAGATATAAATTTATCACCGGCTTTTTTAAAAAGTAGAATTCTATCACCGGCTTTTTTAATAGGTAAAAATTTATCACCGACTTTTTTAAAAAGTAGAATTCTATCACCGGCTTTTTTAATAGGTATAAATTTATCACCGGCTTTTTTAAAAGGTATAAATTTATCACCGACTTTTTTAATAGGTAAAAATTTATCACCGGATTTTTTAAAAGGTAAAAATTTATCACCTGCTATTTTAATAGGTAAAAATTTTTCACCGGCTTTTTTAAAAGGTATAAATTTATCACCGACTTTTTAAAAGGTAGAATTCTATCACCGGCTTTTTTAATAGGTATAAATTTATCACCGGCTTTTTTAAAAGGTAAAAATTTATCACCGGCTTTTTTAAAGGGTAGAAATTTATCACCTGCTATTTTAATAGGTAAAAATTTTTCACCGGCTTTTTCAGTAGATATAAATTTATCACCGGCTTTTTTAAAAGGTAGAATTCTATCACCGGCTTTTTTAATAGGTAAAAATTTATCACCGACTTTTTTAAATGATAATATTCTATCACCGACTTTTTTAAAAGGTAGAATTCTATCACCGGCTTTTTTAAAAGGTAGAAATTTATCACCGGCTTTTTTAAAAGGTATAAATTTATCACCGGCTTTTTTAAAAGGTATAAATTTATCACCGACTTTTTTAAAAGGTAGAATTCTATCACCGGCTATTTTAATAGGTAAAAATTTATCACCGGCTTTTTTAAAGGGTAGAAATTTATCACCGGCTTTTTTAAAAAGTATAAATTTATCACCGGCTTTTTTAAAAGGTATAAATTTATCACCGGATTTATTAAAAGGTAGAAATTTATCACCTGCTATTTTAATAGGTAAAAATTTTTCACCGGCTTTTTTAAAAGGTATAAATTTATCACCGACTTTTTTAATAGGTAAAAATTTATCACCGGATTTTTTAAAAGGTAAAAATTTATCACCTGCTATTTTAATAGGTAAAAATTTTTCACCGGCTTTTTTAAAAGGTATAAATTTATCACCGACTTTTTAAAAGGTAGAATTCTATCACCGGCTTTTTTAATAGGTATAAATTTATCACCGGCTTTTTTAAAAGGTAAAAATTTATCACCGGCTTTTTTAAAAGGTATAAATTCATCACCGGCTTTTTTAATAGGTAAAAATTTATCACCGACTTTTTTAAAAGGTAGAAATTTATCACCGGCTTTTTCAAAAGGTAGAATTCTACCACCGGCTTTTTCAATAGGTATAAATTTATCACCGGCTTTTTTAAAAGGTATAAATTTATCACCGGCTTTTTTAAAAGGTATAAATTTATCACCGACTTTTTTAAAAGGTAGAATTCTATCACCGGCTATTTTAATAGGTATAAATTTATCACCGGCTTTTTTAAAAGGTAAGGATTTATCACCGGCTTTTTTAATAGGTAAAAATTTATCACCGGCTTTTTTAAAGGGTAGAAATTTATCACCGGCTTTTTTAAAAAGTATAAATTTATCACCGGCTTTTTTAAAAGGTATAAATTTATCACCGGATTTATTAAAAGGTAGAAATTTATCACCTGCTATTTTAATAGGTAAAAATTTTTCACCGGCTTTTTTAAAAGGTATAAATTTATCACCGACTTTTTTAATAGGTAAAAATTTATCACCGGATTTTTTAAAAGGTAAAAATTTATCACCTGCTATTTTAATAGGTAAAAATTTTTCACCGGCTTTTTTAAAAGGTATAAATTTATCACCGACTTTTTAAAAGGTAGAATTCTATCACCGGCTTTTTTAATAGGTATAAATTTATCACCGGCTTTTTTAAAAGGTAAAAATTTATCACCGGCTTTTTTAAAAGGTATAAATTCATCACCGGCTTTTTTAATAGGTAAAAATTTATCACCGACTTTTTTAAAAGGTAGAAATTTATCACCGGCTTTTTCAAAAGGTAGAATTCTACCACCGGCTTTTTCAATAGGTATAAATTTATCACCGACTTTTTTAAAAGGTAGAATTCTATCACCGGCTTTTTTAATAGGTATAAATTTATCACCGGCTTTTTTAAAAGGTAAAAATTTATCACCGGCTTTTTTAAAGGGTAGAAATTTATCACCTGCTAATTTAATAGGTAAAAATTTTTCACCGGCTTTTTCAATAGATATAAATTTATCACCGGCTTTTTTAAAAGGTAGAATTCTATCACCGGCTTTTTTAATAGGTATAAATTTATCACCGACTTTTTTAAATGATAATATTCTATCACCGGCTTTTTTAATAGGTAAAAATTTATCACCGGCTTTTTTAAAGGGTAGAAATTTATCACCGGCTTTTTTAAATGGTACAAATTTATCACCGGCTTTTTTAAAAGGTATAAATTTATCACCGACTTTTTTAAAAGGTAGAATTCTATCACCGGCTTTTTTAATAGGTATAAATTTGTCACCGGCTTTTTTAAAAGGTAAGGATTTATCACCGGCTTTTTTAATAGGTAAAAATTTATCACCGGCTTTTTTAAAGGGTAGAAATTTATCACCGGCTTTTTTAAAAGGTATAAATTTATCACCGGCTTTTTTAAAAGGTAAAAATTTATCACCGGCTTTTTTAAAAGGTAGAAATTTATCACCTGCTATTTTAATAGGTAAAAATTTTTCACCGGCTTTTTTAAAAGGTATAAATTTATCACCGACTTTTTTAAAAGGTAGAATTCTATTACCGGCTTTTTTAATAGGTATAAATTTATCACCGGCTTTTTTAAAAGGTAAGAATTTATCACCGGCTTTTTTAATAGGTAAAAATTTATCACCGGCTTTTTTAATAGGTATAAATTTATCACCGGCTTTTTTAAAAGGTATAAATTTATCACCGGCTTTTTTAATAGGTAAAAATTTATCACCGGCTTTTTTAAAAGGTAGAAATTTATCACCTGCTATTTTAATAGGTAAAAATTTTTCACCGGCTTTTTTAAAAGGTATAAATTTATCACCGACTTTTTTAAAAGGTAGAATTCTATTACCGGCTTTTTTAATAGGTATAAATTTATCACCGGCTTTTTTAAAAGGTAAGAATTTATCACCGGCTTTTTTAATAGGTAAAAATTTATCACCGGCTTTTTTAATAGGTATAAATTTATCACCGGTTTTTTTAAAAGGTATAAATTTATCACCGGCTTTTTTAAAAGGTATAAATTTATCACCGACTTTTTTAAAAGGTAGAATTCTATCACCGGCTATTTTAATAGGTATAAATTTATCACCGGCTTTTTTAAAAAGTAAGGATTTATCACCGGCTTTTTTAATAAGTAAAAATTTATCACCGGCTTTTTTAAAGGGTAGAAATTTATCACCGGCTTTTTTAAAAGGTATAAATTTATCACCGGCTTTTTTATTAGGTAAGAATTTATCACCGGCTATTTTAATAGGTAAAAATTTATCACCGGCTTTTTTAAAGGGTATAAATTTATCACCGGCTTTTTTAAAAGGTATAAATTCATCACCGGCTTTTTTAATAGGTAAAAATTTATCACCGGCTTTTTTAAAAGGTAGAAATTTATCACCTGCTATTTTAATAGGTAAGAACTTATCACCGGCTATTTTAATAGGTAAAAATTTATCACCGGCTTTTTTAAAGGGTATAAATTTATCACCGGCTTTTTTAAAAGGTATAAATTCATCACCGGCTTTTTTAATAGGTATAAATTAATCACCGACTTTTTTAAATGATAATATTCTATCACCGACTTTTTTAAAAGGTAGAATTCTATCACCGGCTTTTTTAAAAGGTATAAATTTATCACCGACTTTTTTAAAAGGTAGAATTCTATCACCGGCTATTTTAATAGGTATAAATTTATCACCGGCTTTTTTAAAAGGTAAGGATTTATCACCGGCTTTTTTAATAGGTAAAAATTTATCACCGGCTTTTTTAAAGGGTAGAAATTTATCACCGGCTTTTTTAAAAGGTATAAATTTATCACCGGCTTTTTTAATAGGTAAAAATTTATCACCGGCTTTTTTAATAGGTAAAAATTTATCACCGGCTTTTTTAAAAGGTAGAAATTTATCACCTGCTATTTTAATAGGTAAAAATTTTTCACCGGCTTTTTTAAAAGGTATAAATTTATCACCGACTTTTTTAAAAGGTAGAATTCTATTACCGGCTTTTTTAATAGGTATAAATTTATCACCGGCTTTTTTAAAAGGTAAGAATTTATCACCGGCTTTTTTAATAGGTAAAAATTTATCACCGGCTTTTTTAATAGGTATAAATTTATCACCGGTTTTTTTAAAAGGTATAAATTCATCACCGGCTTTTTTAATAGGTAAAAATTTATCACCGACTTTTTTAAAAGGTAGAAATTTATCACCGGCTTTTTCAAAAGGTAGAATTCTACCACCGGCTTTTTCAATAGGTATAAATTTATCACCGACTTTTTTAAAAGGTAGAATTCTATCACCGGCTTTTTTAATAGGTATAAATTTATCACCGGCTTTTTTAAAAGGTAAAAATTTATCACCGGCTTTTTTAAAGGGTAGAAATTTATCACCTGCTAATTTAATAGGTAAAAATTTTTCACCGGCTTTTTCAATAGATATAAATTTATCACCGGCTTTTTTAAAAGGTAGAATTCTATCACCGGCTTTTTTAATAGGTATAAATTTATCACCGACTTTTTTAAATGATAATATTCTATCACCGGCTTTTTAAATAGGTAAAAATTTATCACCGGCTTTTTTAAAGGGTAGAAATTTATCACCGGCTTTTTTAAATGGTACAAATTTATCACCGGCTTTTTTAAAAGGTATAAATTTATCACCGACTTTTTTAAAAGGTAGAATTCTATCACCGGCTTTTTTAATAGGTATAAATTTATCACCGGCTTTTTTAAAAGGTAAGGATTTATCACCGGCTTTTTTAATAGGTAAAAATTTATCACCGGCTTTTTTAAAGGGTAGAAATTTATCACCGGCTTTTTTAAAAGGTATAAATTTATCACCGGCTTTTTTAAAAGGTAAAAATTTATCACCGGCTTTTTTAAAAGGTAGAAATTTATCACCTGCTATTTTAATAGGTAAAAATTTTTCACCGGCTTTTTTAAAAGGTATAAATTTATCACCGACTTTTTTAAAAGGTAGAATTCTATTACCGGCTTTTTTAATAGGTATAAATTTATCACCGGCTTTTTTAAAAGGTAAGAATTTATCACCGGCTTTTTTAATAGGTAAAAATTTATCACCGGCTTTTTTAATAGGTATAAATTTATCACCGGCTTTTTTAAAAGGTATAAATTTATCACCGGCTTTTTTAATAGGTAAAAATTTATCACCGGCTTTTTTAAAAGGTAGAAATTTATCACCTGCTATTTTAATAGGTAAAAATTTTTCACCGGCTTTTTTAAAAGGTATAAATTTATCACCGACTTTTTTAAAAGGTAGAATTCTATTACCGGCTTTTTTAATAGGTATAAATTTATCACCGGCTTTTTTAAAAGGTAAGAATTTATCACCGGCTTTTTTAATAGGTAAAAATTTATCACCGGCTTTTTTAATAGGTATAAATTTATCACCGGTTTTTTTAAAAGGTATAAATTTATCACCGGCTTTTTTAAAAGGTATAAATTTATCACCGACTTTTTTAAAAGGTAGAATTCTATCACCGGCTATTTTAATAGGTATAAATTTATCACCGGCTTTTTTAAAAAGTAAGGATTTATCACCGGCTTTTTTAATAAGTAAAAATTTATCACCGGCTTTTTTAAAGGGTAGAAATTTATCACCGGCTTTTTTAAAAGGTATAAATTTATCACCGGCTTTTTTATTAGGTAAGAATTTATCACCGGCTATTTTAATAGGTAAAAATTTATCACCGGCTTTTTTAAAGGGTATAAATTTATCACCGGCTTTTTTAAAAGGTATAAATTCATCACCGGCTTTTTTAATAGGTAAAAATTTATCACCGGCTTTTTTAAAAGGTAGAAATTTATCACCTGCTATTTTAATAGGTAAGAACTTATCACCGGCTATTTTAATAGGTAAAAATTTATCACCGGCTTTTTTAAAGGGTATAAATTTATCACCGGCTTTTTTAAAAGGTATAAATTCATCACCGGCTTTTTTAATAGGTATAAATTAATCACCGACTTTTTTAAATGATAATATTCTATCACCGACTTTTTTAAAAGGTAGAATTCTATCACCGGCTTTTTTAAAAGGTATAAATTTATCACCGACTTTTTTAAAAGGTAGAATTCTATCACCGGCTATTTTAATAGGTATAAATTTATCACCGGCTTTTTTAAAAGGTAAGGATTTATCACCGGCTTTTTTAATAGGTAAAAATATATCACCGGCTTTTTTAAAGGGTAGAAATTTATCACCGGCTTTTTTAAAAGGTATAAATTTATCACCGGCTTTTTTAATAGGTAAAAATTTATCACCGGCTTTTTTAATAGGTATAAATTTATCACCGGCTTTTTTAAAAGGTATAAATTTATCACCGGCTTTTTTAATAGGTAAAAATTTATCACCGGCTTTTTTAAAAGGTAGAAATTTATCACCTGCTATTTTAATAGGTAAAAATTTTTCACCGGCTTTTTTAAAAGGTATAAATTTATCACCGACTTTTTTAAAAGGTAGAATTCTATTACCGGCTTTTTTAATAGGTATAAATTTATCACCGGCTTTTTTAAAAGGTAAGAATTTATCACCGGCTTTTTTAATAGGTAAAAATTTATCACCGGCTTTTTTAATAGGTATAAATTTATCACCGGTTTTTTTAAAAGGTATAAATTTATCACCGGCTTTTTTAAAAGGTATAAATTTATCACCGACTTTTTTAAAAGGTAGAATTCTATCACCGGCTATTTTAATAGGTATAAATTTATCACCGGCTTTTTTAAAAAGTAAGGATTTATCACCGGCTTTTTTAATAAGTAAAAATTTATCACCGGCTTTTTTAAAGGGTAGAAATTTATCACCGGCTTTTTTAAAAGGTATAAATTTATCACCGGCTTTTTTATTAGGTAAGAATTTATCACCGGCTATTTTAATAGGTAAAAATTTATCACCGGCTTTTTTAAAGGGTATAAATTTATCACCGGCTTTTTTAAAAGGTATAAATTCATCACCGGCTTTTTTAATAGGTAAAAATTTATCACCGGCTTTTTTAAAAGGTAGAAATTTATCACCTGCTATTTTAATAGGTAAAAATTTATCACCGGCTTTTTTAAAGGGTATAAATTTATCACCGGCTTTTTTAAAAGGTATAAATTCATCACCGGCTTTTTTAATAGGTAAAAATTTATCACCGACTTTTTTAAAAGGTAGAATTCTATCACCGGCTTTTTTAATAGGTATAAATTAATCACCGACTTTTTTAAAAGGTAGAATTCTATCACCGGCTTTTTTAAAAGGTATAAATTTATCACCGACTTTTTTAAAAGGTAGAATTCTATCACCGGCTATTTTAATAGGTATAAATTTATCACCGGCTTTTTTAAAAGGTAAGGATTTATCACCGGCTTTTTTAATAGGTAAAAATTTATCACCGGCTTTTTTAAAGGGTAGAAATTTATCACCGGCTTTTTTAAAAGGTATAAATTTATCACCGGCTTTTTTAATAGGTAAAAATTTATCACCGGCTTTTTTAAAAGGTAGAAATTTATCACCTGCTATTTTAATAGGTAAAAATTTTTCACCGGCTTTTTTAAAAGGTATAAATTTATCACCGACTTTTTTAAAAGGTAAGAATTTATCACCGGCTTTTTTAATAGGTAAAAATTTATCACCGGCTTTTTTAAAGGGTAGAAATTTATCACCTGCTATTTTAAAAGGTAAAAATTTTTCACCGGCTTTTTCAATAGATATAAATTTATCACCGGCTTATTTAAAAGGTAGAAATTTATCACCGGCTTTTTCAAAAGGTAGAATTCTATCACCGGCTTTTTCAATAGGTATAAATTTATCACCGACTTTTTTAAAAGGTAGAATTCTATCACCGGCTTTTTCAATAGGTATAAATTTATCACCGACTTTTTTAAAAGGTAAAATTCTATCACCGGCTTTTTTAATATGTATAAATTTATCACCGGCTTTTTTAAAAGGTATAAATTTTTCACCGACTTATTTAAAAGGTAGAAATTTATCACCGGCTTTTTTAATAGGTATAAATTTATCACCGGCTTTTTTAAAAGGTATAAATTTATCACCGACTTTTTTAAAAAGTAGAATTCTATCACCGGCTTTTTTAATAGGTATAAATTTATCATCGACTTTTTTAAAAAGTAGAATTCTATCACCGGCTTTTTTAATAGGTATAAATTTATCACCGGCTTTTTTAAAAGGTAAAAATTTATCACCGGCTTTTTTAAAGGGTAGAAATTTATCACCTGCTATTTTAATAGGTAAAAATTTTTCACCGGCTTTTTCAGTAGATATAAATTTATCACCGGCTTTTTTAAAAGGTAGAATTCTATCACCGGCTTTTTTAATAGGTAAAAATTTATCACCGACTTTTTTAAATGATAATATTCTATCACCGACTTTTTTAAAAGGTAGAATTCTATCACCGGCTTTTTTAAAAGGTAGAAATTTATCACCGGCTTTTTTAAAAGGTATAAATTTATCACCGGCTTTTTTAAAAGGTAGAATTCTATCACCGGCTATTTTAATAGGTATAAATTTATCACCGGCTTTTTTAAAAGGTAAGGATTTATCACCGGCTTTTTTAATAGGTAAAAATTTATCACCGGCTTTTTTAAAAGGTAGAAATTTATCACCGGCTTTTTTAAAAAGTATAAATTTATCACCGGCTTTTTTAAAAAGTATAAATTTATCACCGGATTTATTAAAAGGTAGAAATTTATCACCTGCTATTTTAATAGGTAAAAATTTTTCACCGGCTTTTTTAAAAGGTATAAATTTATCACCGACTTTTTAAAAGGTAGAATTCTATCACCGGCTTTTTTAATAGGTATAAATTTATCACCGGCTTTTTTAAAAGGTAAAAATTTTTTCACCGGCTTTTTTAAAGGGTAGAAATTTATCACCTGCTATTTTAATAAGTAAAAATTTTTCACCGGCTTTTTCAATAGATATAAATTTATCACCGGCTTTTTTAAAAGGTAGAAATTTATCACCGGCTTTTTCAAAAGGAAGAATTCTACCACCGGCATTTTCAATAGGTATAAATTTATCACCGACTTTTTTAAAAGGTAGAATTCTATCACCGGCTTTTTTAATAGGTATAAATTTATCACCGGCTTTTTTAAAAGGTAAAAATTTATCACCGGCTTTTTTAAAGGGTAGAAATTTATCACCTGCTATTTTAATAGGTAAAAATTTTTCACCGGCTTTTTCAATAGATATAAATTTATCACCGGCTTTTTTAAAAGGTAGAATTCTATCACCGGCTTTTTTAATAGGTATAAATTTATCACCGACTTTTTTAAATGATAATATTCTATCACCGGCTTTTTTAATAGGTAAAAATTTATCACCGGCTTTTTTAAAGGGTAGAATTCTATCACCGGCTTTTTTAATAGGTATAAATTTATCACCGGCTTTTTTAAAAGGTAAAAATTTATCACCGGCTTTTTTAAAGGGTAGAAATTTATCACCTGCTATTTTAATAAGTAAAAATTTTTCACCGGCTTTTTCAATAGATATAAATTTATCACCGGCTTTTTTAAAAGGTAGAATTCTATCACCGGCTTTTTTAATAGGTATAAATTTATCACCGACTTTTTTAAATGATAATATTCTATCACCGGCTTTTTTAATAGGTAAAAATTTATCACCGGCTTTTTTAAAGGGTAGAATTCTATCACCGGCTTTTTTAATAGGTATAAATTTATCACCGGCTTTTTTAAAAGGTATAAATTTATCACCGACTTTTTTAATAGGTAAAAATTTATCACCGGATTTTTTAAAAGGTAAAAATTTATCACCTGCTATTTTAATAGGTAAAAATTTTTCACCGGCTTTTTTAAAAGGTATAAATTTATCACCGACTTTTTAAAAGGTAGAATTCTATCACCGGCTTTTTTAATAGGTATAAATTTATCACCGGCTTTTTTAAAAGGTAAAAATTTATCACCGGCTTTTTTAAAGGGTAGAAATTTATCACCTGCTATTTTAATAGGTAAAAATTTTTCACCGGCTTTTTCAGTAGATATAAATTTATCACCGGCTTTTTTAAAAGGTAGAATTCTATCACCGGCTTTTTTAATAGGTATAAATTTATCACCGACTTTTTTAAATGATAATATTCTATCACCGACTTTTTTAAAAGGTAGAATTCTATCACCGGCTTTTTTAAAAGGTAGAAATTTATCACCGGCTTTTTTATAAGGTATAAATTTATCACCGGCTTTTTTAAAAGGTATAAATTTATCACCGACTTTTTTAAAAGGTAGAATTCTATCACCGGCTATTTTAATAGGTATAAATTTAACACCGGCTTTTTTAAAAGGTATAAATTTATCACCGACTTTTTAAAAGGTAGAATTCTATCACCGGCTTTTTTAATAGGTATAAATTTATCACCGGCTTTTTTAAAAGGTAAAAATTTATCACCGGCTTTTTTAAAGGGTAGAAATTTATCACCTGCTATTTTAATAGGTAAAAATTTTTCACCGGCTTTTTCAGTAGATATAAATTTATCACCGGCTTTTTTAAAAGGTAGAATTCTATCACCGGCTTTTTTAATAGGTATAAATTTATCACCGACTTTTTTAAATGATAATATTCTATCACCGACTTTTTTAAAAGGTAGAATTCTATCACCGGCTTTTTTAAAAGGTAGAAATTTATCACCGGCTTTTTTATAAGGTATAAATTTATCACCGGCTTTTTTAAAAGGTATAAATTTATCACCGACTTTTTTAAAAGGTAGAATTCTATCACCGGCTATTTTAATAGGTATAAATTTAACACCGGCTTTTTTAAAAGGTATAAATTTATCACCGACTTTTTAAAAGGTAGAATTCTATTACCGGCTTTTTTAATAGGTAAAAATTTATCACCGGCTTTTTTAAAGGGTAGAAATTTATCACCGGCTTTTTTAAAAAGTATAAATTTATCACCGGCTTTTTTAAAAGGTATAAATTTATCACCGGATTTATTAAAAGGTAGAAATTTATCTCCTGCTATTTTAAAAGGTAAAAATTTTTCACCGGCTTTTTTAAAAGGTATAAATTTATCACCGACTTTTTAAAAGGTAGAATTCTATCACCGGCTTTTTTAAAAGGTATAAATTTATCACCGACTTTTTTAAAAGGTAGAATTCTATCACCGGCTATTTTAATAGGTATAAATTTATCACCGGCTTTTTTAAAAGGTAAGGATTTATCACCGGCTTTTTTAATAGGTAAAAATTTATCACCGGCTTTTTTAAAGGGTAGAAATTTATCACCGGCTTTTTTAAAAGGTATAAATTTATCACCCGCTTTTTTAATAGGTAAAAATTTATCACCGGCTTTTTTAAAAGGTAGAAATTTATCACCTGCTATTTTAATAGGTAAAAATTTTTCACCGGCTTTTTTAAAAGGTATAAATTTATCACCGACTTTTTTAAAAGGTAGAATTCTATTACCGGCTTTTTTAATAGGTATAAATTTATCACCGGCTTTTTTAAAAGGTAAGAACTTATCACCGGCTTTTTTAATAGGTAAAAATTTATCACCGGCTTTTTTAAAGGGTAGAAATTTATCACCTGCTATTTTAAAAGGTAAAAATTTTTCACCGGCTTTTTCAATAGATATAAATTTATCATCGGCTTATTTAAAAGGTAGAAATTTATCACCGGCTTTTTCAAAAGGTAGAATTCTATCACCGGCTTTTTCAATAGGTATAAATTTATCACCGACTTTTTTAAAAGGTAGAATTCTATCACCGGCTTTTTCATTAGGTATAAATTTATCACCGGCTTTTTTAAAAGGTATAAATTTTTCACCGACTTATTTAAAAGGTAGAAATTTATCACCGGCTTTTTTAATAGGTATAAATTTATCACCGGCTTTTTTAAAAGGTATAAATTTATCACCGACTTTTTTAAAAAGTAGAATTCTATCACCGGCTTTTTTAATAGGTATAAATTTATCACCGACTTTTTTAAAAAGTAGAATTCTATCACCGGCTTTTTTAATAGGTATAAATTTATCACCGGCTTTTTTAAAAGGTATAAATTTATCACCGACTTTTTTAATAGGTAAAAATTTATCACCGGATTTTTTAAAAGGTAAAAATTTATCACCTGCTATTTTAATAGGTAAAAATTTTTCACCGGCTTTTTTAAAAGGTATAAATTTATCACCGACTTTTTAAAAGGTAGAATTCTATCACCGGCTTTTTTAATAGGTATAAATTTATCACCGGCTTTTTTAAAAGGTAAAAATTTATCACCGGCTTTTTTAAAGGGTAGAAATTTATCACCTGCTATTTTAATAGGTAAAAATTTTTCACCGGCTTTTTCAGTAGATATAAATTTATCACCGGCTTTTTTAAAAGGTAGAATTCTATCACCGGCTTTTTTAATAGGTAAAAATTTATCACCGACTTTTTTAAATGATAATATTCTATCACCGACTTTTTTAAAAGGTAGAATTCTATCACCGGCTTTTTTAAAAGGTAGAAATTTATCACCGGCTTTTTTAAAAGGTATAAATTTATCACCGGCTTTTTTAAAAGGTATAAATTTATCACCGACTTTTTTAAAAGGTAGAATTCTATCACCGGCTATTTTAATAGGTATAAATTTATCACCGGCTTTTTTAAAAGGTAAGGATTTATCACCGGCTTTTTTAATAGGTAAAAATTTATCACCGGCTTTTTTAAAGGGTAGAAATTTATCACCGGCTTTTTTAAAAAGTATAAATTTATCACCGGCTTTTTTAAAAGGTATAAATTTATCACCGGATTTATTAAAAGGTAGAAATTTATCACCTGCTATTTTAATAGGTAAAAATTTTTCACCGGCTTTTTTAAAAGGTAGAAATTTATCACCGGCTTTTTCGAAAAGTAGAATTCTACCACCGGCTTTTTCAATAGGTATAAATTTATCACCGACTTTTCTAAAAGGTAGAATTCTATCACCGGCTTTTTTAATAGGTATAAATTTATCACCGGCTTTTTTAAAAGGTAAAAATTTATCACCGGCTTTTTTAAAGGGTAGAAATTTATCACCTGCTATTTTAATAGGTAAAAATTTTTCACCGGCTTTTTCAATAGATATAAATTTATCACCGGCTTTTTTAAAAGGTAGAATTCTATCACCGGCTTTTTTAATAGGTATAAATTTATCACCGACTTTTTTAAATGATAATATTCTATCACCGGCTTTTTTAATAGGTAAAAATTTATCACCGGCTTTTTTAAAGGGTAGAATTCTATCACCGGCTTTTTTAATAGGTATAAATTTATCACCGGCTTTTTTAAAAGGTAAAAATTTATCACCGGCTTTTTTAAAGGGTAGAAATTTATCACCTGCTATTTTAATAAGTAAAAATTTTTCACCGGCTTTTTCAATAGATATAAATTTATCACCGGCTTTTTTAAAAGGTAGAATTCTATCACCGGCTTTTTTAATAGGTATAAATTTATCACCGACTTTTTTAAATGATAATATTCTATCACCGGCTTTTTTAATAGGTAAAAATTTATCACCGGCTTTTTTTAAGGGTAGAATTCTATCACTGGCTTTTTTAATAGGTATAAATTTATCACCGGCTTTTTTAAAAGGTATAAATTTATCACCGACTTTTTTAATAGGTAAAAATTTTTCACCGGATTTTTTAAAAGGTAAAAATTTATCACCTGCTATTTTAATAGGTAAAAATTTTTCACCGGCTTTTTTAAAAGGTATAAATTTATCACCGACTTTTTAAAAGGTAGAATTCTATCACCGGCTTTTTTAATAGGTATAAATTTATCACCGGCTTTTTTAAAAGGTAAAAATTTATCACCGGCTTTTTTAAAGGGTAGAAATTTATCACCTGCTATTTTAATAGGTAAAAATTTTTCACCGGCTTTTTCAGTAGATATAAATTTATCACCGGCTTTTTTAAAAGGTAGAATTCTATCACCGGCTTTTTTAATAGGTATAAATTTATCACCGACTTTTTTAAATGATAATATTCTATCACCGACTTTTTTAAAAGGTAGAATTCTATCACCGGCTTTTTTAAAAGGTAGAAATTTATCACCGGCTTTTTTATAAGGTATAAATTTATCACCGGCTTTTTTAAAAGGTATAAATTTATCACCGACTTTTTTAAAAGGTAGAATTCTATCACCGGCTATTTTAATAGGTATAAATTTATCACCGGCTTTTTTAAAAGGTATAAATTTATCACCGACTTTTTAAAAGGTAGAATTCTATTACCGGCTTTTTTAATAGGTAAAAATTTATCACCGGCTTTTTTAAAGGGTAGAAATTTATCACCGGCTTTTTTAAAAAGTATAAATTTATCACCGGCTTTTTTAAAAGGTATAAATTTATCACCGGATTTATTAAAAGGTAGAAATTTATCTCCTGCTATTTTAAAAGGTAAAAATTTTTCACCGGCTTTTTTAATAGGTATAAATTTATCACCGGCTTTTTTAAAAGGTAGAATTCTATCACCGGCTTTTTTCATAGGTAAAAATTTATCACCGGCTTTTTTAAAGGGTAGAAATTTATCACCGGCTTTTTTAAAAGGTACAAATTTATCACCGGCTTTTTTAAAAGGTATAAATTTATCACCGACTTTTTTAAAAGGTAGAATTCTATCACCGGCTTTTTTAATAGGTATAAATTCATCACCGGCTTTTTTAAAAGGTATAAATTTATCAACGACTTTTTTAATAGGTAAAAATTTATCACCGGATTTTTTAAAAGGTAGAAATTTATCACCTGCTATTTTAATAGGTAAAAATTTATCACCGGCTTTTTTAAAGGGTATAAATTTATCACCGGCTTTTTTAAAAGGTATAAATTCATCACCGGCTTTTTTAATAGGTAAAAATTTATCACCGGCTTTTTTAAAAGGTAGAAATTTATCACCTGCTATTTTAATAGGTAAGAATTTATCACCGGCTATTTTAATAGGTAAAAATTTATCACCGGCTTTTTTAAAGGGTATAAATTTATCACCGGCTTTTTTAAAAGGTATAAATTCATCACCGGCTTTTTTAATAGGTAAAAATTTATCACCGACTTTTTTAAAAGGTAGAAATTTATCACCGGCTTTTTCAAAAGGTAGAATTCTACCACCGGCTTTTTCAATAGGTATAAATTTATCACCGACTTTTTTAAAAGGTAGAATTCTATCACCGGCTTTTTTAATAGGTATAAATTTATCACCGGCTTTTTTAAAAGGTAAAAATTTATCACCGGCTTTTTTAAAGGGTAGAAATTTATCACCTGCTAATTTAATAGGTAAAAATTTTTCACCGGCTTTTTCAATAGATATAAATTTATCACCGGCTTTTTTAAAAGGTAGAATTCTATCACCGGCTTTTTTAATAGGTATAAATTTATCACCGACTTTTTTAAATGATAATATTCTATCACCGGCTTTTTTAATAGGAAAAATTTATCACCGGCTTTTTTAAAGGGTAGAAATTTATCACCGGCTTTTTTAAATGGTACAAATTTATCACCGGCTTTTTTAAAAGGTATAAATTTATCACCAACTTTTTTAAAAGGTAGAATTCTATCACCGGCTTTTTTAATAGGTATAAATTCATCACCGGCTTTTTTAAAAGGTATAAATTTATCACCGACTTTTTTAATAGGTAAAAATTTATCACCGGATTTTTTAAAAGGTAGAAATTTATCACCTGCTATTTTAATAGGTAAAAATTTATCACCGGCTTTTTTAAAGGGTATAAATTTATCACCGGCTTTCTTAAAAGGTATAAATTCATCACCGGCTTTTTTAATAGGTAAAAATTTATCACCGGCTTTTTTAAAAGGTAAAAATTTATCACCGGCTTTTTTAAAGGGTATAAATTTATCACCGGCTTTTTTAAAAGGTATAAATTCATCACCGGCTTTTTTAATAGGTAAAAATTTATCACCGACTTTTTTAAAAGGTAGAATTCTATCACCGGCTTTTTTAATAGGTATAAATTAATCACCGACTTTTTTAAATGATAATATTCTATCACCGACTTTTTTAAAAGGTAGAATTCTATCACCGGCTTTTTTAAAAGGTATAAATTTATCACCGACTTTTTTAAAAGGTAGAATTCTATCACCGGCTATTTTAATAGGTATAAATTTATCACCGGCTTTTTTAAAAGGTAAGGATTCATCACCGGCTTTTTTAATAGGTAAAAATTTATCACCGGCTTTTTTAAAGGGTATAAATTTATCACCGGCTTTCTTAAAAGGTATAAATTCATCACCGGCTTTTTTAATAGGTAAAAATTTATCACCGGCTTTTTTAAAAGGTAGAAATTTATCACCTGCTATTTTAATAGGTAAGAATTTATCACCGGCTATTTTAATAGGTAAAAATTTATCACCGGCTTTTTTAAAGGGTATAAATTTATCACCGGCTTTTTTAAAAGGTATAAATTCATCACCGGCTTTTTTAATAGGTAAAAATTTATCACCGACTTTTTTAAAAGGTAGAATTCTATCACCGGCTTTTTTAATAGGTATAAATTAATCACCGACTTTTTTAAATGATAATATTCTATCACCGACTTTTTTAAAAGGTAGAATTCTATCACCGGCTTTTTTAAAAGGTATAAATTTATCACCGGCTTTTTTAAAAGGTAAAAATTTATCACCGGCTTTTTTAAAGGGTAGAAATTTATCACCTGCTATTTTAATAGGTAAAAATTTTTCACCGGCTTTTTCAGTAGATATAAATTTATCACCGGCTTTTTTAAAAGGTAGAATTCTATCACCGGCTTTTTTAATAGGTATAAATTTATCACCGACTTTTTTAAATGATAATATTCTATCACCGACTTTTTTAAAAGGTAGAATTCTATCACCGGCTTTTTTAAAAGGTAGAAATTTATCACCGGCTTTTTTATAAGGTATAAATTTATCACCGGCTTTTTTAAAAGGTATAAATTTATCACCGACTTTTTTAAAAGGTAGAATTCTATCACCGGCTATTTTAATAGGTATAAATTTATCACCGGCTTTTTTAAAAGGTATAAATTTATCACCGACTTTTTAAAAGGTAGAATTCTATTACCGGCTTTTTTAATAGGTAAAAATTTATCACCGGCTTTTTTAAAGGGTAGAAATTTATCACCGGCTTTTTTAAAAAGTATAAATTTATCACCGGCTTTTTTAAAAGGTATAAATTTATCACCGGATTTATTAAAAGGTAGAAATTTATCTCCTGCTATTTTAAAAGGTAAAAATTTTTCACCGGCTTTTTTAATAGGTATAAATTTATCACCGGCTTTTTTAAAAGGTAAAAATTTTTTCACCGGCTTTTTTAAAGGGTAGAAATTTATCACCTGCTATTTTAATAAGTAAAAATTTTTCACCGGCTTTTTCAATAGATATATATTTATCACCGGCTTTTTTAAAAGGTAGAAATTTATCACCGGCTTTTTCAAAAGGTAGAATTCTACCACCGGCTTTTTCAATAGGTATAAATTTATCACCGACTTTTTTAAAAGGTAGAATTCTATCACCGGCTTTTTTAATAGGTATAAATTTATCACCGGCTTTTTTAAAAGGTAAAAATTTATCACCGGCTTTTTTAAAGGGTAGAAATTTATCACCTGCTAATTTAATAGGTAAAAATTTTTCACCGGCTTTTTCAATAGATATAAATTTATCACCGGCTTTTTTAAAAGGTAGAATTCTATCACCGGCTTTTTTAATAGGTAAAAATTTATCACCGGCTTTTTTAAAGGGTAGAAATTTATCACCGGCTTTTTTAAAAGGTACAAATTTATCACCGGCTTTTTTAAAAGGTATAAATTTATCACCGACTTTTTTAAAAGGTAGAATTCTATCACCGGCTTTTTTAATAGGTATAAATTCATCACCGGCTTTTTTAAAAGGTATAAATTTATCACCGACTTTTTTAATAGGTAAAAATTTATCACCGGATTTTTTAAAAGGTAGAAATTTATCACCTGCTATTTTAATAGGTAAAAATTTATCACCGGCTTTTTTAAAGGGTATAAATTTATCACCGGCTTTTTTAAAAGGTATAAATTCATCACCGGCTTTTTTAATAGGTAAAAATTTATCACCGGCTTTTTTAAAAGGTAGAAATTTATCACCTGCTACTTTAATAGGTAAGAATTTATCACCGGCTATTTTAATAGGTAAAAATTTATCACCGGCTTTTTTAAAGGGTATAAATTTATCACCGGCTTTTTTAAAAGGTATAAATTCATCACCGGCTTTTTTAATAGGTAAAAATTTATCACCGACTTTTTTAAAAGGTAGAAATTTATCACCGGCTTTTTCAAAAGGTAGAATTCTACCACCGGCTTTTTCAATAGGTATAAATTTATCACCGACTTTTTTAAAAGGTAGAATTCTATCACCGGCTTTTTTAATAGGTATAAATTTATCACCGGCTTTTTTAAAAGGTAAAAATTTATCACCGGCTTTTTTAAAGGGTAGAAATTTATCACCTGCTAATTTAATAGGTAAAAATTTTTCACCGGCTTTTTCAATAGATATAAATTTATCACCGGCTTTTTTAAAAGGTAGAATTCTATCACCGGCTTTTTTAATAGGTATAAATTTATCACCGACTTTTTTAAATGATAATATTCTATCACCGGCTTTTTTAATAGGTAAAAATTTATCACCGGCTTTTTTAAAGGGTAGAAATTTATCACCGGCTTTTTTAAATGGTACAAATTTATCACCGGCTTTTTTAAAAGGTATAAATTTATCACCAACTTTTTTAAAAGGTAGAATTCTATCACCGGCTTTTTTAATAGGTATAAATTCATCACCGGCTTTTTTAAAAGGTATAAATTTATCACCGACTTTTTTAATAGGTAAAAATTTATCACCGGATTTTTTAAAAGGTAGAAATTTATCACCTGCTATTTTAATAGGTAAAAATTTATCACCGGCTTTTTTAAAGGGTATAAATTTATCACCGGCTTTCTTAAAAGGTATAAATTCATCACCGGCTTTTTTAATAGGTAAAAATTTATCACCGGCTTTTTTAAAAGGTAGAAATTTATCACCTGCTATTTTAATAGGTAAGAATTTATCACCGGCTATTTTAATAGGTAAAAATTTATCACCGGCTTTTTTAAAGGGTATAAATTTATCACCGGCTTTTTTAAAAGGTATAAATTCATCACCGGCTTTTTTAATAGGTAAAAATTTATCACCGACTTTTTTAAAAGGTAGAATTCTATCACCGGCTTTTTTAATAGGTATAAATTAATCACCGACTTTTTTAAATGATAATATTCTATCACCGACTTTTTTAAAAGGTAGAATTCTATCACCGGCTTTTTTAAAAGGTATAAATTTATCACCGACTTTTTTAAAAGGTAGAATTCTATCACCGGCTATTTTAATAGGTATAAATTTATCACCGGCTTTTTTAAAAGGTAAGGATTCATCACCGGCTTTTTTAATAGGTAAAAATTTATCACCGGCTTATTTAAAAGGTAGAAATTTATCACCGGCTTTTTCAAAAGGTAGAATTCTATCACCGGCTTTTTCAATAGGTATAAATTTATCACCGACTTTTTTAAAAGGTAGAATTCTATCACCGGCTTTTTCATTAGGTATAAATTTATCACCGACTTTTTTAAAAGGTAAAATTATATCACCGGCTTTTTTAATAGGTATAAATTTATCACCGGCTTTTTTAAAAGGTATAAATTTTTCACCGACTTATTTAAAAGGTAGAAATTTATCACCGGCTTTTTTAATAGGTATAAATTTATCACCGGCTTTTTTAAAAGGTATAAATTTATCACCGACTTTTTTAAAAAGTAGAATTCTATCACCGGCTTTTTTAATAGGTATAAATTTATCACCGACTTTTTTAAAAAGTAGAATTCTATCACCGGCTTTTTTAATAGGTATAAATTTATCACCGGCTTTTTTAAAAGGTATAAATTTATCACCGACTTTTTTAATAGGTAAAAATTTATCACCGGATTTTTTAAAAGGTAAAAATTTATCACCTGCTATTCTAATAGGTAAAAATTTTTCACCGGCTTTTTTAAAAGGTATAAATTTATCACCGACTTTTTAAAAGGTAGAATTCTATCACCGGCTTTTTTAATAGGTATAAATTTATCACCGGCTTTTTTAAAAGGTAAAAATTTATCACCGGCTTTTTTAAAGGGTAGAAATTTATCACCTGCTATTTTAATAGGTAAAAATTTTTCACCGGCTTTTTCAGTAGATATAAATTTATCACCGGCTTTTTTAAAAGGTAGAATTCTATCACCGGCTTTTTTAATAGGTAAAAATTTATCACCGACTTTTTTAAATGATAATATTCTATCACCGACTTTTTTAAAAGGTAGAATTCTATCACCGGCTTTTTTAAAAGGTAGAAATTTATCACCGGCTTTTTTAAAAGGTATAAATTTATCACCGGCTTTTTTAAAAGGTATAAATTTATCACCGACTTTTTTAAAAGGTAGAATTCTATCACCGGCTATTTTAATAGGTATAAATTTATCACCGGCTTTTTTAAAAGGTAAGGATTTATCACCGGCTTTTTTAATAGGTAAAAATTTATCACCGGCTTTTTTAAAGGGTAGAAATTTATCACCGGCTTTTTTAAAAAGTATAAATTTATCACCGGCTTTTTTAAAAGGTATAAATTTATCACCGGATTTATTAAAAGGTAGAAATTTATCACCTGCTAATTTAATAGGTAAAAATTTTTCACCGGCATTTTTAAAAATTAGAAATTTATCACCGGCTTTTTCAAAAGGTAGAATTCTACCACCGGCTTTTTCAATAGGTATAAATTTATCACCGACTTTTTTAAAAGGTAGAATTCTATCACCGGCTTTTTTAATAGGTATAAATTTATCACCGGCTTTTTTAAAAGGTAAAAATTTATCACCGGCTTTTTTAAAGGGTAGAAATTTATCACCTGCTATTTTAATAGGTAAAAATTTTTCACCGGCTTTTTCAATAGATATAAATTTATCACCGGCTTTTTTAAAAGGTAGAATTCTATCACCGGCTTTTTTAATAGGTATAAATTTATCACCGACTTTTTTAAATGATAATATTCTATCACCGGCTTTTTTAATAGGTAAAAATTTATCACCGGCTTTTTTAAAGGGTAGAATTCTATCACCGGCTTTTTTAATAGGTATAAATTTATCACCGGCTTTTTTAAAAGGTAAAAATTTATCACCGGCTTTTTTAAAGGGTAGAAATTTATCACCTGCTATTTTAATAAGTAAAAATTTTTCACCGGCTTTTTTAAAAGGTATAAATTTATCACCGACTTTTTTAAAAGGTAGAATTCTATCACCGGCTATTTTAATAGGTATAAATTTATCACCGGCTTTTTTAAAAGGTAAGGATTTATCACCGGCTTTTTTAATAGGTAAAAATTTATCACCGGCTTTTTTAAAGGGTAGAAATTTATCACCGGCTTTTTTAAAAAGTATAAATTTATCACCGGCTTTTTTAAAAGGTATAAATTTATCACCGGATTTATTAAAAGGTAGAAATTTATCACCTGCTATTTTAATAGGTAAAAATTTTTCACCGGCTTTTTTTAAAAAGGTAGAAATTTATCACCGGCTTTTTCAAAAAGTAGAATTCTACCACCGGCTTTTTCAATAGATATAAATTTATCACCGGCTTTTTTAAAAGGTAGAATTCTATCACCGGCTTTTTTAATAGGTATAAATTTATCACCGACTTTTTTAAATGATAATATTCTATCACCGGCTTTTTTAATAGGTAAAAATTTATCACCGGCTTTTTTAAAGGGTAGAATTCTATCACCGGCTTTTTTAATAGGTATAAATTTATCACCGGCTTTTTTAAAAGGTAAAAATTTATCACCGGCTTTTTTAAAGGGTAGAAATTTATCACCTGCTATTTTAATAAGTAAAAATTTTTCACCGGCTTTTTCAATAGATATAAATTTATCACCGGCTTTTTTAAAAGGTAGAATTCTATCACCGGCTTTTTTAATAGGTATAAATTTATCACCGACTTTTTTAAATGATAATATTCTATCACCGGCTTTTTTAATAGGTAAAAATTTATCACCGGCTTTTTTTAAGGGTAGAATTCTATCACCGGCTTTTTTAATAGGTATAAATTTATCACCGGCTTTTTTAAAAGGTATAAATTTATCACCGACTTTTTTAATAGGTAAAAATTTTTCACCGGATTTTTTAAAAGGTAAAAATTTATCACCTGCTATTTTAATAGGTAAAAATTTTTCACCGGCTTTTTTAAAAGGTATAAATTTATCACCGACTTTTTAAAAGGTAGAATTCTATCACCGGCTTTTTTAATAGGTATAAATTTATCACCGGCTTTTTTAAAAGGTAAAAATTTATCACCGGCTTTTTTAAAGGGTAGAAATTTATCACCTGCTATTTTAATAGGTAAAAATTTTTCACCGGCTTTTTCAGTAGATATAAATTTATCACCGGCTTTTTTAAAAGGTAGAATTCTATCACCGGCTTTTTTAATAGGTATAAATTTATCACCGACTTTTTTAAATGATAATATTCTATCACCGACTTTTTTAAAAGGTAGAATTCTATCACCGGCTTTTTTAAAAGGTAGAAATTTATCACCGGCTTTTTTATAAGGTATAAATTTATCACCGGCTTTTTTAAAAGGTATAAATTTATCACCGACTTTTTTAAAAGGTAGAATTCTATCACCGGCTATTTTAATAGGTATAAATTTATCACCGGCTTTTTTAAAAGGTATAAATTTATCACCGACTTTTTAAAAGGTAGAATTCTATTACCGGCTTTTTTAATAGGTAAAAATTTATCACCGGCTTTTTTAAAGGGTAGAAATTTATCACCGGCTTTTTTAAAAAGTATAAATTTATCACCGGCTTTTTTAAAAGGTATAAATTTATCACCGGATTTATTAAAAGGTAGAAATTTATCTCCTGCTATTTTAAAAGGTAAAAATTTTTCACCGGCTTTTTTAATAGGTATAAATTTATCACCGGCTTTTTTAAAAGGTAAAAATTTTTTCACCGGCTTTTTTAAAGGGTAGAAATTTATCACCTGCTATTTTAATAAGTAAAAATTTTTCACCGGCTTTTTCAATAGATATATATTTATCACCGGCTTTTTTAAAAGGTAGAAATTTATCACCGGCTTTTTCAAAAGGTAGAATTCTACCACCGGCTTTTTCAATAGGTATAAATTTATCACCGACTTTTTTAAAAGGTAGAATTCTATCACCGGCTTTTTTAATAGGTATAAATTTATCACCGACTTTTTTAAATGATAATATTCTATCACCGGCTTTTTTAATAGGTAAAAATTTATCACCGGCTTTTTTAAAGGGTAGAAATTTATCACCGGCTTTTTTAAAAGGTACAAATTTATCACCGGCTTTTTTAAAAGGTATAAATTTATCACCGACTTTTTTAAAAGGTAGAATTCTATCACCGGCTTTTTTAATAGGTATAAATTCATCACCGGCTTTTTTAAAAGGTATAAATTTATCACCGACTTTTTTAATAGGTAAAAATTTATCACCGGATTTTTTAAAAGGTAGAAATTTATCACCTGCTATTTTAATAGGTAAAAATTTATCACCTGCTATTTTAATAGGTAAAAATTTATCACCGGCTTTTTTAAAGGGTATAAATTTATCACCGGCTTTTTTAATAGGTATAAATTTATCACCGACTTTTTTAAATGATAATATTCTATCACCGGCTTTTTTAATAGGTAAAAATTTATCACCGGCTTTTTTAAAGGGTAGAATTCTATCACCGGCTTTTTTAATAGGTATAAATTTATCACCGGCTTTTTTAAAAGGTAAAAATTTATCACCGGCTTTTTTAAAGGGTAGAAATTTATCACCTGCTATTTTAATAAGTAAAAATTTTTCACCGGCTTTTTCAATAGATATAAATTTATCACCGGCTTTTTTAAAAGGTAGAATTCTATCACCGGCTTTTTTAATAGGTATAAATTTATCACCGACTTTTTTAAATGATAATATTCTATCACCGGCTTTTTTAATAGGTAAAAATTTATCACCGGCTTTTTTTAAGGGTAGAATTCTATCACCGGCTTTTTTAATAGGTATAAATTTATCACCGGCTTTTTTAAAAGGTATAAATTTATCACCGACTTTTTTAATAGGTAAAAATTTTTCACCGGATTTTTTAAAAGGTAAAAATTTATCACCTGCTATTTTAATAGGTAAAAATTTTTCACCGGCTTTTTTAAAAGGTATAAATTTATCACCGACTTTTTAAAAGGTAGAATTCTATCACCGGCTTTTTTAATAGGTATAAATTTATCACCGGCTTTTTTAAAAGGTAAAAATTTATCACCGGCTTTTTTAAAGGGTAGAAATTTATCACCTGCTATTTTAATAGGTAAAAATTTTTCACCGGCTTTTTCAGTAGATATAAATTTATCACCGGCTTTTTTAAAAGGTAGAATTCTATCACCGGCTTTTTTAATAGGTATAAATTTATCACCGACTTTTTTAAATGATAATATTCTATCACCGACTTTTTTAAAAGGTAGAATTCTATCACCGGCTTTTTTAAAAGGTAGAAATTTATCACCGGCTTTTTTATAAGGTATAAATTTATCACCGGCTTTTTTAAAAGGTATAAATTTATCACCGACTTTTTTAAAAGGTAGAATTCTATCACCGGCTATTTTAATAGGTATAAATTTATCACCGGCTTTTTTAAAAGGTATAAATTTATCACCGACTTTTTAAAAGGTAGAATTCTATTACCGGCTTTTTTAATAGGTAAAAATTTATCACCGGCTTTTTTAAAGGGTAGAAATTTATCACCGGCTTTTTTATAAGGTATAAATTTATCACCGGCTTTTTTAAAAGGTATAAATTTATCACCGACTTTTTTAAAAGGTAGAATTCTATCACCGGCTATTTTAATAGGTATAAATTTATCACCGGCTTTTTTAAAAGGTATAAATTTATCACCGACTTTTTTAAAAAGTAGAATTCTATCACCGGCTTTTTTAATAGGTATAAATTTATCACCGGCTTTTTTAAAAGGTATAAATTTATCACCGACTTTTTTAATAGGTAAAAATTTATCACCGGATTTTTTAAAAGGTAAAAATTTATCACCTGCTATTCTAATAGGTAAAAATTTTTCACCGGCTTTTTTAAAAGGTATAAATTTATCACCGACTTTTTAAAAGGTAGAATTCTATCACCGGCTTTTTTAATAGGTATAAATTTATCACCGGCTTTTTTAAAAGGTAAAAATTTATCACCGGCTTTTTTAAAGGGTAGAAATTTATCACCTGCTATTTTAATAGGTAAAAATTTTTCACCGGCTTTTTCAGTAGATATAAATTTATCACCGGCTTTTTTAAAAGGTAGAATTCTATCACCGGCTTTTTTAATAGGTAAAAATTTATCACCGACTTTTTTAAATGATAATATTCTATCACCGACTTTTTTAAAAGGTAGAATTCTATCACCGGCTTTTTTAAAAGGTAGAAATTTATCACCGGCTTTTTTAAAAGGTATAAATTTATCACCGGCTTTTTTAAAAGGTATAAATTTATCACCGACTTTTTTAAAAGGTAGAATTCTATCACCGGCTATTTTAATAGGTATAAATTTATCACCGGCTTTTTTAAAAGGTAAGGATTTATCACCGGCTTTTTTAATAGGTAAAAATTTATCACCGGCTTTTTTAAAGGGTAGAAATTTATCACCGGCTTTTTTAAAAAGTATAAATTTATCACCGGCTTTTTTAAAAGGTATAAATTTATCACCGGATTTATTAAAAGGTAGAAATTTATCACCTGCTAATTTAATAGGTAAAAATTTTTCACCGGCATTTTTAAAAATTAGAAATTTATCACCGGCTTTTTCAAAAGGTAGAATTCTACCACCGGCTTTTTCAATAGGTATAAATTTATCACCGACTTTTTTAAAAGGTAGAATTCTATCACCGGCTTTTTTAATAGGTATAAATTTATCACCGGCTTTTTTAAAAGGTAAAAATTTATCACCGGCTTTTTTAAAGGGTAGAAATTTATCACCTGCTATTTTAATAGGTAAAAATTTTTCACCGGCTTTTTCAATAGATATAAATTTATCACCGGCTTTTTTAAAAGGTAGAATTCTATCACCGGCTTTTTTAATAGGTATAAATTTATCACCGACTTTTTTAAATGATAATATTCTATCACCGGCTTTTTTAATAGGTAAAAATTTATCACCGGCTTTTTTAAAGGGTAGAATTCTATCACCGGCTTTTTTAATAGGTATAAATTTATCACCGGCTTTTTTAAAAGGTAAAAATTTATCACCGGCTTTTTTAAAGGGTAGAAATTTATCACCTGCTATTTTAATAAGTAAAAATTTTTCACCGGCTTTTTTAAAAGGTATAAATTTATCACCGACTTTTTTAAAAGGTAGAATTCTATCACCGGCTATTTTAATAGGTATAAATTTATCACCGGCTTTTTTAAAAGGTAAGGATTTATCACCGGCTTTTTTAATAGGTAAAAATTTATCACCGGCTTTTTTAAAGGGTAGAAATTTATCACCGGCTTTTTTAAAAAGTATAAATTTATCACCGGCTTTTTTAAAAGGTATAAATTTATCACCGGATTTATTAAAAGGTAGAAATTTATCACCTGCTATTTTAATAGGTAAAAATTTTTCACCGGCTTTTTTTAAAAAGGTAGAAATTTATCACCGGCTTTTTCAAAAAGTAGAATTCTACCACCGGCTTTTTCAATAGATATAAATTTATCACCGGCTTTTTTAAAAGGTAGAATTCTATCACCGGCTTTTTTAATAGGTATAAATTTATCACCGACTTTTTTAAATGATAATATTCTATCACCGGCTTTTTTAATAGGTAAAAATTTATCACCGGCTTTTTTAAAGGGTAGAATTCTATCACCGGCTTTTTTAATAGGTATAAATTTATCACCGGCTTTTTTAAAAGGTAAAAATTTATCACCGGCTTTTTTAAAGGGTAGAAATTTATCACCTGCTATTTTAATAAGTAAAAATTTTTCACCGGCTTTTTCAATAGATATAAATTTATCACCGGCTTTTTTAAAAGGTAGAATTCTATCACCGGCTTTTTTAATAGGTATAAATTTATCACCGACTTTTTTAAATGATAATATTCTATCACCGGCTTTTTTAATAGGTAAAAATTTATCACCGGCTTTTTTTAAGGGTAGAATTCTATCACCGGCTTTTTTAATAGGTATAAATTTATCACCGGCTTTTTTAAAAGGTATAAATTTATCACCGACTTTTTTAATAGGTAAAAATTTTTCACCGGATTTTTTAAAAGGTAAAAATTTATCACCTGCTATTTTAATAGGTAAAAATTTTTCACCGGCTTTTTTAAAAGGTATAAATTTATCACCGACTTTTTAAAAGGTAGAATTCTATCACCGGCTTTTTTAATAGGTATAAATTTATCACCGGCTTTTTTAAAAGGTAAAAATTTATCACCGGCTTTTTTAAAGGGTAGAAATTTATCACCTGCTATTTTAATAGGTAAAAATTTTTCACCGGCTTTTTCAGTAGATATAAATTTATCACCGGCTTTTTTAAAAGGTAGAATTCTATCACCGGCTTTTTTAATAGGTATAAATTTATCACCGACTTTTTTAAATGATAATATTCTATCACCGACTTTTTTAAAAGGTAGAATTCTATCACCGGCTTTTTTAAAAGGTAGAAATTTATCACCGGCTTTTTTATAAGGTATAAATTTATCACCGGCTTTTTTAAAAGGTATAAATTTATCACCGACTTTTTTAAAAGGTAGAATTCTATCACCGGCTATTTTAATAGGTATAAATTTATCACCGGCTTTTTTAAAAGGTATAAATTTATCACCGACTTTTTAAAAGGTAGAATTCTATTACCGGCTTTTTTAATAGGTAAAAATTTATCACCGGCTTTTTTAAAGGGTAGAAATTTATCACCGGCTTTTTTAAAAAGTATAAATTTATCACCGGCTTTTTTAAAAGGTATAAATTTATCACCGGATTTATTAAAAGGTAGAAATTTATCTCCTGCTATTTTAAAAGGTAAAAATTTTTCACCGGCTTTTTTAATAGGTATAAATTTATCACCGGCTTTTTTAAAAGGTAAAAATTTTTTCACCGGCTTTTTTAAAGGGTAGAAATTTATCACCTGCTATTTTAATAAGTAAAAATTTTTCACCGGCTTTTTCAATAGATATATATTTATCACCGGCTTTTTTAAAAGGTAGAAATTTATCACCGGCTTTTTCAAAAGGTAGAATTCTACCACCGGCTTTTTCAATAGGTATAAATTTATCACCGACTTTTTTAAAAGGTAGAATTCTATCACCGGCTTTTTTAATAGGTATAAATTTATCACCGACTTTTTTAAATGATAATATTCTATCACCGGCTTTTTTAATAGGTAAAAATTTATCACCGGCTTTTTTAAAGGGTAGAAATTTATCACCGGCTTTTTTAAAAGGTACAAATTTATCACCGGCTTTTTTAAAAGGTATAAATTTATCACCGACTTTTTTAAAAGGTAGAATTCTATCACCGGCTTTTTTAATAGGTATAAATTCATCACCGGCTTTTTTAAAAGGTATAAATTTATCACCGACTTTTTTAATAGGTAAAAATTTATCACCGGATTTTTTAAAAGGTAGAAATTTATCACCTGCTATTTTAATAGGTAAAAATTTATCACCGGCTTTTTTAAAGGGTATAAATTTATCACCGGCTTTTTTAAAAGGTATAAATTCATCACCGGCTTTTTTAATAGGTAAAAATTTATCACCGGCTTTTTTAAAAGGTAGAAATTTATCACCTGCTATTTTAATAGGTAAGAATTTATCACCGGCTATTTTAATAGGTAAAAATTTATCACCGGCTTTTTTAAAGGGTATAAATTTATCACCGGCTTTTTTAAAAGGTATAAATTCATCACCGGCTTTTTTAATAGGTAAAAATTTATCACCGACTTTTTTAAAAGGTAGAATTCTATCACCGGCTTTTTTAATAGGTATAAATTAATCACCGACTTTTTTAAATGATAATATTCTATCACCGACTTTTTTAAAAGGTAGAATTCTATCACCGGCTTTTTTAAAAGGTATAAATTTATCACCGACTTTTTTAAAAGGTAGAATTCTATCACCGGCTATTTTAATAGGTATAAATTTATCACCGGCTTTTTTAAAAGGTAAGGATTCATCACCGGCTTTTTTAATAGGTAAAAATTTATCACCGGCTTATTTAAAAGGTAGAAATTTATCACCGGCTTTTTCAAAAGGTAGAATTCTATCACCGGCTTTTTCAATAGGTATAAATTTATCACCGACTTTTTTAAAAGGTAGAATTCTATCACCGGCTTTTTCATTAGGTATAAATTTATCACCGACTTTTTTAAAAGGTAAAATTATATCACCGGCTTTTTTAATAGGTATAAATTTATCACCGGCTTTTTTAAAAGGTATAAATTTTTCACCGACTTATTTAAAAGGTAGAAATTTATCACCGGCTTTTTTAATAGGTATAAATTTATCACCGGCTTTTTTAAAAGGTATAAATTTATCACCGACTTTTTTAAAAAGTAGAATTCTATCACCGGCTTTTTTAATAGGTATAAATTTATCACCGACTTTTTTAAAAAGTAGAATTCTATCACCGGCTTTTTTAATAGGTATAAATTTATCACCGGCTTTTTTAAAAGGTATAAATTTATCACCGACTTTTTTAATAGGTAAAAATTTATCACCGGATTTTTTAAAAGGTAAAAATTTATCACCTGCTATTCTAATAGGTAAAAATTTTTCACCGGCTTTTTTAAAAGGTATAAATTTATCACCGACTTTTTAAAAGGTAGAATTCTATCACCGGCTTTTTTAATAGGTATAAATTTATCACCGGCTTTTTTAAAAGGTAAAAATTTATCACCGGCTTTTTTAAAGGGTAGAAATTTATCACCTGCTATTTTAATAGGTAAAAATTTTTCACCGGCTTTTTCAGTAGATATAAATTTATCACCGGCTTTTTTAAAAGGTAGAATTCTATCACCGGCTTTTTTAATAGGTAAAAATTTATCACCGACTTTTTTAAATGATAATATTCTATCACCGACTTTTTTAAAAGGTAGAATTCTATCACCGGCTTTTTTAAAAGGTAGAAATTTATCACCGGCTTTTTTAAAAGGTATAAATTTATCACCGGCTTTTTTAAAAGGTATAAATTTATCACCGACTTTTTTAAAAGGTAGAATTCTATCACCGGCTATTTTAATAGGTATAAATTTATCACCGGCTTTTTTAAAAGGTAAGGATTTATCACCGGCTTTTTTAATAGGTAAAAATTTATCACCGGCTTTTTTAAAGGGTAGAAATTTATCACCGGCTTTTTTAAAAAGTATAAATTTATCACCGGCTTTTTTAAAAGGTATAAATTTATCACCGGATTTATTAAAAGGTAGAAATTTATCACCTGCTAATTTAATAGGTAAAAATTTTTCACCGGCTTTTTTAAAGGGTAGAAATTTATCACCTGCTATTTTAATAGGTAAAAATTTTTCACCGGCTTTTTCAATAGATATAAATTTATCACCGGCTTTTTTAAAAGGTAGAATTCTATCACCGGCTTTTTTAATAGGTATAAATTTATCACCGACTTTTTTAAATGATAATATTCTATCACCGGCTTTTTTAATAGGTAAAAATTTATCACCGGCTTTTTTAAAGGGTAGAATTCTATCACCGGCTTTTTTAATAGGTATAAATTTATCACCGGCTTTTTTAAAAGGTAAAAATTTATCACCGGCTTTTTTAAAGGGTAGAAATTTATCACCTGCTATTTTAATAAGTAAAAATTTTTCACCGGCTTTTTCAATAGATATAAATTTATCACCGGCTTTTTTAAAAGGTAGAATTCTATCACCGGCTTTTTTAATAGGTATAAATTTATCACCGACTTTTTTAAATGATAATATTCTATCACCGGCTTTTTTAATAGGTAAAAATTTATCACCGGCTTTTTTAAAGGGTAGAATTCTATCACCGGCTTTTTTAATAGGTATAAATTTATCACCGGCTTTTTTAAAAGGTATAAATTTATCACCGACTTTTTTAATAGGTAAAAATTTTTCACCGGATTTTTGAAAAGGTAAAAATTTATCACCTGCTATTTTAATAGGTAAAAATTTTTCTTAAAAGGTATAAATTTATCACCGACTTTTTAAAAGGTAGAATTCTATCACCGGCTTTTTTAATAGGTATAAATTTATCACCGGCTTTTTTAAAAGGTAAAAATTTATCACCGGCTTTTTTAAAGGGTAGAAATTTATCACCTGCTATTTTAATAGGTAAAAATTTTTCACCGGCTTTTTCAGTAGATATAAATTTATCACCGGCTTTTTTAAAAGGTAGAATTCTATCACCGGCTTTTTTAATAGGTATAAATTTATCACCGACTTTTTTAAATGATAATATTCTATCACCGACTTTTTTAAAAGGTAGAATTCTATCACCGGCTTTTTTAAAAGGTAGAAATTTATCACCGGCTTTTTTATAAGGTATAAATTTATCACCGGCTTTTTTAAAAGGTATAAATTTATCACCGACTTTTTTAAAAGGTAGAATTCTATCACCGGCTATTTTAATAGGTATAAATTTATCACCGGCTTTTTTAAAAGGTATAAATTTATCACCGACTTTTTAAAAGGTAGAATTCTATTACCGGCTTTTTTAATAGGTAAAAATTTATCACCGGCTTTTTTAAAGGGTAGAAATTTATCACCGGCTTTTTTAAAAAGTATAAATTTATCACCGGCTTTTTTAAAAGGTATAATTTTATCACCGGATTTATTAAAAGGTAGAAATTTATCTCCTGCTATTTTAAAAGGTAAAAATTTTTCACCGGCTTTTTTAAAAGGTATAAATTTATCACCGACTTTTTAAAAGGTAGAATTCTATTACCGGCTTTTTTAATAGGTATAAATTTATCACCGGCTTTTTTAAAAGGTAAAAATTTTTTCACCGGCTTTTTTAAAGGGTAGAAATTTATCACCTGCTTTTTTAAAGGGTAGAAATTTATCACCGGCTTTTTTAAAAAGTATAAATTTATCACCGGCTTTTTTAAAAGGTATAAATTTATCACCGGATTTATTAAAAGGTAGAAATTTATCACCTGCTAATTTAATAGGTAAAAATTTTTACCGGCTTTTTTAAAGGGTAGAAATTTATCACCTGCTATTTTAATAGGTAAAAATTTTTCACCGGCTTTTTCAATAGATATAAATTTATCACCGGCTTTTTTAAAAGGTAGAATTCTATCACCGGCTTTTTTAATAGGTATAAATTTATCACCGACTTTTTTAAATGATAATATTCTATCACCGGCTTTTTTAATAGGTAAAAATTTATCACCGGCTTTTTTAAAGGGTAGAATTCTATCACCGGCTTTTTTAATAGGTATAAATTTATCACCGGCTTTTTTAAAAGGTAAAAATTTATCACCGGCTTTTTTAAAGGGTAGAAATTTATCACCTGCTATTTTAATAAGTAAAAATTTTTCACCGGCTTTTTCAATAGATATAAATTTATCACCGGCTTTTTTAAAAGGTAGAATTCTATCACCGGCTTTTTTAATAGGTATAAATTTATCACCGACTTTTTTAAATGATAATATTCTATCACCGGCTTTTTTAATAGGTAAAAATTTATCACCGGCTTTTTTAAAGGGTAGAATTCTATCACCGGCTTTTTTAATAGGTATAAATTTATCACCGGCTTTTTTAAAAGGTATAAATTTATCACCGACTTTTTTAATAGGTAAAAATTTTTCACCGGATTTTTTAAAAGGTAAAAATTTATCACCTGCTATTTTAATAGGTAAAAATTTTTCTTAAAAGGTATAAATTTATCACCGACTTTTTAAAAGGTAGAATTCTATCACCGGCTTTTTTAATAGGTATAAATTTATCACCGGCTTTTTTAAAAGGTAAAAATTTATCACCGGCTTTTTTAAAGGGTAGAAATTTATCACCTGCTATTTTAATAGGTAAAAATTTTTCACCGGCTTTTTCAGTAGATATAAATTTATCACCGGCTTTTTTAAAAGGTAGAATTCTATCACCGGCTTTTTTAATAGGTATAAATTTATCACCGACTTTTTTAAATGATAATATTCTATCACCGACTTTTTTAAAAGGTAGAATTCTATCACCGGCTTTTTTAAAAGGTAGAAATTTATCACCGGCTTTTTTATAAGGTATAAATTTATCACCGGCTTTTTTAAAAGGTATAAATTTATCACCGACTTTTTTAAAAGGTAGAATTCTATCACCGGCTATTTTAATAGGTATAAATTTATCACCGGCTTTTTTAAAAGGTATAAATTTATCACCGACTTTTTAAAAGGTAGAATTCTATTACCGGCTTTTTTAATAGGTAAAAATTTATCACCGGCTTTTTTAAAGGGTAGAAATTTATCACCGGCTTTTTTAAAAAGTATAAATTTATCACCGGCTTTTTTAAAAGGTATAAATTTATCACCGGATTTATTAAAAGGTAGAAATTTATCTCCTGCTATTTTAAAAGGTAAAAATTTTTCACCGGCTTTTTTAAAAGGTATAAATTTATCACCGACTTTTTAAAAGGTAGAATTCTATTACCGGCTTTTTTAATAGGTATAAATTTATCACCGGCTTTTTTAAAAGGTAAAAATTTTTTCACCGGCTTTTTTAAAGGGTAGAAATTTATCACCTGCTATTTTAATAAGTAAAAATTTTTCACCGGCTTTTTCAATAGATATATATTTATCACCGGCTTTTTTAAAAGGTAGAAATTTATCACCGGCTTTTTCAAAAGGTAGAATTCTACCACCGGCTTTTTCAATAGGTATAAATTTATCACCGACTTTTTTAAAAGGTAGAATTCTATCACCGGCTTTTTTAATAGGTATAAATTTATCACCGGCTTTTTTAAAAGGTAGAAATTTATCACCTGCTAATTTAATAGGTAAAAATTTTTCACCGGCTTTTTCAATAGATATAAATTTATCACCGGCTTTTTTAAAAGGTAGAATTCTATCACCGGCTTTTTTAATAGGTATAAATTTATCACCGACTTTTTTAAATGATAATATTCTATCACCGGCTTTTTTAATAGGTAAAAATTTATCACCGGCTTTTTTAAAGGGTAGAAATTTATCACCGGCTTTTTTAAAAGGTACAAATTTATCACCGGCTTTTTTAAAAGGTATAAATTTATCACCGACTTTTTTAAAAGGTAGAATTCTATCACCGGCTTTTTTAATAGGTATAAATTCATCACCGGCTTTTTTAAAAGGTATAAATTTATCACCGACTTTTTTAATAGGTAAAAATTTATCACCGGATTTTTTAAAAGGTAGAAATTTATCACCTGCTATTTTAATAGGTAAAAATTTATCACCGGCTTTTTTAAAGGGTATAAATTTATCACCGGCTTTTTTAAAAGGTATAAATTCATCACCGGCTTTTTTAATAGGTAAAAATTTATCACCGGCATTTTAAAAGGTAGAAATTTATCACCTGCTATTTTAATAGGTAAGAATTTATCACCGGCTATTTTAATAGGTAAAAATTTATCACCGGCTTTTTTAAAGGGTATAAATTTATCACCGGCTTTTTTAATAGGTAAAATTTTATCACCGACTTTTTTAAAAGGTAGAATTCTATCACCGGCTATTTTAATAGGTATAAATTTATCACCGGCTTTTTTAAAAGGTAAGGATTTATCACCGGCTTTTTTAATAGGTAAAAATTTATCACCGGCTTTTTTAAAGGGTAGAAATTTATCACCGGCTTTTTTAAAAGGTATAAATTTATCACCGGCGTTTTTAATAGGTAAAAATTTATCACCGGCTTTTTTAAAAGGTAGAAATTTATCACCTGCTATTTTAATAGGTAAAAATTTATCACCGGCTTTTTTAAAGGGTATAAATTTATCACCGGCTTTTTTAAAAGGTATAAATTCATCACCGGCTTTTTTAATAGGTAAAAATTTATCACCGGCATTTTAAAAGGTAGAAATTTATCACCTGCTATTTTAATAGGTAAGAATTTATCACCGGCTATTTTAATAGGTAAAAATTTATCACCGGCTTTTTTAAAGGGTATAAATTTATCACCGGCTTTTTTAATAGGTAAAATTTTATCACCGACTTTTTTAAAAGGTAGAATTCTATCACCGGCTATTTTAATAGGTATAAATTTATCACCGGCTTTTTTAAAAGGTAAGGATTTATCACCGGCTTTTTTAATAGGTAAAAATTTATCACCGGCTTTTTTAAAGGGTAGAAATTTATCACCGGCTTTTTTAAAAGGTATAAATTTATCACCGGCGTTTTTAATAGGTAAAAATTTATCACCGGCTTTTTTAAAAGGTAGAAATTTATCACCTGCTATTTTAATAGGTAAAAATTTTTCACCGGCTTTTTTAAAAGGTAGAAATTTATCACCGACTTTTTTAAAAGGTAGAATTCTATTACCGGCTTTTTTAATAGGTATAAATTTATCACCGGCTTTTTTAAAAGGTAAGAATTTATCACCGGCTTTTTTAATAGGTAAAAATTTATCACCGGCTTTTTTAAAGGGTAGAAATTTATCACCTGCTATTTTAAAAGGTAAAAATTTTTCACCGGCTTTTTCAATAGATATAAATTTATCACCGGCTTATTTAAAAGGTAGAAATTTATCACCGGCTTTTTCAAAAGGTAGAATTCTATCACCGGCTTTTTCAATAGGTATAAATTTATCACCGACTTTTTTAAAAGGTAGAAATTTATCACCTGCTATTTTAATAGGTAAAAATTTATCACCGGCTTTTTTAAAGGGTATAAATTTATCACCGGCTTTTTTAAAAGGTATAAATTCATCACCGGCTTTTTTAATAGGTAAAAATTTATCACCGGCTTTTTTAAAAGGTAGAAATTTATCACCTGCTATTTTAATAGGTAAAAATTTATCACCGGCTTTTTTAAAGGGTATAAATTTATCACCGGCTTTTTTAAAAGGTATAAATTCATCACCGGCTTTTTTAATAGGTAAAAATTTATCACCGGCTTTTTTAAAAGGTAGAAATTTATCACCTGCTATTTTAATAGGTAAGAATTTATCACCGGCTATTTTAATAGGTAAAAATTTATCACCGGCTTTTTTAAAGGGTATAAATTTATCACCGGCTTTTTTAAAAGGTATAAATTCATCACCGGCTTTTTTAATAGGTAAAATTTTATCACCGACTTTTTTAAAAGGTAGAATTCTATCACCGGCTTTTTTAATAGGTATAAATTAATCACCGACTTTTTTAAATGATAATATTCTATCACCGACTTTTTTAAAAGGTAGAATTCTATCACCGGCTTTTTTAAAAGGTATAAATTTATCACCGACTTTTTTAAAAGGTAGAATTCTATCACCGGCTATTTTAATAGGTATAAATTTATCACCGGCTTTTTTAAAAGGTAAGGATTTATCACCGGCTTTTTTAATAGGTAAAAATTTATCACCGGCTTTTTTAAAAGGTAGAAATTTATCACCGGCTTTTTTAAAAGGTATAAATTTATCACCGGCGTTTTTAATAGGTAAAAATTTATCACCGGCTTTTTTAAAAGGTAGAAATTTATCACCTGCTATTTTAATAGGTAAAAATTTTTCACCGGCTTTTTTAAAAGGTATAAATTTATCACCGACTTTTTTAAAAGGTAGAATTCTATTACCGGCTTTTTTAATAGGTATAAATTTATCACCGGCTTTTTTAAAAGGTAAGAATTTATCACCGGCTTTTTTAATAGGTAAAAATTTATCACCGGCTTTTTTAAAGGGTAGAAATTTATCACCTGCTATTTTAAAAGGTAAAAATTTTTCACCGGCTTTTTCAATAGATATAAATTTATCACCGGCTTATTTAAAAGGTAGAAATTTATCACCGGCTTTTTCAAAAGGTAGAATTCTATCACCGGCTTTTTCAATAGGTATAAATTTATCACCGACTTTTTTAAAAGGTAGAAATTTATCACCTGCTATTTTAATAGGTAAAAATTTATCACCGGCTTTTTTAAAGGGTATAAATTTATCACCGGCTTTTTTAAAAGGTATAAATTCATCACCGGCTTTTTTAATAGGTAAAAATTTATCACCGGCTTTTTTAAAAGGTAGAAATTTATCACCTGCTATTTTAATAGGTAAGAATTTATCACCGGCTATTTTAATAGGTAAAAATTTATCACCGGCTTTTTTAAAGGGTATAAATTTATCACCGGCTTTTTTAAAAGGTATAAATTCATCACCGGCTTTTTTAATAGGTAAAATTTTATCACCGACTTTTTTAAAAGGTAGAATTCTATCACCGGCTTTTTTAATAGGTATAAATTAATCACCGACTTTTTTAAATGATAATATTCTATCACCGACTTTTTTAAAAGGTAGAATTCTATCACCGGCTTTTTTAAAAGGTATAAATTTATCACCGACTTTTTTAAAAGGTAGAATTCTATCACCGGCTATTTTAATAGGTATAAATTTATCACCGGCTTTTTTAAAAGGTAAGGGTTTATCACCGGCTTTTTTAATAGGTAAAAATTTATCACCGGCTTTTTTAAAGGGTAGAAATTTATCACCGGCTTTTTTAAAAGGTATAAATTTATCACCGGCGTTTTTAATAGGTAAAAATTTATCACCGGCTTTTTTAAAAGGTAGAAATTTATCACCTGCTATTTTAATAGGTAAAAATTTTTCACCGGCTTTTTTAAAAGGTATAAATTTATCACCGACTTTTTTAAAAGGTAGAATTCTATTACCGGCTTTTTTAATAGGTATAAATTTATCACCGGCTTTTTTAAAAGGTAAGAATTTATCACCGGCTTTTTTAATAGGTAAAAATTTATCACCGGCTTTTTTAAAGGGTAGAAATTTATCACCTGCTATTTTAAAAGGTAAAAATTTTTCACCGGCTTTTTCAATAGATATAAATTTATCACCGGCTTATTTAAAAGGTAGAAATTTATCACCGGCTTTTTCAAAAGGTAGAATTCTATCACCGGCTTTTTCAATAGGTATAAATTTATCACCGACTTTTTTAAAAGGTAGAATTCTATCACCGGCTTTTTCAATAGGTATAAATTTATCACCGACTTTTTTAAAAGGTAAAATTCTATCACCGGCTTTTTTAATAGGTATAAATTTATCACCGGCTTTTTTAAAAGGTATAAATTTTTCACCGACTTATTTAAAAGGTAGAAATTTATCACCGGCTTTTTTAATAGGTATAAATTTATCACCGGCTTTTTTAAAAGGTATAAATTTATCACCGACTTTTTTAAAAAGTAGAATTCTATCACCGGCTTTTTTAATAGGTAAAAATTTATCACCGACTTTTTTAAAAAGTAGAATTCTATCACCGGCTTTTTTAATAGGTATAAATTTATCACCGGCTTTTTTAAAAGGTATAAATTTATCACCGACTTTTTTAATAGGTAAAAATTTATCACCGGATTTTTTAAAAGGTAAAAATTTATCACCTGCTATTTTAATAGGTAAAAATTTTTCACCGGCTTTTTTAAAAGGTATAAATTTATCACCGACTTTTTAAAAGGTAGAATTCTATCACCGGCTTTTTTAATAGGTATAAATTTATCACCGGCTTTTTTAAAAGGTAAAAATTTATCACCGGCTTTTTTAAAGGGTAGAAATTTATCACCTGCTATTTTAATAGGTAAAAATTTTTCACCGGCTTTTTCAGTAGATATAAATTTATCACCGGCTTTTTTAAAAGGTAGAATTCTATCACCGGCTTTTTTAATAGGTAAAAATTTATCACCGACTTTTTTAAATGATAATATTCTATCACCGACTTTTTTAAAAGGTAGAATTCTATCACCGGCTTTTTTAAAAGGTAGAAATTTATCACCGGCTTTTTTAAAAGGTATAAATTTATCACCGGCTTTTTTAAAAGGTATAAATTTATCACCGACTTTTTTAAAAGGTAGAATTCTATCACCGGCTATTTTAATAGGTATAAATTTATCACCGGCTTTTTTAAAAGGTAAGGATTTATCACCGGCTTTTTTAATAGGTAAAAATTTATCACCGGCTTTTTTAAAGGGTAGAAATTTATCACCGGCTTTTTTAAAAAGTATAAATTTATCACCGGCTTTTTTAAAAGGTATAAATTTATCACCGGATTTATTAAAAGGTAGAAATTTATCACCTGCTATTTTAATAGGTAAAAATTTTTCACCGGCTTTTTTAAAAGGTATAAATTTATCACCGACTTTTTTAATAGGTAAAAATTTATCACCGGATTTTTTAAAAGGTAAAAATTTATCACCTGCTATTTTAATAGGTAAAAATTTTTCACCGGCTTTTTTAAAAGGTATAAATTTATCACCGACTTTTTAAAAGGTAGAATTCTATCACCGGCTTTTTTAATAGGTATAAATTTATCACCGGCTTTTTTAAAAGGTAAAAATTTATCACCGGCTTTTTTAAAAGGTATAAATTCATCACCGGCTTTTTTAATAGGTAAAAATTTATCACCGACTTTTTTAAAAGGTAGAAATTTATCACCGGCTTTTTCAAAAGGTAGAATTCTACCACCGGCTTTTTCAATAGGTATAAATTTATCACCGACTTTTTTAAAAGGTAGAATTCTATCACCGGCTTTTTTAATAGGTATAAATTTATCACCGGCTTTTTTAAAAGGTAAAAATTTATCACCGGCTTTTTTAAAGGGTAGAAATTTATCACCTGCTAATTTAATAGGTAAAAATTTTTCACCGGCTTTTTCAATAGATATAAATTTATCACCGGCTTTTTTAAAAGGTAGAATTCTATCACCGGCTTTTTTAATAGGTATAAATTTATCACCGACTTTTTTAAATGATAATATTCTATCACCGGCTTTTTTAATAGGTAAAAATTTATCACCGGCTTTTTTAAAGGGTAGAAATTTATCACCGGCTTTTTTAAATGGTACAAATTTATCACCGGCTTTTTTAAAAGGTATAAATTTATCACCGACTTTTTTAAAAGGTAGAATTCTATCACCGGATTTTTTAATAGGTATAAATTTATCACCGACTTTTTTAAATGATAATATTCTATCACCGGCTTTTTTAAATGGTATAAATTCATCACCGGCTTTTTTAAAAGGTATAAATTTATCACCGACTTTTTTAAAAAGTAGAATTCTATCACCGGCTTTTTTAATAGGTATAAATTTATCACCGACTTTTTTAAAAGGTAGAATTCTATCACCGGATTTTTTAATAGGTATAAATTTATCACCGACTTTTTTAAATGATAATATTCTATCACCGGCTTTTTTAAATGGTATAAATTCATCACCGGCTTTTTTAAAAGGTATAAATTTATCACCGACTTTTTTAAAAAGTAGAATTCTATCACCGGCTTTTTTAATAGGTATAAATTTATCACCGGCTTTTTTAAAAGGTATAAATTTATCACCGACTTTTTTAATAGGTAAAAATTTATCACCGGATTTTTTAAAAGGTAAAAATTTATCACCTGCTATTTTAATAGGTAAAAATTTTTCACCGGCTTTTTTAAAAGGTATAAATTTATCACCGACTTTTTAAAAGGTAGAATTCTATCACCGGCTTTTTTAATAGGTATAAATTTATCACCGGCTTTTTTAAAAGGTAAAAATTTATCACCGGCTTTTTTAAAGGGTAGAAATTTATCACCTGCTATTTTAATAGGTAAAAATTTTTCACCGGCTTTTTCAGTAGATATAAATTTATCACCGGCTTTTTTAAAAAGTAGAATTCTATCACCGGCTTTTTTAATAGGTAAAAATTTATCACCGACTTTTTTAAAAAGTAGAATTCTATCACCGGCTTTTTTAATAGGTATAAATTTATCACCGGCTTTTTTAAAAGGTATAAATTTATCACCGACTTTTTTAATAGGTAAAAATTTATCACCGGATTTTTTAAAAGGTAAAAATTTATCACCTGCTATTTTAATAGGTAAAAATTTTTCACCGGCTTTTTTAAAAGGTATAAATTTATCACCGACTTTTTAAAAGGTAGAATTCTATCACCGGCTTTTTTAATAGGTATAAATTTATCACCGGCTTTTTTAAAAGGTAAAAATTTTTCACCGGCTTTTTCAGTAGATATAAATTTATCACCGGCTTTTTTAAAAGGTAGAATTCTATCACCGGCTTTTTTAATAGGTAAAAATTTATCACCGACTTTTTTAAATGATAATATTCTATCACCGACTTTTTTAAAAGGTAGAATTCTATCACCGGCTTTTTTAAAAGGTAGAAATTTATCACCGGCTTTTTTAAAAGGTATAAATTTATCACCGGCTTTTTTAAAAGGTATAAATTTATCACCGACTTTTTTAAAAGGTAGAATTCTATCACCGGCTATTTTAATAGGTATAAATTTATCACCGGCTTTTTTAAAAGGTAAGGATTTATCACCGGCTTTTTTAATAGGTAAAAATTTATCACCGGCTTTTTTAAAGGGTAGAAATTTATCACCGGCTTTTTTAAAAAGTATAAATTTATCACCGGCTTTTTTAAAAGGTATAAATTTATCACCGGATTTATTAAAAGGTAGAAATTTATCACCTGCTATTTTAATAGGTAAAAATTTTTCACCGGCTTTTTTAAAAGGTATAAATTTATCACCGACTTTTTTAATAGGTAAAAATTTATCACCGGATTTTTTAAAAGGTAAAAATTTATCACCTGCTATTTTAATAGGTAAAAATTTTTCACCGGCTTTTTTAAAAGGTATAAATTTATCACCGACTTTTTAAAAGGTAGAATTCTATCACCGGCTTTTTTAATAGGTATAAATTTATCACCGGCTTTTTTAAAAGGTAAAAATTTATCACCGGCTTTTTTAAAAGGTATAAATTCATCACCGGCTTTTTTAATAGGTAAAAATTTATCACCGACTTTTTTAAAAGGTAGAAATTTATCACCGGCTTTTTCAAAAGGTAGAATTCTACCACCGGCTTTTTCAATAGGTATAAATTTATCACCGACTTTTTTAAAAGGTAGAATTCTATCACCGGCTTTTTTAATAGGTATAAATTTATCACCGGCTTTTTTAAAAGGTAAAAATTTATCACCGGCTTTTTTAAAGGGTAGAAATTTATCACCTGCTAATTTAATAGGTAAAAATTTTTCACCGGCTTTTTCAATAGATATAAATTTATCACCGGCTTTTTTAAAAGGTAGAATTCTATCACCGGCTTTTTTAATAGGTATAAATTTATCACCGACTTTTTTAAATGATAATATTCTATCACCGGCTTTTTTAATAGGTAAAAATTTATCACCGGCTTTTTTAAAGGGTAGAAATTTATCACCGGCTTTTTTAAATGGTACAAATTTATCACCGGCTTTTTTAAAAGGTATAAATTTATCACCGACTTTTTTAAAAGGTAGAATTCTATCACCGGATTTTTTAATAGGTATAAATTTATCACCGACTTTTTTAAATGATAATATTCTATCACCGGCTTTTTTAAATGGTATAAATTCATCACCGGCTTTTTTAAAAGGTATAAATTTATCACCGACTTTTTTAATAGGTAAAAATTTATCACCGGATTTTTTAAAAGGTAGAAATTTATCACGTGCTATTTTAATAGGTAAAAATTTATCACCGGCTTTTTTAAAGGGTATAAATTTATCACCGGCTTTTTTAAAAGGTATAAATTCATCACCGGCTTTTTTAATAGGTAAAAATTTATCACCGGCTTTTTTAAAAGGTAGAAATTTATCACCTGCTATTTTAATAGGTAAGAAATTATCACCGGCTATTTTAATAGGTAAAAATTTATCACCGGCTTTTTTAAAGGGTATAAATTTATCACCGGCTTTTTTAAAAGGTATAAATTCATCACCGGCTTTTTTAATAGGTAAAAATTTATCACCGACTTTTTTAAAAGGTAGAATTCTATCACCGGCTTTTTTAATAGGTATAAATTAATCACCGACTTTTTTAAATGATAATATTCTATCACCGACTTTTTTAAAAGGTAGAATTCTATCACCGGCTTTTTTAAAAGGTATAAATTTATCACCGACTTTTTTAAAAGGTAGAATTCTATCACCGGCTATTTTAATAGGTATAAATTTATCACCGGCTTTTTTAAAAGGTAAGGATTCATCACCGGCTTTTTTAATAGGTAAAAATTTATCACCGGCTTATTTAAAAGGTAGAAATTTATCACCGGCTTTTTCAAAAGGTAGAATTCTATCACCGGCTTTTTCAATAGGTATAAATTTATCACCGACTTTTTTAAAAGGTAGAATTCTATCACCGGCTTTTTCATTAGGTATAAATTTATCACCGACTTTTTTAAAAGGTAAAATTCTATCACCGGCTTTTTTAATAGGTATAAATTTATCACCGGCTTTTTTAAAAGGTATAAATTTTTCACCGACTTATTTAAAAGGTAGAAATTTATCACCGGCTTTTTTAATAGGTATAAATTTATCACCGGCTTTTTTAAAAGGTATAAATTTATCACCGACTTTTTTAAAAAGTAGAATTCTATCACCGGCTTTTTTAATAGGTATAAATTTTTCACCGACTTTTTTAAAAAGTAGAATTCTATCACCGGCTTTTTTAATAGGTATAAATTTATCACCGGCCTTTTTAAAAGGTATAAATTTATCACCGACTTTTTTAATAGGTAAAAATTTATCACCGGATTTTTTAAAAGGTAAAAATTTATCACCTGCTATTCTAATAGGTAAAAATTTTTCACCGGCTTTTTTAATAGGTATAAATTTATCAAAGGCTTTTTTAAAAGGTAAAAATTTATCACCGGCTTTTTTAAAGGGTAGAAATTTATCACCTGCTAATTTAATAGGTAAAAATTTTTCACCGGCTTTTTCAATAGATATAAATTTATCACCGGCTTTTTTAAAAGGTAGAATCCTATCACCGGCTTTTTTAATAGGTATAAATTTATCACCGACTTTTTTAAATGATAATATTCTATCACCGGCTTTTTTAATAGGTAAAAATTTATCACCGGCTTTTTTAAAGGGTAGAAATTTATCACCGGCTTTTTTAAATGGTACAAATTTATCACCGGCTTTTTTAAAAGGTATAAATTTATCACCGACTTTTTTAAAAGGTAGAATTCTATCACCGGATTTTTTAATAGGTATAAATTTATCACCGACTTTTTTAAATGATAATATTCTATCACCGGCTTTTTTAAATGGTATAAATTCATCACCGGATTTTTTAAAAGGTAGAAATTTATCACCTGCTATTTTAATAGGTAAAAATTTATCACCGGCTTTTTTAAAGGGTATAAATTTATCACCGGCTTTTTTAAAAGGTATAAATTTATCACCGACTTTTTTAATAGGTAAAAATTTATCACCGGATTTTTTAAAAGGTAGAAATTTATCACCTGCTATTTTAATAGGTAAAAATTTATCACCGGCTTTTTTAAAGGGTATAAATTTATCACCGGCTTTTTTAAAAGGTATAAATTCATCACCGGCTTTTTTAATAGGTAAAAATTTATCACCGGCTTTTTTAAAAGGTAGAAATTTATCACCTGCTATTTTAATAGGTAAGAATTTATCACCGGCTATTTTAATAGGTAAAAATTTATCACCGGCTTTTTTAAAGGGTATAAATTTATCACCGGCTTTTTTAAAAGGTATAAATTCATCACCGGCTTTTTTAATAGGTAAAAATTTATCACCGACTTTTTTAAAAGGTAGAATTCTATCACCGGCTTTTTTAATAGGTATAAATTAATCACCGACTTTTTTAAATGATAATATTCTATCACCGACTTTTTTAAAAGGTAGAATTCTATCACCGGCTTTTTTAAAAGGTAAAAATTTATCACCGACTTTTTTAAAAGGTAGAATTCTATCACCGGCTATTTTAATAGGTATAAATTTATCACCGGCTTTTTTAAAAGGTAAGGATTCATCACCGGCTTTTTTAATAGGTAAAAATTTATCACCGGCTTATTTAAAAGGTAGAAATTTATCACCGGCTTTTTCAAAAGGTAGAATTCTATCACCGGCTTTTTCAATAGGTATAAATTTATCACCGACTTTTTTAAAAGGTAGAATTCTATCACCGGCTTTTTCATTAGGTATAAATTTATCACCGACTTTTTTAAAAGGTAAAATTCTATCACCGGCTTTTTTAATAGGTATAAATTTATCACCGGCTTTTTTAAAAGGTATAAATTTTTCACCGACTTATTTAAAAGGTAGAAATTTATCACCGGCTTTTTTAATAGGTATAAATTTATCACCGGCTTTTTTAAAAGGTATAAATTTATCACCGACTTTTTTAAAAAATAGAATTCTATCACCGGCTTTTTTAATAGGTATAAATTTATCACCGACTTTTTTAAAAAGTAGAATTCTATCACCGGCTTTTTTAATAGGTATAAATTTATCACCGGCTTTTTTAAAAGGTATAAATTTATCACCGACTTTTTTAATAGGTAAAAATTTATCACCGGATTTTTTAAAAGGTAAAAATTTATCACCTGCTATTCTAATAGGTAAAAATTTTTCACCGGCTTTTTTAAAAGGTATAAATTTATCACCGACTTTTTAAAAGGTAGAATTCTATCACCGGCTTTTTTAATAGGTATAAATTTATCACCGGCTTTTTTAAAAGGTAAAAATTTATCACCGGCTTTTTTAAAGGGTAGAAATTTATCACCTGCTATTTTAATAGGTAAAAATTTTTCACCGGCTTTTTCAGTAGATATAAATTTATCACCGGCTTTTTTAAAAGGTAGAATTCTATCACCGGCTTTTTTAATAGGTAAAAATTTATCACCGACTTTTTTAAATGATAATAATCTATCACCGACTTTTTTAAAAGGTAGAATTCTATCACCGGCTTTTTTAAAAGGTAGAAATTTATCACCGGCTTTTTTAAAAGGTATAAATTTATCACCGGCTTTTTTAAAAGGTATAAATTTATCACCGACTTTTTTAAAAGGTAGAATTCTATCACCGGCTATTTTAATAGGTATAAATTTATCACCGGCTTTTTTAAAAGGTAAGGATTTATCACCGGCTTTTTTAATAGGTAAAAATTTATCACCGGCTTTTTTAAAGGGTAGAAATTTATCACCGGCTTTTTTAAAAAGTATAAATTTATCACCGGCTTTTTTAAAAGGTATAAATTTATCACCGGATTTATTAAAAGGTAGAAATTTATCACCTGCTAATTTAATAGGTAAAAATTTTTCACCGGCTTTTTTAAAAGGTAGAAATTTATCACCGGCTTTTTCAAAAGGTAGAATTCTACCACCGGCTTTTTCAATAGGTATAAATTTATCACCGACTTTTTTAAAAGGTAGAATTCTATCACCGGCTTTTTTAATAGGTATAAATTTATCACCGGCTTTTTTAAAAGGTAAAAATTTATCACCGGCTTTTTTAAAGGGTAGAAATTTATCACCTGCTATTTTAATAGGTAAAAATTTTTCACCGGCTTTTTCAATAGATATAAATTTATCACCGGCTTTTTTAAAAGGTAGAATTCTATCACCGGCTTTTTTAATAGGTATAAATTTATCACCGACTTTTTTAAATGATAATATTCTATCACCGGCTTTTTTAATAGGTAAAAATTTATCACCGGCTTTTTTCAAGGGTAGAATTCTATCACCGGCTTTTTTAATAGGTATAAATTTATCACCGGCTTTTTTAAAAGGTAAAAATTTATCACCGGCTTTTTTAAAGGGTAGAAATTTATCACCTGCTATTTTAATAAGTAAAAATTTTTCACCGGCTTTTTCAATAGATATAAATTTATCACCGGCTTTTTTAAAAGGTAGAATTCTATCACCGGCTTTTTTAATAGGTATAAATTTATCACCGACTTTTTTAAATGATAATATTCTATCACCGGCTTTTTTAAAAGGTATAAATTTATCACCGACTTTTTAAATAGTAGAATTCTATCACCGGCTTTTTTAATAGGTATAAATTTATCACCGGCTTTTTTAAAAGGTAAAAATTTATCACCGGCTTTTTTAAAGGGTAGAATATTATCACCTGCCAATTTAATAGGTAAAAATTTTTCACCGGCTTTTTCAATAGACATAAATTTATCACCGGCTTTTTTAAAAGGTAGAATTCTATCACCGGCTTTTTTAATAGGTATAAATTTATCACCGACTTTTTTAAATGATAATATTCTATCACCGGCTTTTTTAATAGGTAAAAATTTATCACCGGCTTTTTTAAAGGGTAGAAATTTATCACCGGCTTTTTTAAACGGTACAAATTTATCACCGGCTTTTTTAAAAGGTATAAATTTATCACCGACTTTTTTAAAAGGTAGAATTCTATCACCGGCTTTTTTAAATGGTATAAATTCATCACCGGCTTTTTTAAAAGGTATAAATTTATCACCGACTTTTTTAATAGGTAAAAATTTATCACCGGATTTTTTAAAAGGTAGAAATTTATCACCTGCTATTTTAATAGGTAAAAATTTATCACCGGCTTTTTTAAAGGGTATAAATTTATCACCGGCTTTTTTAAAAGGTATAAATTCATCACCGGCTTTTTTAATAGGTAAAAATTTATCACCGGCTTTTTTAAAAGGTAGAAATTTATCACCTGCTATTTTAATAGGTAAGAATTTATCACCGGCTATTTTAATAGGTAAAAATTTATCACCGGCTTTTTTAAAGGGTATAAATTTATCACCGGCTTTTTTAAAAGGTATAAATTCATCACCGGCTTTTTTAATAGGTAAAAATTTATCACCGACTTTTTTAAAAGGTAGAATTCTATCACCGGCTTTTTTAATAGGTATAAATTAATCACCGACTTTTTTAAATGATAATATTCTATCACCGACTTTTTTAAAAGGTAGAATTCTATCACCGGCTTTTTTAAAAGGTAAAAATTTATCACCGACTTTTTTAAAAGGTAGAATTCTATCACCGGCTATTTTAATAGGTATAAATTTATCACCGGCTTTTTTAAAAGGTAAGGATTCATCACCGGCTTTTTTAATAGGTAAAAATTTATCACCGGCTTATTTAAAAGGTAGAAATTTATCACCGGCTTTTTCAAAAGGTAGAATTCTATCACCGGCTTTTTCAATAGGTATAAATTTATCACCGACTTTTTTAAAAGGTAGAATTCTATCACCGGCTTTTTCATTAGGTATAAATTTATCACCGACTTTTTTAAAAGGTAAAATTCTATCACCGGCTTTTTTAATAGGTATAAATTTATCACCGGCTTTTTTAAAAGGTATAAATTTTTCACCGACTTATTTAAAAGGTAGAAATTTATCACCGGCTTTTTTAATAGGTATAAATTTATCACCGGCTTTTTTAAAAGGTATAAATTTATCACCGACTTTTTTAAAAAATAGAATTCTATCACCGGCTTTTTTAATAGGTATAAATTTATCACCGACTTTTTTAAAAAGTAGAATTCTATCACCGGCTTTTTTAATAGGTATAAATTTATCACCGGCTTTTTTAAAAGGTATAAATTTATCACCGACTTTTTTAATAGGTAAAAATTTATCACCGGATTTTTTAAAAGGTAGAATTCTATCACCGGCTTTTTTAATAGGTATAAATTTATCACCGACTTTTTTAAAAAGTAGAATTCTATCACCGGCTTTTTTAATAGGTATAAATTTATCACCGGCTTTTTTAAAAGGTATAAATTTATCACCGGCTTTTTTAAAAGGTATAAATTTATCACCGACTTTTTTAAAAGGTAGAATTCTATCACCGGCTATTTTAATAGGTATAAATTTATCACCGGCTTTTTTAAAAGGTAAGGATTTATCACCGGCTTTTTTAATAGGTAAAAATTTATCACCGGCTTTTTTAAAGGGTAGAAATTTATCACCGGCTTTTTTAAAAAGTATAAATTTATCACCGGCTTTTTTAAAAGGTATAAATTTATCACCGGATTTATTAAAAGGTAGAAATTTATCACCTGCTAATTTAATAGGTAAAAATTTTTCACCGGCTTTTTTAAAAGGTAGAAATTTATCACCGGCTTTTTCAAAAGGTAGAATTCTACCACCGGCTTTTTCAATAGGTATAAATTTATCACCGACTTTTTTAAAAGGTAGAATTCTATCACCGGCTTTTTTAATAGGTATAAATTTATCACCGGCTTTTTTAAAAGGTAAAAATTTATCACCGGCTTTTTTAAAGGGTAGAAATTTATCACCTGCTATTTTAATAGGTAAAAATTTTTCACCGGCTTTTTCAATAGATATAAATTTATCACCGGCTTTTTTAAAAGGTAGAATTCTATCACCGGCTTTTTTAATAGGTATAAATTTATCACCGACTTTTTTAAATGATAATATTCTATCACCGGCTTTTTTAATAGGTAAAAATTTATCACCGGCTTTTTTAAAGGGTAGAATTCTATCACCGGCTTTTTTAATAGGTATAAATTTATCACCGGCTTTTTTAAAAGGTAAAAATTTATCACCGGCTTTTTTAAAGGGTAGAAATTTATCACCTGCTATTTTAATAAGTAAAAATTTTTCACCGGCTTTTTCAATAGATATAAATTTATCACCGGCTTTTTTAAAAGGTAGAATTCTATCACCGGCTTTTTTAATAGGTATAAATTTATCACCGACTTTTTTAAATGATAATATTCTATCACCGGCTTTTTTAAAAGGTATAAATTTATCACCGACTTTTTAAATAGTAGAATTCTATCACCGGCTTTTTTAATAGGTATAAATTTATCACCGGCTTTTTTAAAAGGTAAAAATTTATCACCGGCTTTTTTAAAGGGTAGAATATTATCACCTGCCAATTTAATAGGTAAAAATTTTTCACCGGCTTTTTCAATAGACATAAATTTATCACCGGCTTTTTTAAAAGGTAGAATTCTATCACCGGCTTTTTTAATAGGTATAAATTTATCACCGACTTTTTTAAATGATAATATTCTATCACCGGCTTTTTTAATAGGTAAAAATTTATCACCGGCTTTTTTAAAGGGTAGAAATTTATCACCGGCTTTTTTAAACGGTACAAATTTATCACCGGCTTTTTTAAAAGGTATAAATTTATCACCGACTTTTTTAAAAGGTAGAATTCTATCACCGGCTTTTTTAAATGGTATAAATTCATCACCGGCTTTTTTAAAAGGTATAAATTTATCACCGACTTTTTTAATAGGTAAAAATTTATCACCGGATTTTTTAAAAGGTAGAAATTTATCACCTGCTATTTTAATAGGTAAAAATTTATCACCGGCTTTTTTAAAGGGTATAAATTTATCACCGGCTTTTTTAAAAGGTATAAATTCATCACCGGCTTTTTTAATAGGTAAAAATTTATCACCGGCTTTTTTAAAAGGTAGAAATTTATCACCTGCTATTTTAATAGGTAAGAATTTATCACCGGCTATTTTAATAGGTAAAAATTTATCACCGGCTTTTTTAAAGGGTATAAATTTATCACCGGCTTTTTTAAAAGGTATAAATTCATCACCGGCTTTTTTAATAGGTAAAAATTTATCACCGACTTTTTTAAAAGGTAGAATTCTATCACCGGCTTTTTTAATAGGTATAAATTAATCACCGACTTTTTTAAATGATAATATTCTATCACCGACTTTTTTAAAAGGTAGAATTCTATCACCGGCTTTTTTAAAAGGTAAAAATTTATCACCGACTTTTTTAAAAGGTAGAATTCTATCACCGGCTATTTTAATAGGTATAAATTTATCACCGGCTTTTTTAAAAGGTAAGGATTCATCACCGGCTTTTTTAATAGGTAAAAATTTATCACCGGCTTATTTAAAAGGTAGAAATTTATCACCGGCTTTTTCAAAAGGTAGAATTCTATCACCGGCTTTTTCAATAGGTATAAATTTATCACCGACTTTTTTAAAAGGTAGAATTCTATCACCGGCTTTTTCATTAGGTATAAATTTATCACCGACTTTTTTAAAAGGTAAAATTCTATCACCGGCTTTTTTAATAGGTATAAATTTATCACCGACTTTTTTAAATGATAATATTCTATCACCGGCTTTTTTAATAGGTAAAAATTTATCACCGGCTTTTTTAAAGGGTAGAAATTTATCACCGGCTTTTTTAAACGGTACAAATTTATCACCGGCTTTTTTAAAAGGTATAAATTTATCACCGACTTTTTTAAAAGGTAGAATTCTATCACCGGCTTTTTTAAATGGTATAAATTCATCACCGGCTTTTTTAAAAGGTATAAATTTATCACCGACTTTTTTAATAGGTAAAAATTTATCACCGGATTTTTTAAAAGGTAGAAATTTATCACCTGCTATTTTAATAGGTAAAAATTTATCACCGGCTTTTTTAAAGGGTATAAATTTATCACCGGCTTTTTTAAAAGGTATAAATTCATCACCGGCTTTTTTAATAGGTAAAAATTTATCACCGGCTTTTTTAAAAGGTAGAAATTTATCACCTGCTATTTTAATAGGTAAGAATTTATCACCGGCTATTTTAATAGGTAAAAATTTATCACCGGCTTTTTTAAAGGGTATAAATTTATCACCGGCTTTTTTAAAAGGTATAAATTCATCACCGGCTTTTTTAATAGGTAAAAATTTATCACCGACTTTTTTAAAAGGTAGAATTCTATCACCGGCTTTTTTAATAGGTATAAATTAATCACCGACTTTTTTAAATGATAATATTCTATCACCGACTTTTTTAAAAGGTAGAATTCTATCACCGGCTTTTTTAAAAGGTAAAAATTTATCACCGACTTTTTTAAAAGGTAGAATTCTATCACCGGCTATTTTAATAGGTATAAATTTATCACCGGCTTTTTTAAAAGGTAAGGATTCATCACCGGCTTTTTTAATAGGTAAAAATTTATCACCGGCTTATTTAAAAGGTAGAAATTTATCACCGGCTTTTTCAAAAGGTAGAATTCTATCACCGGCTTTTTCAATAGGTATAAATTTATCACCGACTTTTTTAAAAGGTAGAATTCTATCACCGGCTTTTTCATTAGGTATAAATTTATCACCGACTTTTTTAAAAGGTAAAATTCTATCACCGGCTTTTTTAATAGGTATAAATTTATCACCGGCTTTTTTAAAAGGTATAAATTTTTCACCGACTTATTTAAAAGGTAGAAATTTATCACCGGCTTTTTTAATAGGTATAAATTTATCACCGGCTTTTTTAAAAGGTATAAATTTATCACCGACTTTTTTAAAAAATAGAATTCTATCACCGGCTTTTTTAATAGGTATAAATTTATCACCGACTTTTTTAAAAAGTAGAATTCTATCACCGGCTTTTTTAATAGGTATAAATTTATCACCGGCTTTTTTAAAAGGTATAAATTTATCACCGACTTTTTTAATAGGTAAAAATTTATCACCGGATTTTTTAAAAGGTAAAAATTTATCACCTGCTATTCTAATAGGTAAAAATTTTTCACCGGCTTTTTTAAAAGGTATAAATTTATCACCGACTTTATAAAAGGTAGAATTCTATCACCGGCTTTTTTAATAGGTATAAATTTATCACCGGCTTTTTTAAAAGGTAAAAATTTATCACCGGCTTTTTTAAAGGGTAGAAATTTATCACCTGCTATTTTAATAGGTAAAAATTTTTCACCGGCTTTTTCAGTAGATATAAATTTATCACCGGCTTTTTTAAAAGGTAGAATTCTATCACCGGCTTTTTTAATAGGTAAAAATTTATCACCGACTTTTTTAAATGATAATATTCTATCACCGACTTTTTTAAAAGGTAGAATTCTATCACCGGCTTTTTTAAAAGGTAGAAATTTATCACCGGCTTTTTTAAAAGGTATAAATTTATCACCGGCTTTTTTAAAAGGTATAAATTTATCACCGACTTTTTTAAAAGGTAGAATTCTATCACCGGCTATTTTAATAGGTATAAATTTATCACCGGCTTTTTTAAAAGGTAAGGATTTATCACCGGCTTTTTTAATAGGTAAAAATTTATCACCGGCTTTTTTAAAGGGTAGAAATTTATCACCGGCTTTTTTAAAAAGTATAAATTTATCACCGGCTTTTTTAAAAGGTATAAATTTATCACCGGATTTATTAAAAGGTAGAAATTTATCACCTGCTAATTTAATAGGTAAAAATTTTTCACCGGCTTTTTTAAAAGGTAGAAATTTATCACCGGCTTTTTCAAAAGGTAGAATTCTACCACCGGCTTTTTCAATAGGTATAAATTTATCACCGACTTTTTTAAAAGGTAGAATTCTATCACCGGCTTTTTTAATAGGTATAAATTTATCACCGGCTTTTTTAAAAGGTAAAAATTTATCACCGGCTTTTTTAAAGGGTAGAAATTTATCACCTGCTATTTTAATAGGTAAAAATTTTTCACCGGCTTTTTCAATAGATATAAATTTATCACCGGCTTTTTTAAAAGGTAGAATTCTATCACCGGCTTTTTTAATAGGTATAAATTTATCACCGACTTTTTTAAATGATAATATTCTATCACCGGCTTTTTTAAAGGGTAGAAATTTATCACCTGCTATTTTAATAAGTAAAAATTTTTCACCGGCTTTTTCAATAGATATAAATTTATCACCGGCTTTTTTAAAAGGTAGAATTCTATCACCGGCTTTTTTAATAGGTATAAATTTATCACCGACTTTTTTAAATGATAATATTCTATCACCGGCTTTTTTAATAGGTAAAAATTTATCACCGGCTTTTTTAAAGGGTAGAATTCTATCACCGGCTTTTTTAATAGGTATAAATTTATCACCGGCTTTTTTAAAAGGTATAAATTTATCACCGACTTTTTTAATAGGTAAAAATTTTTCACCGGATTTTTTAAAAGGTAAAAATTTATCACCTGCTATTTTAAAAGGTATAAATTTATCACCGACTTTTTAAAAGGTAGAATTCTATTACCGGCTTTTTTAATAGGTAAAAATTTTTCACCGGATTTTTTAAAAGGTAAAAATTTATCACCTGCTATTTTAATAGGTAAAAATTTTTCACCGGCTTTTTTAAAAGGTATAAATTTATCACCGACTTTTTAAAAGGTAGAATTCTATCACCGGCTTTTTTAATAGGTATAAATTTATCACCGGCTTTTTTAAAAGGTAAAAATTTATCACCGGCTTTTTTAAAGGGTAGAAATTTATCACCTGCTATTTTAATAGGTAAAAATTTTTCACCGGCTTTTTCAGTAGATATAAATTTATCACCGGCTTTTTTAAAAGGTAGAATTCTATCACCGGCTTTTTTAATAGGTATAAATTTATCACCGACTTTTTTAAATGATAATATTCTATCACCGACTTTTTTAAAAGGTAGAATTCTATCACCGGCTTTTTTAAAAGGTAGAAATTTATCACCGGCTTTTTTATAAGGTATAAATTTATCACCGGCTTTTTTAAAAGGTATAAATTTATCACCGACTTTTTTAAAAGGTAGAATTCTATCACCGGCTATTTTAATAGGTATAAATTTATCACCGGCTTTTTTAAAAGGTATAAATTTATCACCGACTTTTTAAAAGGTAGAATTCTATTACCGGCTTTTTTAATAGGTAAAAATTTATCACCGGCTTTTTTAAAGGGTAGAAATTTATCACCGGCTTTTTTAAAAAGTATAAATTTATCACCGGCTTTTTTAAAAGGTATAAATTTATCACCGGATTTATTAAAAGGTAGAAATTTATCTCCTGCTATTTTAAAAGGTAAAAATTTTTCACCGGCTTTTTTAAAAGGTATAAATTCATCACCGACTTTTTAAAAGGTAGAATTCTATTACCGGCTTTTTTAATAGGTATAAATTTATCACCGGCTTTTTTAAAAGGTAAAAATTTTTTCACCGGCTTTTTTAAAGGGTAGAAATTTATCACCTGCTATTTTAATAAGTAAAAATTTTTCACCGGCTTTTTCAATAGATATATATTTATCACCGGCTTTTTCAGTAGATATAAATTTATCACCGGCTTTTTTAAAAGGTAGAATTCTATCACCGGCTTTTTTAATAGGTATAAATTTATCACCGACTTTTTTAAATGATAATATTCTATCACCGACTTTTTTAAAAGGTAGAATTCTATCACCGGCTTTTTTAAAAGGTAGAAATTTATCACCGGCTTTTTTATAAGGTATAAATTTATCACCGGCTTTTTTAAAAGGTATAAATTTATCACCGACTTTTTTAAAAGGTAGAATTCTATCACCGGCTTTTTTAATAGGTAAAAATTTATCACCGGCTTTTTTAAAGGGTATAAATTTATCACCGGCTTTTTTAAAAGGTATAAATTTATCACCGGATTTATTAAAAGGTAGAAATTTATCTCCTGCTATTTTAAAAGGTAAAAATTTTTCACCGGCTTTTTTAAAAGGTATAAATTCATCACCGACTTTTTAAAAGGTAGAATTCTATTACCGGCTTTTTTAATAGGTATAAATTTATCACCGGCTTTTTTAAAAGGTAAAAATTTTTTCACCGGCTTTTTTAAAGGGTAGAAATTTATCACCTGCTATTTTAATAAGTAAAAATTTTTCACCGGCTTTTTCAATAGATATATATTTATCACCGGCTTTTTTAAAAGGTAGAAATTTATCACCGGCTTTTTCAAAAGGTAGAATTCTACCACCGGCTTTTTCAATAGGTATAAATTTATCACCGACTTTTTTAAAAGGTAGAATTCTATCACCGGCTTTTTTAATAGGTATAAATTTATCACCGGCTTTTTTAAAAGGTAAAAATTTATCACCGGCTTTTTTAAAGGGTAGAAATTTATCACCTGCTAATTTAATAGGTAAAAATTTTTCACCGGCTTTTTCAATAGATATAAATTTATCACCGGCTTTTTTAAAAGGTAGAATTCTATCACCGGCTTTTTTAATAGGTATAAATTTATCACCGACTTTTTTAAATGATAGTATTCTATCACCGGCTTTTTTAATAGGTAAAAATTTATCACCGGCTTTTTTAAAGGGTAGAAATTTATCACCGGCTTTTTTAAAAGGTACAAATTTATCACCGGCTTTTTTAAAAGGTATAAATTTATCACCGACTTTTTTAAAAGGTAGAATTCTATCACCGGCTTTTTTAATAGGTATAAATTCATCACCGGCTTTTTTAAAAGGTATAAATTTATCACCGACTTTTTTAATAGGTAAAAATTTATCACCGGATTTTTTAAAAGGTAGAAATTTATCACCTGCTATTTTAATAGGTAAAAATTTATCACCGGCTTTTTTAAAGGGTATAAATTTATCACCGGCTTTTTTAAAAGGTATAAATTCATCACCGGCTTTTTTAATAGGTAAAAATTTATCACCGGCTTTTTTAAAAGGTAGAAATTTATCACCTGCTATTTTAATAGGTAAGAATTTATCACCGGCTATTTTAATAGGTAAAAATTTATCACCGGCTTTTTTAAAGGGTATAAATTTATCACCGGCTTTTTTAAAAGGTATAAATTCATCACCGGCTTTTTTAATAGGTAAAATTTTATCACCGACTTTTTTAAAAGGTAGAATTCTATCACCGGCTTTTTTAATAGGTATAAATTAATCACCGACTTTTTTAAATGATAATATTCTATCACCGACTTTTTTAAAAGGTAGAATTCTATCACCGGCTTTTTTAAAAGGTATAAATTTATCACCGACTTTTTTAAAAGGTAGAATTCTATCACCGGCTATTTTAATAGGTATAAATTTATCACCGGCTTTTTTAAAAGGTAAGGATTTATCACCGGCTTTTTTAATAGGTAAAAATTTATCACCGGCTTTTTTAAAGGGTAGAAATTTATCACCGGCTTTTTTAAAAAGTATAAATTTATCACCGGCTTTTTTAAAAGGTATAAATTTATCACCGGCTTTTTTAAAAGGTAGAAATTTATCACCTGCTATTTTAATAGGTAAAAATTTTTCACCGGCTTTTTTAAAAGGTATAAATTTATCACCGACTTTTTTAAAAGGTAGAATTCTATTACCGGCTTTTTTAATAGGTATAAATTTATCACCGGCTTTTTTAAAAGGTAAGAATTTATCACCGGCTTTTTTAATAGGTAAAAATTTATCACCGGCTTTTTTAAAGGGTAGAAATTTATCACCTGCTATTTTAAAAGGTAAAAATTTTTCACCGGCTTTTTCAATAGATATAAATTTATCACCGGCTTATTTAAAAGGTAGAAATTTATCACCGGCTTTTTCAAAAGGTAGAATTCTATCACCGGCTTTTTCAATAGGTATAAATTTATCACCGACTTTTTTAAAAGGTAGAATTCTATCACCGGCTTTTTCAATAGGTATAAATTTATCACCGACTTTTTTAAAAGGTAAAATTCTATCACCGGCTTTTTTAATAGGTATAAATTTATCACCGGCTTTTTTAAAAGGTATAAATTTTTCACCGACTTATTTAAAAGGTAGAATTTTATCACCGGCTTTTTTAATAGGTATAAATTTATCACCGGCTTTTTTAAAAGGTATAAATTTATCACCGACTTTTTTAAAAAGTAGAATTCTATCACCGGCTTTTTTAATAGGTAAAAATTTATCACCGACTTTTTTAAAAAGTAGAATTCTATCACCGGCTTTTTTAATAGGTATAAATTTATCACCGGCTTTTTTAAAAGGTATAAATTTATCACCGACTTTTTTAATAGGTAAAAATTTATCACCGGATTTTTTAAAAGGTAAAAATTTATCACCTGCTATTTTAATAGGTAAAAATTTTTCACCGGCTTTTTTAAAAGGTATAAATTTATCACCGACTTTTTAAAAGGTAGAATTCTATCACCGGCTTTTTTAATAGGTATAAATTTATCACCGGCTTTTTTAAAAGGTAAAAATTTATCACCGGCTTTTTTAAAGGGTAGAAATTTATCACCTGCTATTTTAATAGGTAAAAATTTTTCACCGGCTTTTTCAGTAGATATAAATTTATCACCGGCTTTTTTAAAAGGTAGAATTCTATCACCGGCTTTTTTAATAGGTAAAAATTTATCACCGACTTTTTTAAATGATAATATTCTATCACCGACTTTTTTAAAAGGTAGAATTCTATCACCGGCTTTTTTAAAAGGTAGAAATTTATCACCGGCTTTTTTAAAAGGTATAAATTTATCACCGGCTTTTTTAAAAGGTATAAATTTATCACCGACTTTTTTAAAAGGTAGAATTCTATCACCGGCTATTTTAATAGGTATAAATTTATCACCGGCTTTTTTAAAAGGTAAGGATTTATCACCGGCTTTTTTAATAGGTAAAAATTTATCACCGGCTTTTTTAAAGGGTAGAAATTTATCACCGGCTTTTTTAAAAAGTATAAATTTATCACCGGCTTTTTTAAAAGGTATAAATTTATCACCGGATTTATTAAAAGGTAGAAATTTATCACCTGCTATTTTAATAGGTAAAAATTTTTCACCGGCTTTTTTAAAAGGTATAAATTTATCACCGACTTTTTAAAAGGTAGAATTCTATCACCGGCTTTTTTAATAGGTATAAATTTATCACCGGCTTTTTTAAAAGGTAAAAATTTTTTCACCGGCCTTTTTAAAGGGTAGAAATTTATCACCTGCTATTTTAATAAGTAAAAATTTTTCACCGGCTTTTTCAATAGATATAAATTTATCACCGGCTTTTTTAAAAGGTAGAAATTTATCACCGGCTTTTTCAAAAGGTAGAATTCTACCACCGGCTTTTTCAATAGGTATAAATTTATCACCGACTTTTTTAAAAGGTAGAATTCTATCACCGGCTTTTTTAATAGGTATAAATTTATCACCGGCTTTTTTAAAAGGTATAAATTTATCACCGGCTTTTTTAAAAGGTAAAAATTTATCACCGGCTTTTTTAAAGGGTAGAAATTTATCACCTGCTATTTTAATAGGTAAAAATTTTTCACCGGCTTTTTCAATAGATATAAATTTATCACCGGCTTTTTTAAAAGGTAGAATTCTATCACCGGCTTTTTTAATAGGTATAAATTTATCACCGACTTTTTTAAATGATAATATTCTATCACCGGCTTTTTTAATAGGTAAAAATTTATCACCGGCTTTTTTAAAGGGTAGAATTCTATCACCGGCTTTTTTAATAGGTATAAATTTATCACCGGCTTTTTTAAAAGGTAAAAATTTATCACCGGCTTTTTTAAAGGGTAGAAATTTATCACCTGCTTTTTTAAAAAGTAAAAATTTTTCACCGGCTTTTTCAATAGATATAAATTTATCACCGGCTTTTTTAAAAGGTAGAATTCTATCACCGGCTTTTTTAATAGGTATAAATTTATCACCGACTTTTTTAAATGATAATATTCTATCACCGGCTTTTTTAATAGGTAAAAATTTATCACCGGCTTTTTTAAAAGGTAGAATTCTATCACCGGCTTTTTTAATAGGTATAAATTTATCACCGACTTTTTTAAATGATAATATTCTATCACCGACTTTTTTAAAAGGTAGAATTCTATCACCGGCTTTTTTAAAAGGTAGAAATTTATCACCGGCTTTTTATAAGGTATAAATTTATCACCGGCTTTTTTAAAAGGTATAAATTTATCACCGACTTTTATAAAAGGTAGAATTCTATCACCGGCTATTTTAATAGGTATAAATTTATCACCGGCTTTTTTAAAAGGTATAAATTTATCACCGACTTTTTAAAAGGTAGAATTCTATTACCGGCTTTTTTAATAGGTAAAAATTTATCACCGGCTTTTTTAAAGGGTAGAAATTTATCACCGGCTTTTTCAAAAAGTATAAATTTATCACCGGCTTTTTTAAAAGGTATAAATTTATCACCGGATTTATTAAAAGGTAGAAATTTATCTCCTGCTATTTTAATAGGTAAAAATTTATCACCGACTTTTTTAAAGGGTAGAATTCTATCCCCGGCTTTTTTAAAAGGTAGAAATTTATCACCGGCTTTTTATAAGGTATAAATTTATCACCGGCTTTTTTAAAAGGTAAAAATTTATCACCGGCTTTTTTAAAGGGTAGAAATTTATCACCTGCTTTTTTAATAAGTAAAAATTTTTCACCGGCTTTTTCAATAGATATAAATTTATCACCGGCTTTTTTAAAAGGTAGAATTCTATCACCGGCTTTTTTAATAGGTATAAATTTATCACCGACTTTTTTAAATGATAATATTCTATCACCGGCTTTTTTAATAGGTAAAAATTTATCACCGGCTTTTTTAAAAGGTAGAATTCTATCACCGGCTTTTTTAATAGGTATAAATTTATCACCGACTTTTTTAAATGATAATATTCTATCACCGACTTTTTTAAAAGGTAGAATTCTATCACCGGCTTTTTTAAAAGGTAGAAATTTATCACCGGCTTTTTATAAGGTATAAATTTATCACCGGCTTTTTTAAAAGGTATAAATTTATCACCGACTTTTTTAAAAGGTAGAATTCTATCACCGGCTATTTTAATAGGTATAAATTTATCACCGGCTTTTTTAAAAGGTATAAATTTATCACCGACTTTTTAAAAGGTAGAATTCTATTACCGGCTTTTATAATAGGTAAAAATTTATCACCGGCTTTTTTAAAGGGTAGAAATTTATCACCGGCTTTTTTAAAAAGTATAAATTTATCACCGGCTTTTTTAAAAGGTATAAATTTATCACCGGATTTATTAAAAGGTAGAAATTTATCTCCTGCTATTTTAAAAGGTAAAAATTTTTCACCGGCTTTTTTAAAAGGTATAAATTTATCACCGACTTTTTAAAAGGTAGAATTCTATTACCGGCTTTTTTAATAGGTAGAAATTTATCACCTGCTATTTTAATAAGTAAAAATTTTTCACCGGCTTTTTCAATAGATATATATTTATCACCGGCTTTTTTAAAAGGTAGAAATTTATCACCGGCTTTTTCAAAAGGTAGAATTCTACCACCGGCTTTTTCAATAGGTATAAATTTATCACCGACTTTTTTAAAAGGTAGAATTCTATCACCGGCTTTTTTAATAGGTATAAATTTATCACCGGCTTTTTTAAAAGGTAAAAATTTATCACCGGCTTTTTTAAAGGGTAGAAATTTATCACCTGCTATTTTAATAGGTAAAAATTTTTCACCGGCTTTTTCAATAGATATAAATTTATCACCGGCTTTTTTAAAAGGTAGAACTCTATCACCGGCTTTTTTAATAGGTATAAATTTATCACCGACTTTTTTAAATGATAATATTCTATCACCGGCTTTTTTAATAGGTAAAAATTTATCACCGGCTTTTTTAAAGGGTAGAAATTTATCACCGGCTTTTTTAAAAGGTACAAATTTATCACCGGCTTTTTTAAAAGGTATAAATTTATCACCGACTTTTTTAAAAGGTAGAATTCTATCACCGGCTTTTTTAATAGGTATAAATTCATCACCGGCTTTTTTAAGAGGTATAAATTTATCACCGACTTTTTTAAAAGGTAGAATTCTATCACCGGCTTTTTTAATAAGTAAAAATTTTTCACCGGCTTTTTCAATAGATATATATTTATCACCGGCTTTTTTAAAAGGTAGAAATTTATCACCGGCTTTTTCAAAAGGTAGAATTCTACCACCGGCTTTTTCAATAGGTATAAATTTATCACCGACTTTTTTAAAAGGTAGAATTCTATCACCGGCTTTTTTAATAGGTATAAATTTATCACCGGCTTTTTTAAAAGGTAAAAATTTATCACCGGCTTTTTTAAAGGGTAGAAATTTATCACCTGCTATTTTAATAGGTAAAAATTTTTCACCGGCTTTTTCAATAGATATAAATTTATCACCGGCTTTTTTAAAAGGTAGAATTCTATCACCGGCTTTTTTAATAGGTAAAAATTTATCACCGGCTTTTTTAAAGGGTAGAAATTTATCACCGGCTTTTTTAAAAGGTACAAATTTATCACCGGCTTTTTTAAAAGGTAAAAATTTATCACCGGCTTTTTTAAAGGGTAGAAATTTATCACCTGCTATTTTAATAGGTAAAAATTTTTCACCGGCTTTTTCAATAGGTATAAATTTATCACCGACTTTTTTAAATGATAATATTCTATCACCGGCTTTTTTAATAGGTAAAAATTTATCACCGGCTTTTTTAAAGGGTAGAAATTTATCACCGGCTTTTTTAAAAGGTACAAATTTATCACCGGCTTTTTTAAAAGGTATAAATTTATCACCGACTTTTTTAAAAGGTAGAATTCTATCACCGGCTTTTTTAATAGGTATAAATTCATCACCGGCTTTTTTAAAAGGTATAAACTTATCACCGACTTTTTTAATAGGTAAAAATTTATCACCGGATTTTTTAAAAGGTAGAAATTTATCACCTGCTATTTTAATAGGTAAAAATTTTTCACCGGCTTTTTTAAGAGGTATAAATTTATCACCGACTTTTTAAAAGGTAGAATTCTATCACCGGCTTTTTTAATAGGTATAAATTTATCACCGGCTTTTTTAAAAGGTAAAAATTTATCACCGGCTTTTTTAAAGGGTAGAAATTTATCACCTGCTATTTTAAAAGGTAAAAATTTTTCACCGGCTTTTTCAATAGATATAAATTTATCACCGGCTTTTTTAAAAGGTAGAAATTTTTCACCGGCTTTTTTAAGAGGTATAAATTTATCACCGACTTTTTTAAAAGGTAGAATTCTATCACCGGCTTTTTTAATAGGTATAAATTTATCACCGGCTTTTGTAAAAGGTAAAAATTTATCACCGGCTTTTTTAAAGGGTAGAAATTTATCACCTGCTATTTTAATAGGTAAAAATTTTTCACCGGCTTTTTCAAAAGATATAAATTTATCACCGGCTTTTTCAATAGGTATAAATTTATCACCGACTTTTTTATAAGGTAGAATTCTATCACCGGCTATTTTAATAGGTATAATTTTATCACCGGCTTTTTTAAAAGGTATAAATTTATCACCGACTTTTTAAAAGGTAGAATTCTATCACCGGCTATTTTAATAGGTATAATATTATCACCGGCTTTTTTAAAAGGTATAAATTTATCACCGACTTTTTAAAAGGTAGAATTCTATTACCGGCTTTTTTAATAGGTAAAAATTTATCACCGGCTTTTTTAAAGGGTGAAAATTTATCACCGGCTTTTTTAAAAAGTATAAATTTATCACCGGCTTTTTTAAAAGGTATAAATTTATCACCGGATTTATTAAAAGGTAGAAATTTATCACCTGCTATTTTAAAAGGTAAAAATTTTTCACCGGCTTTTTTAAAAGGTATAAATTTATCACCGACTTTTTAAAAGGTAGAATTCTATTACCGGCTTTTTTAATAGGTATAAATTTATCACCGACTTTTTTAAAAGGTAGAATTCTATCACCGGCTTTTTCAATAGGTATAAATTTATCACCGACTTTTTTAAAAGGTAGAATTCTATCACCGGCTTTTTCAATAGGTATAAATTTATCACCGACTTTTTTAAAAGGTAAAATTCTATCACCGGCTTTTTTAATAGGTATAAATTTATCACCGGCTTTTTTAAAAGGTATAAATTTTTCACCGACTTATTTAAAAGGTAGAATTTTATCACCGGCTTTTTTAATAGGTATAAATTTATCACCGGCTTTTTTAAAAGGTATAAATTTATCACCGACTTTTTTAAAAAGTAGAATTCTATCACCGGCTTTTTTAATAGGTAAAAATTTATCACCGACTTTTTTAAAAAGTAGAATTCTATCACCGGCTTTTTTAATAGGTATAAATTTATCACCGGCTTTTTTAAAAGGTATAAATTTATCACCGACTTTTTTAATAGGTAAAAATTTATCACCGGATTTTTTAAAAGGTAAAAATTTATCACCTGCTATTTTAATAGGTAAAAATTTTTCACCGGCTTTTTTAAAAGGTATAAATTTATCACCGACTTTTTAAAAGGTAGAATTCTATCACCGGCTTTTTTAATAGGTATAAATTTATCACCGGCTTTTTTAAAAGGTAAAAATTTATCACCGGCTTTTTTAAAGGGTAGAAATTTATCACCTGCTATTTTAATAGGTAAAAATTTTTCACCGGCTTTTTCAGTAGATATAAATTTATCACCGGCTTTTTTAAAAGGTAGAATTCTATCACCGGCTTTTTTAATAGGTAAAAATTTATCACCGACTTTTTTAAATGATAATATTCTATCACCGACTTTTTTAAAAGGTAGAATTCTATCACCGGCTTTTTTAAAAGGTAGAAATTTATCACCGGCTTTTTTAAAAGGTATAAATTTATCACCGGCTTTTTTAAAAGGTATAAATTTATCACCGACTTTTTTAAAAGGTAGAATTCTATCACCGGCTATTTTAATAGGTATAAATTTATCACCGGCTTTTTTAAAAGGTAAGGATTTATCACCGGCTTTTTTAATAGGTAAAAATTTATCACCGGCTTTTTTAAAGGGTAGAAATTTATCACCGGCTTTTTTAAAAAGTATAAATTTATCACCGGCTTTTTTAAAAGGTATAAATTTATCACCGGATTTATTAAAAGGTAGAAATTTATCACCTGCTATTTTAATAGGTAAAAATTTTTCACCGGCTTTTTTAAAAGGTATAAATTTATCACCGACTTTTTAAAAGGTAGAATTCTATCACCGGCTTTTTTAATAGGTATAAATTTATCACCGGCTTTTTTAAAAGGTAAAAATTTTTTCACCGGCCTTTTTAAAGGGTAGAAATTTATCACCTGCTATTTTAATAAGTAAAAATTTTTCACCGGCTTTTTCAATAGATATAAATTTATCACCGGCTTTTTTAAAAGGTAGAAATTTATCACCGGCTTTTTCAAAAGGTAGAATTCTACCACCGGCTTTTTCAATAGGTATAAATTTATCACCGACTTTTTTAAAAGGTAGAATTCTATCACCGGCTTTTTTAATAGGTATAAATTTATCACCGGCTTTTTTAAAAGGTATAAATTTATCACCGGCTTTTTTAAAAGGTAAAAATTTATCACCGGCTTTTTTAAAGGGTAGAAATTTATCACCTGCTATTTTAATAGGTAAAAATTTTTCACCGGCTTTTTCAATAGATATAAATTTATCACCGGCTTTTTTAAAAGGTAGAATTCTATCACCGGCTTTTTTAATAGGTATAAATTTATCACCGACTTTTTTAAATGATAATATTCTATCACCGGCTTTTTTAATAGGTAAAAATTTATCACCGGCTTTTTTAAAGGGTAGAATTCTATCACCGGCTTTTTTAATAGGTATAAATTTATCACCGGCTTTTTTAAAAGGTAAAAATTTATCACCGGCTTTTTTAAAGGGTAGAAATTTATCACCTGCTTTTTTAAAAAGTAAAAATTTTTCACCGGCTTTTTCAATAGATATAAATTTATCACCGGCTTTTTTAAAAGGTAGAATTCTATCACCGGCTTTTTTAATAGGTATAAATTTATCACCGACTTTTTTAAATGATAATATTCTATCACCGGCTTTTTTAATAGGTAAAAATTTATCACCGGCTTTTTTAAAAGGTAGAATTCTATCACCGGCTTTTTTAATAGGTATAAATTTATCACCGACTTTTTTAAATGATAATATTCTATCACCGACTTTTTTAAAAGGTAGAATTCTATCACCGGCTTTTTTAAAAGGTAGAAATTTATCACCGGCTTTTTATAAGGTATAAATTTATCACCGGCTTTTTTAAAAGGTATAAATTTATCACCGACTTTTATAAAAGGTAGAATTCTATCACCGGCTATTTTAATAGGTATAAATTTATCACCGGCTTTTTTAAAAGGTATAAATTTATCACCGACTTTTTAAAAGGTAGAATTCTATTACCGGCTTTTTTAATAGGTAAAAATTTATCACCGGCTTTTTTAAAGGGTAGAAATTTATCACCGGCTTTTTCAAAAAGTATAAATTTATCACCGGCTTTTTTAAAAGGTATAAATTTATCACCGGATTTATTAAAAGGTAGAAATTTATCTCCTGCTATTTTAATAGGTAAAAATTTATCACCGACTTTTTTAAAGGGTAGAATTCTATCCCCGGCTTTTTTAAAAGGTAGAAATTTATCACCGGCTTTTTATAAGGTATAAATTTATCACCGGCTTTTTTAAAAGGTAAAAATTTATCACCGGCTTTTTTAAAGGGTAGAAATTTATCACCTGCTTTTTTAATAAGTAAAAATTTTTCACCGGCTTTTTCAATAGATATAAATTTATCACCGGCTTTTTTAAAAGGTAGAATTCTATCACCGGCTTTTTTAATAGGTATAAATTTATCACCGACTTTTTTAAATGATAATATTCTATCACCGGCTTTTTTAATAGGTAAAAATTTATCACCGGCTTTTTTAAAAGGTAGAATTCTATCACCGGCTTTTTTAATAGGTATAAATTTATCACCGACTTTTTTAAATGATAATATTCTATCACCGACTTTTTTAAAAGGTAGAATTCTATCACCGGCTTTTTTAAAAGGTAGAAATTTATCACCGGCTTTTTATAAGGTATAAATTTATCACCGGCTTTTTTAAAAGGTATAAATTTATCACCGACTTTTTTAAAAGGTAGAATTCTATCACCGGCTATTTTAATAGGTATAAATTTATCACCGGCTTTTTTAAAAGGTATAAATTTATCACCGACTTTTTAAAAGGTAGAATTCTATTACCGGCTTTTATAATAGGTAAAAATTTATCACCGGCTTTTTTAAAGGGTAGAAATTTATCACCGGCTTTTTTAAAAAGTATAAATTTATCACCGGCTTTTTTAAAAGGTATAAATTTATCACCGGATTTATTAAAAGGTAGAAATTTATCTCCTGCTATTTTAAAAGGTAAAAATTTTTCACCGGCTTTTTTAAAAGGTATAAATTTATCACCGACTTTTTAAAAGGTAGAATTCTATTACCGGCTTTTTTAATAGGTAGAAATTTATCACCTGCTATTTTAATAAGTAAAAATTTTTCACCGGCTTTTTCAATAGATATATATTTATCACCGGCTTTTTTAAAAGGTAGAAATTTATCACCGGCTTTTTCAAAAGGTAGAATTCTACCACCGGCTTTTTCAATAGGTATAAATTTATCACCGACTTTTTTAAAAGGTAGAATTCTATCACCGGCTTTTTTAATAGGTATAAATTTATCACCGGCTTTTTTAAAAGGTAAAAATTTATCACCGGCTTTTTTAAAGGGTAGAAATTTATCACCTGCTATTTTAATAGGTAAAAATTTTTCACCGGCTTTTTCAATAGATATAAATTTATCACCGGCTTTTTTAAAAGGTAGAACTCTATCACCGGCTTTTTTAATAGGTATAAATTTATCACCGACTTTTTTAAATGATAATATTCTATCACCGGCTTTTTTAATAGGTAAAAATTTATCACCGGCTTTTTTAAAGGGTAGAAATTTATCACCGGCTTTTTTAAAAGGTACAAATTTATCACCGGCTTTTTTAAAAGGTATAAATTTATCACCGACTTTTTTAAAAGGTAGAATTCTATCACCGGCTTTTTTAATAGGTATAAATTCATCACCGGCTTTTTTAAGAGGTATAAATTTATCACCGACTTTTTTAAAAGGTAGAATTCTATCACCGGCTTTTTTAATAAGTAAAAATTTTTCACCGGCTTTTTCAATAGATATATATTTATCACCGGCTTTTTTAAAAGGTAGAAATTTATCACCGGCTTTTTCAAAAGGTAGAATTCTACCACCGGCTTTTTCAATAGGTATAAATTTATCACCGACTTTTTTAAAAGGTAGAATTCTATCACCGGCTTTTTTAATAGGTATAAATTTATCACCGGCTTTTTTAAAAGGTAAAAATTTATCACCGGCTTTTTTAAAGGGTAGAAATTTATCACCTGCTATTTTAATAGGTAAAAATTTTTCACCGGCTTTTTCAATAGATATAAATTTATCACCGGCTTTTTTAAAAGGTAGAATTCTATCACCGGCTTTTTTAATAGGTAAAAATTTATCACCGGCTTTTTTAAAGGGTAGAAATTTATCACCGGCTTTTTTAAAAGGTACAAATTTATCACCGGCTTTTTTAAAAGGTAAAAATTTATCACCGGCTTTTTTAAAGGGTAGAAATTTATCACCTGCTATTTTAATAGGTAAAAATTTTTCACCGGCTTTTTCAATAGGTATAAATTTATCACCGACTTTTTTAAATGATAATATTCTATCACCGGCTTTTTTAATAGGTAAAAATTTATCACCGGCTTTTTTAAAGGGTAGAAATTTATCACCGGCTTTTTTAAAAGGTACAAATTTATCACCGGCTTTTTTAAAAGGTATAAATTTATCACCGACTTTTTTAAAAGGTAGAATTCTATCACCGGCTTTTTTAATAGGTATAAATTCATCACCGGCTTTTTTAAAAGGTATAAACTTATCACCGACTTTTTTAATAGGTAAAAATTTATCACCGGATTTTTTAAAAGGTAGAAATTTATCACCTGCTATTTTAATAGGTAAAAATTTTTCACCGGCTTTTTTAAGAGGTATAAATTTATCACCGACTTTTTAAAAGGTAGAATTCTATCACCGGCTTTTTTAATAGGTATAAATTTATCACCGGCTTTTTTAAAAGGTAAAAATTTATCACCGGCTTTTTTAAAGGGTAGAAATTTATCACCTGCTATTTTAAAAGGTAAAAATTTTTCACCGGCTTTTTCAATAGATATAAATTTATCACCGGCTTTTTTAAAAGGTAGAAATTTTTCACCGGCTTTTTTAAGAGGTATAAATTTATCACCGACTTTTTTAAAAGGTAGAATTCTATCACCGGCTTTTTTAATAGGTATAAATTTATCACCGGCTTTTGTAAAAGGTAAAAATTTATCACCGGCTTTTTTAAAGGGTAGAAATTTATCACCTGCTATTTTAATAGGTAAAAATTTTTCACCGGCTTTTTCAAAAGATATAAATTTATCACCGGCTTTTTCAATAGGTATAAATTTATCACCGACTTTTTTATAAGGTAGAATTCTATCACCGGCTATTTTAATAGGTATAATTTTATCACCGGCTTTTTTAAAAGGTATAAATTTATCACCGACTTTTTAAAAGGTAGAATTCTATCACCGGCTATTTTAATAGGTATAATATTATCACCGGCTTTTTTAAAAGGTATAAATTTATCACCGACTTTTTAAAAGGTAGAATTCTATTACCGGCTTTTTTAATAGGTAAAAATTTATCACCGGCTTTTTTAAAGGGTGAAAATTTATCACCGGCTTTTTTAAAAAGTATAAATTTATCACCGGCTTTTTTAAAAGGTATAAATTTATCACCGGATTTATTAAAAGGTAGAAATTTATCACCTGCTATTTTAAAAGGTAAAAATTTTTCACCGGCTTTTTTAAAAGGTATAAATTTATCACCGACTTTTTAAAAGGTAGAATTCTATTACCGGCTTTTTTAATAGGTATAAATTTATCACCGGCTTTTTTAAAAGGTAAAAATTTTTTCACCGGCTTTTTTAAAGGGTAGAAATTTATCACCCGCTATTTTAATAAGTAAAAATTTTTCACCGGCTTTTTCAATAGATATATATTTATCACCGGCTTTTTTAAAAGGTAGAAATTTATCACCGGCTTTTTCAAAAGGTAGAATTCTACCACCGGCTTTTTCAATAGGTATAAATTTATCACCGACTTTTTTAAAAGGTAGAATTCTATCACCGGCTTTTTTAATAGGTATAAATTTATCACCGGCTTTTTTAAAAGGTAAAAATTTATCACCGGCTTTTTTAAAGGGTAGAAATTTATCACCTGCTATTTTAATAGGTAAAAATTTTTCACCGGCTTTTTCAATAGATATAAATTTATCACCGGCTTTTTTAAAAGGTAGAATTCTATCACCGGCTTTTTTAATAGGTATAAATTTATCACCGACTTTTTTAAATGATAATATTCTATCACCGGCTTTTTTAATAGGTAAAAATTTATCACCGGCTTTTTTAAAGGGTAGAAATTTATCACCGGCTTTTTTAAAAGGTACAAATTTATCACCGGCTTTTTTAAAAGGTATAAATTTATCACCGACTTTTTTAAAAGGTAGAATTCTATCACCGGCTTTTTTAATAGGTATAAATTCATCACCGGCTTTTTTAAAAGGTATAAATTTATGACCGACTTTTTTAATAGGTAAAAATTTATCACCGGATTTTTTAAAAGGTAGAAATTTATCACCTGCTATTTTAATAGGTAAAAATTTTTCACCGGCTTTTTTAAGAAGTATAAATTTATCACCGACTTTTTAAAAGGTAGAATTCTATCACCGGCTTTTTTAATAGGTATAAATTTATCACCGGCTTTTTTAAAAGGTAAAAATTTATCACCGGCTTTTTTAAAGGGTAGAAATTTATCACCTGCTATTTTAAAAGGTAAAAATTTTTCACCGGCTTTTTCAATAGATATAAATTTATCACCGGCTTTTTTAAAAGGTAGAAATTTATCACCGGCTTTTTCAAAAGGTAGAATTCTATCACCGGCTTTTTCAATAGGTATAAATTTATCACCGACTTTTTTAAAAGGTAGAATTCTATCACCGGCTTTTTTAATAGGTATAAATTTATCACCGGCTTTTGTAAAAGGTAAAAATTTATCACCGGCTTTTTTAAAGGGTAGAAATTTATCACCTGCTATTTTAATAGGTAAAAATTTTTCACCGGCTTTTTCAAAAGATATAAATTTATCACCGGCTTTTTTAAAAGGTAGAATTCTATCACCGGCTTTTTTAAAAGGTAGAAATTTATCACCGGCTTTTTTAAAAGGTATAAATTTATCACCGGCTTTTTTAAAAGGTATAAATTTATCACCGACTTTTTTAAAAGGTAGAATTCTATCACCGGCTATTTTAATAGGTATAAATTTATCACCGGCTTTTTTAAAAGGTATAAATTTATCACCGACTTTTTTAAAAGGTAGAATTCTATCACCGGCTATTTTAATAGGTATAAATTTATCACCGGCTTTTTTAAAAGGTATAAATTTATCACCGACTTTTTTAAAAGGTAGAAATTTATCACCGGCTTTTTTAAAAGGTATAAATTTATCACCGGCTTTTTTAAAAGGTATAAATTTATCACCGACTTTTTTAAAAGGTAGAATTCTATCACCGGCTTTTTTAATAGGTAAAAATTTATCACCGGCTTTTTTAAAGGGTAGAAATTTATCACCGGCTTTTTTAATAGGTATAAATTTATCACCGGCTTTTTTAATAGGTAAAAATTTATCACCGGCTTTTTTAAAAGGTAGAAATTTATCACCTGCTATTTTAATAGGTAAAAATTTTTCACCGGCTTTTTTAAAAGGTATAAATTTATGACCGACTTTTTTAATAGGTAAAAATTTATCACCGGATTTTTTAAAAGGTAGAAATTTATCACCTGCTATTTTAATAGGTAAAAATTTTTCACCGGCTTTTTTAAGAGGTACAAAATTATCACCGACTTTTTAAAAGGTAGAATTCTATCACCGGCTTTTTTAATAGGTATAAATTTATCACCGGCTTTTTTAAAAGGTAAAAATTTATCACCGGCTTTTTTAAAGGGTAGAAATTTATCACCTGCTATTTTAAAAGGTAAAAATTTTTCACCGGCTTTTTCAATAGATATAAATTTATCACCGGCTTTTTTAAAAGGTAGAAATTTATCACCGGCTTTTTCAAAAGGTAGAATTCTATCACCGGCTTTTTCAATAGGTATAAATTTATCACCGACTTTTTTAAAAGGTAGAATTCTATCACCGGCTTTTTTAATAGGTATAAATTTATCACCGGCTTTTGTAAAAGGTAAAAATTTATCACCGGCTTTTTTAAAGGGTAGAAATTTATCACCTGCTATTTTAATAGGTAAAAATTTTTCACCGGCTTTTTCAAAAGATATAAATTTATCACCGGCTTTTTTAAAAGGTAGAATTCTATCACCGGCTTTTTTAAAAGGTAGAAATTTATCACCGGCTTTTTTAAAAGGTATAAATTTATCACCGGCTTTTTTAAAAGGTATAAATTTATCACCGACTTTTTTAAAAGGTAGAATTCTATCACCGGCTATTTTAATAGGTATAAATTTATCACCGGCTTTTTTAAAAGGTATAAATTTATCACCGACTTTTTTAAAAGGTAGAATTCTATCACCGGCTATTTTAATAGGTATAAATTTATCACCGGCTTTTTTAAAAGGTATAAATTTATCACCGGCTTTTTTAAAAGGTATAAATTTATCACCGACTTTTTTAAAAGGTAGAATTCTATCACCGGCTTTTTTAATAGGTAAAAATTTATCACCGGCTTTTTTAAAGGGTAGAAATTTATCACCGGCTTTTTTAAAAGGTATAAATTTATCACCGGCTTTTTTAATAGGTAAAAATTTATCACCGGCTTTTTTAAAAGGTAGAAATTTATCACCTGCTATTTTAATAGGTAAAAATTTTTCACCGGCTTTTTTAAAAGGTATAAATTTATCACCGACTTTTTTAAAAGGTAGAATTCTATCACCGGCTTTTTTAATAGGTATAAATTTATCACCGGCTTTTTTAAAAGGTAAGAATTTATCACCGGCTTTTTTAATAGGTAAAAATTTATCACCGGCTTTTTTAAAGGGTAGAATTTTATCACCTGCTATTTTAATAGGTAAAAATTTTTCACCGGCTTTTTCAATAGATATAAATTTATCACCGGCTTTTTTAAAAGGTAGAAATTTATCACCGGTTTTTTCAAAAGGTAGAATTCTATCACCGGCTTTTTCAATAGGTATAAATTTATCACCGACTTTTTTAAAAGGTAGAATTCTATCACCGGCTTTTTCAATAGGTATAAATTTATCACCGACTTTTTTAAAAGGTAAAATTCTATCACCGGCTTTTGTAATAGGTATAAAATTATCACCGGCTTTTTTAAAAGGTATAAATTTATCACCGACTTTTTTAAAAGGTAGAAATTTATCACCGGCTTTTTTAAAAGGTATAAATTTATCACCGGCTTTTTTAAAAGGTATAAATTTATCACCGACTTTTTTAAAAGGTAGAATTCTATCACCGGCTTTTTTAATAGGTAAAAATTTATCACCGGCTTTTTTAAAGGGTAGAAATTTATCACCGGCTTTTTTAAAAGGTATAAATTTATCACCGGTTTTTTTAATAGGTAAAAATTTATCACCGGCTTTTTTAAAAGGTAGAAATTTATCACCTGCTATTTTAATAGGTAAAAATTTTTCACCGGCTTTTTTAAAAGGTATAAATTTATCACCGACTTTTTTAAAAGGTAGAGTTCTATCACCGGCTTTTTTAATAGGTATAAATTTATCACCGGCTTTTTTAAAAGGTAAGAATTTATCACCGGCTTTTTTAATAGGTAAAAATTTATCACCGGCTTTTTTAAAGGGTAGAATTTTATCACCTGCTATTTTAATAGGTAAAAATTTTTCACCGGCTTTTTCAATAGATATAAATTTATCACCGGCTTTTTTAAAAGGTAGAAATTTATCACCGGTTTTTTCAAAAGGTAGAATTCTATCACCGGCTTTTTCAATAGGTATAAATTTATCACCGACTTTTTTAAAAGGTAGAATTCTATCACCGGCTTTTTCAATAGGTATAAATTTATCACCGACTTTTTTAAAAGGTAAAATTCTATCACCGGCTTTTTTAATAGGTATAAAATTATCACCGGCTTTTTCAATAGGTATAAATTTAACACCGACTTTTTTAAAAGGTAGAATTCTATCACCGGCTTTTTTAATAGGTATAAATTTATCACCGGCTTTTTTAAAAGGTATAAATTTATCACCGACTTTTTTAATAGGTAAAAATTTATCACCGGATTTTTTAAAAGGTAAAAATTTATCCCCTGCTATTTTAATAGGTAAAAATTTTTCACCGGCTTTTTTAAAAGGTATAAATTTATCACCGACTTTTTAAAAGGTAGAGTTTTATCACCGGCTTTTTTAATAGGTATAAATTTATCACCGGCTTTTTTAAAAGGTAAAAATTTATCACCGGCTTTTTTAAAGGGTAGAAAGTTATCACCTGCTATTTTAATAGGTAAAAATTTTTCACCGGCTTTTTCAGTAGATATAAATTTATCACCGGCTTTTTTAAAAGGTAGAATTCTATCACCGGCTTTTTTAATAGGTATAAATTTATCACCGACTTTTTTAAATGATAATATTCTATCACCGACTTTTTTAAAAGGTAGAATTCTATCACCGGCTTTTTTAAAAGGTAGAAATTTATCACCGGCTTTTTTAAAAGGTATAAATTTATCACCGGCTTTTTTAAAAGGTATAAATTTATCACCGACTTTTTTTAAAAGGTAGAATTCTGGCACCGGCTATTTTAATAGGTATAAATTTATCACCGGCTTTTTTAAAAGGTAAGGGTTTATCACCGGCTTTTGTAATAGGTAAAAATTTATCACCGGCTTTTTTAAAGGGTAGAAATTTATCACCGGCTTTTTTAAAAGGTATAAATTTATCACCGGCTTTTTTAAAAGGTATAAATTTATCACCGACTTTTTTAAAAGGTAGAATTCTATCACCGGCTTTTTTAATAGGTATAAATTTATCACCGGCTTTTTTAAAAGGTAAAAATTTATCACCGGCTTTTTTAAAGGGTAGAAATTTATCACCTGCTATTTTAAAAGGTAAAAATTTTTCACCGGCTTTTTCAATAGATATAAATTTATCACCGGCTTTTTTAAAAGGTAGAAATTTATCACCGGCTTTTTCAAAAGGTAGAATTCTATCACCGGCTTTTTCAATAGGTATAAATTTATCACCGACTTTTTTAAAAGGTAGAATTCTATCACCGGCTTTTTTAATAGGTATAAATTTATCACCGGCTTTTGTAAAAGGTAAAAATTTATCACCGGCTTTTTTAAAGGGTAGAAATTTATCACCTGCTATTTTAATAGGTAAAAATTTTTCACCGGCTTTTTCAAAAGATATAAATTTATCACCGGCTTTTTTAAAAGGTAGAATTCTATCACCGGCTTTTTTAAAAGGTAGAAATTTATCACCGGCTTTTTTAAAAGGTATAAATTTATCACCGGCTTTTTTAAAAGGTATAAATTTATCACCGACTTTTTTAAAAGGTAGAATTCTATCACCGGCTATTTTAATAGGTATAAATTTATCACCGGCTTTTTTAAAAGGTATAAATTTATCACCGACTTTTTTAAAAGGTAGAATTCTATCACCGGCTATTTTAATAGGTATAAATTTATCACCGGCTTTTTTAAAAGGTATAAATTTATCACCGGCTTTTTTAAAAGGTATAAATTTATCACCGACTTTTTTAAAAGGTAGAATTCTATCACCGGCTTTTTTAATAGGTAAAAATTTATCACCGGCTTTTTTAAAGGGTAGAAATTTATCACCGGCTTTTTTAAAAGGTATAAATTTATCACCGGCTTTTTTAATAGGTAAAAATTTATCACCGGCTTTTTTAAAAGGTAGAAATTTATCACCTGCTATTTTAATAGGTAAAAATTTTTCACCGGCTTTTTTAAAAGGTATAAATTTATCACCGACTTTTTTAAAAGGTAGAATTCTATCACCGGCTTTTTTAATAGGTATAAATTTATCACCGGCTTTTTTAAAAGGTAAGAATTTATCACCGGCTTTTTTAATAGGTAAAAATTTATCACCGGCTTTTTTAAAGGGTAGAATTTTATCACCTGCTATTTTAATAGGTAAAAATTTTTCACCGGCTTTTTCAATAGATATAAATTTATCACCGGCTTTTTTAAAAGGTAGAAATTTATCACCGGTTTTTTCAAAAGGTAGAATTCTATCACCGGCTTTTTCAATAGGTATAAATTTATCACCGACTTTTTTAAAAGGTAGAATTCTATCACCGGCTTTTTCAATAGGTATAAATTTATCACCGACTTTTTTAAAAGGTAAAATTCTATCACCGGCTTTTGTAATAGGTATAAAATTATCACCGGCTTTTTTAAAAGGTATAAATTTATCACCGACTTTTTTAAAAGGTAGAAATTTATCACCGGCTTTTTTAAAAGGTATAAATTTATCACCGGCTTTTTTAAAAGGTATAAATTTATCACCGACTTTTTTAAAAGGTAGAATTCTATCACCGGCTTTTTTAATAGGTAAAAATTTATCACCGGCTTTTTTAAAGGGTAGAAATTTATCACCGGCTTTTTTAAAAGGTATAAATTTATCACCGGCTTTTTTAATAGGTAAAAATTTATCACCGGCTTTTTTAAAAGGTAGAAATTTATCACCTGCTATTTTAATAGGTAAAAATTTTTCACCGGCTTTTTTAAAAGGTATAAATTTATCACCGACTTTTTTAAAAGGTAGAGTTCTATCACCGGCTTTTTTAATAGGTATAAATTTATCACCGGCTTTTTTAAAAGGTAAGAATTTATCACCGGCTTTTTTAATAGGTAAAAATTTATCACCGGCTTTTTTAAAGGGTAGAATTTTATCACCTGCTATTTTAATAGGTAAAAATTTTTCACCGGCTTTTTCAATAGATATAAATTTATCACCGGCTTTTTTAAAAGGTAGAAATTTATCACCGGTTTTTTCAAAAGGTAGAATTCTATCACCGGCTTTTTCAATAGGTATAAATTTATCACCGACTTTTTTAAAAGGTAGAATTCTATCACCGGCTTTTTCAATAGGTATAAATTTATCACCGACTTTTTTAAAAGGTAAAATTCTATCACCGGCTTTTTTAATAGGTATAAAATTATCACCGGCTTTTTCAATAGGTATAAATTTAACACCGACTTTTTTAAAAGGTAGAATTCTATCACCGGCTTTTTTAATAGGTATAAATTTATCACCGGCTTTTTTAAAAGGTATAAATTTATCACCGACTTTTTTAATAGGTAAAAATTTATCACCGGATTTTTTAAAAGGTAAAAATTTATCCCCTGCTATTTTAATAGGTAAAAATTTTTCACCGGCTTTTTTAAAAGGTATAAATTTATCACCGACTTTTTAAAAGGTAGAGTTTTATCACCGGCTTTTTTAATAGGTATAAATTTATCACCGGCTTTTTTAAAAGGTAAAAATTTATCACCGGCTTTTTTAAAGGGTAGAAAGTTATCACCTGCTATTTTAATAGGTAAAAATTTTTCACCGGCTTTTTCAGTAGATATAAATTTATCACCGGCTTTTTTAAAAGGTAGAATTCTATCACCGGCTTTTTTAATAGGTATAAATTTATCACCGACTTTTTTAAATGATAATATTCTATCACCGACTTTTTTAAAAGGTAGAATTCTATCACCGGCTTTTTTAAAAGGTAGAAATTTATCACCGGCTTTTTTAAAAGGTATAAATTTATCACCGGCTTTTTTAAAAGGTATAAATTTATCACCGACTTTTTTTAAAAGGTAGAATTCTGGCACCGGCTATTTTAATAGGTATAAATTTATCACCGGCTTTTTTAAAAGGTAAGGGTTTATCACCGGCTTTTGTAATAGGTAAAAATTTATCACCGGCTTTTTTAAAGGGTAGAAATTTATCACCGGCTTTTTTAAAAGGTATAAATTTATCACCGGCTTTTTTAAAAGGTATAAATTTATCACCGACTTTTTTAAAAGGTAGAATTCTATCACCGGCTTTTTTAATAGGTATAAATTTATCACCGACTTTTTAAAAGGTAGAATTCTATCACCGGCTTTTTTAATAGGTATAAATTTATCACCGGCTTTTTTAAAAGGTAAAAATTTATCACCGGCTTTTTTAAAGGGTAGAAATTTATCACCTGCTATTTTAATAGGTAAAAATTTTTCACCGGCTTTTTCAATAGAAATAAATTTATCACCGGCTTTTTTAAAAGGTAGAAATTTATCACCGGCTTTTTCAAAAGGTAGAATTTTATCACCGGCTTTTTCAATAGGTATAAATTTATCACCGACTTTTTTAAAAGGTAGAATTCTATCACCGGCTTTTTTAATAGGTAAAATTTTATCACCGGCTTTTTTAAAGGGTATAAATTTATCACCGGCTTTTTTAAAAGGTATAAATTCATCACCGGCTTTTTTAATAGGTAAAAATTTATCACCGGCTTTTTTAAAAGGTAGAAATTTATCACCTGCTATTTTAATAGGTAAAAATTTTTCACCGGCTTTTTTAAAAGGTATAAATTTATCACCGACTTTTTTAAAAGGTAGAATTCTATCACCGGCTTTTTTAATAGGTATAAATTTATCACCGACTTTTTTAAATGATAATATTCTATCACCGACTTTTTTAAAAGGTAGAATTCTATCACCGGCTTTTTTAAAAGGTTGAAATTTATCACCGGCTTTTTTAAAAAGTATAAATTTATCACCGGTTTTTTTAAAAGGTATAAATTTATCACCGACTTTTTTAAAAGGTAGAATTCTATCACCGGCTATTTTAATAGGTATAAATTTATCACCGGCTTTTTTTAAAGGTAAGGATTTATCACCGGCTTTTTTAATAGGTAAAAATTTATCACCGGCTTTTTTAAAGGGTAGAAATTTATCACCGGCTTATTTAAAAGGTATAAATTTATCACCGGCTTTTTTAATAGGTAAAAATTTATCACCGGCTTTTTTAAAAGGTAGAAATTTATCACCTGCTATTTTAATAGGTAAAAATTTTTCACCGGCTTTTTTAAAAGGTAGAATTCTATCACCGGCTTTTTCAATAGGTATAAATTTATCACCGGCTTTTTTAAAAGGTATAAATTTATCACCTGCTATTTTAATAGGTAAAAATTTTTCACCGGCTTTTTTAAAAGGTATAAATTTATCACCGACTTTTTTAAAAGGTAGAATTCTATCACCGGCTTTTTCAATAGGTATAAATTTATCACCGACTTTTTTAAAAGGTAAAATTCTATCACCGGCTTTTTTAATAGGTATAAATTTATCATCGGCTTTTTTAAAAGGTATAAATTTTTCACCGACTTTTTTAAAAGGTAGAAATTTATCACCGGCTTATTTAATAGGTATAAATTTATCACCGGCTTTTTTAAAAGGTATAAATTTATCACCGACTTTTTTAAAAAGTAGAATTCTATCACCGGCTTTTTTAATAGGTATAAATTTATCACCGGCTTTGTTAAAAGGTATAAATTTGTCACCGACTTTTTTAATAGGTAAAAATTTATCACCGGATTTTTTAAAAGGTAAAAATTTATCACCTGCTATTTTAATAGGTAAAAATTTTTCACCGGCTTTTTTAAAAGGTATAAATTTATCACCGACTTTTTAAAAGGTAGAATTCTATCACCGGCTTTTTTAATAGGTATAAATTTATCACCGGCTTTTTTAAAAGGTAAAAATTTATCACCGGCTTTTTTAAAGGGTAGAAATTTATCACCTGCTATTTTAATAGGTAAAAATTTTTCACCGGCTTTTTCAGTAGATATAAATTTATCACCGGCTTTTTTAAAAGGTAGAATTCTATCACCGGCTTTTTTAATAGGTATAAATTTATCACCGACTTTTTTAAATGATAATATTCTATCACCGACTTTTTTAAAAGGTAGAATTCTATCACCGGCTTTTTTAAAAGGTATAAATTTATCACCGACTTTTTTAAAAGGTAGAATTCTATCACCGGCTATTTTAATAGGTATAAATTTATCACCGGCTTTTTTAAAAGGTATAAATTTATCACCGGATTTATTAAAAGGTAGAAATTTATCACCTGCTATTTTAATAGGTAAAAATTTTTCACCGGCTTTTTTAAAAGGTATAAATTTATCACCGACTTTTTAAAAGGTAGAATTCTATCACCGGCTTTTTTAATAGGTATAAATTTATCACCGGCTTTTTTAAAAGGTAAAAATTTTTTCACCGGCTTTTTTAAAGGGTAGAAATTTATCACCTGCTATTTTAATAAGTAAAAATTTTTCACCGGCTTTTTCAATAGATATAAATTTATCACCGGCTTTTTTAAAAGGTAGAAATTTATCACCGGCTTTTTCAAAAGGTAGAATTCTACCACCGGCTTTTTCAATAGGTATAAATTTATCACCGACTTTTTTAAAAGGTAGAATTCTATCACCGGCTTTTTTAATAGGTATAAATTTATCACCGGCTTTTTTAAAAGGTAAAAATTTATCACCGGCTTTTTTAAAGGGTAGAAATTTATCACCTGCTATTTTAATAGGTAAAAATTTTTCACCGGCTTTTTCAATAGATATAAATTTATCACCGGCTTTTTTAAAAGGTAGAATTCTATCACCGGCTTTTTTAATAGGTATAAATTTATCACCGACTTTTTTAAATGATAATATTCTATCACCGGCTTTTTTAATAGGTAAAAATTTATCACCGGCTTTTTTAAAGGGTAGAAATTTATCACCGGCTTTTTTAAAAGGTACAAATTTATCACCGGCTTTTTCAAAAGGTAGAATTTTATCACCGGCTTTTTCAATAGGTATAAATTTATCACCGACTTTTTTAAAAGGTAGAATTCTATCACCGGCTTTTTTAATAGGTAAGAATTTATCACCGGCTATTTTAATAGGTAAAAATTTATCACCGGCTTTTTTAAAGGGTATAAATTTATCACCGGCTTTTTTAAAAGGTATAAATTCATCACCGGCTTTTTTAATAGGTAAAAATTTATCACCGGCTTTTTTAAAAGGTAGAAATTTATCACCTGCTATTTTAATAGGTAAAAATTTTTCACCGGCTTTTTTAAAAGGTATAAATTTATCACCGACTTTTTTAAAAGGTAGAATTCTATCACCGGCTTTTTTAATAGGTATAAATTTATCACCGACTTTTTTAAATGATAATATTCTATCACCGACATTTTTAAAAGGTAGAATTCTATCACCGGCTTTTTTAAAAGGTTGAAATTTGTCACCGGCTTTTTTAAAAAGTATAAATTTATCACCGGCTTTTTTAAAAGGTATAAATTTATCACCGACTTTTTTAAAAGGTAGAATTCTATCACCGGCTATTTTAATAGGTATAAATTTATCACCGGCTTTTTTAAAAGGTAAGGATTTATCACCGGCTTTTTTAATAGGTAAAAATTTATCACCGGCTTTTTTAAAGGGTAGAATATTATCACCGGCTTTTTTAAAAGGTATAAATTTATCACCGGCTTTTTTAATAGGTAAAAATTTATCACCGGCTTTTTTAAAAGGTAGAAATTTATCACCTGCTATTTTAATAGGTAAAAATTTTTCACCGGCTTTTTTAAAAGGTATAAATTTATCACCGACTTTTTTAAAAGGTAGAATTCTATTACCGGCTTTTTTAATAGGTATAAATTTATCACCGGCTTTTTTAAAAGGTAAGAATTTATCACCGGCTTTTTTAATAGGTAAAAATTTATCACCGGCTTTTTTAAAGGGTGGAAATTTATCACCTGCTATTTTAAAAGGTAAAAATTTTTCACCGGCTTTTTCAATAGATATAAATTTATCACCGGCTTATTTAAAAGGTAGAAATTTATCACCGGCTTTTTCAAAAGGTAGAATTCTATCACCGGCTTTTTCAATAGGTATAAATTTATCACCGACTTTTTTAAAAGGTTAAATTCTATCACCGGCTTTTTTAATAGGTAGAAATTTATCACCGGCTTTTTTAATAGGTATAAATTTATCACCGGCTTTTTTAAAAGGTATAAATTTATCACCGACTTTTTTAAAAAGTAGAATTCTATCACCGGCTTTTTTAATAGGTATAAATTTATCACCGGCTTTTTTAAAAGGTATAAATTTGTCACCGACTTTTTTAATAGGTAAAAATTTATCACCGGATTTTTTAAAAGGTAAAAATTTATCACCTGCTTATTTATTAGGTAAAAATTTTTCACCGGCTTTTTTAAAAGGTATAAATTTATCACCGACTTTTTAAAAGGTAGAATTCTATCACCGGCTTTTTTAATAGGTATAAATTTATCACCGGCTTTTTTAAAAGGTAAAAATTTATCACCGGCTTTTTTAAAGGGTAGAAATTTATCACCTGCTATTTTAATAGGTAAAAATTTTTCACCGGCTTTTTCAGTAGATATAAATTTATCACCGGCTTTTTTAAAAGGTAGAATTCTATCACCGGCTTTTTTAACAGGTATAAATTTATCACCGACTTTTTTAAATGATAATATTCTATCACCGACTTTTTTAAAAGGTAGAATTCTATCACCGGCTTTTTTAAAAGGTATAAATTTATCACCGGCTTTTTTAAAAGGTATAAATTTATCACCGGCTTTTTTAAAAGGTATAAATTTATCACCGACTTTTTTAAAAGGTAGAATTCTATCACCGGCTATTTTAATAGGTATAAATTTATCACCGGCTTTTTTAAAAGGTAAAAAATTTTTCACCGGCTTTTTTAAAGGGTAGAAATTTATCACCTGCTATTTTAATAAGTAAAAATTTTTCACCGGCTTTTTCAATAGATATAAATTTATCACCGGCTTTTTTAAAAAGTAGAAATTTATCACCGGCTTTTTCAAAAGGTAGAATTCTACCACCGGCTTTTTCAATAGGTATAAATTTATCACCGACTTTTTTAAAAGGTAGAATTCTATCACCGGCTTTTTTAATAGGTATAAATTCATCACCGGCTTTTTTAAAAGGTATAAATTTATCACCGACTTTTTAAAAGGTAGAATTCTATCACCGGCTTTTTTAATAGGTATAAATTTATCACCGGCTTTTTTAAAAGGTAAAAAATTTTTCACCGGCTTTTTTAAAGGGTAGAAATTTATCACCTGCTATTTTAATAAGTAAAAATTTTTCACCGGCTTTTTCAATAGATATAAATTTATCACCGGCTTTTTTAAAAAGTAGAAATTTATCACCGGCTTTTTCAAAAGGTAGAATTCTACCACCGGCTTTTTCAATAGGTATAAATTTATCACCGACTTTTTTAAAAGGTAGAATTCTATCACCGGCTTTTTTAATAGGTATAAATTCATCACCGGCTTTTTTAAAAGGTATAAATTTATCACCGACTTTTTTAATAGGTAAAAATTTATCACCGGATTTTTTAAAAGGTAGAAATTTATCACCTGCTATTTTAATAGGTAAAAATTTTTCACCGGCTTTTTTAAGAGGTATAAATTTATCACCGACTTTTTTAAAAGGTAGAATTCTATCACCGGCTTTTTTAATAGGTATAAATTCATCACCGGCTTTTTTAAAAGGTATAAATTTATCACCGACTTTTTTAATAGGTAAAAATTTATCACCGGATTTTTTAAAAGGTAGAAATTTATCACCTGCTATTTTAATAGGTAAAAATTTTTCACCGGCTTTTTTAAGAGGTATAAATTTATCACCGACTTTTTAAAAGGTAGAATTCTATCACCGGCTTTTTTAATAGGTATAAATTTATCACCGGCTTTTTTAAAAGGTAAAAATTTATCACCGGCTTTTTTAAAGGGTAAAAATTTATCACCTGCTTTTTTAAAAGGTAAAAATTTTTCACCGGCTTTTTCAATAGATATAAATTTATCACCGGCTTTTTTAAAAGGTAGAATTCTATCACCGGCTTTTTTAATAGGTATAAATTTATCACCGACTTTTTTAAATGATAATATTCTATCACCGGCTTTTTTAATAGGTAAAAATTTATCACCGGCTTTTTTAAAGGGTAGAAATTTATCACCGGCTTTTTTAAAAGGTACAAATTTATCACCGGCTTTTTTAAAAGGTATAAATTTATCACCGACTTTTTTAAAAGGTAGAATTCTATCACCGGCTTTTTTAATAGGTATAAATTCATCACCGGCTTTTTTAAAAGGTATAAATTTATCACCGACTTTTTTAATAGGTAAAAATTTATCACCGGATTTTTTAAAAGGTAGAAATTTATCACCTGCTATTTTAATAGGTAAAAATTTTTCACCGGCTTTTTTAAGAGGTATAAATTTATCACCGACTTTTTAAAAGGTAGAATTCTATCACCGGCTTTTTTAATAGGTATAAATTTATCACCGGCTTTTTTAAAAGGTAAAAATTTATCACCGGCTTTTTTAAAGGGTAAAAATTTATCACCTGCTATTTTAAAAGGTAAAAATTTTTCACCGGCTTTTTCAATAGATATAAATTTATCACCGGCTTTTTTAAAAGGTAGAAATTTATCACCGGCTTTTTCAAAAGGTAGAATTCTATCACCGGCTTTTTCAATAGGTATAAATTTATCACCGACTTTTTTAAAAGGTAGAATTCTATCACCGGCTTTTTTAATAGGTATAAATTTATCACCGGCTTTTTTAAAAGGTAAAAATTTATCACCGGCTTTTTTAAAGGGTAGAAATTTATCACCTGCTATTTTAATAGGTAAAAATTTTTCACCGGCTTTTTCAATAGATAAAAATTTATCACCGGCTTTTTTAAAAGGTAGAATTCTATCACCGGCTTTTTTAATAGGTATAAATTTATCACCGACTTTTTTAAATGATAATATTCTATCACCGGCTTTTTTAATAGGTAAAAATTTATCACCGGCTTTTTTAAAGGGTAGAAATTTATCACCGGCTTTTTTAAAAGGTACAAATTTATCACCGGCTTTTTCAAAAGGTAGAATTTTATCACCGGCTTTTTCAATAGGTATAAATTTATCACCGACTTTTTTAAAAGGTAGAATTCTATCACCGGCTTTTTTAATAGGTAAGAATTTATCACCGGCTATTTTAATAGGTAAAAATTTATCACCGGCTTTTTTAAAGGGTATAAATTTATCACCGGCTTTTTTAAAAGGTATAAATTCATCACCGGCTTTTTTAATAGGTAAAAATTTATCACCGGCTTTTTTAAAAGGTAGAAATTTATCACCTGCTATTTTAATAGGTAAAAATTTTTCACCGGCTTTTTTAAAAGGTATAAATTTATCACCGACTTTTTTAAAAGGTAGAATTCTATCACCGGCTTTTTTAATAGGTATAAATTTATCACCGACTTTTTTAAATGATAATATTCTATCACCGACTTTTTTAAAAGGTAGAATTCTATCACCGGCTTTTTTAAAAGGTTGAAATTTGTCACCGGCTTTTTTAAAAAGTATAAATTTATTACCGGCTTTTTTAAAAGGTATAAATTTATCACCGACTTTTTTAAAAGGTAGAATTCTATCACCGGCTATTTTAATAGGTATAAATTTATCACCGGCTTTTTTAAAAGGTAAGGATTTATCACCGGCTTTTTTAATAGGTAAAAATTTATCACCGGCTTTTTTAAAGGGTAGAATATTATCACCGGCTTTTTTAAAAGGTATAAATTTATCACCGGCTTTTTTAATAGGTAAAAATTTATCACCGGCTTTTTTAAAAGGTAGAAATTTATCACCTGCTATTTTAATAGGTAAAAATTTTTCACCGGCTTTTTTAAAAGGTATAAATTTATCACCGACTTTTTTAAAAGGTAGAATTCTATTACCGGCTTTTTTAATAGGTATAAATTTATCACCGGCTTTTTTAAAAGGTAAGAATTTATCACCGGCTTTTTTAATAGGTAAAAATTTATCACCGGCTTTTTTAAAGGGTGGAAATTTATCACCTGCTATTTTAAAAGGTAAAAATTTTTCACCGGCTTTTTCAATAGATATAAATTTATCACCGGCTTATTTAAAAGGTAGAAATTTATCACCGGCTTTTTCAAAAGGTAGAATTCTATCACCGGCTTTTTCAATAGGTATAAATTTATCACCGACTTTTTTAAAAGGTTAAATTCTATCACCGGCTTTTTTAATAGGTATAAATTTATCATCGGCTTTTTTAAAAGGTATAAATTTTTCACCGACTTTTTTAAAAGGTAGAAATTTATCACCGGCTTTTTTAATAGGTATAAATTTATCACCGGCTTTTTTAAAAGGTATAAATTTATCACCGACTTTTTTAAAAAGTAGAATTCTATCACCGGCTTTTTTAATAGGTATAAATTTATCACCGGCTTTTTTAAAAGGTATAAATTTGTCACCGACTTTTTTAATAGGTAAAAATTTATCACCGGATTTTTTAAAAGGTAAAAATTTATCACCTGCTTATTTATTAGGTAAAAATTTTTCACCGGCTTTTTTAAAAGGTATAAATTTATCACCGACTTTTTAAAAGGTAGAATTCTATCACCGGCTTTTTTAATAGGTATAAATTTATCACCGGCTTTTTTAAAAGGTAAAAATTTATCACCGGCTTTTTTAAAGGGTATAAATTTATCACCTGCTATTTTAATAGGTAAAAATTTTTCACCGGCTTTTTCAGTAGATATAAATTTATCACCGGCTTTTTTAAAAGGTAGAATTCTATCACCGGCTTTTTTAACAGGTATAAATTTATCACCGACTTTTTTAAATGATAATATTCTATCACCGACTTTTTTAAAAGGTAGAATTCTATCACCGGCTTTTTTAAAAGGTATAAATTTATCACCGGCTTTTTTAAAAGGTATAAATTTATCACCGGCTTTTTTAAAAGGTATAAATTTATCACCGACTTTTTTAAAAGGTAGAATTCTATCACCGGCTATTTTAATAGGTATAAATTTATCACCGGCTTTTTTAAAAGGTATAAATTTATCACCGGATTTATTAAAAGGTAGAAATTTATCACCTGCTATTTTAATAGGTAAAAATTTTTCACCGGCTTTTTTAAAAGGTATAAATTTATCACCGACTTTTTAAAAGGTAGAATTCTATCACCGGCTTTTTTAATAGGTATAAATTTATCACCGGCTTTTTTAAAAGGTAAAAAATTTTTCACCGGCTTTTTTAAAGGGTAGAAATTTATCACCTGCTATTTTAATAAGTAAAAATTTTTCACCGGCTTTTTCAATAGATATAAATTTATCACCGGCTTTTTTAAAAAGTAGAAATTTATCACCGGCTTTTTCAAAAGGTAGAATTCTACCACCGGCTTTTTCAATAGGTATAAATTTATCACCGACTTTTTTAAAAGGTAGAATTCTATCACCGGCTTTTTTAATAGGTATAAATTCATCACCGGCTTTTTTAAAAGGTATAAATTTATCACCGACTTTTTTAATAGGTAAAAATTTATCACCGGATTTTTTAAAAGGTAGAAATTTATCACCTGCTATTTTAATAGGTAAAAATTTTTCACCGGCTTTTTTAAGAGGTATAAATTTATCACCGACTTTTTAAAAGGTAGAATTCTATCACCGGCTTTTTTAATAGGTATAAATTTATCACCGGCTTTTTTAAAAGGTAAAAATTTATCACCGGCTTTTTTAAAGGGTAAAAATTTATCACCGGATTTATTAAAAGGTAGAAATTTATCACCTGCTATTTTAATAGGTAAAAATTTTTCACCGGCTTTTTTAAAAGGTATAAATTTATCACCGACTTTTTAAAAGGTAGAATTCTATCACCGGCTTTTTTAATAGGTATAAATTTATCACCGGCTTTTTTAAAAGGTAAAAAATTTTTCACCGGCTTTTTTAAAGGGTAGAAATTTATCACCTGCTATTTTAATAAGTAAAAATTTTTCACCGGCTTTTTCAATAGATATAAATTTATCACCGGCTTTTTTAAAAAGTAGAAATTTATCACCGGCTTTTTCAAAAGGTAGAATTCTACCACCGGCTTTTTCAATAGGTATAAATTTATCACCGACTTTTTTAAAAGGTAGAATTCTATCACCGGCTTTTTTAATAGGTATAAATTCATCACCGGCTTTTTTAAAAGGTATAAATTTATCACCGACTTTTTTAATAGGTAAAAATTTATCACCGGATTTTTTAAAAGGTAGAAATTTATCACCTGCTATTTTAATAGGTAAAAATTTTTCACCGGCTTTTTTAAGAGGTATAAATTTATCACCGACTTTTTAAAAGGTAGAATTCTATCACCGGCTTTTTTAATAGGTATAAATTTATCACCGGCTTTTTTAAAAGGTAAAAATTTATCACCGGCTTTTTTAAAGGGTAAAAATTTATCACCTGCTTTTTTAAAAGGTAAAAATTTTTCACCGGCTTTTTCAATAGATATAAATTTATCACCGGCTTTTTTAAAAGGTAGAATTCTATCACCGGCTTTTTAATAGGTATAAATTTATCACCGACTTTTTTAAATGATAATATTCTATCACCGGCTTTTTTAATAGGTAAAAATTTATCACCGGCTTTTTTAAAAGGTACAAATTTATCACCGGCTTTTTTAAAAGGTATAAATTTATCACCGACTTTTTTAAAAGGTAGAATTCTATCACCGGCTTTTTTAATAGGTATAAATTCATCACCGGCTTTTTTAAAGGGTAAAAATTTATCACCTGCTTTTTTAAAAGGTAAAAATTTTTCACCGGCTTTTTCAATAGATATAAATTTATCACCGGCTTTTTTAAAAGGTAGAATTCTATCACCGGCTTTTTTAATAGGTATAAATTTATCACCGACTTTTTTAAATGATAATATTCTATCACCGGCTTTTTTAATAGGTAAAAATTTATCACCGGCTTTTTTAAAGGGTAGAAATTTATCACCGGCTTTTTTAAAAGGTACAAATTTATCACCGGCTTTTTTAAAAGGTATAAATTTATCACCGACTTTTTTAAAAGGTAGAATTCTATCACCGGCTTTTTTAATAGGTATAAATTCATCACCGGCTTTTTTAAAAGGTATAAATTTATCACCGACTTTTTTAATAGGTAAAAATTTATCACCGGATTTTTTAAAAGGTAGAAATTTATCACCTGCTATTTTAATAGGTAAAAATTTTTCACCGGCTTTTTTAAGAGGTATAAATTTATCACCGACTTTTTAAAAGGTAGAATTCTATCACCGGCTTTTTTAATAGGTATAAATTTATCACCGGCTTTTTTAAAAGGTAAAAATTTATCACCGGCTTTTTTAAAGGGTAAAAATTTATCACCTGCTATTTTAAAAGGTAAAAATTTTTCACCGGCTTTTTCAATAGATATAAATTTATCACCGGCTTTTTTAAAAGGTAGAAATTTATCACCGGCTTTTTCAAAAGGTAGAATTCTATCACCGGCTTTTTTAAGAGGTATAAATTTATCACCGACTTTTTAAAAGGTAGAATTCTATCACCGGCTTTTTTAATAGGTATAAATTTATCACCGGCTTTTTTAAAAGGTAAAAATTTATCACCGGCTTTTTTAAAGGGTAAAAATTTATCACCTGCTATTTTAAAAGGTAAAAATTTTTCACCGGCTTTTTCAATAGATATAAATTTATCACCGGCTTTTTTAAAAGGTAGAAATTTATCACCGGCTTTTTCAAAAGGTAGAATTCTATCACCGGCTTTTTCAATAGGTATAAATTTATCACCGACTTTTTTAAAAGGTAGAATTCTATCACCGGCTTTTTTAATAGGTATAAATTCATCACCGGCTTTTTTAAAAGGTATAAATTTATCACCGACTTTTTTAATAGGTAAAAATTTATCACCGGATTTTTTAAAAGGTAGAAATTTATCACCTGCTATTTTAATAGGTAAAAATTTTTCACCGGCTTTTTCAATAGATATAAATTTATCACCGGCTTTTTTAAAAGGTAGAAATTTATCACCGGCTTTTTCAAAAGGTAGAATTCTATCACCGGCTTTTTCAATAGGTATAAATTTATCACCGACTTTTTTAAAAGGTAGAATTCTATCACCGGCTTTTTTAATAGGTATAAATTTATCACCGGCTTTTTTAAAAGGTAAAAAATTTTTCACCGGCTTTTTTAAAGGGTAGAAATTTATCACCTGCTATTTTAATAAGTAAAAATTTTTCACCGGCTTTTTCAATAGATATAAATTTATCACCGGCTTTTTTAAAAAGTAGAAATTTATCACCGGCTTTTTCAAAAGGTAGAATTCTACCACCGGCTTTTTCAATAGGTATAAATTTATCACCGACTTTTTTAAAAGGTAGAATTCTATCACCGGCTTTTTTAATAGGTATAAATTCATCACCGGCTTTTTTAAAAGGTATAAATTTATCACCGACTTTTTTAATAGGTAAAAATTTATCACCGGATTTTTTAAAAGGTAGAAATTTATCACCTGCTATTTTAATAGGTAAAAATTTTTCACCGGCTTTTTTAAGAGGTATAAATTTATCACCGACTTTTTAAAAGGTAGAATTCTATCACCGGCTTTTTTAATAGGTATAAATTTATCACCGGCTTTTTTAAAAGGTAAAAATTTATCACCGGCTTTTTTAAAGGGTAAAAATTTATCACCTGCTTTTTTAAAAGGTAAAAATTTTTCACCGGCTTTTTCAATAGATATAAATTTATCACCGGCTTTTTTAAAAGGTAGAATTCTATCACCGGCTTTTTAATAGGTATAAATTTATCACCGACTTTTTTAAATGATAATATTCTATCACCGGCTTTTTTAATAGGTAAAAATTTATCACCGGCTTTTTTAAAAGGTACAAATTTATCACCGGCTTTTTTAAAAGGTATAAATTTATCACCGACTTTTTTAAAAGGTAGAATTCTATCACCGGCTTTTTTAATAGGTATAAATTCATCACCGGCTTTTTTAAAGGGTAAAAATTTATCACCTGCTTTTTTAAAAGGTAAAAATTTTTCACCGGCTTTTTCAATAGATATAAATTTATCACCGGCTTTTTTAAAAGGTAGAATTCTATCACCGGCTTTTTTAATAGGTATAAATTTATCACCGACTTTTTTAAATGATAATATTCTATCACCGGCTTTTTTAATAGGTAAAAATTTATCACCGGCTTTTTTAAAGGGTAGAAATTTATCACCGGCTTTTTTAAAAGGTACAAATTTATCACCGGCTTTTTTAAAAGGTATAAATTTATCACCGACTTTTTTAAAAGGTAGAATTCTATCACCGGCTTTTTTAATAGGTATAAATTCATCACCGGCTTTTTTAAAAGGTATAAATTTATCACCGACTTTTTTAATAGGTAAAAATTTATCACCGGATTTTTTAAAAGGTAGAAATTTATCACCTGCTATTTTAATAGGTAAAAATTTTTCACCGGCTTTTTTAAGAGGTATAAATTTATCACCGACTTTTTAAAAGGTAGAATTCTATCACCGGCTTTTTTAATAGGTATAAATTTATCACCGGCTTTTTTAAAAGGTAAAAATTTATCACCGGCTTTTTTAAAGGGTAAAAATTTATCACCTGCTATTTTAAAAGGTAAAAATTTTTCACCGGCTTTTTCAATAGATATAAATTTATCACCGGCTTTTTTAAAAGGTAGAAATTTATCACCGGCTTTTTCAAAAGGTAGAATTCTATCACCGGCTTTTTCAATAGGTATAAATTTATCACCGACTTTTTTAAAAGGTAGAATTCTATCACCGGCTTTTTTAATAGGTATAAATTTATCACCGGCTTTTTTAAAAGGTAAAAATTTATCACCGGCTTTTTTAAAGGGTAGAAATTTATCACCTGCTATTTTAATAGGTAAAAATTTTTCACCGGCTTTTTCAATAGATAAAAATTTATCACCGGCTTTTTTAAAAGGTAGAATTCTATCACCGGCTTTTTTAATAGGTATAAATTTATCACCGACTTTTTTAAATGATAATATTCTATCACCGACTTTTTTAAAAGGTAGAATTCTATCACCGGCTTTTTTAAAAGGTAGAAATTTATCACCGGCTTTTTTAAAAGGTATAAATTTATCACCGGCTTTTTTAAAAGGTATAAATTTATCACCGACTTTTTTATATGATAATATTCTATCACCGGCTTTTTTAATAGGTAAAAATTTATCACCGGCTTTTTTAAAGGGTAGAAATTTATCACCGGCTTTTTTAAAAGGTACAAATTTATCACCGGCTTTTTTAAAAGGTATAAATTTATCACCGACTTTTTTAAAAGGTAGAATTCTATCACCGGCTTTTTTAATAGGTATAAATTCATCACCGGCTTTTTTAAAAGGTATAAATTTATCACCGACTTTTTTAATAGGTAAAAATTTATCACCGGATTTTTTAAAAGGTAGAAATTTATGACCTGCTATTTTAATAGGTAAAAATTTTTCACCGGCTTTTTTAAGAGGTATAAATTTATCACCGGCTTTTTTAAAAGGTAAAAATTTATCACCGGCTTTTTTAAAGGGCAAAAATTTATCACCTGCTTTTTTAAAAGGTAAAAATTTTTCACCGGCTTTTTCAATAGATATAAATTTATCACCGGCTTTTTTAAAAGGTAGAAATTTATCACCGGCTTTTTCAAAAGGTAGAATTCTATCACCGGCTTTTTCAATAGGTATAAATTTATCACCGACTTTTTTAAAAGGTAGAATTCTATCACCGGCTTTTTTAATAGGTATAAATTTATCACCGGCTTTTTTAAAAGGTAAAAATTTATCACCGGCTTTTTTAAAGGGTAGAAATTTATCACCTGCTATTTTAATAGGTAAAAATTTTTCACCGGCTTTTTCAATAGATATAAATTTATCACCGGCTTTTTTAAAAGGTAGAATTCTATCACCGGCTTTTTTAATAGGTATAAATTTATCACCGACTTTTTTAAATGATAATATTCTATCACCGGCTTTTTTAATAGGTAAAAATTTATCACCGGCTTTTTTAAAGGGTAGAAATTTATCACCGGCTTTTTTAAAAGGTACAAATTTATCACCGGCTTTTTTAAAAGGTATAAATTTATCACCGACTTTTTTAAAAGGTAGAATTCTATCACCGGCTTTTTTAATAGGTATAAATTCATCACCGGCTTTTTTAAAAGGTATAAATTTATCACCGACTTTTTTAATAGGTAAAAATTTATCACCGGATTTTTTAAAAGGTAGAAATTTATCACCTGCTATTTTAATAGGTAAAAATTTTTCACCGGCTTTTTTAAGAGGTATAAATTTATCACCGACTTTTTAAAAGGTAGAATTCTATCACCGGCTTTTTTAATAGGTATATTTTTATCACCGGCTTTTTTAAAAGGTAAAAATTTATCACCGGCTTTTTTAAAGGGTAAAAATTTATCACCTGCTATTTTAAAAGGTAAAAATTTTTCACCGGCTTTTTCAATAGATATAAATTTATCACCGGCTTTTTTAAAAGGTAGAAATTTATCACCGGCTTTTTCAAAAGGTAGAATTCTATCACCGGCTTTTTCAATAGGTATAAATTTATCACCGACTTTTTTAAAAGGTAGAATTCTATCACCGGCTTTTTTAATAGGTATAAATTTATCACCGGCTTTTTTAAAAGGTAAAAATTTATCACCGGCTTTTTTAAAGGGTAGAAATTTATCACCTGCTATTTTAAAAGGTAGAATTCTATCACCGGCTTTTTTAATAGGTATAAATTTATCACCGACTTTTTTAAATGATAATATTCTATCACCGACTTTTTTAAAAGGTAGAATTCTATCACCGGCTTTTTTAAAAGGTAGAAATTTATCACCGGCTTTTTTAAAAGGTATAAATTTATCACCGGCTTTTTTAAAAGGTATAAATTTATCACCGACTTTTTTAAAAGGTAGAATTCTATCACCGGCTATTTTAATAGGTATAAATTTATCACCGGCTTTTTAAAAGGTATAAATTTATCACCGACTTTTTTAAAAGGTAGAATTCTATCACCGGCTATTTTAATAGGTACAAATTTATCACCGGCTTTTTTAAAAGGTAAGGATTTATCACCGGCTTTTTTAATAGGTAAAAATTCATCACCGGCTTTTTTAAAGGGTATAAATTTATCACCGGCTTTTTTAAAAGGTATAAATTTATCACCGGCTTTTTTAATAGGTAAAAATTTATCACCGGCTTTTTTAAAAGGTAGAAATTTATCACCTGCTATTTTAATAGGTAAAAATTTTTCACCGGCTTTTTTAAAAGGTATAAATTTATCACCGACTTTTTTAAAAGGTAGAATTCTATCACCGGCTTTTTTAATAGGTATAAATTTATCACCGGCTTTTTTAAAAGGTAAGAATTTATCACCGGCTTTTTTAATAGGTAAAAATTTATCACCGGCTTTTTTAAAGGGTAGAATTTTATCACCTGCTATTTTAATAGGTAAAAATTTTTCACCGGCTTTTTCAATAGATATAAATTTATCACCGGCTTTTTTAAAAGGTAGAAATTTATCACCGGTTTTTTCAAAAGGTAGAATTCTATCACCGGCTTTTTCAATAGGTATAAATTTATCACCGACTTTTTTAAAGGTAGAATTCTATCACCGGCTTTTTCAATAGGTATAAATTTATCACCGACTTTTTTAAAAGGTAAAATTCTATCACCGGCTTTTTTAATAGGTATAAAATTATCACCGGCTTTTTCAATAGGTATAAATTTATCACCGACTTTTTTAAAAGGTAGAAATCTATCACCGGCTTTTTTAAAGGGTAGAAATTTATCACCTGCTATTTTAATAGGTAAAAATTTTTCACCGGCTTTTTCAATAGATATAAATTTATCACCGGCTTTTTTAAAAGGTAGAATTCTATCACCGGCTTTTTTAATAGGTATAAATTTATCACCGACTTTTTTAAATGATAATATTCTATCACCGGCTTTTTTAATAGGTAAAAATTTATCACCGGCTTTTTTAAAGGGTAGAAATTTATCACCGGCTTTTTTAAAAGGTACAAATTTATCACCGGCTTTTTTAAAAGGTATAAATTTATCACCGACTTTTTTAAAAGGTAGAATTCTATCACCGGCTTTTTTAATAGGTATAAATTCATCACCGGCTTTTTTAAAAGGTATAAATTTATCACCGACTTTTTTAATAGGTAAAAATTTATCACCGGATTTTTTAAAAGGTAGAAATTTATCACCTGCTATTTTAATAGGTAAAATTTTTTCACCGGCTTTTTTAAGAGGTATAAATTTATCACCGACTTTTTAAAAGGTAGAATTCTATCACCGGCTTTTTTAATAGGTATAATTTTATCACCGGCTTTTTTAAAAGGTAAAAATTTATCACCGGCTTTTTTAAAGGGTAAAAATTTATCACCTGCTATTTTAAAAGGTAAAAATTTTTCACCGGCTTTTTCAATAGATATAAATTTATCACCGGCTTTTTTAAAAGGTAGAAATTTATCAACCGGCTTTTTCAAAAGGTAGAATTCTATCACCGGCTTTTTCAATAGGTATAAATTTATCACCGACTTTTTTAAAAGGTAGAATTCTATCACCGGCTTTTTTAATAGGTATAAATTTATCACCGGCTTTTTTAAAAGGTAAAAATTTATCACCGGCTTTTTTAAAGGGTAGAAATTTATCACCTGCTATTTTAATAGGTAAAAATTTTTCACCGGCTTTTTCAATAGATATAAATTTATCACCGACTTTTTTAAATGATAATATTCTATCACCGACTTTTTTAAAAGGTAGAATTCTATCACCGGCTTTTTTAAAAGGTAGAATTTTATCACCGGCTTTTTTAAAAGGTATAAATTTATCACCGGCTTTTTTAAAAGGTATAAATTTATCACCGACTTTTTTAAAAGGTAGAATTCTATCACCGGCTATTTTAATAGGTATAAATTTATCACCGGCTTTTTAAAAGGTATAAATTTATCACCGACTTTTTTAAAAGGTAGAATTCTATCACCGGCTATTTTAAAAGGTATAAATTCATCACCGGCTTTTTTAAAAGGTATAAATTTATCACCGACTTTTTTAAAAGGTAGAATTCTATCACCGGCTATTTTAATAGGTATAAATTTATCACCGGCTTTTTTAAAAGGTAAGGATTTATCACCGGCTTTTTTAATAGGTAAAAATTCATCACCGGCTTTTTTAAAGGGTAGAAATTTATCACCGGCTTTTTTAAAAGGTATAAATTTATCACCGGCTTTTTTAATAGGTAAAAATTTATCACCGGCTTTTTTAAAAGGTAGAAATTTATCACCTGCTATTTTAATAGGTAAAAATTTTTCACCGGCTTTTTTAAAAGGTATAAATTTATCACCGACTTTTTTAAAAGGTAGAATTCTATCACCGGCTTTTTTAATAGGTATAAATTTATCACCGGCTTTTTTAAAAGGTAAGAATTTATCACCGGCTTTTTTAATAGGTAAAAATTTATCACCGGCTTTTTTAAAGGGTAGAATTTTATCACCTGCTATTTTAATAGGTAAAAATTTTTCACCGGCTTTTTCAATAGATATAAATTTATCACCGGCTTTTTTAAAAGGTAGAAATTTATCACCGGTTTTTTCAAAAGGTAGAATTCTATCACCGGCTTTTTCAATAGGTATAAATTTATCACCGACTTTTTTAAATGATAATATTCTATCACCGGCTTTTTTAATAGGTAAAAATTTATCACCGACTTTTTTAAAAGGTAAAATTCTATCACCGGCTTTTTTAATAGGTATAAAATTATCACCGGCTTTTTCAATAGGTATAAATTTATCACCGACTTTTTTAAAAGGTAGAAATCTATCACCGGCTTTTTTAATAGGTATAAATTTATCACCGGCTTTTTTAAAAGGTATAAATTTATCACCGACTTTTTTAATAGGTAAAAATTTATCACCGGATTTTTTAAAAGGTAAAAATTTATCCCCTGCTATTTTAATAGGTAAAAATTTTTCACCGGTTTTTTTAAAAGGTATAAATTTATCACCGACTTTTTAAAAGGTAGAATTTTATCACCGGCTTTTTTAATAGGTATAAATTTATCACCGGCTTTTTTAAAAGGTAAAAATTTATCACCGGCTTTTTTAAAGGGTAGAAATTTATCACCTGCTATTTTATTAGGTAAAAATTTTTCACCGGCTTTTTCAGTAGATATAAATTTATCACCGGCTTTTTTAAAAGGTAGAATTCTATCACCGGCTTTTTTAAAAGGTAGAATTCTATCACCGGCTATTTTAATAGGTATAAATTTATCACCGGCTTTTTTAAAAGGTAAGGATTTATCACCGGCTTTTTTAATAGGTAAAAATTTATCACCGGCTTTTTTAAAGGGTAGAAATTTATCACCGGCTTTTTTAAAAGGTATAAATTTATCACCGGCTTTTTTAAAAGGTATAAATTTATCACCGACTTTTTTAAAAGGTAGAATTCTATCACCGGCTTTTTCAATAGGTATAAATTTATCACCGACTTTTTTAAAGGTAGAATTCTATCACCGGCTTTTTCAATAGGTATAAATTTATCACCGACTTTTTTAAAAGGTAAAATTCTATCACCGGCTTTTTTAATAGGTATAAAATTATCACCGGCTTTTTCAATAGGTATAAATTTATCACCGACTTTTTTAAAAGGTAGAAATCTATCACCGGCTTTTTTAATAGGTATAAATTTATCACCGGCTTTTTTAAAAGGTATAAATTTATCACCGACTTTTTTAATAGGTAAAAATTTATCACCGGATTTTTTAAAAGGTAAAAATTTATCCCCTGCTATTTTAATAGGTAAAAATTTTTCACCGGTTTTTTTAAAAGGTATAAATTTATCACCGACTTTTTAAAAGGTAGAATTTTATCACCGGCTTTTTTAATAGGTATAAATTTATCACCGGCTTTTTTAAAAGGTAAAAATTTATCACCGGCTTTTTTAAAGGGTAGAAATTTATCACCTGCTATTTTATTAGGTAAAAATTTTTCACCGGCTTTTTCAGTAGATATAAATTTATCACCGGCTTTTTTAAAAGGTAGAATTCTATCACCGGCTTTTTTAAAAGGTAGAATTCTATCACCGGCTATTTTAATAGGTATAAATTTATCACCGGCTTTTTTAAAAGGTAAGGATTTATCACCGGCTTTTTTAATAGGTAAAAATTTATCACCGGCTTTTTTAAAGGGTAGAAATTTATCACCGGCTTTTTTAAAAGGTATAAATTTATCACCGGCTTTTTTAAAAGGTATAAATTTATCACCGACTTTTTTAAAAGGTAGAATTCTATCACCGGCTTTTTTAATAGGTATAAATTTATCACCGGCTTTTTTAAAAGGTATAAATTTATCACCGACTTTTTTAATAGGTAAAAATTTATCACCGGATTTTTTAAAAGGTAGAAATTTATCACCTGCTATTTTAATAGGTAAAAATTTTTCACCGGCTTTTTTAAAAGGTATAAATTTATCACCGACTTTTTAAAAGGTAGAATTCTATCACCGGCTTTTTTAATAGGTATAAATTTATCACCGGCTTTTTTAAAAGGTAAAAATTTATCACCGGCTTTTTTAAAGGGTAGAAATTTATCACCTGCTATTTTAATAGGTAAAAATTTTTCACCGGCTTTTTCAATAGATATAAATTTATCACCGGCTTTTTTAAAAGGTAGAAATTTATCACCGGCTTTTTCAAAAGGTAGAATTCTATCACCGGCTTTTTCAATAGGTATAAATTTATCACCGATTTTTTTAAAAGGTAGAATTCTATCACCGGCTTTTTTAATAGGTATAAATTTATCACCGGCTTTTTTAAAAGGTAAAAATTTATCACCGGCTTTTTTAAAGGGTAGAAATTTATCACCTGCTATTTTAATAGGTAAAAATTTTTCACCGGCTTTTTCAATAGATATAAATTTATCACCGGCTTTTTTAAAAGGTAGACATCTATCACCGGCTTTTTTAATAGGTATAAATTTATCACCGACTTTTTTAAAAGGTAGAATTCTATCACCGGCTTTTTCAATAGGTATAAATTTATCACCGACTTTTTTAAAAGGTAAAATTCTATCACCGGCTTTTTTAATAGGTATAAAATTATCACCGGCTTTTTCAATAGGTATAAATTTATCACCGACTTTTTTAAAAGGTAGAATTCTATCACCGGCTTTTTTAATAGGTATAAATTTATCACCGGCTTTTTTAAAAGGTATAAATTTATCACCGACTTTTTTAATAGGTAAAAATTTATCACCGGATTTTTTAAAAGGTAAAAATTTATCCCCTGCTATTTTAATAGGTAAAAATTTTTCACCGGCTTTTTTAAAAGGTATAAATTTATCACCGACTTTTTAAAAGGTAGAATTTTATCACCGGCTTTTTTAATAGGTATAAATTTATCACCGGCTTTTTTAAAAGGTAAAAATTTATCACCGGCTTTTTTAAAGGGTAGAAATTTATCACCTGCTATTTTAATAGGTAAAAATTTTTCACCGGCTTTTTCAGTAGATATAAATTTATCACCGACTTTTTTAAAAGGTAAAATTCTATCACCGGCTTTTTTAATAGGTATAAAATTATCACCGGCTTTTTCAATAGGTATAAATTTATCACCGACTTTTTTAAAAGGTAGAATTCTATCACCGGCTTTTTTAATAGGTATAAATTTATCACCGGCTTTTTTAAAAGGTATAAATTTATCACCGACTTTTTTAATAGGTAAAAATTTATCACCGGATTTTTTAAAAGGTAAAAATTTATCCCCTGCTATTTTAATAGGTAAAAATTTTTCACCGGCTTTTTTAAAAGGTATAAATTTATCACCGACTTTTTAAAAGGTAGAATTTTATCACCGGCTTTTTTAATAGGTATAAATTTATCACCGGCTTTTTTAAAAGGTAAAAATTTATCACCGGCTTTTTTAAAGGGTAGAAATTTATCACCTGCTATTTTAATAGGTAAAAATTTTTCACCGGCTTTTTCAGTAGATATAAATTTATCACCGACTTTTTTAAATGATAATGTTCTATCACCGACTTTTTTAATAGGTATAAATTTATCACCGACTTTTTTAAATGATAATATTCTATCACCGACTTTTTTAAAAGGTAGAATTCTATCACCGGCTTTTTTAAAAGGTAGAAATTTATCACCGGCTTTTTTAAAAGGTATAAATTTATCACCGGCTTTTTTAAAAGGTATAAACTTATCACCGACTTTTTTTAAAAGGTAGAATTCTATCACCGGCTATTTTAATAGGTATAAATTTATCACCGGCTTTTTTAAAAGGTAAAAATTTATCACCGGCTTTTTTAAAGGGTAGAAATTTATCACCTGCTATTTTAATAGGTAAAAATTTTTCACCGGCTTTTTCAATAGATATAAATTTATCACCGGCTTTTTTAAAAGGTAGAATTCTATCACCGGCTTTTTTAATAGGTATAAATTTATCACCGACTTTTTTAAAAGGTAGAATTCTATCACCGGCTTTTTCAATAGGTATAAATTTATCACCGACTTTTTTAAAAGGTAGAATTCTATCACCGGCTTTTTTAATAGGTATAAATTTATCACCGGCTTTTTTAAAAGGTATAAATTTATCACCGACTTTTTTAATAGGTAAAAATTTATCACCGGATTTTTTAAAAGGTAAAAATTTATCCCCTGCTATTTTAATAGGTAAAAATTTTTCACCGGCTTTTTTAAAAGGTATAAATTTATCACCGACTTTTTAAAAGGTAGAATTTTATCACCGGCTTTTTTAATAGGTATAAATTTATCACCGGCTTTTTTAAAAGGTAAAAATTTATCACCGGCTTTTTTAAAGGGTAGAAATTTATCACCTGCTATTTTAATAGGTAAAAATTTTTCACCGGCTTTTTCAGTAGATATAAATTTATCACCGACTTTTTTAAATGATAATGTTCTATCACCGACTTTTTTAATAGGTATAAATTTATCACCGACTTTTTTAAATGATAATATTCTATCACCGACTTTTTTAAAAGGTAGAATTCTATCACCGGCTTTTTTAAAAGGTAGAAATTTATCACCGGCTTTTTTAAAAGGTATAAATTTATCACCGGCTTTTTTAAAAGGTATAAACTTATCACCGACTTTTTTTAAAAGGTAGAATTCTATCACCGGCTATTTTAATAGGTATAAATTTATCACCGGCTTTTTTAAAAGGTAAAAATTTATCACCGGCTTTTTTAAAGGGTAGAAATTTATCACCTGCTATTTTAATAGGTAAAAATTTTTCACCGGCTTTTTCAATAGATATAAATTTATCACCGGCTTTTTTAAAAGGTAGAATTCTATCACCGGCTTTTTTAATAGGTATAAATTTATCACCGACTTTTTTAAAAGGTAGAATTCTATCACCGGCTTTTTCAATAGGTATAAATTTATCACCGACTTTTTTAAAAGGTCTATCAGCGGCTTTTTTAATAGGTATAAAATTATCACCGGCTTTTTCAATAGGTATAAATTTATCACCGACTTTTTTAAAAGGTAGAATTCTATCACCGGCTTTTTTAATAGGTATAAATTTATCACCGGCTTTTTTAAAAGGTATAAATTTATCACCGACTTTTTTAATAGGTAAAAATTTTTCACCGGCTTTTTTAAAAGGTATAAATTTATCACCGGCTTTTTCAGTAGATATAAATTTATCACCGACTTTTTTAAATGATAATATTCTATCACCGACTTTTTTAATAGGTATAAATTTATCACCGACTTTTTTAAATGATAATATTCTATCACCGACTTTTTTAAAAGGTAGAATTCTATCACCGGCTTTTTTAAAAGGTAGAAATTTATCACCGGCTTTTTTAAAAGGTATAAATTTATCACCGGCTTTTTTAAAAGGTATAAACTTATCACCGACTTTTTTTAAAAGGTAGAATTCTATCACCGGCTATTTTAATAGGTATAAATTTATCACCGGCTTTTTTAAAAGGTAAAAATTTATCACCGGCTTTTTTAAAGGGTAGAAATTTATCACCTGCTATTTTAATAGGTAAAAATTTTTCACCGGCTTTTTCAATAGATATAAATTTATCACCGGCTTTTTTAAAAGGTAGAATTCTATCACCAGCTTTTTTAATAGGTATAAATTTATCACCGACTTTTTTAAAAGGTAGAATTCTATCACCGGCTTTTTCAATAGGTATAAATTTATCACCGACTTTTTTAAAAGGTAAAATTCTATCACCGGCTTTTTTAATAGGTATAAAATTATCACCGGCTTTTTTAAAAGGTAAAAATTTATCACCGGCTTTTTTAAAGGGTAGAAATTTATCACCTGCTATTTTAATAGGTAAAAATTTTTCACCGGCTTTTTCAATAGATATAAATTTATCACCGGCTTTTTTAAAAGGTAGAAATTTATCACCGGCTTTTTCAAAAGGTAGAATTCTATCACCGGCTTTTTCAATAGGTATAAATTTATCACCGACTTTTTTAAAAGGTAGAATTCTATCACCGGCTTTTTTAATAGGTATAAATTTATCACCGGCTTTTTTAAAAGGTATAAATTTATCACCGACTTTTTTAATAGGTAAAAATTTATCACCGGATTTTTTAAAAGGTAAAAATTTATCCCCTGCTATTTTAATAGGTAAAAATTTTTCACCGGCTTTTTTAAAAGGTATAAATTTATCACCGACTTTTTAAAAGGTAGAATTTTATCACCGGCTTTTTTAATAGGTATAAATTTATCACCGGCTTTTTTAAAAGGTAAAAATTTATCACCGGCTTTTTTAAAGGGTAGAAATTTATCACCTGCTATTTTAATAGGTAAAAATTTTTCACCGGCTTTTTCAGTAGATATAAATTTATCACCGACTTTTTTAAATGATAATGTTCTATCACCGACTTTTTTAATAGGTATAAATTTATCACCGACTTTTTTAAATGATAATATTCTATCACCGACTTTTTTAAAAGGTAGAATTCTATCACCGGCTTTTTTAAAAGGTAGAAATTTATCACCGGCTTTTTTAAAAGGTATAAATTTATCACCGGCTTTTTTAAAAGGTATAAACTTATCACCGACTTTTTTTAAAAGGTAGAATTCTATCACCGGCTATTTTAATAGGTATAAATTTATCACCGGCTTTTTTAAAAGGTAAAAATTTATCACCGGCTTTTTTAAAGGGTAGAAATTTATCACCTGCTATTTTAATAGGTAAAAATTTTTCACCGGCTTTTTCAATAGATATAAATTTATCACCGGCTTTTTTAAAAGGTAGAATTCTATCACCGGCTTTTTTAATAGGTATAAATTTATCACCGACTTTTTTAAAAGGTAGAATTCTATCACCGGCTTTTTCAATAGGTATAAATTTATCACCGACTTTTTTAAAAGGTCTATCAGCGGCTTTTTTAATAGGTATAAAATTATCACCGGCTTTTTCAATAGGTATAAATTTATCACCGACTTTTTTAAAAGGTAGAATTCTATCACCGGCTTTTTTAATAGGTATAAATTTATCACCGGCTTTTTTAAAAGGTATAAATTTATCACCGACTTTTTTAATAGGTAAAAATTTTTCACCGGCTTTTTTAAAAGGTATAAATTTATCACCGGCTTTTTCAGTAGATATAAATTTATCACCGACTTTTTTAAATGATAATATTCTATCACCGACTTTTTTAATAGGTATAAATTTATCACCGACTTTTTTAAATGATAATATTCTATCACCGACTTTTTTAAAAGGTAGAATTCTATCACCGGCTTTTTTAAAAGGTAGAAATTTATCACCGGCTTTTTTAAAAGGTATAAATTTATCACCGGCTTTTTTAAAAGGTATAAACTTATCACCGACTTTTTTTAAAAGGTAGAATTCTATCACCGGCTATTTTAATAGGTATAAATTTATCACCGGCTTTTTTAAAAGGTAAAAATTTATCACCGGCTTTTTTAAAGGGTAGAAATTTATCACCTGCTATTTTAATAGGTAAAAATTTTTCACCGGCTTTTTCAATAGATATAAATTTATCACCGGCTTTTTTAAAAGGTAGAATTCTATCACCAGCTTTTTTAATAGGTATAAATTTATCACCGACTTTTTTAAAAGGTAGAATTCTATCACCGGCTTTTTCAATAGGTATAAATTTATCACCGACTTTTTTAAAAGGTAAAATTCTATCACCGGCTTTTTTAATAGGTATAAAATTATCACCGGCTTTTTTAAAAGGTAAAAATTTATCACCGGCTTTTTTAAAGGGTAGAAATTTATCACCTGCTATTTTAATAGGTAAAAATTTTTCACCGGCTTTTTCAATAGATATAAATTTATCACCGGCTTTTTTAAAAGGTAGAAATTTATCACCGGCTTTTTCAAAAGGTAGAATTCTATCACCGGCTTTTTCAATAGGTATAAATTTATCACCGACTTTTTTAAAAGGTAGAATTCTATCACCGGCTTTTTTAATAGGTATAAATTTATCACCGGCTTTTTTAAAAGGTATAAATTTATCACCGACTTTTTTAATAGGTAAAAATTTATCACCGGATTTTTTAAAAGGTAAAAATTTATCCCCTGCTATTTTAATAGGAAAAAATTTTTCACCGGCTTTTTTAAAAGGTATAAATTTATCACCGACTTTTTAAAAGGTCGAATTTTATCACCGGCTTTTCTAATAGGTATAAATTTATCACCGGCTTTTTTGAAAGGTAAAAATTTATCACCGGCTTTTTTAAAGGGTAGAAATTTGACACCTGCTATTTTAATAGGTAAAAATTTTTCACCGGCTTTTTCAGTAGATATAAATTTATCACCGGCTTTTTTAAAAGGTAGAATTCTATCACCGGCTTTTTTAATAGGTATAAATTTATCACCGACTTTTTTAAAAGGTAGAATTCTATCACCGGCTTTTTCAATAGGTATAAATTTATCACCGACTTTTTTAAAAGGTCTATCAGCGGCTTTTTTAATAGGTATAAAATTATCACCGGCTTTTTCAATAGGTATAAATTTATCACCGACTTTTTTAAAAGGTAGAATTCTATCACCGGCTTTTTTAATAGGTATAAATTTATCACCGGCTTTTTTAAAAGGTATAAATTTATCACCGACTTTTTTAATAGGTAAAAATTTTTCACCGGCTTTTTTAAAAGGTATAAATTTATCACCGGCTTTTTCAGTAGATATAAATTTATCACCGACTTTTTTAAATGATAATATTCTATCACCGACTTTTTTAATAGGTATAAATTTATCACCGACTTTTTTAAATGATAATATTCTATCACCGACTTTTTTAAAAGGTAGAATTCTATCACCGGCTTTTTTAAAAGGTAGAAATTTATCACCGGCTTTTTTAAAAGGTATAAATTTATCACCGGCTTTTTTAAAAGGTATAAACTTATCACCGACTTTTTTTAAAAGGTAGAATTCTATCACCGGCTATTTTAATAGGTATAAATTTATCACCGGCTTTTTTAAAAGGTAAAAATTTATCACCGGCTTTTTTAAAGGGTAGAAATTTATCACCTGCTATTTTAATAGGTAAAAATTTTTCACCGGCTTTTTCAATAGATATAAATTTATCACCGGCTTTTTTAAAAGGTAGAATTCTATCACCAGCTTTTTTAATAGGTATAAATTTATCACCGACTTTTTTAAAAGGTAGAATTCTATCACCGGCTTTTTCAATAGGTATAAATTTATCACCGACTTTTTTAAAAGGTAAAATTCTATCACCGGCTTTTTTAATAGGTATAAAATTATCACCGGCTTTTTTAAAAGGTAAAAATTTATCACCGGCTTTTTTAAAGGGTAGAAATTTATCACCTGCTATTTTAATAGGTAAAAATTTTTCACCGGCTTTTTCAATAGATATAAATTTATCACCGGCTTTTTTAAAAGGTAGAAATTTATCACCGGCTTTTTCAAAAGGTAGAATTCTATCACCGGCTTTTTCAATAGGTATAAATTTATCACCGACTTTTTTAAAAGGTAGAATTCTATCACCGGCTTTTTTAATAGGTATAAATTTATCACCGGCTTTTTTAAAAGGTATAAATTTATCACCGACTTTTTTAATAGGTAAAAATTTATCACCGGATTTTTTAAAAGGTAAAAATTTATCCCCTGCTATTTTAATAGGTAAAAATTTTTCACCGGCTTTTTTAAAAGGTATAAATTTATCACCGACTTTTTAAAAGGTCGAATTTTATCACCGGCTTTTCTAATAGGTATAAATTTATCACCGGCTTTTTTGAAAGGTAAAAATTTATCACCGGCTTTTTTAAAGGGTAGAAATTTGACACCTGCTATTTTAATAGGTAAAAATTTTTCACCGGCTTTTTCAGTAGATATAAATTTATCACCGACTTTTTTAAAAGGTAGAAATTTATCACCGGCTTTTTCAAAAGGTAGAATTCTATCACCGACTTTTTTAAAAGGTAGAATTCTATCACCGGCTTTTTTAATAGGTATAAATTTATCACCGGCTTTTTTAAAAGGTATAAATTTATCACCGACTTTTTTAATAGGTAAAAATTTATCACCGGATTTTTTAAAAGGTAGAAATTTATCACCTGCTATTTTAATAGGTAAAAATTTTTCACCGGCTTTTTAAAAGGTAGAATTCTATCACCGGCTTTTTTAATAGGTATAAATTTATCACCGGCTTTTTTAAAAGGTAAAAATTTATCACCGGCTTTTTTAAAGGGTAGAAATTTATCACCTGCTATTTTAATAGGTAAAAATTTTTCACCGCCTTTTTCAATAGATATAAATTTATCACCGGCTTTTTTAAAAGGTAGAAATTTATCACCGGCTTTTTCAAAAGGTAGAATTCTATCACCGGCTTTTTCAATAGGTATAAATTTATCACCGACTTTTTTAAAAGGTAGAATTCTATCACCGGCTTTTTTAATAGGTATAAATTTATCACCGGCTTTTTTAAAAGGTAAAAATTTATCACCGGCTTTTTTAAAGGGTAGAAATTTATCACCTGCTATTTTAATAGGTAAAAATTTTTCACCGGCTTTTTCAATAGATATAAATTTATCACCGGCTTTTTTAAAAGGTAGAATTCTATCACCGGCTTTTTTAATAGATATAAATTTATCACCGGATTTTTTAAAAGGTAGAAATTTATCACCTGCTATTTTAATAGGTAAAAATTTTTCACCGGCTTTTTTAAAAGGTATAAATTTATCACCGACTTTTTAAAAGGTAGAATTCTATCACCGGCTTTTTTAATAGGTATAAATTTATCACCGGCTTTTTTAAAAGGTAAAAATTTATCACCGGCTTTTTTAAAGGGTAGAAATTTATCACCTGCTATTTTAATAGGTAAAAATTTTTCACCGGCTTTTTCAATAGATATAAATTTATCACCGTCTTTTTAAAAAGGTAGAAATTTATCACCGGCTTTTTCAAAAGGTAGAATTCTATCACCGGCTTTTTCAATAGGTATAAATTTATCACCGACTTTTTTAAAAGGTAGAATTCTATCACCGGCTTTTTTAATAGGTATAAATTTATCACCGGCTTTTTTAAAAGGTATAAATTTATCACCGACTTTTTTAATAGGTAAAAATTTATCACCGGATTTTTTAAAAGGTAGAAATTTATCACCTGCTATTTTAATAGGTGAAAATTTTTCACCGGTTTTTTTAAAAGGTATAAATTTATCACCAACTTTTTAAAAGGTAGAATTCTATCACCGGCTTTTTTAATAGGTATAAATTTATCACCGGCTTTTTTAAAAGGTAAAAATTTATCACCGGCTTTTTTAAAGGGTAGAAATTTATCACCTGCTATTTTAATAGGTAAAAATTTTTCACCGGCTTTTTCAATAGATATAAACTTATCACCGGCTTTTTTAAAAGGTAGAATTCTATCACCGGCTTTTTTAATAGGTATAAATTTATCACCGACTTTTTTAAATGATAATATTCTATCACCGACTTTTTTAAAAGGTAGAATTCTATCACCGGCTTTTTTAATAGGTATAAATTTATCACCGGCTTTTTTAAAAGGTATAAATTTATCACCGACTTTTTTAATAGGTAAAAATTTATCACCGGATTTTTTAAAAGGTAGAAATTTATCACCTGCTATTTTAATAGGTAAAAATTTTTCACCGGCTTTTTTAAAAGGTATAAATTTATCACCAACTTTTTAAAAGGTAGAATTCTATCACCGGCTTTTTTAATAGGTATAAATTTATCACCGGCTTTTTTAAAAGGTAAAAATTTATCACCGGCTTTTTTAAAGGGTAGAAATTTATCACCTGCTATTTTAATAGGTAAAAATTTTTCACCGGCTTTTTCAATAGATATAAATTTATCACCGGCTTTTTTAAAAGGTAGAAATTTATCACCGGCTTTTTCAAAAGGTAGAATTCTATCACCGGCTTTTTCAATAGGTATAAATTTATCACCGACTTTTTTAAAAGGTAGAATTCTATCACCGGCTTTTTTAATAGGTGTAAATTTATCACCGGCTTTTTTAAAAGGTAAAAATTTATCACCGGCTTTTTTAAAGGGTAGAAATTTATCACCTGCTATTTTAATAGGTAAAAATTTTTCACCGGCTTTTTCAATAGATATAAATTTATCACCGGCTTTTTTAAAAGGTAGAATTCTATCACCGGCTTTTTTAATAGGTATAAATTTATCACCGACTTTTTTAAATGATAATATTCTATCACCGGCTTTTTTAAAGGGTAGAAATTTATCACCTGCTATTTTAATAGGTAAAAATTTTTCACCGGCTTTTTCAATAGATATAAATTTATCACCGGCTTTTTTAAAAGGTAGAAATTTATCACCGGCTTTTTCAAAAGGTAGAATTCTATCACCGGCTTTTTCAATAGGTATAAATTTATCACCGACTTTTTTAAAAGGTAGAATTCTATCACCGGCTTTTTTAATAGGTATAAATTTATCACCGGCTTTTTTAAAAGGTAAAAATTTATCACCGGCTTTTTTAAAGGGTAGAAATTTATCACCTGCTATTTTAATAGGTAAAAATTTTTCACCGGCTTTTTCAATAGATATAAATTTGTCACCGGCTTTTTTAAAAGGTAGAAATTTATCACCGGCTTTTTCAAAAGGTAGAATTCTATCACCGGCTTTTTCAATAGGTATAAATTTATCACCGGCTTTTTCAAAAGGTAGAATTCTATCACCGGCTTTTTCAATAGGTATAAATTTATCACCGACTTTTTTAAAAGGTAGAATTCTATCACCGGCTTTTTTAATAGGTATAAATTTATCACCGGCTTTTTTAAAAGGTATAAATTTATCACCGACTTTTTTAATAGGTAAAAATTTATCACCGGATTTTTTAAAAGGTAAAAATTTATCCCCTGCTATTTTAATAGGTAAAAATTTTTCACCGGCTTTTTTAAAAGGTATAAATTTATCACCGACTTTTTAAAAGGTAGAATTTTATCACCGGCTTTTTTAATAGGTATAAATTTATCACCGGCTTTTTTAAAAGGTAAAAATTTATCACCGGCTTTTTTAAAGGGTAGAAATTTATCACCTGCTATTTTAATAGGTAAAAATTTTTCACCGGCTTTTTCAGTAGATATAAATTTATCACCGACTTTTTTAAATGATAATGTTCTATCACCGACTTTTTTAATAGGTATAAATTTATCACCGACTTTTTTAAATGATAATATTCTATCACCGACTTTTTTAAAAGGTAGAATTCTATCACCGGCTTTTTTAAAAGGTAGAAATTTATCACCGGCTTTTTTAAAAGGTATAAATTTATCACCGGCTTTTTTAAAAGGTATAAACTTATCACCGACTTTTTTTAAAAGGTAGAATTCTATCACCGGCTATTTTAATAGGTATAAATTTATCACCGGCTTTTTTAAAAGGTAAAAATTTATCACCGGCTTTTTTAAAGGGTAGAAATTTATCACCTGCTATTTTAATAGGTAAAAATTTTTCACCGGCTTTTTCAATAGATATAAATTTATCACCGGCTTTTTTAAAAGGTAGAATTCTATCACCGGCTTTTTTAATAGGTATAAATTTATCACCGACTTTTTTAAAAGGTAGAATTCTATCACCGGCTTTTTCAATAGGTATAAATTTATCACCGACTTTTTTAAAAGGTCTATCAGCGGCTTTTTTAATAGGTATAAAATTATCACCGGCTTTTTCAATAGGTATAAATTTATCACCGACTTTTTTAAAAGGTAGAATTCTATCACCGGCTTTTTTAATAGGTATAAATTTATCACCGGCTTTTTTAAAAGGTATAAATTTATCACCGACTTTTTTAATAGGTAAAAATTTTTCACCGGCTTTTTTAAAAGGTATAAATTTATCACCGGCTTTTTCAGTAGATATAAATTTATCACCGACTTTTTTAAATGATAATATTCTATCACCGACTTTTTTAATAGGTATAAATTTATCACCGACTTTTTTAAATGATAATATTCTATCACCGACTTTTTTAAAAGGTAGAATTCTATCACCGGCTTTTTTAAAAGGTAGAAATTTATCACCGGCTTTTTTAAAAGGTATAAATTTATCACCGGCTTTTTTAAAAGGTATAAACTTATCACCGACTTTTTTTAAAAGGTAGAATTCTATCACCGGCTATTTTAATAGGTATAAATTTATCACCGGCTTTTTTAAAAGGTAAAAATTTATCACCGGCTTTTTTAAAGGGTAGAAATTTATCACCTGCTATTTTAATAGGTAAAAATTTTTCACCGGCTTTTTCAATAGATATAAATTTATCACCGGCTTTTTTAAAAGGTAGAATTCTATCACCAGCTTTTTTAATAGGTATAAATTTATCACCGACTTTTTTAAAAGGTAGAATTCTATCACCGGCTTTTTCAATAGGTATAAATTTATCACCGACTTTTTTAAAAGGTAAAATTCTATCACCGGCTTTTTTAATAGGTATAAAATTATCACCGGCTTTTTTAAAAGGTAAAAATTTATCACCGGCTTTTTTAAAGGGTAGAAATTTATCACCTGCTATTTTAATAGGTAAAAATTTTTCACCGGCTTTTTCAATAGATATAAATTTATCACCGGCTTTTTTAAAAGGTAGAAATTTATCACCGGCTTTTTCAAAAGGTAGAATTCTATCACCGGCTTTTTCAATAGGTATAAATTTATCACCGACTTTTTTAAAAGGTAGAATTCTATCACCGGCTTTTTTAATAGGTATAAATTTATCACCGGCTTTTTTAAAAGGTATAAATTTATCACCGACTTTTTTAATAGGTAAAAATTTATCACCGGATTTTTTAAAAGGTAAAAATTTATCCCCTGCTATTTTAATAGGAAAAAATTTTTCACCGGCTTTTTTAAAAGGTATAAATTTATCACCGACTTTTTAAAAGGTCGAATTTTATCACCGGCTTTTCTAATAGGTATAAATTTATCACCGGCTTTTTTGAAAGGTAAAAATTTATCACCGGCTTTTTTAAAGGGTAGAAATTTGACACCTGCTATTTTAATAGGTAAAAATTTTTCACCGGCTTTTTCAGTAGATATAAATTTATCACCGGCTTTTTTAAAAGGTAGAATTCTATCACCGGCTTTTTTAATAGGTATAAATTTATCACCGACTTTTTTAAAAGGTAGAATTCTATCACCGGCTTTTTCAATAGGTATAAATTTATCACCGACTTTTTTAAAAGGTCTATCAGCGGCTTTTTTAATAGGTATAAAATTATCACCGGCTTTTTCAATAGGTATAAATTTATCACCGACTTTTTTAAAAGGTAGAATTCTATCACCGGCTTTTTTAATAGGTATAAATTTATCACCGGCTTTTTTAAAAGGTATAAATTTATCACCGACTTTTTTAATAGGTAAAAATTTTTCACCGGCTTTTTTAAAAGGTATAAATTTATCACCGGCTTTTTCAGTAGATATAAATTTATCACCGACTTTTTTAAATGATAATATTCTATCACCGACTTTTTTAATAGGTATAAATTTATCACCGACTTTTTTAAATGATAATATTCTATCACCGACTTTTTTAAAAGGTAGAATTCTATCACCGGCTTTTTTAAAAGGTAGAAATTTATCACCGGCTTTTTTAAAAGGTATAAATTTATCACCGGCTTTTTTAAAAGGTATAAACTTATCACCGACTTTTTTTAAAAGGTAGAATTCTATCACCGGCTATTTTAATAGGTATAAATTTATCACCGGCTTTTTTAAAAGGTAAAAATTTATCACCGGCTTTTTTAAAGGGTAGAAATTTATCACCTGCTATTTTAATAGGTAAAAATTTTTCACCGGCTTTTTCAATAGATATAAATTTATCACCGGCTTTTTTAAAAGGTAGAATTCTATCACCAGCTTTTTTAATAGGTATAAATTTATCACCGACTTTTTTAAAAGGTAGAATTCTATCACCGGCTTTTTCAATAGGTATAAATTTATCACCGACTTTTTTAAAAGGTAAAATTCTATCACCGGCTTTTTTAATAGGTATAAAATTATCACCGGCTTTTTTAAAAGGTAAAAATTTATCACCGGCTTTTTTAAAGGGTAGAAATTTATCACCTGCTATTTTAATAGGTAAAAATTTTTCACCGGCTTTTTCAATAGATATAAATTTATCACCGGCTTTTTTAAAAGGTAGAAATTTATCACCGGCTTTTTCAAAAGGTAGAATTCTATCACCGGCTTTTTCAATAGGTATAAATTTATCACCGACTTTTTTAAAAGGTAGAATTCTATCACCGGCTTTTTTAATAGGTATAAATTTATCACCGGCTTTTTTAAAAGGTATAAATTTATCACCGACTTTTTTAATAGGTAAAAATTTATCACCGGATTTTTTAAAAGGTAAAAATTTATCCCCTGCTATTTTAATAGGTAAAAATTTTTCACCGGCTTTTTTAAAAGGTATAAATTTATCACCGACTTTTTAAAAGGTCGAATTTTATCACCGGCTTTTCTAATAGGTATAAATTTATCACCGGCTTTTTTGAAAGGTAAAAATTTATCACCGGCTTTTTTAAAGGGTAGAAATTTGACACCTGCTATTTTAATAGGTAAAAATTTTTCACCGGCTTTTTCAGTAGATATAAATTTATCACCGACTTTTTTAAAAGGTAGAAATTTATCACCGGCTTTTTCAAAAGGTAGAATTCTATCACCGACTTTTTTAAAAGGTAGAATTCTATCACCGGCTTTTTTAATAGGTATAAATTTATCACCGGCTTTTTTAAAAGGTATAAATTTATCACCGACTTTTTTAATAGGTAAAAATTTATCACCGGATTTTTTAAAAGGTAGAAATTTATCACCTGCTATTTTAATAGGTAAAAATTTTTCACCGGCTTTTTAAAAGGTAGAATTCTATCACCGGCTTTTTTAATAGGTATAAATTTATCACCGGCTTTTTTAAAAGGTAAAAATTTATCACCGGCTTTTTTAAAGGGTAGAAATTTATCACCTGCTATTTTAATAGGTAAAAATTTTTCACCGCCTTTTTCAATAGATATAAATTTATCACCGGCTTTTTTAAAAGGTAGAAATTTATCACCGGCTTTTTCAAAAGGTAGAATTCTATCACCGGCTTTTTCAATAGGTATAAATTTATCACCGACTTTTTTAAAAGGTAGAATTCTATCACCGGCTTTTTTAATAGGTATAAATTTATCACCGGCTTTTTTAAAAGGTAAAAATTTATCACCGGCTTTTTTAAAGGGTAGAAATTTATCACCTGCTATTTTAATAGGTAAAAATTTTTCACCGGCTTTTTCAATAGATATAAATTTATCACCGGCTTTTTTAAAAGGTAGAATTCTATCACCGGCTTTTTTAATAGATATAAATTTATCACCGGATTTTTTAAAAGGTAGAAATTTATCACCTGCTATTTTAATAGGTAAAAATTTTTCACCGGCTTTTTTAAAAGGTATAAATTTATCACCGACTTTTTAAAAGGTAGAATTCTATCACCGGCTTTTTTAATAGGTATAAATTTATCACCGGCTTTTTTAAAAGGTAAAAATTTATCACCGGCTTTTTTAAAGGGTAGAAATTTATCACCTGCTATTTTAATAGGTAAAAATTTTTCACCGGCTTTTTCAATAGATATAAATTTATCACCGTCTTTTTAAAAAGGTAGAAATTTATCACCGGCTTTTTCAAAAGGTAGAATTCTATCACCGGCTTTTTCAATAGGTATAAATTTATCACCGACTTTTTTAAAAGGTAGAATTCTATCACCGGCTTTTTTAATAGGTATAAATTTATCACCGGCTTTTTTAAAAGGTATAAATTTATCACCGACTTTTTTAATAGGTAAAAATTTATCACCGGATTTTTTAAAAGGTAGAAATTTATCACCTGCTATTTTAATAGGTGAAAATTTTTCACCGGTTTTTTTAAAAGGTATAAATTTATCACCAACTTTTTAAAAGGTAGAATTCTATCACCGGCTTTTTTAATAGGTATAAATTTATCACCGGCTTTTTTAAAAGGTAAAAATTTATCACCGGCTTTTTTAAAGGGTAGAAATTTATCACCTGCTATTTTAATAGGTAAAAATTTTTCACCGGCTTTTTCAATAGATATAAACTTATCACCGGCTTTTTTAAAAGGTAGAATTCTATCACCGGCTTTTTTAATAGGTATAAATTTATCACCGACTTTTTTAAATGATAATATTCTATCACCGACTTTTTTAAAAGGTAGAATTCTATCACCGGCTTTTTTAATAGGTATAAATTTATCACCGGCTTTTTTAAAAGGTATAAATTTATCACCGACTTTTTTAATAGGTAAAAATTTATCACCGGATTTTTTAAAAGGTAGAAATTTATCACCTGCTATTTTAATAGGTAAAAATTTTTCACCGGCTTTTTTAAAAGGTATAAATTTATCACCAACTTTTTAAAAGGTAGAATTCTATCACCGGCTTTTTTAATAGGTATAAATTTATCACCGGCTTTTTTAAAAGGTAAAAATTTATCACCGGCTTTTTTAAAGGGTAGAAATTTATCACCTGCTATTTTAATAGGTAAAAATTTTTCACCGGCTTTTTCAATAGATATAAATTTATCACCGGCTTTTTTAAAAGGTAGAAATTTATCACCGGCTTTTTCAAAAGGTAGAATTCTATCACCGGCTTTTTCAATAGGTATAAATTTATCACCGACTTTTTTAAAAGGTAGAATTCTATCACCGGCTTTTTTAATAGGTGTAAATTTATCACCGGCTTTTTTAAAAGGTAAAAATTTATCACCGGCTTTTTTAAAGGGTAGAAATTTATCACCTGCTATTTTAATAGGTAAAAATTTTTCACCGGCTTTTTCAATAGATATAAATTTATCACCGGCTTTTTTAAAAGGTAGAATTCTATCACCGGCTTTTTTAATAGGTATAAATTTATCACCGACTTTTTTAAATGATAATATTCTATCACCGGCTTTTTTAAAGGGTAGAAATTTATCACCTGCTATTTTAATAGGTAAAAATTTTTCACCGGCTTTTTCAATAGATATAAATTTATCACCGGCTTTTTTAAAAGGTAGAAATTTATCACCGGCTTTTTCAAAAGGTAGAATTCTATCACCGGCTTTTTCAATAGGTATAAATTTATCACCGACTTTTTTAAAAGGTAGAATTCTATCACCGGCTTTTTTAATAGGTATAAATTTATCACCGGCTTTTTTAAAAGGTAAAAATTTATCACCGGCTTTTTTAAAGGGTAGAAATTTATCACCTGCTATTTTAATAGGTAAAAATTTTTCACCGGCTTTTTCAATAGATATAAATTTGTCACCGGCTTTTTTAAAAGGTAGAATTCTATCACCGGCTTTTTTAATAGGTATAAATTTATCACCGACTTTTTTAAATGATAATATTCTATCACCGGCTTTTTTAATAGGTAAAAATTTATCACCGGCTTTTTTAAAGGGTAGAAATTTATCACCGGCTTTTTTAAAAGGTATAAATTTATCACCGGCTTTTTTAAAAGGTATAAATTTATCACCGACTTTTTTAAAAGGTAGAATTCTATCACCGGCTTTTTTAATAGGTATAAATTTATCACCGGCTTTTTTAAAAGGTATAAATTTATTACCGACTTTTTTAATAGGTAAAAATTTAGTACCGGGTTTTTTAAAAGGTAGAAATTTATCACCTGCTATTTTAATAGGTAAAAATTTTTCACCGGCTTTTTTAAAAGGTATAAATTTATCACCGACTTTTTAAAAGGTAGAATTCTATCACCGGCTTTTTTAATAGGTAAAAATTTATCACCGGCTTTTTTAAAAGGTAAAAATTTATCACCGGCTTTTTTAAAGGGTAGAAATTTATCACCTGCTATTTTAATAGGTAAAAATTTTTCACCGGCTTTTTCAATAGATATAAATTTATCACCGGCTTTTTTAAAAGGTAGAATTCTATCACCGGCTTTTTTAATAGGTATAAATTTATCACCGACTTTTTTAAATGATAATATTCTATCACCGACTTTTTTAAAAGGTAGAATTCTATCACCGGCTTTTTTAAAAGGTAGAATTTTATCACCGGCTTTTTTAATAGGTATAAATTTATCACCGGCTTTTTTAAAAGGTAAAAATTTATCACCGACTTTTTTAAAAGGTAGAATTCTATCACCGGCTATTTTAAAAGGTATAAATTTATCACCGACTTTTTTAAAAGGTAGAATTCTATCACCGGCTTTTTTAATAGGTATAAAATTATCACCGGCTTTTTTCAAAGGTATAAATTTATCACCGGCTTTTTTAAAAGGTAGAATTCTATCACCGGCTTTTTTAATAGGTATAAATTTATCACCGACTTTTTTAAATGATAATATTCTATCACCGGCTTTTTTAATAGGTAAAAATTTATCACCGGCTTTTTTAAAGGGTAGAAATTTATCACCGGCTTTTTTAAAAGGTATAAATTTATCACCGGCTTTTTTAAAAGGTATAAATTTATCACCGACTTTTTTAAAAGGTAGAATTCTATCACCGGCTTTTTTAATAGGTATAAATTTATCACCGGCTTTTTTAAAAGGTATAAATTTATTACCGACTTTTTTAATAGGTAAAAATTTAGTACCGGGTTTTTTAAAAGGTAGAAATTTATCACCTGCTATTTTAATAGGTAAAAATTTTTCACCGGCTTTTTTAAAAGGTATAAATTTATCACCGACTTTTTAAAAGGTAGAATTCTATCACCGGCTTTTTTAATAGGTAAAAATTTATCACCGGCTTTTTTAAAAGGTAAAAATTTATCACCGGCTTTTTTAAAGGGTAGAAATTTATCACCTGCTATTTTAATAGGTAAAAATTTTTCACCGGCTTTTTCAATAGATATAAATTTATCACCGGCTTTTTTAAAAGGTAGAATTCTATCACCGGCTTTTTTAATAGGTATAAATTTATCACCGACTTTTTTAAATGATAATATTCTATCACCGACTTTTTTAAAAGGTAGAATTCTATCACCGGCTTTTTTAAAAGGTAGAATTTTATCACCGGCTTTTTTAATAGGTATAAATTTATCACCGGCTTTTTTAAAAGGTAAAAATTTATCACCGACTTTTTTAAAAGGTAGAATTCTATCACCGGCTATTTTAAAAGGTATAAATTTATCACCGACTTTTTTAAAAGGTAGAATTCTATCACCGGCTTTTTTAATAGGTATAAAATTATCACCGGCTTTTTTCAAAGGTATAAATTTATCACCGGCTTTTTTAAAAGGTATAAATTTATCACCGACTTTTTTAAAAGGTAGAATTCTATCACCGGCTTTTTTAATAGGTATAAATTTATCACCGGCTTTTTTAAAAGGTAAAAATTTATCACCGGATTTTTTAAAAGGTAGAAATTTATCACCTGCTATTTTAATAGGTAAAAATTTTTCACCGGCTTTTTCAATAGATATAAATTCATCACCGGCTTTTTTAAAAGGTAGAAATTTATCACCGGCTTTTTCAAAAGGTAGAATTCTATCACCGGCTTTTTCAATAGGTCTAAATTTATCACCGACTTTTTTAAAAGGTAGAATTCTATCACCGGCTTTTTCAATAGGAATAAATTTATCACCGACTTTTTTGAAAGGTAGAATTCTATCACCGGCTTTTTTAAAAGGTATAAATTTATCACCGACTTTTTTAAAAGGTAGAATTCTATCACCGGCTTTTTTAATAGGTATAAATTTATCACCGGCTTTTTTAAAAGGTAAAAATTTATCACCGGATTTTTTAAAAGGTAGAAATTTATCACCTGCTATTTTAATAGGTAAAAATTTTTCACCGGCTTTTTCAATAGATATAAATTCATCACCGGCTTTTTTAAAAGGTAGAAATTTATCACCGGCTTTTTCAAAAGGTAGAATTCTATCACCGGCTTTTTCAATAGGTCTAAATTTATCACCGACTTTTTTAAAAGGTAGAATTCTATCACCGGCTTTTTCAATAGGAATAAATTTATCACCGACTTTTTTGAAAGGTAGAATTCTATCACCGGCTTTTTTAATAGGTATAAATTTATCACCGGCTTTTTTAAAAGGTATAAATTTATCACCGACTTATTTAAAAGGTAGAAATTTATCACCGGCTTTTTTAATAGGTATAAATTTATCACCGGCTTTTTTAAAAGGTATAAATTTATCACCGACTTTTTTAAAAGGTAGAATTCTATCACCGGCTTTTTTAATAGGTATAAATTTATCACCGGCTTTTTTAAAAGGTATAAATTTATCACCGACTTTTTAAAAGGTAGAATTCTATCACCGGCTTTTTTAATAGGTATAAATTTATCACCGGCTTTTTTAAAAGGTAAAAATTTATCACCGGCTTTTTTAAAGGGTAGAAATTTATCACCTGCTATTTTAATAGGTAAAAATTTTTCACCGGCTTTTTCAATAGATATAAATTTATCACCGGCTTTTTCAAAAGGTAGAATTCTATCACCGGCTTTTTCAATAGGTATAAATTTATCACCGACTTTTTTAAAAGGTAGAATTCTATCACCGGCTTTTTTAATGGGTATAAATTTATCACCGGCTTTTTTAAAAGGTAAAAATTTATCACCGGCTTTTTTAAAGGGTAGAAGTTTATCACCTGCTATTTTAATAGGTAAAAATTTTTCACCGGCTTTTTCAATAGATATAAATTTATCACCGGCTTTTTTAAAAGGTAGAATTCTATCACCGGCTTTTTTAATAGGTATAAATTTATCACCGACTTTTTTAAATGATAATATTCTATCACGGCCTTTTTTAAATGGTAGAATTCTATCACCGGCTTTTTTAAAAGGTAGAAATTTATCACCGGCTTTTTTAAAAGGTATAAATTTATCACCGGCTTTTTTGAAAGGTATAAATTTATCACCGACATTTTTAAAAGGTAGAATTCTATCACCGGCTATTTTAATAGGTATAAATTTATCACCGGCTTTTTTAAAAGGTAAGGATTTATCACCGGCTTTTTTAATAGGTAAAAATTTATCACCGGCTTTTTTAAAGGGTAGAAATTTATCACCGGCTTTTTTAAAAGGTATAAATTTATCACCGGCTTTTTTAAAAGGTATAAATTTATCACCGACTTTTTTAAAAGGTAGAATTCTATCACCGGCTTTTTTAATAGGTATAAATTTATCACCGGCTTTTTTAAAAGGTATAAATTTATCACCGACTTTTTTAATAGGTAAAAATTTATCACCGGATATTTTAAAAGGTAGAAATTTATCACCTGCTATTTTAATAGGTAAAAATTTTTCACCGGCTTTTTTAAAAGGTATAAATTTATCACCGACTTTTTAAAAGGTAGAATTCTATCACCGGCTTTTTTAATAGGTATAAATTTATCACCGGCTTTTTTAAAAGGTAAAAATTTATCACCGGCTTTTTTAAAGGGTAGAAATTTATCACCTGCTATTTTAACAGGTAAAAATTTTTCACCGGCTTTTTCAATAGATATAAATTTATCACCGGCTTTTTTAAAAGGTATAAATTTATCACCGACTTTTTTAAAAGGTAGAATTCTATCACCGGCTTTTTTAATAGGTATAAATTTATCACCGACTTTTTTAATAGGTAAAAATTTATCACCGGCTTTTTCAATAGATATAAATTTATCACCGCCTTTTTTAAAAGGTAGAATTTCATCACCGGCTTTATTAATAGGTATAAATTTATCACCGGCTTTTTTAAAAGGTAAAAATTTATCACCGGCTTTTTTAAAGGGTAGAAATTTATCACCTGCTATTTTAATAGGTAAAAATTTTTCACCGGCTTTTTCAATAGATATAAATTTATCACCGCCTTTTTTAAAAGGTAGAATTTTATCACCGGCTTTATTAATAGGTATAAATTTATCACCGGCTTTTTTAAAAGGTAAAAATTTATCACCGGCTTTTTTAAAGGGTAGAAATTTATCACCTGCTATTTTAATAGGTAAAAATTTTTCACCGGCTTTTTCAATAGATATAAATTTATCACCGGCTTTTTTAAAAGGTAGAATTCTATCACCGGCTTTTTTAATAGGTATAAATTTATCACCGACTTTTTTAAATGATAATATTCTATCACCGACTTTTTTAAAAGGTAGAATTCTATCACCGGCTTTTTTAAAAGGTAGAATTTTATCACCGGCTTTCTTAATAGGTATAAATTTATCACCGGCTTTTTTAAAAGGTAAAAATTTATCACCGGCTTTTTTAAAGGGTAGAAATTTATCACCTGCTATTTTAATAGGTAAAAATTTTTCACGGGCTTTTTTAAAAGGTATAAATTTATCACCGACTTTTTAAAAGGTAGAATTCTATCACCGGCTTTTTTAATAGGTATAAATTTATCACCGGCTTTTTTAAAGGGTAGAAATTTATCACCTGCTATTTTAATAGGTAAAAATTTTTCACCGGCTTTTTCAATAGATATAAATTTATCACCGGCTTTTTCAAAAGGTAGAATTCTATCACCGGCTTTTTCAATAGGTATAAATTTATCACCGACTTTTTTAAAAGGTAGAATTCTATCACCGGCTTTTTCAATAGGTATAAATTTATCACCGGCTTTTTTAAAAGGTAGAAATTTATCACCGGCTTTTTTAAAAGGTATAAATTTATCACCGGCTTTTTTGAAAGGTATAAATTTATCACCGACATTTTTAAAAGGTAGAATTCTATCACCGGCTATTTTAATAGGTATAAATTTATCACCGGCTTTTTTAAAAGGTAAGGATTTATCACCGGCTTTTTTAATAGGTAAAAATTTATCACCGGCTTTTTTAAAGGGTAGAAATTTATCACCGGCTTTTTTAAAAGGTATAAATTTATCACCGGCTTTTTTAAAAGGTATAAATTTATCACCGACTTTTTTAAAAGGTAGAATTCTATCACCGGCTTTTTTAATAGGTATAAATTTATCACCGGCTTTTTTAAAAGGTATAAATTTATCACCGACTTTTTTAATAGGTAAAAATTTATCACCGGATATTTTAAAAGGTAGAAATTTATCACCTGCTATTTTAATAGGTAAAAATTTTTCACCGGCTTTTTTAAAAGGTATAAATTTATCACCGACTTTTTAAAAGGTAGAATTCTATCACCGGCTTTTTTAATAGGTATAAATTTATCACCGGCTTTTTTAAAAGGTAAAAATTTATCACCGGCTTTTTTAAAGGGTAGAAATTTATCACCTGCTATTTTAACAGGTAAAAATTTTTCACCGGCTTTTTCAATAGATATAAATTTATCACCGGCTTTTTTAAAAGGTAGAAATTTATCACCGGCTTTTTCAAAAGGTAGAATTCTATCACCGGCTTTTTTAATAGGTATAAATTTATCACCGGCTTTTTTAAAAGGTAAGAATTTATCACCGGCTATTTTAATAGGTAAAAATTTATCACCGACTTATTTAAAAGGTAGAAATTTATCACCAGCTTTTTTGATAGGTATAAATTTATCACCGGCTTTTTTAAAAGGTATAAATTTATCACCGACTTTTTTAAAAGGTAGAATTCTATCACCGGCTTTTTTAATAGGTATAAATTTATCACCGACTTTTTTAATAGGTAAAAATTTATCACCGGCTTTTTCAATAGATATAAATTTATCACCGCCTTTTTTAAAAGGTAAAATTTTATCACCGGCTTTATTAATAGGTATAAATTTATCACCGGCTTTTTTAAAAGGTAAAAATTTATCACCGGCTTTTTTAAAGGGTAGAAATTTATCACCTGCTATTTTAATAGGTAAAAATTTTTCACCGGCTTTTTCAATAGATATAAATTTATCACCGGCTTTTTTAAAAGGTATAAATTTATCACCGACTTTTTTAAATGATAATATTCTATCACCGACTTTTTTAAAAGGTAGAATTCTATCACCGGCTTTTTTAAAAGGTAGAATTTTATCACCGGCTTTTTTAATAGGTAAAAATTTTTCACCGGCTTTTTCAATAGATATAAATTTATCACCGGCTTTTTTAAAAGGTAGAATTCTATCACCGGCTTTTTTAATAGGTATAAATTTATCACCGACTTTTTTAAATGATAATATTCTATCACCGACTTTTTTATAAGGTAGAATTCTATCACCGGCTTTTTTAAAAGGTAGAATTTTATCACCGGCTTTTTTAAAAGGTATAAATTTATCACCGGCTTTTTTAAAAGGTATAAATTTATCACCGACTTTTTTAAAAGGTAGAATTCTATCACCGGCTATTTTAATAGGTATAAATTTATCACGGGCTTTTTTAAAAGATATAAATTTATCACCGACTTTTTTAAAAGGTAGAATTCTATCACCGACTTTTTTAAAAGGTAGAATTCTATCACCGGCTTTTTTAATAGGTATAAATTTATCACCGGCTTTTTTAAAAGGTAAAAATTTATCACCGGATTTTTTAAAAGGTAGAAATTTATCACCTGCTATTTTAATAGGTAAAAATTTTTCACCGGCTTTTTTAAAAGGTATAAATTTATCACCGACTTTTTAAAAGGTAGAATTCTATCACCGGCTTTTTTAATAGGTATAAATTTATCACCGGCTTTTTTAAAAGGTAAAAATTTATCACCGGCTTTTTTAAAGGGTAGAAATTTATCACCTGCTATTTTAATAGGTAAAAATTTTTCACCGGCTTTTTCAATAGATATAAATTCATCACCGGCTTTTTTAAAAGGTAGAAATTTATCACCGGCTTTTTCAAAAGGTAGAATTCTATCACCGGCTTTTTCAATAGGTATAAATTTATCACCGACTTTTTTAAAAGGTAGAATTCTATCACCGGCTTTTTCAATAGGAATAAATTTATCACCGACTTTTTTAAAAGGTAGAATTCTATCACCGGCTTTTTTAAAAGGTAGAAATTTATCACCGGCTTTTTTAATAGGTATAAATTTATCACCGGCTTTTTTAAAAGGTATAAATTTATCACCCACTTTTTTAAAAGGTAGAATTCTATCACCGGCTTTTTTAATAGGTATAAATTTATCACCGGCTTTTTTAAAAGGTATAAATTTATCACCGACTTTTTTAATAGGTAAAAATTTATCACCGGATTTTTTAAAAGGTAGAAATTTATCACCTGCTATTTTAATAGGTAAAAATTTTTCACGGGCTTTTTTAAAAGGTATAAATTTATCACCGACTTTTTAAAAGGTAGAATTCTATCACCGGCTTTTTTAATAGGTATAAATTTATCACCGGCTTTTTTAAAAGGTAAAAATTTATCACCGGCTTTTTTAAAGGGTAGAAATTTATCACCTGCTATTTTAATAGGTAAAAATTTTTCACCGGCTTTTTCAATAGATATAAATTTATCACCGGCTTTTTCAAAAGGTAGAATTCTATCACCGGCTTTTTCAATAGGTATAAATTTATCACCGACTTTTTAAAAGGTAGAATTCTATCACCGGCTTTTTTAATAGGTATAAATTTATCACCGGCTTTTTTAAAAGGTAAAAATTTATCACCGGCTTTTTTAAAGGGTAGAAATTTATCACCTGCTATTTTAATAGGTAAAAATTTTTCACCGGCTTTTTCAATAGATATAAATTCATCACCGGCTTTTTTAAAAGGTAGAAATTTATCACCGGCTTTTTCAAAAGGTAGAATTCTATCACCGGCTTTTTCAATAGGTATAAATTTATCACCGACTTTTTTAAAAGGTAGAATTCTATCACCGGCTTTTTCAATAGGAATAAATTTATCACCGACTTTTTTAAAAGGTAGAATTCTATCACCGGCTTTTTTAAAAGGTAGAAATTTATCACCGGCTTTTTTAATAGGTATAAATTTATCACCGGCTTTTTTAAAAGGTATAAATTTATCACCCACTTTTTTAAAAGGTAGAATTCTATCACCGGCTTTTTTAATAGGTATAAATTTATCACCGGCTTTTTTAAAAGGTATAAATTTATCACCGACTTTTTTAATAGGTAAAAATTTATCACCGGATTTTTTAAAAGGTAGAAATTTATCACCTGCTATTTTAATAGGTAAAAATTTTTCACGGGCTTTTTTAAAAGGTATAAATTTATCACCGACTTTTTAAAAGGTAGAATTCTATCACCGGCTTTTTTAATAGGTATAAATTTATCACCGGCTTTTTTAAAAGGTAAAAATTTATCACCGGCTTTTTTAAAGGGTAGAAATTTATCACCTGCTATTTTAATAGGTAAAAATTTTTCACCGGCTTTTTCAATAGATATAAATTTATCACCGGCTTTTTCAAAAGGTAGAATTCTATCACCGGCTTTTTCAATAGGTATAAATTTATCACCGACTTTTTTAAAAGGTAGAATTCTATCACCGGCTTTTTTAATGGGTATAAATTTATCACCGGCTTTTTTAAAAGGTGAAAATTTATCACCGGCTTTTTTAAAGGGTAGAAGTTTATCACCTGCTATTTTAATAGGTAAAAATTTTTCACCGGCTTTTTCAATAGATATAAATTTATCACCGGCTTTTTTAAAAGGTAGAATTCTATCACCGGCTTTTTTAATAGGTATAAATTTATCACCGACTTTTTTAAATGATAATATTCTATCACGGCCTTTTTTAAATGGTAGAATTCTATCACCGGCTTTTTTAAAAGGTAGAAATTTATCACCGGCTTTTTTAAAAGGTATAAATTTATCACCGGCTTTTTTGAAAGGTATAAATTTATCACCGACATTTTTAAAAGGTAGAATTCTATCACCGGCTATTTTAATAGGTATAAATTTATCACCGGCTTTTTTAAAAGGTAAGGATTTATCACCGGCTTTTTTAATAGGTAAAAATTTATCACCGGCTTTTTTAAAGGGTAGAAATTTATCACCGGCTTTTTTAAAAGGTATAAATTTATCACCGGCTTTTTTAAAAGGTATAAATTTATCACCGACTTTTTTAAAAGGTAGAATTCTATCACCGGCTTTTTTAATAGGTATAAATTTATCACCGGCTTTTTTAAAAGGTATAAATTTATCACCTGCTATTTTAATAGGTAAAAATTTTTCACCGGCTTTTTTAAAAGGTATAAATTTATCACCGACTTTTTAAAAGGTAGAATTCTATCACCGACTTTTTTAAAAGGTAGAATTCTATCACCGGCTTTTTTAATAGGTAAAAATTTATCACCGGATATTTTAAAAGGTAGAAATTTATCACGTGCTATTTTAATAGGTAAAAATTTTTCACCGGCTTTTTTAAAAGGTATAAATTTATCACCGACTTTTTAAAAGGTAGAATTCTATCACCGGCTTTTTTAATAGGTATAAATTTATCACCGGCTTTTTTAAAAGGTAAAAATTTATCACCGGCTTTTTTAAAGGGTAGAAATTTATCACCTGCTATTTTAACAGGTAAAAATTTTTCACCGGCTTTTTCAATAGATATAAATTTATCACCGGCTTTTTTAAAAGGTAGAAATTTATCACCGGCTTTTTCAAAAGGTAGAATTCTATCACCGGCTTTTTTAATAGGTATAAATTTATCACCGGCTTTTTTAAAAGGTAAGAACTTATCACCGGCTATTTTAATAGGTAAAAATTTATCACCGACTTATTTAAAAGGTAGAAATTTATCACCAGCTTTTTTAATAGGTATAAATTTATCACCGGCTTTTTTAAAAGGTATACATTTATCACCGACTTTTTTAAAAGGTAGAATTCTATCACCGGCTTTTTTAATAGGTATAAATTTATCACCGACTTTTTTAATAGGTAAAAATTTATCACCGGCTTTTTCAATAGATATAAATTTATCACCGCCTTTTTTAAAAGGTAGAATTTTATCACCGGCTTTATTAAAAGGTATAAATTTATTACCGGTTTTTTCAAAAGTTAAGAATTTATCACCGGCTTTTTTAATAGGTATAAATTTATCACCGGCTTTTTTAAAAGATAAAAATTTATCACCGACTTTTTTAATAGGTAAAAGTTTATCACCGGATTTTTTAAAAGGTAGAAATTTATCACCTGCTATTTTAATAGGTAAAAATTTTTCACCGGCTTTTTTAAAAGGTATAAACTTATCACCGACTTTTTAAAAGGTAGAATTCTATCACCGGCTTTTTTAATAGGTATAAATTTATCACCGGCTTTTTTAAAAGGTAAAAATTTATCACCGGCTTTTTTAAAGGGTAGAAATTTATCACCTGCTATTTTAATAGGTAAAAATTTTTCACCGGCTTTTTCAATAGATATAAATTTATCACCGGCTTTTTCAAAAGGTAGAATTCTATCACCGGCTTTTTCAATAGGTATAAATTTATCACCGACTTTTTTAAAAGGTAGAATTCTATCACCGGCTTTTTTAATAGGTATAAATTTATCACCGGCTTTTTTAAAAGGTAAAAATTTATCACCGGCTTTTTTAAAGGGTAGAAGTTTATCACCTGCTAGTTTAATAGGTAAAAATTTTTCACCGGCTTTTTCAATAGATATAAATTTATCACCGGTTTTTTTAAAAGGTAGAATTCTATCACCGGCTTTTTTAATAGGTATAAATTTATCACCGACTTTTTTAAATGATACTATTCTATCACGGCCTTTTTTAAATGGTAGAATTCTATCACCGGCTTTTTTAAAAGGTATAAATTTATCACCGGCTTTTTTAAAAGGTATAAATTTATCACCGGCTTTTTTAAAAGGTATAAATTTATCACCGACTTTTTTAAAAGGTAGAAATCTATCACTGGCTGTTTTAATAGGTATAAATTTATCACCGGCTTTTTTAAAAGGTAAGGATTTATCACCGGCTTTTTTAATAGGTAAAAGTTTATCACCGGCTTTTTTAAAGGGTAGAAATTTTTCACCGGCTTTTTTAAAAGGTATAAATTTATCACCGGCTTTTTTAAAAAGTATAAATATATCACCGACTTTTTTAAAAGGTATAATTCTATCACCGGCTTTTTTAATAGGTATAAATTTATCACCGGCTTTTTTAAAAGGTATAAATTTATCACCGACTTTTTTAATAGGTAAAAATTTATCACCGGATTTTTTAAAAGGTAGAAATTTATCACCTGCTATTTTAATAGGTAAAAATTTTTCACCGGCTTTTTTAAAAGGTATAAATTTATCACCGACTTTTTAAAAGGTAGAATTTTATCACCGGCTTTTTTAATAGGTATAAATTTATCACCGGCTTTTTTAAAAGGTAAAAATTTATCACCGGCTTTTTTAAAGGGTAGAAATTTATCACCTGCTATTTTAATAGGTAAAAATTTTTCACCGGCTTTTTCAATAGATATAAATTTATCACCGGCTTTTTTAAAAGGTAGAAATTTATCACCGGCTTTTTTAAAAGGTAAGAATTTATCACCGGCTATTTTAATAGGTAAAAATTTATCACCGGATATTTTAAAAGGTAGAAATTTATCACGTGCTATTTTAATAGGTAAAAATTTTTCACCGGCTTTTTTAAAAGGTATAAATTTATCACCGACTTTTTAAAAGGTAGAAATTTATCACCAGCTTTTTTAATAGGTATAAATTTATCACCGGCTTTTTTAAAAGGTATAAATTTATCACCGACTTTTTTAAAAGGTAGAATTCTATCACCGGCTTTTTTAATAGGTATAAATTTATCACCGGCTTTTTTAAAAGGTATAAATTTATCACCGACTTTTTTAAAAGGTAGAATTCTATCACCGGCTTTTTTAATAGGTATAAATTTATCACCGACTTTTTTAATAGGTAAAAATTTATCACCGGCTTTTTCAATAGATATAAATTTATCACCGCCTTTTTTAAAAGGTAGAATTTTATCACCGGCTTTATTAAAAGGTATAAATTTATTACCGGTTTTTTCAAAAGTTAAGAATTTATCACCGGCTTTTTTAATAGGTATAAATTTATCACCGGCTTTTTTAAAAGATAAAAATTTATCACCGACTTTTTTAATAGGTAAAAATTTATCACCGGATTTTTTAAATGATAAAAATTTATCACCTGCTATTTTAATAGGTAAAAATTTTTCACCGGCTTTTTTAAAAGGTATAAACTTATCACCGACTTTTTAAAAGGTAGAATTCTATCACCGGCTTTTTTAATAGGTATAAATTTATCACCGGCTTTTTTAAAAGGTAAAAATTTATCACCGGCTTTTTTAAAGGGTAGAAATTTATCACCTGCTATTTTAATAGGTAAAAATTTTTCACCGGCTTTTTCAATAGATATAAATTTATCACCGGCTTTTTCAAAAGGTAGAATTCTATCACCGGCTTTTTCAATAGGTATAAATTTATCACCGACTTTTTTAAAAGGTAGAATTCTATCACCGGCTTTTTTAATAGGTATAAATTTATCACCGGCTTTTTTAAAAGGTAAAAATTTATCACCGGCTTTTTTAAAGGGTAGAAGTTTATCACCTGCTAGTTTAATAGGTAAAAATTTTTCACCGGCTTTTTCAATAGATATAAATTTATCACCGGTTTTTTTAAAAGGTAGAATTCTATCACCGGCTTTTTTAATAGGTATAAATTTATCACCGACTTTTTTAAATGATAATATTCTATCACGGCCTTTTTTAAATGGTAGAATTCTATCACCGGCTTTTTTAAAAGGTAGAAATTTATCACCGGCTTTTTTAAAAGGTATAAATTTATCACCGGCTTTTTTAAAAGGTATAAATTTATCACCGACTTTTTTAAAAGGTAGAAATCTATCACTGGCTATTTTAATAGGTATAAATTTATCACCGGCTTTTTTAAAAGGTAAGGATTTATCACCGGCTTTTTTAATAGGTAAAAATTTATCACCGGCTTTTTTAAAGGGTAGAAATTTTTCACCGGCTTTTTTAAAAGGTATAAATTTATCACCGGCTTTTTTAAAAAGTATAAATTTATCACCGACTTTTTTAATAGGTAAAAATTTATCACCGGATTTTTTAAAAGGTAGAAATTTTTCACCGGCTTTTTCAATAGATATAAATTTATCACCGGCTTTTTTAAAAGGTAGAAATTTATCACCGGCTTTTTCAAAAGGTAGAATTCTATCACCGGCTTTTTTAATAGGTATAAATTTATCACCGGCTTTTTTAAAAGGTAAGAATTTATCACCGGCTATTTTAATAGGTAAAAATTTATCACCGACTTATTTAAAAGGTAGAAATTTATCACCAGCTTTTTTAATAGGTATAAATTTATCACCGGCTTTTTTAAAAGGTATAAATTTATCACCGACTTTTTTAAAAGGTAGAATTCTATCACCGGCTTTTTTAATAGGTATAAATTTATCACCGACTTTTTTAATAGGTAAAAATTTATCACCGGCTTTTTCAATAGATATAAATTTATCACCGCCTTTTTTAAAAGGTAGAATTTTATCACCGGCTTTATTAAAAGGTATAAATTTATTACCGGTTTTTTCAAAAGTTAAGAATTTATCACCGGCTTTTTCAAAAGGTAGAATTCTATCACCGGCTTTTTTAATAGGTATAAATTTATCACCGGCTTTTTTAAAAGGTAAGAATTTATCACCGGCTATTTTAATAGGTAAAAATTTATCACCGGATTTTTTAAAAGGTAGAAATTTATCACCTGCTATTTTAATAGGTAAAAATTTTTCACCGGCTTTTTTAAAAGGTATAAATTTATCACCGACTTTTTAAAAGGTAGAATTTTATCACCGGCTTTTTTAATAGGTATAAATTTATCACCGGCTTTTTTAAAAGGTAAAAATTTATCACCGGCTTTTTTAAAGGGTAGAAATTTATCACCTGCTATTTTAATAGGTAAAAATTTTTCACCGGCTTTTTCAATAGATATAAATTTATCACCGGCTTTTTTAAAAGGTAGAAATTTATCACCGGCTTTTTTAAAAGGTAAGAATTTATCACCGGCTATTTTAATAGGTAAAAATTTATCACCGGATATTTTAAAAGGTAGAAATTTATCACGTGCTATTTTAATAGGTAAAAATTTTTCACCGGCTTTTTTAAAAGGTATAAATTTATCACCGACTTTTTAAAAGGTAGAAATTTATCACCAGCTTTTTTAATAGGTATAAATTTATCACCGGCTTTTTTAAAAGGTATAAATTTATCACCGACTTTTTTAAAAGGTAGAATTCTATCACCGGCTTTTTTAATAGGTATAAATTTATCACCGGCTTTTTTAAAAGGTATAAATTTATCACCGACTTTTTTAAAAGGTAGAATTCTATCACCGGCTTTTTTAATAGGTATAAATTTATCACCGACTTTTTTAATAGGTAAAAATTTATCACCGGCTTTTTCAATAGATATAAATTTATCACCGCCTTTTTTAAAAGGTAGAATTTTATCACCGGCTTTATTAAAAGGTATAAATTTATTACCGGTTTTTTCAAAAGTTAAGAATTTATCACCGGCTTTTTTAATAGGTATAAATTTATCACCGGCTTTTTTAAAAGATAAAAATTTATCACCGACTTTTTTAATAGGTAAAAATTTATCACCGGATTTTTTAAATGATAAAAATTTATCACCTGCTATTTTAATAGGTAAAAATTTTTCACCGGCTTTTTTAAAAGGTATAAACTTATCACCGACTTTTTAAAAGGTAGAATTCTATCACCGGCTTTTTTAATAGGTATAAATTTATCACCGGCTTTTTTAAAAGGTAAAAATTTATCACCGGCTTTTTTAAAGGGTAGAAATTTATCACCTGCTATTTTAATAGGTAAAAATTTTTCACCGGCTTTTTCAATAGATATAAATTTATCACCGGCTTTTTCAAAAGGTAGAATTCTATCACCGGCTTTTTCAATAGGTATAAATTTATCACCGACTTTTTTAAAAGGTAGAATTCTATCACCGGCTTTTTTAATAGGTATAAATTTATCACCGGCTTTTTTAAAAGGTAAAAATTTATCACCGGCTTTTTTAAAGGGTAGAAGTTTATCACCTGCTAGTTTAATAGGTAAAAATTTTTCACCGGCTTTTTCAATAGATATAAATTTATCACCGGTTTTTTTAAAAGGTAGAATTCTATCACCGGCTTTTTTAATAGGTATAAATTTATCACCGACTTTTTTAAATGATAATATTCTATCACGGCCTTTTTTAAATGGTAGAATTCTATCACCGGCTTTTTTAAAAGGTAGAAATTTATCACCGGCTTTTTTAAAAGGTATAAATTTATCACCGGCTTTTTTAAAAGGTATAAATTTATCACCGACTTTTTTAAAAGGTAGAAATCTATCACTGGCTATTTTAATAGGTATAAATTTATCACCGGCTTTTTTAAAAGGTAAGGATTTATCACCGGCTTTTTTAATAGGTAAAAATTTATCACCGGCTTTTTTAAAGGGTAGAAATTTTTCACCGGCTTTTTTAAAAGGTATAAATTTATCACCGGCTTTTTTAAAAAGTATAAATTTATCACCGACTTTTTTAATAGGTAAAAATTTATCACCGGATTTTTTAAAAGGTAGAAATTTTTCACCGGCTTTTTCAATAGATATAAATTTATCACCGGCTTTTTTAAAAGGTAGAAATTTATCACCGGCTTTTTCAAAAGGTAGAATTCTATCACCGGCTTTTTTAATAGGTATAAATTTATCACCGGCTTTTTTAAAAGGTAAGAATTTATCACCGGCTATTTTAATAGGTAAAAATTTATCACCGACTTATTTAAAAGGTAGAAATTTATCACCAGCTTTTTTAATAGGTATAAATTTATCACCGGCTTTTTTAAAAGGTATAAATTTATCACCGACTTTTTTAAAAGGTAGAATTCTATCACCGGCTTTTTTAATAGGTATAAATTTATCACCGACTTTTTTAATAGGTAAAAATTTATCACCGGCTTTTTCAATAGATATAAATTTATCACCGCCTTTTTTAAAAGGTAGAATTTTATCACCGGCTTTATTAAAAGGTATAAATTTATTACCGGTTTTTTCAAAAGTTAAGAATTTATCACCGGCTTTTTTAATAGGTATAAATTTATCACCGGCTTTTTTAAAAGATAAAAATTTATCACCGACTTTTTTAATAGGTAAAAATTTATCACCGGATTTTTTAAATGATAAAAATTTATCACCTGCTATTTTAATAGGTAAAAATTTTTCACCGGCTTTTTTAAAAGGTATAAACTTATCACCGACTTTTTAAAAGGTAGAATTCTATCACCGGCTTTTTTAATAGGTATAAATTTATCACCGGCTTTTTTAAAAGGTAAAAATTTATCACCGGCTTTTTTAAAGGGTAGAAATTTATCACCTGCTATTTTAATAGGTAAAAATTTTTCACCGGCTTTTTCAATAGATATAAATTTATCACCGGCTTTTTCAAAAGGTAGAATTCTATCACCGGCTTTTTCAATAGGTATAAATTTATCACCGACTTTTTTAAAAGGTAGAATTCTATCACCGGCTTTTTTAATAGGTATAAATTTATCACCGGCTTTTTTAAAAGGTAAAAATTTATCACCGGCTTTTTTAAAGGGTAGAAGTTTATCACCTGCTAGTTTAATAGGTAAAAATTTTTCACCGGCTTTTTCAATAGATATAAGTTTATCACCGGTTTTTTTAAAAGGTAGAATTCTATCACCGGCTTTTTTAATAGGTATAAATTTATCACCGACTTTTTTAAATGATAATATTCTTTCACGGCCTTTTTTAAATGGTAGAATTCTATCACCGGCTTTTTTAAAAGGTAGAAATTTATCACCGGCTTTTTTAAAAGGTATAAATTTATCACCGGCTTTTTTAAAAGGTATAAATTTATCACCGACTTTTTTAAAAGGTAGAAATCTATCACTGGCTATTTTAATAGGTATAAATTTATCACCGGCTTTTTTAAAAGGTAAGGATTTATCACCGGCTTTTTTAATAGGTAAAAATTTATCACCGGCTTTTTTAAAGGGTAGAAATTTTTCACCGGCTTTTTTAAAAGGTATAAATTTATCACCGGCTTTTTTAAAAAGTATAAATTTATCACCGACTTTTTTAATAGGTAAAAATTTATCACCGGATTTTTTAAAAGGTAGAAATTTATCACCTGCTATTTTAATAGGTAAAAATTTTTCACCGGCTTTTTTAAAAGGTATAAATTTATCACCGACTTTTTAAAAGGTAGAATTCTATCACCGGCTTTTTTAATAGGTATAAATTTATCACCGGCTTTTTTAAAAGGTAAAAATTTATCACCGGCTTTTTTAAAGGGTAGAAATTTATCACCTGCTATTTTAATAGGTAAAAATTTTTCACCGGCTTTTTCAATAGATATAAATTTATCACCGGCTTTTTTAAAAGGTAGAAATTTATCACCGGCTTTTTCAAAAGGTAGAATTCTATCACCGGCTTTTTTAATAAGTATAAATTTATCACCGGCTTTTTTAAAAAGTAAGAATTTATCACCGGCTATTTTAATAGGTAAAAATTTATCACCGACTTATTTAAAAGGTAGAAATTTATCACCAGCTTTTTTAATAGGTATAAATTTATCACCGGCTTTTTTAAAAGGTATAAATTTATCACCGACTTTTTTAAAAGGTAGAATTCTATCACCGGCTTTTTTAATAGGTATAAATTTATCACCGGCATTTTTAAAAGGTATAAATTTATCACCGACTTTTTTAATAGGTAAAAATTTATCACCGGCTTTTTCAATAGATATAAATTTATCACCGCCTTTTTTAAAAGGTAGAAATTTATCACCGGCTTTTTTAAAAGGTATAAATTTATCACCGACTTATTTAAAAGGTAGAAATTTATCACCGGCTTTTTTAATAGGTATAAATTTATCACCGGCTTTTTTAAAAGGTATAAATTTATCACCGACTTTTTTAAAAGGTAGAATTCTATCACCGGCTTTTTTAATAGGTATAAATTTATCACCGGCTTTTTTAAAAGGTATAAATTTATCACCGACTTTTTAAAAGGTATAAATTTATCACCGGCTTTTTTAAAAGGTAAAAATTTATCACCGGCTTTTTTAAAGGGTAGAAATTTATCACCTGCTATTTTAATAGGTAAAAATTTTTCACCGGCTTTTTCAATAGATATAAATTTATCACCGGCTTTTTCAAAAGGTAGAATTCTATCACCGGCTTTTTCAATAGGTATAAATTTATCACCGACTTTTTTAAAAGGTAGAATTCTATCACCGGCTTTTTTAATGGGTATAAATTTATCACCGGCTTTTTTAAAAGGTAAAAATTTATCACCGGCTTTTTTAAAGGGTAGAAGTTTATCACCTGCTATTTTAATAGGTAAAAATTTTTCACCGGCTTTTTCAATAGATATAAATTTATCACCGGCTTTTTTAAAAGGTAGAATTCTATCACCGGCTTTTTTAATAGGTATAAATTTATCACCGACTTTTTTAAATGATAATATTCTATCACGGCCTTTTTTAAATGGTAGAATTCTATCACCGGCTTTTTTAAAAGGTAGAAATTTATCACCGGCTTTTTTAAAAGGTATAAATTTATCACCGGCTTTTTTGAAAGGTATAAATTTATCACCGACATTTTTAAAAGGTAGAATTCTATCACCGGCTATTTTAATAGGTATAAATTTATCACCGGCTTTTTTAAAAGGTAAGGATTTATCACCGGCTTTTTTAATAGGTAAAAATTTATCACCGGCTTTTTTAAAGGGTAGAAATTTATCACCGGCTTTTTTAAAAGGTATAAATTTATCACCGGCTTTTTTAAAAGGTATAAATTTATCACCGACTTTTTTAAAAGGTAGAATTCTATCACCGGCTTTTTTAATAGGTATAAATTTATCACCGGCTTTTTTAAAAGGTATAAATTTATCACCGACTTTTTTAATAGGTAAAAATTTATCACCGGATATTTTAAAAGGTAGAAATTTATCACCTGCTATTTTAATAGGTAAAAATTTTTCACCGGCTTTTTTAAAAGGTATAAATTTATCACCGACTTTTTAAAAGGTAGAATTCTATCACCGGCTTTTTTAATAGGTATAAATTTATCACCGGCTTTTTTAAAAGGTAAAAATTTATCACCGGCTTTTTTAAAGGGTAGAAATTTATCACCTGCTATTTTAACAGGTAAAAATTTTTCACCGGCTTTTTCAATAGATATAAATTTATCACCGGCTTTTTTAAAAGGTATAAATTTATCACCGACTTTTTTAATAGGTAAAAATTTATCACCGGATATTTTAAAAGGTAGAAATTTATCACCTGCTATTTTAATAGGTAAAAATTTTTCACCGGCTTTTTTAAAAGGTATAAATTTATCACCGACTTTTTAAAAGGTAGAATTCTATCACCGGCTTTTTTAATAGGTATAAATTTATCACCGGCTTTTTTAAAAGGTAAAAATTTATCACCGGCTTTTTTAAAGGGTAGAAATTTATCACCTGCTATTTTAACAGGTAAAAATTTTTCACCGGCTTTTTCAATAGATATAAATTTATCACCGGCTTTTTTAAAAGGTAGAAATTTATCACCGGCTTTTTCAAAAGGTAGAATTCTATCACCGGCTTTTTTAATAGATATAAATTTATCACCGGCTTTTTTAAAAGGTAAGAATTTATCACCGGCTATTTTAATAGGTAAAAATTTATCACCGACTTATTTAAAAGGTAGAAATTTATCACCAGCTTTTTTAATAGGTATAAATTTATCACCGGCTTTTTTGAAAGGTATAAATTTATCACCGACTTTTTTAAAAGGTAGAATTCTATCACCGGCTTTTTTAATAGGTATAAATTTATCACCGACTTTTTTAATAGGTAAAAATTTATCACCGGCTTTTTCAATAGATATAAATTTATCACCGCCTTTTTTAAAAGGTAGAATTTTATCACCGGCTTTATTAATAGGTATAAATTTATCACCGGCTTTTTTAAAAGGTAAAAATTTATCACCGGCTTTTTTAAAGGGTAGAAATTTATCACCTGCTATTTTAATAGGTAAAAATTTTTCACCGGCTTTTTCAATAGATATAAATTTATCACCGCCTTTTTTAAAAGGTAGAATTTTATCACCGGCTTTATTAATAGGTATAAATTTATCACCGGCTTTTTTAAAAGGTAAAAATTTATCACCGGCTTTTTTAAAGGGTAGAAATTTATCACCTGCTATTTTAATAGGTAAAAATTTTTCACCGGCTTTTTCAATAGATATAAATTTATCACCGGCTTTTTTAAAAGGTAGAATTCTATCACCGGCTTTTTTAATAGGTATAAATTTATCACCGACTTTTTTAAATGATAATATTCTATCACCGACTTTTTTAAAAGGTAGAATTCTATCACCGGCTTTTTTAAAAGGTAGAATTTTATCACCGGCTTTATTAATAGGTATAAATTTATCACCGGCTTTTTTAAAAGGTAAAAATTTATCACCGGCTTTTTTAAAGGGTAGAAATTTATCACCTGCTATTTTAATAGGTAAAAATTTTTCACGGGCTTTTTTAAAAGGTATAAATTTATCACCGACTTTTTAAAAGGTAGAATTCTATCACCGGCTTTTTTAATAGGTATAAATTTATCACCGGCTTTTTTAAAAGGTAAAAATTTATCACCGGCTTTTTTAAAGGGTAGAAATTTATCACCTGCTATTTTAATAGGTAAAAATTTTTCACCGGCTTTTTCAATAGATATAAATTTATCACCGGCTTTTTCAAAAGGTAGAATTCTATCACCGGCTTTTTCAATAGGTATAAATTTATCACCGACTTTTTTAAAAGGTAGAATTCTATCACCGGCTTTTTTAATGGGTATAAATTTATCACCGCCTTTTTTAAATGGTAGAATTCTATCACCGGCTTTTTTAAAAGGTAGAAATTTATCACCGGCTTTTTTAAAAGGTATAAATTTATCACCGGCTTTTTTGAAAGGTATAAATTTATCACCGACATTTTTAAAAGGTAGAATTCTATCACCGGCTATTTTAATAGGTATAAATTTATCACCGGCTTTTTTAAAAGGTAAGGATTTATCACCGGCTTTTTTAATAGGTAAAAATTTATCACCGGCTTTTTTAAAGGGTAGAAATTTATCACCGGCTTTTTTGAAAGGTATAAATTTATCACCGGCTTTTTTAAAAGGTATAAATTTATCACCGACTTTTTTAAAAGGTAGAATTCTATCACCGGCTTTTTTAATAGGTATAAATTTATCACCGGCTTTTTTAAAAGGTATAAATTTATCACCGACTTTTTTAATAGGTAAAAATTTATCACCGGATATTTTAAAAGGTAGAAATTTATCACCTGCTATTTTAATAGGTAAAAATTTTTCACCGGCTTTTTTAAAAGGTATAAATTTATCACCGACTTTTTAAAAGGTAGAATTCTATCACCGGCTTTTTTAATAGGTATAAATTTATCACCGGCTTTTTTAAAAGGTAAAAATTTATCACCGGCTTTTTTAAAGGGTAGAAATTTATCACCTGCTATTTTAACAGGTAAAAATTTTTCACCGGCTTTTTCAATAGATATAAATTTATCACCGGCTTTTTTAAAAGGTAGAAATTTATCACCGGCTTTTTCAAAAGGTAGAATTCTATCACCGGCTTTTTTAATAGGTATAAATTTATCACCGGCTTTTTTAAAAGGTAAGAATTTATCACCGGCTATTTTAATAGGTAAAAATTTATCACCGACATATTTAAAAGGTAGAAATTTATCACCAGCTTTTTTAATAGGTATAAATTTATCACCGGCTTTTTTAAAAGGTATAAATTTATCACCGACTTTTTTAAAAGGTAGAATTCTATCACCGGCTTTTTTAATAGGTATAAATTTATCACCGACTTTTTTAATAGGTAAAAATTTATCACCGGCTTTTTCAATAGATATAAATTTATCACCGCCTTTTTTAAAAGGTAAAATTTTATCACCGGCTTTATTAATAGGTATAAATTTATCACCGGCTTTTTTAAAAGGTAAAAATTTATCACCGGCTTTTTTAAAGGGTAGAAATTTATCACCTGCTATTTTAATAGGTAAAAATTTTTCACCGGCTTTTTCAATAGATATAAATTTATCACCGGCTTTTTTAAAAGGTAGAATTCTATCACCGGCTTTTTTAAAAGGTAGAATTTTATCACCGGCTTTTTTAATAGGTATAAATTTATCACCGGCTTTTTTAAAAGGTAAAAATTTATCACCGGCTTTTTTAAAGGGTAGAAATTTATCACCTGCTATTTTAATAGGTAAAAATTTTTCACCGGCTTTTTCAATAGATATAAATTTATCACCGGCTTTTTTAAAAGGTAGAATTCTATCACCGGCTTTTTTAATAGGTATAAATTTATCACCGACTTTTTTAAATGATAATATTCTATCACCGACTTTTTTAAAAGGTAGAATTCTATCACCGGCTTTTTTAAAAGGTAGAATTTTATCACCGGCTTTTTTAAAAGGTATAAATTTATCACCGGCTTTTTTAAAAGGTATAAATTTATCACCGACTTTTTTAAAAGGTAGAATTCTATCACCGGCTATTTTAATAGGTATAAATTTATCACGGGCTTTTTTAAAAGATATAAATTTATCACCGACTTTTTTAAAAGGTAGAATTCTATCACCGACTTTTTTAAAAGGTAGAATTCTATCACCGGCTTTTTTAATAGGTATAAATTTATCACCGGCTTTTTTAAAAGGTAAAAATTTATCACCGGATTTTTTAAAAGGTAGAAATTTATCACCTGCTATTTTAATAGGTAAAAATTTTTCACCGGCTTTTTTAAAAGGTATAAATTTATCACCGACTTTTTAAAAGGTAGAATTCTATCACCGGCTTTTTTAATAGGTATAAATTTATCACCGGCTTTTTTAAAAGGTAAAAATTTATCACCGGCTTTTTTAAAGGGTAGAAATTTATCACCTGCTATTTTAATAGGTAAAAATTTTTCACCGGCTTTTTCAATAGATATAAATTCATCACCGGCTTTTTTAAAAGGTAGAAATTTATCACCGGCTTTTTCAAAAGGTAGAATTCTATCACCGGCTTTTTCAATAGGTATAAATTTATCACCGACTTTTTTAAAAGGTAGAATTCTATCACCGGCTTTTTCAATAGGAATAAATTTATCACCGACTTTTTTAAAAGGTAGAATTCTATCACCGGCTTTTTTAATAGGTATAAATTTATCACCGGCTTTTTTAAAAGGTATAAATTTATCACCGACTTATTTAAAAGGTAGAAATTTATCACCGGCTTTTTTAATAGGTATAAATTTATCACCGGCTTTTTTAAAAGGTATAAATTTATCACCGACTTTTTTAAAAGGTAGAATTCTATCACCGGCTTTTTTAATAGGTATAAATTTATCACCGGCTTTTTTAAAAGGTATAAATTTATCACCGACTTTTTTAATAGGTAAAAATTTATCACCGGATTTTTTAAATGATAATATTCTATCACCGACTTTTTTAAAAGGTAGAATTCTATCACCGGCTTTTTTAAAAGGTAGAATTTTATCACCGGCTTTTTTAAAAGGTATAAATTTATCACCGGCTTTTTTAAAAGGTATAAATTTATCACCGACTTTTTTAAAAGGTAGAATTCTATCACCGGCTATTTTAATAGGTATAAATTTATCACGGGCTTTTTTAAAAGATATAAATTTATCACCGACTTTTTTAAAAGGTAGAATTCTATCACCGACTTTTTTAAAAGGTAGAATTCTATCACCGGCTTTTTTAATAGGTATAAATTTATCACCGGCTTTTTTAAAAGGTAAAAATTTATCACCGGATTTTTTAAAAGGTAGAAATTTATCACCTGCTATTTTAATAGGTAAAAATTTTTCACCGGCTTTTTTAAAAGGTATAAATTTATCACCGACTTTTTAAAAGGTAGAATTCTATCACCGGCTTTTTTAATAGGTATAAATTTATCACCGGCTTTTTTAAAAGGTAAAAATTTATCACCGGCTTTTTTAAAGGGTAGAAATTTATCACCTGCTATTTTAATAGGTAAAAATTTTTCACCGGCTTTTTCAATAGATATAAATTCATCACCGGCTTTTTTAAAAGGTAGAAATTTATCACCGGCTTTTTCAAAAGGTAGAATTCTATCACCGGCTTTTTCAATAGGTATAAATTTATCACCGACTTTTTTAAAAGGTAGAATTCTATCACCGGCTTTTTCAATAGGAATAAATTTATCACCGACTTTTTTAAAAGGTAGAATTCTATCACCGGCTTTTTTAATAGGTATAAATTTATCACCGGCTTTTTTAAAAGGTATAAATTTATCACCGACTTATTTAAAAGGTAGAAATTTATCACCGGCTTTTTTAATAGGTATAAATTTATCACCGGCTTTTTTAAAAGGTATAAATTTATCACCGACTTTTTTAAAAGGTAGAATTCTATCACCGGCTTTTTTAATAGGTATAAATTTATCACCGGCTTTTTTAAAAGGTATAAATTTATCACCGACTTTTTTAATAGGTAAAAATTTATCACCGGATTTTTTAAAAGGTAAAAATTTATCACCTGCTATTTTAATAGGTAAAAATTTTTCACGGGCTTTTTTAAAAGGTATAAATTTATCACCGACTTTTTAAAAGGTAGAATTCTATCACCGGCTTTTTTAATAGGTATAAATTTATCACCGGCTTTTTTAAAAGGTAAAAATTTATCACCGGCTTTTTTAAAGGGTAGAAATTTATCACCTGCTATTTTAATAGGTAAAAATTTTTCACCGGCTTTTTCAATAGATATAAATTTATCACCGGCTTTTTCAAAAGGTAGAATTCTATCACCGGCTTTTTCAATAGGTATAAATTTATCACCGACTTTTTTAAAAGGTAGAATTCTATCACCGGCTTTTTTAATGGGTATAAATTTATCACCGGCTTTTTTAAAAGGTAAAAATTTATCACCGGCTTTTTTAAAGGGTAGAAGTTTATCACCTGCTATTTTAATAGGTAAAAATTTTTCACCGGCTTTTTCAATAGATATAAATTTATCACCGGCTTTTTTAAAAGGTAGAATTCTATCACCGGCTTTTTTAATAGGTATAAATTTATCACCGACTTTTTTAAATGATAATATTCTATCACGGCCTTTTTTAAATGGTAGAATTCTATCACCGGCTTTTTTAAAAGGTAGAAATTTATCACCGGCTTTTTTAAAAGGTATAAATTTATCACCGGCTTTTTTGAAAGGTATAAATTTATCACCGACATTTTTAAAAGGTAGAATTCTATCACCGGCTATTTTAATAGGTATAAATTTATCACCGGCTTTTTTAAAAGGTAAGGATTTATCACCGGCTTTTTTAATAGGTAAAAATTTATCACCGGCTTTTTTAAAGGGTAGAAATTTATCACCGGCTTTTTTAAAAGGTATAAATTTATCACCGGCTTTTTTAAAAGGTATAAATTTATCACCGACTTTTTTAAAAGGTAGAATTCTATCACCGGCTTTTTTAATAGGTATAAATTTATCACCGGCTTTTTTAAAAGGTATAAATTTATCACCTGCTATTTTAATAGGTAAAAATTTTTCACCGGCTTTTTTAAAAGGTATAAATTTATCACCGACTTTTTAAAAGGTAGAATTCTATCACCGACTTTTTTAAAAGGTAGAATTCTATCACCGGCTTTTTTAATAGGTAAAAATTTATCACCGGATATTTTAAAAGGTAGAAATTTATCACCTGCTATTTTAATAGGTATAAATTTATCACGGGCTTTTTTAAAAGATATAAATTTATCACCGACTTTTTTAAAAGGTAGAATTCTATCACCGACTTTTTTAAAAGGTAGAATTCTATCACCGGCTTTTTTAATAGGTATAAATTTATCACCGGCTTTTTTAAAAGGTAAAAATTTATCACCGGATTTTTTAAAAGGTAGAAATTTATCACCTGCTATTTTAATAGGTAAAAATTTTTCACCGGCTTTTTTAAAAGGTATAAATTTATCACCGACTTTTTAAAAGGTAGAATTCTATCACCGGCTTTTTTAATAGGTATAAATTTATCACCGGCTTTTTTAAAAGGTAAAAATTTATCACCGGCTTTTTTAAAGGGTAGAAATTTATCACCTGCTATTTTAATAGGTAAAAATTTTTCACCGGCTTTTTCAATAGATATAAATTCATCACCGGCTTTTTTAAAAGGTAGAAATTTATCACCGGCTTTTTCAAAAGGTAGAATTCTATCACCGGCTTTTTCAATAGGTATAAATTTATCACCGACTTTTTTAAAAGGTAGAATTCTATCACCGGCTTTTTCAATAGGAATAAATTTATCACCGACTTTTTTAAAAGGTAGAATTCTATCACCGGCTTTTTTAATAGGTATAAATTTATCACCGGCTTTTTTAAAAGGTATAAATTTATCACCGACTTATTTAAAAGGTAGAAATTTATCACCGGCTTTTTTAATAGGTATAAATTTATCACCGGCTTTTTTAAAAGGTATAAATTTATCACCGACTTTTTTAAAAGGTAGAATTCTATCACCGGCTTTTTTAATAGGTATAAATTTATCACCGGCTTTTTTAAAAGGTATAAATTTATCACCGACTTTTTTAATAGGTAAAAATTTATCACCGGATTTTTTAAAAGGTAAAAATTTATCACCTGCTATTTTAATAGGTAAAAATTTTTCACGGGCTTTTTTAAAAGGTATAAATTTATCACCGACTTTTTAAAAGGTAGAATTCTATCACCGGCTTTTTTAATAGGTATAAATTTATCACCGGCTTTTTTAAAAGGTAAAAATTTATCACCGGCTTTTTTAAAGGGTAGAAATTTATCACCTGCTATTTTAATAGGTAAAAATTTTTCACCGGCTTTTTCAATAGATATAAATTTATCACCGGCTTTTTCAAAAGGTAGAATTCTATCACCGGCTTTTTCAATAGGTATAAATTTATCACCGACTTTTTTAAAAGGTAGAATTCTATCACCGGCTTTTTTAATGGGTATAAATTTATCACCGGCTTTTTTAAAAGGTAAAAATTTATCACCGGCTTTTTTAAAGGGTAGAAGTTTATCACCTGCTATTTTAATAGGTAAAAATTTTTCACCGGCTTTTTCAATAGATATAAATTTATCACCGGCTTTTTTAAAAGGTAGAATTCTATCACCGGCTTTTTTAATAGGTATAAATTTATCACCGACTTTTTTAAATGATAATATTCTATCACGGCCTTTTTTAAATGGTAGAATTCTATCACCGGCTTTTTTAAAAGGTAGAAATTTATCACCGGCTTTTTTAAAAGGTATAAATTTATCACCGGCTTTTTTGAAAGGTATAAATTTATCACCGACATTTTTAAAAGGTAGAATTCTATCACCGGCTATTTTAATAGGTATAAATTTATCACCGGCTTTTTTAAAAGGTAAGGATTTATCACCGGCTTTTTTAATAGGTAAAAATTTATCACCGGCTTTTTTAAAGGGTAGAAATTTATCACCGGCTTTTTTAAAAGGTATAAATTTATCACCGGCTTTTTTAAAAGGTATAAATTTATCACCGACTTTTTTAAAAGGTAGAATTCTATCACCGGCTTTTTTAATAGGTATAAATTTATCACCGGCTTTTTTAAAAGGTATAAATTTATCACCTGCTATTTTAATAGGTAAAAATTTTTCACCGGCTTTTTTAAAAGGTATAAATTTATCACCGACTTTTTAAAAGGTAGAATTCTATCACCGACTTTTTTAAAAGGTAGAATTCTATCACCGGCTTTTTTAATAGGTAAAAATTTATCACCGGATATTTTAAAAGGTAGAAATTTATCACCTGCTATTTTAATAGGTAAAAATTTTTCACCGGCTTTTTTAAAAGGTATAAATTTATCACCGACTTTTTAAAAGGTAGAATTCTATCACCGGCTTTTTTAATAGGTATAAATTTATCACCGGCTTTTTTAAAAGGTAAAAATTTATCACCGGCTTTTTTAAAGGGTAGAAATTTATCACCTGCTATTTTAACAGGTAAAAATTTTTCACCGGCTTTTTCAATAGATATAAATTTATCACCGGCTTTTTTAAAAGGTAGAAATTTATCACCGGCTTTTTCAAAAGGTAGAATTCTATCACCGGCTTTTTTAATAGGTATAAATTTATCACCGGCTTTTTTAAAAGGTAAGAATTTATCACCGGCTATTTTAATAGGTAAAAATTTATCACCGACTTATTTAAAAGGTAGAAATTTATCACCAGCTTTTTTAATAGGTATAAATTTATCACCGGCTTTTTTAAAAGGTATAAATTTATCACCGACTTTTTTAAAAGGTAGAATTCTATCACCGGCTTTTTTAATAGGTAAAAATTTATCACCGGCTTTTTCAATAGATATAAATTTATCACCGCCTTTTTTAAAAGGTAGAATTTTATCACCGGCTTTATTAAAAGGTATAAATTTATTACCGGTTTTTTCAAAAGTTAAGAATTTATCACCGGCTTTTTTAATAGGTATAAATTTATCACCGGCTTTTTTAAAAGATAAAAATTTATCACCGACTTTTTTAATAGGTAAAAGTTTATCACCGGATTTTTTAAAAGGTAGAAATTTATCACCTGCTATTTTAATAGGTAAAAATTTTTCACCGGCTTTTTTAAAAGGTATAAACTTATCACCGACTTTTTAAAAGGTAGAATTCTATCACCGGCTTTTTTAATAGGTATAAATTTATCACCGGCTTTTTTAAAAGGTAAAAATTTATCACCGGCTTTTTTAAAGGGTAGAAATTTATCACCTGCTATTTTAATAGGTAAAAATTTTTCACCGGCTTTTTCAATAGATATAAATTTATCACCGGCTTTTTCAAAAGGTAGAATTCTATCACCGGCTTTTTCAATAGGTATAAATTTATCACCGACTTTTTTAAAAGGTAGAATTCTATCACCGGCTTTTTTAATAGGTATAAATTTATCACCGGCTTTTTTAAAAGGTAAAAATTTATCACCGGCTTTTTTAAAGGGTAGAAGTTTATCACCTGCTAGTTTAATAGGTAAAAATTTTTCACCGGCTTTTTCAATAGATATAAATTTATCACCGGTTTTTTTAAAAGGTAGAATTCTATCACCGGCTTTTTTAATAGGTATAAATTTATCACCGACTTTTTTAAATGATAATATTCTATCACGGCCTTTTTTAAATGGTAGAAATCTATCACCGGCTTTTTTAAAAGGTAGAAATTTATCACCGGCTTTTTTAAAAGGTATAAATTTATCACCGGCTTTTTTAAAAGGTATAAATTTATCACCGACTTTTTTAAAAGGTAGAAATCTATGACTGGCTGTTTTAATAGGTATAAATTTATCACCGGCTTTTTTAAAAGGTAAGGATTTATCACCGGCTTTTTTAATAGATAAAAGTTTATCACCGGCTTTTTTAAAGGGTAGAAATTTTTCACCGGCTTTTTTAAAAGGTATAAATTTATCACCGGCTTTTTTAAAAAGTATAAATTTATCACCGACTTTTTTAAAAGGTAGAATTCTATCACCGGCTTTTTTAATAGGTATAAATTTATCACCGGCTTTTTTAAAAGGTATAAATTTATCACCGACTTTTTTAATAGGTAAAAATTTATCACCGGATTTTTTAAAAGGTAGAAATTTATCACCTGCTATTTTAATAGGTAAAAATTTTTCACCGGCTTTTTTAAAAGGTATAAATTTATCACCGACTTTTTAAAAGGTAGAATTTTATCACCGGCTTTTTTAATAGGTATAAATTTATCACCGGCTTTTTTAAAAGGTAAAAATTTATCACCGGCTTTTTTAAAGGGTAGAAATTTATCACCTGCTATTTTAATAGGTAAAAATTTTTCACCGGCTTTTTCAATAGATATAAATTTATCACCGGCTTTTTTAAAAGGTAGAAATTTATCACCGGCTTTTTCAAAAGGTAGAATTCTATCACCGGCTTTTTTAATAGGTATAAATTTATCGCCGGCTTTTTTAAAAGGTAAGAATTTATCACCGGCTATTTTAATAGGTAAAAATTTATCACCGACTTATTTAAAAGGTAGAAATTTATCACCAGCTTTTTTAATAGGTATAAATTTATCACCGGCTTTTTTAAAAGGTATAAATTTATCACCGACTTTTTTAAAAGGTAGAATTCTATCACCGGCTTTTTTAATAGGTATAAATTTATCACCGACTTTTTTAAATGATAATATTCTATCACGGCCTTTTTTAAATGGTAGAATTCTATCACCGGCTTTTTTAAAAGGTAGAAATTTATCACCGGCTTTTTTAAAAGGTATAAATTTATCACCGGCTTTTTTGAAAGGTATAAATTTATCACCGACATTTTTAAAAGGTAGAATTCTATCACCGGCTATTTTAATAGGTATAAATTTATCACCGGCTTTTTTAAAAGGTAAGGATTTATCACCGGCTTTTTTAATAGGTAAAAATTTATCACCGGCTTTTTTAAAGGGTAGAAATTTATCACCGGCTTTTTTAAAAGGTATAAATTTATCTACGGCTTTTTTAAAAGGTATAAATTTATCACCGACTTTTTTAAAAGGTAGAATTCTATCACCGGCTTTTTTAATAGGTATAAATTTATCACCGGCTTTTTTAAAAGGTATAAATTTATCACCGACTTTTTTAATAGGTAAAAATTTATCACCGGATATTTTAAAAGGTAGAAATTTATCACCTGCTATTTTAATAGGTAAAAATTTTTCACCGGCTTTTTTAAAAGGTATAAATTTATCACCGACTTTTTAAAAGGTAGAATTCTATCACCGGCTTTTTTAATAGGTATAAATTTATCACCGGCTTTTTTAAAAGGTAAAAATTTATCACCGGCTTTTTTAAAGGGTAGAAATTTATCACCTGCTATTTTAACAGGTAAAAATTTTTCACCGGCTTTTTCAATAGATATAAATTTATCACCGGCTTTTTTAAAAGGTAGAAATTTATCACCGGCTTTTTCAAAAGGTAGAATTCTATCACCGGCTTTTTTAATAGGTATAAATTTATCACCGGCTTTTTTAAAAGGTAAGAATTTATCACCGGCTATTTTAATAGGTAAAAATTTATCACCGACTTATTTAAAAGGTAGAAATTTATCACCAGCTTTTTTAATAGGTATAAATTTATCACCGGCTTTTTTAAAAGGTATAAATTTATCACCGACTTTTTTAAAAGGTAGAATTCTATCACCGGCTTTTTTAAAAGGTAGAATTCTATCACCGGCTTTTTTAATAGGTATAAATTTATCACCGACTTTTTTAATAGGTAAAAATTTATCACCGGCTTTTTCAATAGATATAAATTTATCACCGCCTTTTTTAAAAGGTAGAATTTTATCACCGGCTTTATTAAAAGGTATAAATTTATTACCGGTTTTTTCAAAAGTTAAGAATTTATCACCGGCTTTTTTAATAGGTATAAATTTATCACCGGCTTTTTTAAAAGGTAGAATTCTATCACCGGCTTTTTTAATAGGTATAAATTTATCACCGGCTTTTTTAAAAGGTAAAAATTTATCACCGGCTTTTTTAAAGGGTAGAAATTTATCACCTGCTATTTTAATAGGTAAAAATTTTTCACCGGCTTTTTCAATAGATATAAATTTATCACCGGCTTTTTTAAAAGGTAGAAATTTATCACCGGCTTTTTCAAAAGGTAGAATTCTATCACCGGCTTTTTTAATAGGTATAAATTTATCACCGGCTTTTTTAAAAAGTAAGAATTTATCACCGGCTATTTTAATAGGTAAAAATTTATCACCGACTTATTTAAAAGGTAGAAATTTATCACCAGCTTTTTTAATAGGTATAAATTTATCACCGGCTTTTTTAAAAGGTAGAATTCTATCACCGGCTTTTTTAATAGGTATAAATTTATCACCGGCATTTTTAAAAGGTATAAATTTATCACCGACTTTTTTAATAGGTAAAAATTTATCACCGGCTTTTTCAATAGATATAAATTTATCACCGCCTTTTTTAAAAGGTAGAAATTTATCACCGGCTTTTAAAAGGTATAAATTTATCACCGGCTTTTTTAAAAGGTAAAAATTTATCACCGGCTTTTTTAAAGGGTAGAAATTTATCACCTGCTATTTTAATAGGTAAAAATTTTTCACCGGCTTTTTCAATAGATATAAATTTATCACCGGCTTTTTTAAAAGGTAGAAATTTATCACCGGCTTTTTCAAAAGGTAGAATTCTATCACCGGCTTTTTTAATAGGTATAAATTTATCACCGGCTTTTTTAAAAGGTAAGAATTTGTCACCGGCTATTTTAATAGGTAAAAATTTATCACCGACTTATTTAAAAGGTAGAAATTTATCACCAGCTTTTTTAATAGGTATAAATTTATCACCGGCTTTTTTAAAAGGTAAAAATTTATCACCGGCTTTTTTAAAGGGTAGAAATTTATCACCTGCTATTTTAATAGGTAAAAATTTTTCACCGGCTTTTTCAATAGATATAAATTTATCACCGGCTTTTTTAAAAGGTAGAAATTTATCACCGGCTTTTTCAAAAGGTAGAATTCTATCACCGGCTTTTTTAATAGGTATAAATTTATCACCGGCTTTTTTAAAAGGTAAGAATTTATCACCGGCTATTTTAATAGGTAAAAATTTATCACCGACTTATTTAAAAGGTAGAAATTTATCACCAGCTTTTTTAATAGGTATAAATTTATCACCGGCTATTTTAATAGGTAAAAATTTATCACCGACTTATTTAAAAGGTAGAAATTTATCACCAGCTTTTTTAATAGGTATAAATTTATCACCGGCTTTTTTAAAAGGTAAAAATTTATCACCGGCTTTTTTAAAGGGTAGAAATTTATCACCTGCTATTTTAATAGGTAAAAATTTTTCACCGGCTTTTTCAATAGATATAAATTTATCACCGGCTTTTTTAAAAGGTAGAAATTTATCACCGGCTTTTTCAAAAGGTAGAATTCTATCACCGGCTTTTTTAATAGGTATAAATTTATCACCGGCTTTTTTAAAAGGTAAGAATTTATCACCGGCTATTTTAATAGGTAAAAATTTATCACCGACTTATTTAAAAGGTAGAAATTTATCACCAGCTTTTTTAATAGGTATAAATTTATCACCGGCTTTTTTAAAAGGTATAAATTTATCACCGACTTTTTTAAAAGGTAGAATTCTATCACCGGCTTTTTTAATAGGTATAAATTTATCACCGGCATTTTTAAAAGGTATAAATTTATCACCGACTTTTTTAATAGGTAAAAATTTATCACCGGCTTTTTCAATAGATATAAATTTATCACCGCCTTTTTTAAAAGGTAGAAATTTATCACCGGCTATATTAAAGGTATAAATTTATCACCGGCTTTTTCAAAAGTTAAGAATTTATCACCGGCTTTTTTAATAGGTAAAAATTTATCACCGGCTTTTTCAATAGATATAAATTTATCACCGACTTTTTTAAAAGGTAGAATTCTATCACCGGCTTTTTTAATAGGTATAAATTTATCACCGACTTTTTTATATGATAATATTCTATCACCGACTTTTTTAAAAGGTAGAATTCTATCACCGGCTTTTTTAAAATGTAGAAATTTATCACCGGCTTTTTTAAAAGGTATAAATTTATCACCGGCTTTTTTAAAAGGTATAAATTTATCACCGACTTTTTTAAAAGGTAGAATTCTATCACGGCTTTTTTAATAGGTATAAATTTATCACCGGCATTTTTAAAAAGTATAAATTTATCACCGGCTTTTTTAAAAGGTAAGGATTTATCACCGGCTTTTTTAATAGGTAAAAATTTATCACCGGCTTTTTTAAAGGGTAGAAATTTATCACCGGCTTTTTTAAAAGGTATAAATTTATCACCGGCTTTTTTAATAGGTAAAAATTTATCACCGGCTTTTTTAAAAGGTAGAAATTTATCACCTGCTATTTTAATAGGTAAAAATTTTTCACCGGCTTTTTTAAAAGGTATAAATTTATCACCAGCTTTTTTAAAAGGTAAGAATTTATCACCGGCCTTTTTAATAGGTAAAAATTTTTCACCGGCTTTTTTAAAGGGTAGAAATTTATCACCTGCTATTTTAATAGGTAAAAATTTTTCACCGGCTTTTTCAATAGATATAAATTTATCACCGGCTTTTTTAAAAGGTAGAAATTTATCACCGGCTTTTTCAAAAGGTAGAATTCTATCACCGGCTTTTTCAACAGGTATAAATTTATCACCGACTTTTTTAAAAGGTAGAATTCTATCACCGGCTTTTTCAATAGGTATAAATTTATCACCGACTTTTTTAAAAGGTAAAATTCTTTCACCGGCTTTTTTAATAGGTATAAATTTATCACCGGCTTTTTTAATAGGTATAAATTTATCACCGACTTATTTAAAAGGTAGAAATTTATCACCGGCTTTTTTAATAGGTATAAATTTATCACCGGCTTTTTTAAAAGATAAAAATTTATCACCGGCTTTTTTAAAGGGTAGAAATTTATCACCTGCTATTTTAATAGGTAAAAATTTTTCACCGGCTTTTTCGATAGATATAAATTTATCACCGGCTTTTTTAAAAGGTAGAAATTTATCACCGGCTTTTTCAAAAGGTAGAATTCTTTCACCGGCTTTTTTAATAGGTATAAATTTATCACCGGCTTTTTTAAAAGGTAAGAATTTATCACCGGCTATTTTAATAGGTAAAAATTTATCACCGACTTATTTAAAAGGTAGAAATTTATCACCAGCTTTTTTAATAGGTATAAATTTATCACCGGCTTTTTCAATAGATATAAATTTATCACCGGCTTTTTTAAAAGGTAGAATTCTATCACCGGCTTTTTTAATAGGTATAAATTTATCACCGGCTTTTTTAAAAGGTAAGAATTTATCACCGGCTATTTTAATAGGTAAAAATTTATCACCGACTTTTTTAAAAGGTAAAATTCTTTCACCGGCTTTTTTAATAGGTATAAATTTATCACCGGCTTTTTTAATAGGTATAAATTTATCACCGGCTTTTTTAAAAGGTATAAATTTATCACCGACTTTTTTAAAAGGTAGAATTCTATCACTGGCTCTTTTAAGCCGGTGAAAGAATTCTACCTTTTGAAAAAGCCGGTGATAAATTTCTACCTTTTAAAAAAGCCGGTGATAAATTTATATCTATCGAAAAAGCCGGTGAAAAATTTTTACCTATTAAAATAGCAGGTGATAAATTTCTACCCTTTAAAAAAGCCGGTGATAAATTTTTATCTTTTAAAAAAACCGGTGATAGAATTCTACCTTTTAAAAAAGTCGGTGATAAATTTATATCTATTGAAAAAGCCGGTGATAAATTTTTACCTATTAAAAAAGCCGGTGATAAATTTTTAACTTTTGAAAAAGCCGGTGATAAATTTATACCTTTAATAAAGCCGGTGATAAATTTCTACCTTTTAAAAAAGGCGGTGATAAATTTATATCTATTGAAAAAGCCGGTGATAAATTTATACCTATTAAAAAAGCCGGTGATAGAATTCTACCTTTTAAAAAGTCGGTGATAAATTTATACCTTTTAAAAAAGCCGGTGAAAAATTTTTACCTATTAAAATAGCAGGTGATGAATTTCTACCTTTTAAAAAATCCGGTGATAAATTTTTACCTATTAAAAAAGTCGGTGATAAATTTATACCTTTTAAAAAAGCCGGTGATAAATTTATACCTATTAAAAAAGCCGGTGATAGAATTCTACCTTTTAAAAAAGTCGGTGATAAATTTATACCTTTTAAAAAAGCCGGTGATAAATTTATACCTTTTAAAAAAGCCGGTGAAAAATTTCTACCCTTTAAAAAAGCCGGTGATAAATTTTTACCTATTAAAAAAGCCGGTGATAGATTTCTACCTTTTAAAAAAGTCGGTGATAAATTTATACCTTTTAAAAAAGCCGGTGATAGAATTCTACCATTTAAAAAAGGCCGTGATAGAATATTGTCATTTAAAAAAGTCGGTGATAAATTTATACCTATTAAAAAAGCCGGTGATAGAATTCTACCTTTTAAAAAAGCCGGTGATAAATTTATATCTATTGAAAAAGCCGGTGAAAAATTTTTACCTATTAAAATAGCAGGTGATAAACTTCTACCCTTTAAAAAAGCCGGTGATAAATTTTTACCTTTTAAAAAAGCCGGTGATAAATTTATACCTATTAAAAAAGCCGGTGATAGAATTCTACCTTTTAAAAAATCGGTGATAAATTTATACCTATTGAAAAAGCCGGTGATAGAATTCTACCTTTTGAAAAAGCCGGTGATAAATTTATATCTATTGAAAAAGCCGGTGAAAAATTTTTACCTATTAAAATAGCAGGTGATAAATTTCTACCCTTTAAAAAAGCCGGTGATAAATTTTTACCTTTTAAAAAAGCCGGTGATAAATTTATACCTATTAAAAAAGCCGGTGATAGAATTCTACCTTTTAAAAAGTCGGTGATAAATTTATACCTTTTAAAAAAGCCGGTGAAAAATTTTTACCTATTAAAATAGCAGGTGATAAATTTCTACCTTTTAAAAAATTCGGTGATAAATTTTTACCTATTAAAAAAGCCGGTGATAAATTCTTAACTTTTGAAAAAACCGGTAATAAATTTATACCTTTTAATAAAGCCGGTGATAAAATTCTACCTTTTAAAAAAGGCGGTGATAAATTAATATCTATTGAAAAAGCCGGTGATAAATTTTTACCTATTAAAAAAGTCGGTGATAAATTTATACCTATTAAAAAAGCCGGTGATAGAATTCTACCTTTTAAAAAAGTCGGTGATAAATTTATACCTTTTAAAAAAGCCGGTGATAAATTTATACCTATTAAAAAAGCTGGTGATAAATTTCTACCTTTTAAATAAGTCGGTGATAAATTTTTACCTATTAAAATAGCCGGTGATAAATTCTTACCTTTTAAAAAAGCCGGTGATAAATTTATACCTATTAAAAAAGCCGGTGATAGAATTCTACCTTTTAAAAAAGTCGGTGATAAATTTATACCTTTTAAAAAAGCCGGTGATAAATTTATACCTATTAAAAAAGCTGGTGATAAATTTCTACCTTTTAAATAAGTCGGTGATAAATTTTTACCTATTAAAATAGCCGGTGATAAATTCTTACCTTTTAAAAAAGCCGGTGATAAATTTCTACCTTTTAAAAAAGCCGGTGATAAATTTATATCTATTGAAAAAGCCGGTGAAAAATTTTTACCTGTTAAAATAGCAGGTGATAAATTTCTACCCTTTAAAAAAGCCGGTGATAAATTTTTACCTTTTAAAAAAGCCGGTGATAAATTTATACCTATTAAAAAAGCCGGTGATAGAATTCTACCTTTTAAAAAAGCCGGTGATAAATTTTTACCTATTAAAATAGCAGGTGATAAATTTCTACCTTTTAAAATATCCGGTGATAAATTTTTACCTATTAAAAAAGTCGGTGATAAATTTATACCTTTTAAAAAAGCCGGTGATAAATTTATACCTATTAAAAAAGCCGGTGATAGAATTCTACCTTTGTTTTTAAAGAAAAGGTAAAACGTCAATTTTATTGACGTTTTTAAAGAAAAGGTAAAACGTCAATTTTATTGACGTTTTTAAAGAAAAGGTAAAACGTCAATTTTATTGACGCTTTAAGGTTAACGTCAAAACGTCAATTTTATTGACGTTTTTAAAGAAAAGGTAAAACGTCAATTTTATTGACGTTTAAAGGTTAACGTCAAAACGTCAATTTTATTGACGTTTTTAAAGAAAAGGTAAAACGTCAATTTTATTGACGTTTTTAAAGAAAAGGTAAAACGTCAATTTTATTGACGTTTTTAAAGAAAAGGTAAAACGTCAATTTTATTGACGTTTTTAAAGAAAAGGTAAAACGTCAATTTTATTGACGTTTTTAAAGAAAAGGTAAAACGTCAATTTTATTGACGTTTTTAAAGAAAAGGTAAAACGTCAATTTTATTGACGTTTTAAGGTTAACGTCAAAACGTCAATTTTATTGACGTTTTCAAAGAAAAGGTAAAACGTCAATTTTATTGACGTTTTTAAAGAAAAGGTAAAACGTCAATTTTATTGACGTTTTTAAAGAAAAGGTAAAACGTCAATTTTATTGACGTTTTTAAAGAAAAGGTAAAACGTCAATAAAATTGACGTTTTGACGTCAACCTTAAAACGTCAATAAAATTGACGTTTTACCTTTTCTTTAAAAACGTCAATAAAATTGACGTTTTACCTTTTCTTTAAAAACGTCAATAAAATTGACGTTTTACCTTTTCTTTAAAAACGTCAATAAAATTGACGTTTTGACGTTAACCTTTAAACGTCAATAAAATTGACGTTTTACCTTTTCTTTAAAAACGTCAATAAAATTGACGTTTTGACGTTAACCTTAAAACGTCAATAAAATTGACGTTTTACCTTTTCTTTAAAAACGTCAATAAAATTGACGTTTTACCTTTTCTTTAAAAACGTCAATAAAATTGACGTTTTACCTTTTCTTTAAAAACGTCAATAAAATTGACGTTTTGACGTTAACCTTAAAACGCCAATAAAATTGACGTTTTACCTTTTCTTTAAAAACGTCAGTAAAATTGACGTTTTACCTTTTCTTTAAAAACGTCAATAACATTGACGTTTTGACGTTAACCTTAAAACGTCAATAAAATTGACGTTTTACCTTTTCTTTAAAAACGTCAATAAAATTGACGTTTTACCTTTTCTTTAAAAACGTCAATAAAATTGACGTTTTGACGTTAACCTTAAAACGTCAATAAAATTGACGTTTTACCTTTTCTTTAAAAACGTCAATAAAATTGACGTTTTACCTTTTCTTTAAAAACGCCAATAAAATTGACGTTTTACCTTTTCTTTAAAAACGTGAATAAAATTGACGTCTTACCTTTTCTTTAAAAACGTCAATAAAATTGACGTTTTACCTTTTCTTTAAAAACGTCAATAAAATTGACGTTTTACCTTTTCTTTAAAAACGTCAATAAAATTGACGTTTTGACGTTAACCTTAAAACGTCAATAAAATTGACGTTTTACCTTTTCTTTAAAAACGTCAATAAAATTGACGTTTTACCTTTTCTTTAAAAACGTCAATAAAATTGACGTTTTACCTTTTCTTTAAAAACGTCAATAAAATTGAGGTTTTGACGTTAACCTTTAAACGTCAATAAAATTGACGTTTTATCTTTTCTTTAAAAACGTCAATAAAATTGACGTTTTACCTTTTCTTTAAAAACGTCAATAAAATTGACGTTTTACCTTTGCTTTAAAAACGTCAATAAAATTGACGTTTTACCTTTTCTTTAAAAACGTCAATAAAATCGACGTTTTGACGTTAACCTTAAAACGTCAATAAAATTGACGTTTTACCTTTTCTTTAAAAACGTCAATAAAATTGACGTCTTACCTTTTCTTTAAAAACGTCAATAAAATTGACGTTTTACCTTTTCTTTAAAAACGTCAATAAAATTGACGTTTTACCTTTTCTTTAAAAACGTCAATAAAATTGACGTTTTACCTTTGCTTTAAAAACGTCAATAAAATTGACGTTTTACCTTTTCTTTAAAAACGTCAATAAAATTGACGTTTTGACGTTAACCTTAAAACGTCAATAAAATTGACGTTTTACCTTTTCTTTAAAAACGTCAATAAAATTGACGTCTTACCTTTTCTTTAAAAACGTCAATAAAATTGACGTTTTACCTTTTCTTGAAAAACGTCAATAAAATTGACGTTTTGACGTTAACCTTTAAACGCCAATAAAATTGACGTTTTACCTTTTCTTTAAAAACGTCAGTAAAATTGACGTTTTACCTTTTCTTTAAAAACGTCAAAAAAATTGACGTTTTGACGTTAACCTTAAAACGTCAATAAAATTGACGTTTTACCTTTTCTTTAAAAACGTCAATAAAATTGACGTTTTACCTTTTCTTTAAAAACGTCAATAAAATTGACGTTTTGACGTTAACCTTAAAACGTCAATACTATTGACGTTTTACCTTTTCTTTAAAAACGTCAATAAAATTGACGTTTTACCTTTTCTTTAAAAACGCCAAAAAAATTGACGTTTTACCTTTTCTTTAAAAACGTCAATAAAATTGACGTCTTACCTTTTCTTTAAAAACGTCAATAAAATTGACGTTTTACCTTTTCTTTAAAAACGTCAATAAAATTGACGTTTTACCTTTTCTTTAAAAACGTCAATAAAATTGACGTTTTGACGTTAACCTTAAAACGTCAATAAAATTGACGTTTTACCTTTTCTTTAAAAACGTCAATAAAATTGACGTTTTACCTTTTCTTTAAAAACGTCAATAAAAATGACGTTTTACCTTTTCTTTAAAAACGTCAATAAAATTGACGTTTTACCTTTTCTTTAAAAACGTCAATAAAATTGACGTTTTACCTTTTCTTTAAAAACGTCAATAAAATTGACGTTCTACCTTTTCTTTAAAAACGTCAATAAAATTGACGTTTTGACGTTAACCTTAAAACGTCAATAAAATTGACGTTTTACCTTTTCTTTAAAAACGTCAATAAAATTGACGTTTTACCTTTTCTTTAAAAACGTCAATAAAATTGACGTTTTACCTTTTCTTTAAAAACGTCAATAAAATTGACGTTTTGACGTTAACCTTAAAACGTCAATAAAATTGACGTTTTACCTTTTCTTTAAAAACGTCAATAAAATTGACGTTTTACCTTTTCTTTAAAAACGTCAATAAAATTGACGTCTTACCTTTTCTTTAAAAACGTCAATAAAATTGACGTTTTACCTTTTCTTTAAAAACGTCAATAAAATTGACGTTTTACCTTTTCTTTAAAAACGTCAATAAAATTGACGTTTTACCTTTGCTTTAAAAACGTCAATAAAATTGACGTTTTACCTTTTCTTTAAAAACGTCAATAAAATTGACGTTTTGACGTTAACCTTAAAACGTCAATAAAATTGACGTTTTACCTTTTCTTTAAAAACGTCAATAAAATTGACGTCTTACCTTTTCTTTAAAAACGTCAATAAAATTGACGTTTTACCTTTTCTTGAAAAACGTCAATAAAATTGACGTTTTGACGTTAACCTTTAAACGCCAATAAAATTGACGTTTTACCTTTTCTTTAAAAACGTCAGTAAAATTGACGTTTTACCTTTTCTTTAAAAACGTCAAAAAAATTGACGTTTTGACGTTAACCTTAAAACGTCAATAAAATTGACGTTTTACCTTTTCTTTAAAAACGTCAATAAAATTGACGTTTTACCTTTTCTTTAAAAACGTCAATAAAATTGACGTTTTGACGTTAACCTTAAAACGTCAATACTATTGACGTTTTACCTTTTCTTTAAAAACGTCAATAAAATTGACGTTTTACCTTTTCTTTAAAAACGCCAATAAAATTGACGTTTTACCTTTTCTTTAAAAACGTCAATAAAATTGACGTCTTACCTTTTCTTTAAAAACGTCAATAAAATTGACGTTTTACCTTTTCTTTAAAAACGTCAATAAAATTGACGTTTTACCTTTTCTTTAAAAACGTCAATAAAATTGACGTTTTGACGTTAACCTTAAAACGTCAATAAAATTGACGTTTTACCTTTTCTTTAAAAACGTCAATAAAATTGACGTTTTACCTTTTCTTTAAAAACGTCAATAAAAATGACGTTTTACCTTTTCTTTAAAAACGTCAATAAAATTGACGTTTTACCTTTTCTTTAAAAACGTCAATAAAATTGACGTTTTACCTTTTCTTTAAAAACGTCAATAAAATTGACGTTCTACCTTTTCTTTAAAAACGTCAATAAAATTGACGTTTTGACGTTAACCTTAAAACGTCAATAAAATTGACGTTTTACCTTTTCTTTAAAAACGTCAATAAAATTGACGTTTTACCTTTTCTTTAAAAACGTCAATAAAATTGACGTTTTACCTTTTCTTTAAAAACGTCAATAAAATTGACGTTTTGACGTTAACCTTAAAACGTCAATAAAATTGACGTTTTACCTTTTCTTTAAAAACGTCAATAAAATTGACGTTTTACCTTTTCTTTAAAAACGTCAATAAAATTGACGTCTTACCTTTTCTTTAAAAACGTCAATAAAATTGACGTTTTACCTTTTCTTTAAAAACGTCAATAAAAATGACGTTTTACCTTTTCTTTAAAAACGTCAATAAAATTGACGTTTTGACGTTAACCTTAAAACGTCAATAAAATTGACGTTTTACCTTTTCTTTAAAAACGTCAATAAAATTGACGTTTTACCTTTTCTTTAAAAACGTCAATTAAATTGACGTCTTACCTTTTCTTTAAAAACGTCAAAAAAATTGACGTTTTGACGTTAACCTTAAAACGTCAATAAAATTGACGTTTTACCTTTTCTTTAAAAACGTCAATAAAATTGACGTTTTACCTTTTCTTTAAAAACGTCAATAAAATTGACGTTTTGACGTTAACCTTAAAACGTCAATACTATTGACGTTTTACCTTTTCTTTAAAAACGTCAATAAAATTGACGTTTTACCTTTTCTTTAAAAACGCCAATAAAATTGACGTTTTACCTTTTCTTTAAAAACGTCAATAAAATTGACGTCTTACCTTTTCTTTAAAAACGTCAATAAAATTGACGTTTTACCTTTTCTTTAAAAACGTCAATAAAATTGACGTTTTACCTTTTCTTTAAAAACGTCAATAAAATTGACGTTTTGACGTTAACCTTAAAACGTCAATAAAATTGACGTTTTACCTTTTCTTTAAAAACGTCAATAAAATTGACGTTTTACCTTTTCTTTAAAAACGTCAATAAAAATGACGTTTTACCTTTTCTTTAAAAACGTCAATAAAATTGACGTTTTACCTTTTCTTTAAAAACGTCAATAAAATTGACGTTTTACCTTTTCTTTAAAAACGTCAATAAAATTGACGTTCTACCTTTTCTTTAAAAACGTCAATAAAATTGACGTTTTGACGTTAACCTTAAAACGTCAATAAAATTGACGTTTTACCTTTTCTTTAAAAACGTCAATAAAATTGACGTTTTACCTTTTCTTTAAAAACGTCAATAAAATTGACGTTTTACCTTTTCTTTAAAAACGTCAATAAAATTGACGTTTTGACGTTAACCTTAAAACGTCAATAAAATTGACGTTTTACCTTTTCTTTAAAAACGTCAATAAAATTGACGTTTTACCTTTTCTTTAAAAACGTCAATAAAATTGACGTCTTACCTTTTCTTTAAAAACGTCAATAAAATTGACGTTTTACCTTTTCTTTAAAAACGTCAATAAAAATGACGTTTTACCTTTTCTTTAAAAACGTCAATAAAATTGACGTTTTGACGTTAACCTTAAAACGTCAATAAAATTGACGTTTTACCTTTTCTTTAAAAACGTCAATAAAATTGACGTTTTACCTTTTCTTTAAAAACGTCAATTAAATTGACGTCTTACCTTTTCTTTAAAAACGTCAATAAAATTGACGTTTTACCTTTGCTTTAAAAACGTCAATAAAATTGACGTTTTACCTTTTCTTTAAAAACGTCAATAAAATTGACGTTTTGACGTTAACCTTAAAACGTCAATAAAATTGACGTTTTACCTTTTCTTTAAAAACGTCAATAAAATTGACGTCTTACCTTTTCTTTAAAAACGTCAATAAAATTGACGTTTTACCTTTTCTTGAAAAACGTCAATAAAATTGACGTTTTGACGTTAACCTTTAAACGCCAATAAAATTGACGTTTTACCTTTTCTTTAAAAACGTCAGTAAAATTGACGTTTTACCTTTTCTTTAAAAACGTCAAAAAAATTGACGTTTTGACGTTAACCTTAAAACGTCAATAAAATTGACGTTTTACCTTTTCTTTAAAAACGTCAATAAAATTGACGTTTTACCTTTTCTTTAAAAACGTCAATAAAATTGACGTTTTGACGTTAACCTTAAAACGTCAATACTATTGACGTTTTACCTTTTCTTTAAAAACGTCAATAAAATTGACGTTTTACCTTTTCTTTAAAAACGCCAATAAAATTGACGTTTTACCTTTTCTTTAAAAACGTCAATAAAATTGACGTCTTACCTTTTCTTTAAAAACGTCAATAAAATTGACGTTTTACCTTTTCTTTAAAAACGTCAATAAAATTGACGTTTTACCTTTTCTTTAAAAACGTCAATAAAATTGACGTTTTGACGTTAACCTTAAAACGTCAATAAAATTGACGTCTTACCTTTTCTTTAAAAACGTCAATAAAATTGACGTTTTACCTTTTCTTTAAAAACGTCAATAAAATTGACGTTTTACCTTTTCTTTAAAAACGTCAATAAAATTGACGTTTTACCTTTGCTTTAAAAACGTCAATAAAATTGACGTTTTACCTTTTCTTTAAAAACGTCAATAAAATTGACGTTTTGACGTTAACCTTAAAACGTCAATAAAATTGACGTTTTACCTTTTCTTTAAAAACGTCAATAAAATTGACGTCTTACCTTTTCTTTAAAAACGTCAATAAAATTGACGTTTTACCTTTTCTTGAAAAACGTCAATAAAATTGACGTTTTGACGTTAACCTTTAAACGCCAATAAAATTGACGTTTTACCTTTTCTTTAAAAACGTCAGTAAAATTGACGTTTTACCTTTTCTTTAAAAACGTCAAAAAAATTGACGTTTTGACGTTAACCTTAAAACGTCAATAAAATTGACGTTTTACCTTTTCTTTAAAAACGTCAATAAAATTGACGTTTTACCTTTTCTTTAAAAACGTCAATAAAATTGACGTTTTGACGTTAACCTTAAAACGTCAATACTATTGACGTTTTACCTTTTCTTTAAAAACGTCAATAAAATTGACGTTTTACCTTTTCTTTAAAAACGCCAATAAAATTGACGTTTTACCTTTTCTTTAAAAACGTCAATAAAATTGACGTCTTACCTTTTCTTTAAAAACGTCAATAAAATTGACGTTTTACCTTTTCTTTAAAAACGTCAATAAAATTGACGTTTTACCTTTTCTTTAAAAACGTCAATAAAATTGACGTTTTGACGTTAACCTTAAAACGTCAATAAAATTGACGTTTTACCTTTTCTTTAAAAACGTCAATAAAATTGACGTTTTACCTTTTCTTTAAAAACGTCAATAAAAATGACGTTTTACCTTTTCTTTAAAAACGTCAATAAAATTGACGTTTTACCTTTTCTTTAAAAACGTCAATAAAATTGACGTTTTACCTTTTCTTTAAAAACGTCAATAAAATTGACGTTCTACCTTTTCTTTAAAAACGTCAATAAAATTGACGTTTTGACGTTAACCTTAAAACGTCAATAAAATTGACGTTTTACCTTTTCTTTAAAAACGTCAATAAAATTGACGTTTTACCTTTTCTTTAAAAACGTCAATAAAATTGACGTTTTACCTTTTCTTTAAAAACGTCAATAAAATTGACGTTTTGACGTTAACCTTAAAACGTCAATAAAATTGACGTTTTACCTTTTCTTTAAAAACGTCAATAAAATTGACGTTTTACCTTTTCTTTAAAAACGTCAATAAAATTGACGTCTTACCTTTTCTTTAAAAACGTCAATAAAATTGACGTTTTACCTTTTCTTTAAAAACGTCAATAAAAATGACGTTTTACCTTTTCTTTAAAAACGTCAATAAAATTGACGTTTTGACGTTAACCTTAAAACGTCAATAAAATTGACGTTTTACCTTTTCTTTAAAAACGTCAATAAAATTGACGTTTTACCTTTTCTTTAAAAACGTCAATTAAATTGACGTCTTACCTTTTCTTTAAAAACGTCAATAAAATTGACGTTTTACCTTTGCTTTAAAAACGTCAATAAAATTGACGTTTTACCTTTTCTTTAAAAACGTCAATAAAATTGACGTTTTGACGTTAACCTTAAAACGTCAATAAAATTGACGTTTTACCTTTTCTTTAAAAACGTCAATAAAATTGACGTCTTACCTTTTCTTTAAAAACGTCAATAAAATTGACGTTTTACCTTTTCTTGAAAAACGTCAATAAAATTGACGTTTTGACGTTAACCTTTAAACGCCAATAAAATTGACGTTTTACCTTTTCTTTAAAAACGTCAGTAAAATTGACGTTTTACCTTTTCTTTAAAAACGTCAAAAAAATTGACGTTTTGACGTTAACCTTAAAACGTCAATAAAATTGACGTTTTACCTTTTCTTTAAAAACGTCAATAAAATTGACGTTTTACCTTTTCTTTAAAAACGTCAATAAAATTGACGTTTTGACGTTAACCTTAAAACGTCAATACTATTGACCTTTTCTTTAAAAACGTCAATAAAATTGACGTTTTACCTTTTCTTTAAAAACGCCAATAAAATTGACGTTTTACCTTTTCTTTAAAAACGTCAATAAAATTGACGTCTTACCTTTTCTTTAAAAACGTCAATAAAATTGACGTTTTACCTTTTCTTTAAAAACGTCAATAAAATTGACGTTTTACCTTTTCTTTAAAAACGTCAATAAAATTGACGTTTTGACGTTAACCTTAAAACGTCAATAAAATTGACGTTTTACCTTTTCTTTAAAAACGTCAATAAAATTGACGTTTTACCTTTTCTTTAAAAACGTCAATAAAAATGACGTTTTACCTTTTCTTTAAAAACGTCAATAAAATTGACGTTTTACCTTTTCTTTAAAAACGTCAATAAAATTGACGTTTTACCTTTTCTTTAAAAACGTCAATAAAATTGACGTTCTACCTTTTCTTTAAAAACGTCAATAAAATTGACGTTTTGACGTTAACCTTAAAACGTCAATAAAATTGACGTTTTACCTTTTCTTTAAAAACGTCAATAAAATTGACGTTTTACCTTTTCTTTAAAAACGTCAATAAAATTGACGTTTTACCTTTTCTTTAAAAACGTCAATAAAATTGACGTTTTGACGTTAACCTTAAAACGTCAATAAAATTGACGTTTTACCTTTTCTTTAAAAACGTCAATAAAATTGACGTTTTACCTTTTCTTTAAAAACGTCAATAAAATTGACGTCTTACCTTTTCTTTAAAAACGTCAATAAAATTGACGTTTTACCTTTTCTTTAAAAACGTCAATAAAAATGACGTTTTACCTTTTCTTTAAAAACGTCAATAAAATTGACGTTTTGACGTTAACCTTAAAACGTCAATAAAATTGACGTTTTACCTTTTCTTTAAAAACGTCAATAAAATTGACGTTTTACCTTTTCTTTAAAAACGTCAATTAAATTGACGTTTTACCTTTTCTTTAAAAACGTCAATAAAATTGACGTTTTACCTTTTCTTTAAAAACGTCAATAAAATTGACGTTTTACCTTTTCTTTAAAAACGTCAATAAAATTGACGTTTTACCTTTTCTTGAAAAACGTCAATAAAATTGACGTTTTGACGTTAACCTTAAAACGCCAATAAAATTGACGTTTTACCTTTTCTTTAAAAACGTCAGTAAAATTGACGTTTTACCTTTTCTTTAAAAACGTCAATAAAATTGACGTTTTGACGTTAACCTTAAAACGTCAATAAAATTGACGTTTTACCTTTTCTTTAAAAACGTCAATAAAATTGACGTTTTACCTTTTCTTTAAAAACGTCAATAAAATTGACGTTTTGACGTTAACCTTAAAACGTCAATAAAATTGACGTTTTACCTTTTCTTTAAAAACGTCAATAAAATTGACGTTTTACCTTTTCTTTAAAAACGCCAATAAAATTGACGTTTTACCTTTTCTTTAAAAACGTCAATAAAATTGACGTCTTACCTTTTCTTTAAAAACGTCAATAAAATTGACGTTTTACCTTTTCATTAAAAACGTCAATAAAATTGACGTTTTACCTTTTTTTTAAAAACGTCAATAAATTTGACGTTTTGACGTTAACCTTAAAACGTCAATAAAATTGACGTTTTCCTTTTCTTTAAAAACGTCAATAAAATTGACGTTTTACCTTTTCTTTAAAAACGTCAATAAAATTGACGTTTTACCTTTTCTTTAAAAACGTCAATAAAATTGACGTTTTACCTTTTCTTTAAAAACGTCAATAAAATTGACGTTTTACCTTTTCTTTAAAAACGTCAATAAAATTGACGTTCTACCTTTTCTTTAAAAACGTCAATAAAATTGACGTTTTGACGTTAACCTTAAAACGTCAATAAAATTGACGTTTTACCTTTTCTTTAAAAACGTCAATAAAATTGACGTTTTACCTTTTCTTTAAAAACGTCAATAAAATTGACGTTTTACCTTTTCTTTAAAAACGTCAATAATATTGACGTTTTGACGTTAACCTTAAAACGTCAATAAAATTGACGTTTTACCTTTTCTTTAAAAACGTCAATAAAATTGACGTTTTACCTTTTCTTTAAAAACGTCAATAAAATTGACGTCTTACCTTTTCTTTAAAAACGTCAATAAAATTGACGTTTTACCTTTTCTTTAAAAACGTCAATAAAATTGACGTTTTACCTTTTCTTTAAAAACGTCAATAAAATTGACGTTTTGACGTTAACCTTAAAACGTCAATAAAATTGACGTTTTACCTTTTCTTTAAAAACGTCAATAAAATTGACGTTTTACCTTTTCTTTAAAAACGCCAATAAAATTGACGTTTTACCTTTTCTTTAAAAACGTCAATAAAATTGACGTTTTGACGTTAACCTTAAAACGTCAATAAAATTGACGTTTTACCTTTTCTTTAAAAACGTCAATAAAATTGACGTTTTGACGTTAACCTTAAAACGTCAATAAAATTGACGTTTTACCTTTTCTTCAAAAACGTCAATAAAATTGACGTTTTGACGTTAACCTTAAAACGTCAATAAAATTGACGTTTTACCTTTTCTTTAAAAACGTCAATAAAATTAACCTTAAAACGTCAATTAAAAACGTCAATAAAATTGACGTTTTACCTTTTCTTTAAAAACGCCAACAAAATTGACGTTTTACCTTTTCTTTAAAAACGTCAATAAAATTGACGTTTTGACGTTAACCTTAAAACGTCAATAAAATTGACGTTTTACCTTTTCTTTAAAAACGTCAATAAAATTGACGTTTTACCTTTTCTTTAAAAACGCCAATAAAATTGACGTTTTACCTTTTCTTTAAAAACGTCAATAAAATTGACGTTTTGACGTTAACCTTAAAACGTCAATAAAATTGACGTTTCACGTTTTCTTTAAAAACGTCAATAAAATTGACGTCTTACCTTTTCTTTAAAAACGTCAATAAAATTGACGTTTTACCTTTTCTTTAAAAACGTCAATAAAATTGACGTTTTACCTTTTCTTTAAAAACGTCCATAAAATTGACGTTTTACCTTTTCTTTAAAAACGTCAATAAAATTGACGTTTTACCTTTTCTTTAAAAACGCCAATAAAATTGACGTTTTACCTTTTCTTTAAAAACGTCAATAAAATTGACGTTTTGACGTTAACCTTAAAACGTCAATAAAATTGACGTTTTACGTTTTCTTTAAAAACGTCAATAAAATTGACGTCTTACCTTTTCTTTAAAAACGTCAATAAAATTGACGTTTTACCTTTTCTTTAAAAACGTCAATAAAATTGACGTTTTACCTTTTCTTTAAAAACGTCAATAAAATTGACGTTTTACCTTTTCTTTAAAAACGTCAATAAAATTGACATTTTACCTTTTCTTTAAAAACGTCAATAAAATTGACGTTTTACCTTTTCTTTAAAAACGTCAATAAAATTGACGTTTTACCTTTTCTTTAAAAACGTCAATAAAATTGACGTTTTACCTTTTCTTTAAAAACGGCAATAAAATTGACGTTTTAACGTTAACCTCAAAACGTCAATAAAATTGACGTTTTACCTTTTCTTTAAAAACGTCAATAAAATTGACGTTTTACCTTTTCTTTAAAAACGTCAATTAAATTGACGTTTTACCTTTTCTTTAAAAACGTCAATAAAATTGACGTTTTGACGTTAACCTTTAAACGTCAATAAAATTGACGTTTTGACGTTAACCTTTAAACGTCAATAAAATTGACGTTTTGACGTTAACCTTTAAACGTCAATAAAATTGACGTTTTACCTTTTCTTTAAAAACGTCAATAAAATTGACGTTTTACCTTTTCTTTAAAAACGTCAATAAAATTGACGTTTTACCTTTTCTTTAAAAACGTCAATAATATTGACGTTTTGACGTTAACCTTAAAACGTCAATAAAATTGACGTTTTACCTTTTCTTTAAAAACGTCAATAAAATTGACGTTTTACCTTTTCTTTAAAAACGTCAATAAAATTGACGTCTTACCTTTTCTTTAAAAACGTCAATAAAATTGACGTTTTACCTTTTCTTTAAAAACGTCAATAAAATTGACGTTTTACCTTTTCTTTAAAAACGTCAATAAAATTGACGTCTTACCTTTTCTTTAAAAACGTCAATAAAATTGACGTTTTACCTTTTCTTTAAAAACGTCAATAAAATTGACGTTTTACCTTTTCTTTAAAAACGTCAATAAAATTGACGTTTTGACGTTAACCTTAAAACGTCAATAAAATTGACGTTTTACCTTTTCTTTAAAAACGTCAATAAAATTAACCTTAAAACGTCAATTAAAAACGTCAATAAAATTGACGTTTTACCTTTTCTTTAAAAACGCCAACAAAATTGACGTTTTACCTTTTCTTTAAAAACGTCAATAAAATTGACGTTTTGACGTTAACCTTAAAACGTCAATAAAATTGACGTTTTACCTTTTCTTTAAAAACGTCAATAAAATTGACGTTTTACCTTTTCTTTAAAAACGTCAATAAAATTGACGTTTTACCTTTTCTTTAAAAACGCCAATAAAATTGACGCTTTACCTTTTCTTTAAAAACGTCAATAAAATTGACGTTTCACGTTTTCTTTAAAAACGTCAATAAAATTGACGTTTTGACGTTAACCTTAAAACGTCAATAAAATTGACGTTTTACCTTTTCTTTAAAAACGTCAATAAAATTAACCTTAAAACGTCAATTAAAAACGTCAATAAAATTGACGTTTTACCTTTTCTTTAAAAACGCCAACAAAATTGACGTTTTACCTTTTCTTTAAAAACGTCAATAAAATTGACGTTTTGACGTTAACCTTAAAACGTCAATAAAATTGACGTTTTACCTTTTCTTTAAAAACGTCAATAAAATTGACGTTTTACCTTTTCTTTAAAAACGTCAATAAAATTGACGTTTTACCTTTTCTTTAAAAACGCCAATAAAATTGACGTTTTACCTTTTCTTTAAAAACGTCAATAAAATTGACGTTTCACGTTTTCTTTAAAAACGTCAATAAAATTGACGTCTTACCTTTTCTTTAAAAACGTTAATAAAATTGACGTTTTACCTTTTCTTTAAAAACGTCAATAAAATTGACGTTTTACCTTTTCTTTAAAAACGTCAATAAAATTGACGTTTTACCTTTTCTTTAAAAACGTCAATAAAATTGACGTTTTACCTTTTCTTTAAAAACGCCAATAAAATTGACGTTTTACCTTTTCTTTAAAAACGTCAATAAAATTGACGTTTTGACGTTAACCTTAAAACGTCAATAAAATTGACGTTTTACGTTTTCTTTAAAAACGTCAATAAAATTGACGTTTTACCTTTTCTTTAAAAACGTCAATAAAATTAACCTTAAAACGTCAATTAAAAACGTCAATAAAATTGACGTTTTACCTTTTCTTTAAAAACGCCAACAAAATTGACGTTTTACCTTTTCTTTAAAAACGTCAATAAAATTGACGTTTTACCTTTTCTTTAAAAACGCCAATAAAATTGACGTTTTACCTTTTCTTTAAAAACGTCAATAAAATTGACGTTTTGACGTTAACCTTAAAACGTCAATAAAATTGACGTTTCACGTTTTCTTTAAAAACGTCAATAAAATTGACGTCTTACCTTTTCTTTAAAAACGTCAATAAAATTGACGTTTTACCTTTTCTTTAAAAACGTCAATAAAATTGACGTTTTACCTTTTCTTTAAAAACGTCAATAAAATTGACGTTTTACCTTTTCTTTAAAAACGTCAATAAAATTGACGTTTTACCTTTTCTTTAAAAACGCCAATAAAATTGACGTTTTACCTTTTCTTTAAAAACGTCAATAAAATTGACGTTTTGACGTTAACCTTAAAACGTCAATAAAATTGACGTTTTACGTTTTCTTTAAAAACGTCAATAAAATTGACGTCTTACCTTTTCTTTATAAACGTCAATAAAATTGACGTTTTACCTTTTCTTTAAAAACGTCAATAAAATTGACGTTTTACCTTTTCTTTAAAAACGTCAATAAAATTGACGTTTTACCTTTTCTTTAAAAACGTCAATAAAATTGACGTTTTACCTTTTCTTTAAAAACGTCAATAAAATTGACGTTTTACCTTTTCTTTAAAAACGTCAATAAAATTGACGTTTTACCTTTTCTTTAAAAACGTCAATAAAATTGACGTTTTACCTTTTCTTTAAAAACGGCAATAAAATTGACGTTTTAACGTTAACCTCAAAACGTCAATAAAATTGACGTTTTACCTTTTCTTTAAAAACGTCAATTAAATTGACGTTTTACCTTTTCTTTAAAAACGTCAATAAAATTGACGTTTTGACGTTAACCTTTAAACGTCAATAAAATTGACGTTTTACCTTTTCTTTAAAAACGTCAATAAAATTGACGTTTTACCTTTTCTTTAAAAACGTCAATAAATTTGACGTTCTACCTTTTCTTTAAAAACGTCAATAAAATTGACGTTTTGACGTTAACCTTAAAACGTCAATAAAATTGACGTTTTACCTTTTCTTTAAAAACGTCAATAAAATTGACGTTTTACCTTTTCTTTAAAAACGTCAATAAAATTGACGTTTTACCTTTTCTTTAAAAACGTCAATAATATTGACGTTTTGACGTTAACCTTAAAACGTCAATAAAATTGACGTTTTACCTTTTCTTTAAAAACGTCAATAAAATTGACGTTTTACCTTTTCTTTAAAAACGTCAATAAAATTGACGTCTTACCTTTTCTTTAAAAACGTCAATAAAATTGACGTTTTACCTTTTCTTTAAAAACGTCAATAAAATTGACGTTTTACCTTTTCTTTAAAAACGTCAATAAAATTGACGTTTTGACGTTAACCTTAAAACGTCAATAAAATTGACGTTTTACCTTTTCTATAAAAACGTCAATAAAATTAACCTTAAAACGTCAATTAAAAACGTCAATAAAATTGACGTTTTACCTTTTCTTTAAAAACGCCAACAAAATTGACGTTTTACCTTTTCTTTAAAAACGTCAATAAAATTGACGTTTTGACGTTAACCTTAAAACGTCAATAAAATTGACGTTTTACCTTTTCTTTAAAAACGTCAATAAAATTGACGTTTTACCTTTTCTTTAAAAACGCCAATAAAATTGACGTTTTACCTTTTCTTTAAAAACGTCAATAAAATTGACGTTTTGACGTTAACCTTAAAACGTCAATAAAATTGACGTTTCACGTTTTCTTTAAAAACGTCAATAAAATTGACGTCTTACCTTTTCTTTAAAAACGTCAATAAAATTGACGTTTTACCTTTTCTTTAAAAACGTCAATAAAATTGACGTTTTACCTTTTCTTTAAAAACGTCAATAAAATTGACGTTTTACCTTTTCTTTAAAAACGTCAATAAAATTGACGTTTTACCTTTTCTTTAAAAACGCCAATAAAATTGACGTTTTACCTTTTCTTTAAAAACGTCAATAAAATTGACGTTTTGACGTTAACCTTAAAACGTCAATAAAATTGACGTTTTACGTTTTCTTTAAAAACGTCAATAAAATTGACGTCTTACCTTTTCTTTAAAAACGTCAATAAAATTGACGTTTTACCTTTTCTTTAAAAACGTCAATAAAATTGACGTTTTACCTTTTCTTTAAAAACGTCAATAAAATTGACGTTTTACCTTTTCTTTAAAAACGTCAATAAAATTGACGTTTTACCTTTTCTTTAAAAACGTCAATAAAATTGACGTTTTACCTTTTCTTTAAAAACGTCAATAAAATTGACGTTTTACCTTTTTTTTAAAAACGTCAATAAAATTGACGTTTTACCTTTTCTTTAAAAACGGCAATAAAATTGACGTTTTAACGTTAACCTCAAAACGTCAATAAAATTGACGTTTTACCTTTTCTTTAAAAACGTCAATTAAATTGACGTTTTACCTTTTCTTTAAAAACGTCAATAAAATTGACGTTTTGACGTTAACCTTTAAACGTCAATAAAATTGACGTTTTACCTTTTCTTTAAAAACGTCAATAAAATTGACGTTTTGACGTTAACCTTAAAACGTCAATAAAATTGACGTTTTACCTTTTCTTTAAAAACGTCAATAAAATTGACGTTTTACCTTTTCTTTAAAAACGTCATTAAAATTGACGTTTTACCTTTTCTTTAAAAACGTCAATAAAATTGACGTTTTGACGTTAACCTTTAAACGTCAATAAAATTGACGTTTTACCTTTTCTTTAAAAACGTCAATAAAATTGACGTTTTACCTTTTCTTTAAAAACGTCAATAAAATTGACGTTTTACCTTTGCTTTAAAAACGTCAATAAAATTGACGTTTTACCTTTTCTTTAAAAACGTCAATAAAATTGACGTTTTACCTTTTCTTTAAAAACGTCAATAAAATTGACGTTTTACCTTTTCTTGAAAAACGTCAATAAAATTGACGTTTTGACGTTAACCTTAAAACGCCAATAAAATTGACGTTTTACCTTTTCTTTAAAAACGTCAATAAAATTGACGTTTTACCTTTTCTTTAAAAACGTCAATAAAATTGACGTTTTACCTTTTCTTTAAAAACGCCAATAAAATTGACGTTTTACCTTTTCTTTAAAAACGTCAATAAAATTGACGTCTTACCTTTTCTTTAAAAACGTCAATAAAATTGACGTTTTACCTTTTCTTTAAAAACGTCAATAAAATTGACGTTTTGACGTTAACCTTAAAACGCCAATAAAATTGACGTTTTACCTTTTCTTTAAAAACGTCAGTAAAATTGACGTTTTACCTTTTCTTTAAAAACGTCAATAAAATTGACGTTTTGACGTTAACCTTAAAACGTCAATAAAATTGACGTTTTACCTTTTCTTCAAAAACGTCAATAAAATTGACGTTTTACCTTTTTCTTTAAAAACGTCAATAAAATTGACGTTTTACCTTTTCTTTAAAAACGTCAATAAAATTGACGTTTTACCTTTTCTTTAAAAACGTCAATAAAATTGACGTTTTACCTTTTCTTTAAAAACGTCAATAAAATTGACGTTTTACCTTTTCTTTAAAAACGTCAATAAAATTGACGTTTTACCTTTTCTTTAAAAACGTCAATAAAATTGACGTTTTACTTTTTCTTTAAAAACGTCAATAAAATTGACGTTTTGACGTTAACCTTAAAACGTCAATAAAATTGACGTTTTACCTTTTCTTTAAAAACGTCAATAAAATTGACGTCTCACCTTTTCTTTAAAAACGTCAATAAAATTGACGTTTTACCTTTTCTTTAAAAACGTCAATAAAATTGACGTTTTACCTTTTCTTTAAAAACGTCAATAAAATTGACGTTTTACCTTTTCTTTAAAAACGTCAATAAAATTGACGTTTTGACGTTAACCTTAAAACGTCAATAAAATTGACGTTTTACCTTTTCTTTAAAAACGTCAATAAAATTGACGTTTTACCTTTTCTTTAAAAACGTCAATAAAATTGACGTCTTACCTTTTCTTTAAAAACGTCAATAAAATTGACGTTTTACCTTTTCTTTAAAAACGTCAATAAAATTGACGTTTTACCTTTTCTTTAAAAACGTCAATAAAATTGACGTTTTACCTTTTCTTTAAAAACGTCAATAAAATTGACGTTTTACCTTTTCTTTAAAAACGTCAATAAAATTGACGTTTTACCTTTTCTTTAAAAACGTCAATAAAATTGACGTTTTACCTTTTCTTTAAAAACGTCAATAAAATTGACGTTTTGACGTTAACCTTAAAACGTCAATAAAATTGACGTTTTACCTTTTCTTTAAAAACGTCAATAAAATTGACGTTTTACCTTTTCTTTAAAAACGTCAACAAAATTGACGTCTTACCTTTTCTTTAAAAACGTCAATAAAATTGACGTTTTACCTTTTCTTTAAAAACGTCAATAAAATTGACGTTTTACCTTTTCTTTAAAAACGTCAATAAAATTGACGTTTTACCTTTTCTTTAAAAACGTCAATAAAATTGACGTTTTACCTTTTCTTTAAAAACGTCAATAAAATTGACGTTTTACCTTTTCTTTAAAAACGTCAATAAAATTGACGTTTTGACGTTAACCTTAAAACGTCAATAAAATTGACGTTTTACCTTTTCTTCAAAAACGTCAATAAAATTGACGTTTTACCTTTTCTTTAAAAACGTCAATAAAATTGACGTCTTACCTTTTCTTTAAAAACGTCAATAAAATTGACGTTTTACCTTTTCTTTAAAAACGTCAATAAAATTGACGTTTTACCTTTTCTTTAAAAACGTCAATAAAATTGACGTTTTGACGTTAACCTTAAAACGTCAATAAAATGGACGTTTTACCTTTTCTTTAAAAACGTCAATAAAATTAACGTTTTACCTTTTCTTTAAAAACGTCAATAAAATTGACGTTTTACCTTTTCTTTAAAAACGTCAATAAAATTGACGTTTTACCTTTTCTTTAAAAACGTCAATAAAATTAACGTTTTACCTTTTCTTTAAAAACGTCAATAAAATTAACGTTTTACCTTTTCTTTAAAAACGTCAATAAAATTGACGTTTTACCTTTTCTTTAAATACGTCAATAAAATTGACGTTTTACCTTTTCTTTAAAAACGTCAATAAAATTGACGTTTTACCTTTTCTTTAAAAACGTCAATAAAATTGACGTTTTACCTTTTCTTTAAAAACGTCAATAAAATTGACGTTTTGACGTTAACCTTAAAACGTCAATAAAATTGACGTTTTACCTTTTCTTTAAAAACGTCAATAAAATTAACGTTTTACCTTTTCTTTAAAAACGTCAATAAAATTGACGTTTTACCTTTTCTTTAAAAACGTCAATAAAATTGACGTTTTACCTTTTCTTTAAAAACGTCAATAAAATTGACGTTTTGACGTTAACTTTAAAACGTCAATAAAATTGACGTTTTACCTTTTCTTTAAAAACGTCAATAAAATTGACGTTTTACCTTTTCTTTAAAAACGTCAATAAAATTGACGTTTTACCTTTTCTTTAAAAACGTCAATAAAATTGACGTTTTGACGTTAACCTTTAAACGTCAATAAAATTGACGTTTTACCTTTTCTTTAAAAACGTCAATAAAATTGACGTTTTACCTTTTCTTTAAAAACGTCAATAAAATTGACGTTTTACCTTTGCTTTAAAAACGTCAATAAAATTGACGTTTTGACGTTAACCTTAAAACGTCAATAAAATTGACGTTTTACCTTTTCTTTAAAAACGTCAATAAAATTGACGTCTTACCTTTTCTTTAAAAACGTCAATAAAATTGACGTTTTACCTTTTCTTTAAAAACGTCAATAAAATTGACGTTTTACCTTTTCTTTAAAAACGTCAATAAAATTGACGTTTTACCTTTTCTTTAAAAACGTCAATAAAATTGACGTCTTACCTTTTCTTTAAAAACGTCAATAAAATTGACGTTTTACCTTTTCTTTAAAAACGTCAATAAAATTGACGTTTTACCTTTTCTTTAAAAACGTCAATAAAATTGACGTTTTACCTTTTCTTTAAAAACGTCAATAAAATTGACGTTTTACCTTTTCTTTAAAAACGTCAATAAAATTGACGTTTTACCTTTTCTTTAAAAACGTCAATAAAATTGACGTTTTACCTTTTCTTTAAAAACGTCAATAAAATTGACGTTTTACCTTTTCTTTAAAAACGTCAATAAAATTGACGTTTTGACGTTAACCTTAAAACGTCAATAAAATTGACGTTTTACCTTTTCTTTAAAAACGTCAATAAAATTAACGTTTTACCTTTTCTTTAAAAACGTCAATAAAATTGACGTTTTACCTTTTCTTTAAAAACGTCAATAAAATTGACGTTTTACCTTTTCTTTAAAAACGTCAATAAAATTAACGTTTTACCTTTTTTTTAAAAACGTCAATAAAATTAACGTTTTACCTTTTCTTTAAAAACGTCAATAAAATTGACGTTTTACCTTTTCTTTAAAAACGTCAATAAAATTGACGTTTTACCTTTTCTTTAAAAACGTCAATAAAATTGACGTTTTACCTTTTCTTTAAAAACGTCAATAAAATTGACGTTTTACCTTTTCTTTAAAAACGTCAATAAAATTGACGTTTTACCTTTTCTTTAAAAACGTCAATAAAATTGACGTTTTGACGTTAACCTTAAAACGTCAATAAAATTGACGTTTTACCTTTTCTTTAAAAACGTCAATAAAATTAACGTTTTACCTTTTCTTTAAAAACGTCAATAAAATTGACGTTTTACCTTTTCTTTAAAAACGTCAATAAAATTGACGTTTTACCTTTTCTTTAAAAACGTCAATAAAATTGACGTTTTGACGTTAACTTTAAAACGTCAATAAAATTGACGTTTTCCCTTTTCTTTAAAAACGTCAATAAAATTGACGTTTTACCTTTTCTTTAAAAACGTCAATAAAATTGACGTTTTACCTTTTCTTTAAAAACGTCAATAAAATTGACGTTTTGACGTTAACCTTTAAACGTCAATAAAATTGACGTTTTACCTTTTCTTTAAAAACGTCAATAAAATTGACGTTTTACCTTTTCTTTAAAAACGTCAATAAAATTGACGTTTTACCTTTGCTTTAAAAACGTCAATAAAATTGACGTTTTGACGTTAACCTTAAAACGTCAATAAAATTGACGTTTTACCTTTTCTTTAAAAACGTCAATAAAATTGACGTCTTACCTTTTCTTTAAAAACGTCAATAAAATTGACGTTTTACCTTTTCTTTAAAAACGTCAATAAAATTGACGTTTTACCTTTTCTTTAAAAACGTCAATAAAATTGACGTTTTACCTTTTCTTTAAAAACGTCAATAAAATTGACGTTTTACCTTTTCTTGAAAAACGTCAATAAAATTGACGTTTTACCTTTTCTTGAAAAACGTCAATAAAATTGACGTTTTGACGTTAACCTTAAAACGCCAATAAAATTGACGTTTTACCTTTTCTTTAAAAACGTCAGTAAAATTGACGTTTTACCTTTTCTTTAAAAACGTCAATAAAATTGACGTTTTGACGTTAACCTTAAAACGTCAATAAAATTGACGTTTTACCTTTTCTTTAAAAACGTCAATAAAATTGACGTTTTACCTTTTCTTTAAAAACGTCAATAAAATTGACGTTTTGACGTTAACCTTAAAACGTCAATAAAATTGACGTTTTACCTTTTCTTTAAAAACGTCAATAAAATTGACGTTTTACCTTTTCTTTAAAAACGCCAATAAAATTGACGTTTTACCTTTTCTTTAAAAACGTCAATAAAATTGACGTTTTGACGTTAACCTTAAAACGTCAATAAAATTGACGTTTTACCTTTTCTTTAAAAACGTCAATAAAATTGACGTTTTGACGTTAACCTTAAAACGTCAATAAAATTGACGTTTTACCTTTTCTTTAAAAACGTCAATAAAATTGACGTTTTACCTTTTCTTTAAAAACGTCAATAAAATTGACGTTTTACCTTTTCTTTAAAAACGTCAATAAAATTGACGTTTTACCTTTTCTTTAAAAACGGCAATAAAATTGACGTTTTACCTTTTCTTTAAAAACGTCAATAAAATTGACGTTTTACCTTTTCTTTAAAAACGTCAATAAAATTGACGTTTTACCTTTTCTTTAAAAACGTCAATAAAATTGACGTTTTACCTTTTCTTTAAAAACGTCAATAAAATTGACGTTTTACCTTTTCTTTAAAAACGTCAATAAAATTGACGTTTTACCTTTTCTTTAAAAACGTCAATAAAATTGACGTTTTGACGTTAACCTTAAAACGTCAATAAAATTGACGTTTTACCTTTTCTTTAAAAACGTCAATAAAATTGACGTTTTACCTTTTCTTTAAAAACGTCAATAAAATTGACGTTTTACCTTTTCTTTAAAAACGTCAATAAAATTGACGTTTTACCTTTTCTTTAAAAACGTCAATAAAATTGACGTTTTACCTTTTCTTTAAAAACGTCAATAAAATTGACGTTCTACCTTTTCTTTGAAAACGTCAATAAAATTGACGTTTTACCTTTTATTTAAAAACGCCAATAAAATTGACGTTTTACCTTTTCTTTAAAAACGTCAATAAAATTGACGTTTTGACGTTAACCTTAAAACGTCAATAAAATTGACGTTTTACCTTTTCTTTAAAAACGTCAATAAAATTGACGTCTCACCTTTTCTTTAAAAACGTCAATAAAATTGACGTTTTACCTTTTCTTTAAAAACGTCAATAAAATTGACGTTTTACCTTTTCTTTAAAAACGTCAATAAAATTGACGTTTTGACGTTAACCTTAAAACGTCAATAAAATTGACGTTTTACCTTTTCTTTAAAAACGTCAATAAAATTGACGTCTCACCTTTTCTTTAAAAACGTCAATAAAATTGACGTTTTACCTTTTCTTTAAAAACGTCAATAAAATTGACGTTTTACCTTTTCTTTAAAAACGTCAATAAAATTGACGTTTTACCTTTTCTTTAAAAACGTCAATAAAATTGACGTTTTGACGTTAACCTTAAAACGTCAATAAAATTGACGTTTTACCTTTTCTTTAAAAACGTCAATAAAATTGACGTTTTACCTTTTCTTTAAAAACGCCAACAAAATTGACGTTTTACCTTTTCTTTAAAAACGTCAATAAAATTGACGTTTTGACGTTAACCTTAAAACGTCAATAAAATTGACGTTTTACCTTTTCTTTAAAAACGTCAATAAAATTGACGTTTTACCTTTTCTTCAAAAACGTCAATAAAATTGACGTCTTACCTTTTCTTTAAAAACGTCAATAAAATTGACGTTTTACCTTTTCTTTAAAAACGTCAATAAAATTGACGTTTTACCTTTTCTTTAAAAACGTCAATAAAATTGATGTTTTACCTTTTCTTTAAAAACGTCAATAAAATTGACGTTTTACCTTTTCTTTAAAAACGTCAATAAAATTGACGTTTTACCTTTTCTTTAAAAACGTCAATAAAATTGACGTTTTACCTTTTCTTTAAAAACGTCAATAAAATTGACGTTTTACCTTTTCTTTAAAAACGTCAATAAAATTGACGTTTTACCTTTTCTTTAAAAACGTCAATAAAATTGACGTTTTACCTTTTCTTTAAAAACGTCAATAAAATTGACGTTCTACCTTTTCTTTAAAAACGTCAATAAAATTGACGTTTTGACGTTAACCTTAAAACGTCAATAAAATTGACGTTTTACCTTTTCTTTAAAAACGTCAATAAAATTTACGTTTTACCTTTTCTTTAAAAACGCCAATAAAATTGACGTTTTACCTTTTCTTTAAAAACGTCAATAAAATTGACGTTTTACCTTTTCTTTAAAAACGTCAATAAAATTGACGTTTTGACGTTAACCTTAAAACGTCAATAAAATTGACGTTTTACCTTTTCTTTAAAAACGTCAATAAAATTGACGTCTTACCTTTTCTTTAAAAACGTCAATAAAATTGACGTTTTACCTTTTCTTTAAAAACGTCAATAAAATTGACGTTTTACCTTTTCTTTAAAAACGTCAATAAAATTGACGTTTTGACGTTAACCTTAAAACGTCAATAAAAGTGACGTTTTACCTTTTCTTTAAAAACGTCAATAAAATTGACGTTTTACCTTTTCTTTAAAAACGTCAATAAAATTGACGTTTTACCTTTTCTTTAAAAACGTCAATAAAATTGACGTTTTACCTTTTCTTTAAAAACGTCAATAAAATTGACGTTTTGACGTTAACCTTAAAACGTCAATAAAATTGACGTTTTACCTTTTCTTTAAAAACGTCAATAAAATTGACGTCTTACCTTTTCTTTAAAAACGTCAATAAAATTGACGTTTTACCTTTTCTTTAAAAACGTCAATAAAATTGACGTTTTACCTTTTCTTTAAAAACGTCAATAAAATTGACGTTTTGACGTTAACCTTAAAACGTCAATAAAAGTGACGTTTTACCTTTTCTTTAAAAACGTCAATAAAATTGACGTTTTACCTTTTCTTTAAAAACGTCAATAAAATTGACGTTTTACCTTTTCTTTAAAAACGTCAATAAAATTGACGTTTTACCTTTTCTTTAAAAACGTCAATAAAATTGACGTTTTGACGTTAACCTTAAAACGTCAATAAAATTGACGTTTTACCTTTTCTTTAAAAACGTCAATAAAATTGACGTTTTACCTTTTCTTTAAAAACGTCAATAAAATTGACGTTTTACCTTTTCTTTAAAAACGTCAATAAAATTGACGTTTTACCTTTTCTTTAAAAACGTCAATAAAAGTGACGTTTTACCTTTTCTTTAAAAACGTCAATAAAATTGACGTTTTACCTTTTCTTTAAAAACGTCAATAAAATTGACGTTTTACCTTTTCTTTAAAAACGTCAATAAAATTGACGTTTTACCTTTTCTTTAAAAACGTCAATAAAATTGACGTTTTGACGTTAACCTTAAAACGTCAATAAAATTGACGTTTTACCTTTTCTTTAAAAACGTCAATAAAATTGACGTCTTACCTTTTCTTTAAAAACGTCAATAAAATTGACGTTTTACCTTTTCTTTAAAAACGTCAATAAAATTGACGTTTTACCTTTTCTTTAAAAACGTCAATAAAATTGACGTTTTGACGTTAACCTTAAAACGTCAATAAAAGTGACGTTTTACCTTTTCTTTAAAAACGTCAATAAAATTGACGTTTTACCTTTTCTTTAAAAACGTCAATAAAATTGACGTTTTACCTTTTCTTTAAAAACGTCAATAAAATTGACGTTTTACCTTTTCTTTAAAAACGTCAATAAAATTGACGTTTTGACGTTAACCTTAAAACGTCAATAAAATTGACGTTTTACCTTTTCTTTAAAAACGTCAATAAAATTGACGTTTTACCTTTTCTTTAAAAACGTCAATAAAATTGACGTTTTACCTTTTCTTTAAAAACGTCAATAAAATTGACGTTTTACCTTTTCTTTAAAAACGTCAATAAAAGTGACGTTTTACCTTTTCTTTAAAAACGTCAATAAAATTGACGTTTTACCTTTTCTTTAAAAACGTCAATAAAATTGACGTTTTACCTTTTCTTTAAAAACGTCAATAAAATTGACGTTTTACCTTTTCTTTAAAAACGTCAATAAAATTGACGTTTTACCTTTTCTTTAAAAACGTCAATAAAATTGACGTTTTACCTTTTCTTTAAAAACGTCAATAAATTTGACGTTTTACCTTTTCTTTAAAAACGTTAATAAAATTGACGTTTTGACGTTAACCTTAAAACGTCAATAAAATTGACGTTTTACCTTTTCTTTAAAAACGTCAATAAAATTGACGTTTTACCTTTTCTTTAAAAACGCCAATAAAATTGACGTTTTACCTTTTCTTTAAAAACGTCAATAAAATTGACGTTTTGACGTTAACCTTAAAACGTCAATAAAATTGACGTTTTACCTTTTCTTTAAAAACGTCAATAAAATTGACATCTTACCTTTTCTTTAAAAACGGAAATAAAATTGACGTTTTACCTTTTCTTTAAAAACGTCAATAAAATTGACGTTTTACCTTTTCTTTAAAAACGTCAATAAAATTGACGTTTTACCTTTTCTTTAAAAACGTCAATAAAATTGACGTTTTACCTTTTCTTTAAAAACGTCAATAAAATTGACGTTTTGACGTTAACCTTAAAACGTCAATAAAATTGACGTTTTACCTTTTCTTTAAAAACGTCAATAAAATTGACGTTTTACCTTTTCTTTAAAAACGTCAATAAAATTGACGTTTTGACGTTAACCTTAAAACGTCAATAAAATTGACGTTTTACCTTTTCTTTAAAAACGTCAATAAAATTGACGTTTTACCTTTTCTTTAAAAACGTCAATAAAATTGACGTTTTACCTTTTCTTTAAAAACGTCAATAAAATTGACGTTTTGACGTTAACCTTAAAACGTCAATAAAATTGACGTTTTACCTTTTCTTTAAAAACGTCAATAAAATTGACGTCTTACCTTTTCTTTAAAAACGTCAATAAAATTGACGTTTTACCTTTTCTTTAAAAACGTCAATAAAATTGACGTTTTACCATTTCTTTAAAAACGTCAATAAAATTGACGTTTTACCTTTTCTTTAAAAACGTCAATAAAATTGACGTTTTACCTTTTCTTTAAAAACGTCAATAAAATTGACGTTTTGACGTTAACCTTAAAACGTCAAAAAAATTGACGTTTTACCTTTTCTTTAAAAACGTCAATAAAATTGACGTTTTGACGTTAACCTTAAAACGTCAATAAAATTGACGTTTTACGTTTTCTTTAAAAACGTCAATAAAATTGACGTTTTACCTTTTCTTTAAAAACGCCAATAAAATGGACGTTTTACCTTTTCTTAAAAACGTCAATAAAATTGACGTTTTACCTTTTCTTTAAAAACGTCAATAAAATTGACGTTTTGACGTTAACCTTAAAACGTCAATAAAATTGACGTTTTACCTTTTCTTTAAAAACGTCAATAAAATTGACGTCTTACCTTTTCTTTAAAAACGTCAATAAAATTGACGTTTTACCTTTTCTTTAAAAACGCCAATAAAATTGACGTTTTACCTTTTCTTTAAAAACGTCAATAAAATTGACGTTTTGACGTTAACCTTAAAACGTCAATAAAATTGACGTTTTACCTTTTCTTTAAAAACGTCAATAAAATTGACGTTTTGACGTTAACCTTAAAACGTCAATAAAATTGACGTTTTACCTTTTCTTTAAAAACGTCAATAAAATTGACGTTTTACCTTTTCTTTAAAAACGGCAATAAAATTGACGTTTTACCTTTTCTTTAAAAACGTCAATAAAATTGACGTTTTACCTTTTCTTTAAAAACGTCAATAAAATTGACGTTTTACCTTTTCTTTAAAAACGTCAATAAAATTGACGTTTTACCTTTTCTTTAAAAACGTCAATAAAATTGACGTTTTGACGTTAACCTTAAAACGTCAATAAAATTGACGTTTTACCTTTTCTTTAAAAACGTCAATAAAATTGACGTTTTACCTTTTCTTTAAAAACGTCAATAAAATTGACGTTTTGACGTTAACCTTAAAACGTCAATAAAATTGACGTTTTACCTTTTCTTTAAAAACGTCAATAAAATTGACGTTTTACCTTTTCTTTAAAAACGTCAATAAAATTGACGTTTTACCTTTTCTTTAAAAACGTCAATAAAATTGACGTTTTGACGTTAACCTTAAAACGTCAATAAAATTGACGTTTTACCTTTTCTTTAAAAACGTCAATAAAATTGACGTCTTACCTTTTCTTTAAAAACGTCAATAAAATTGACGTTTTACCTTTTCTTTAAAAACGTCAATAAAATTGACGTTTTACCATTTCTTTAAAAACGTCAATAAAATTGACGTTTTACCTTTTCTTTAAAAACGTCAATAAAATTGACGTTTTACCTTTTCTTTAAAAACGTCAATAAAATTGACGTTTTGACGTTAACCTTAAAACGTCAAAAAAATTGACGTTTTACCTTTTCTTTAAAAACGTCAATAAAATTGACGTTTTGACGTTAACCTTAAAACGTCAATAAAATTGACGTTTTACGTTTTCTTTAAAAACGTCAATAAAATTGACGTTTTACCTTTTCTTTAAAAACGCCAATAAAATGGACGTTTTACCTTTTCTTAAAAACGTCAATAAAATTGACGTTTTACCTTTTCTTTAAAAACGTCAATAAAATTGACGTTTTGACGTTAACCTTAAAACGTCAATAAAATTGACGTTTTACCTTTTCTTTAAAAACGTCAATAAAATTGACGTCTTACCTTTTCTTTAAAAACGTCAATAAAATTGACGTTTTACCTTTTCTTTAAAAACGCCAATAAAATTGACGTTTTACCTTTTCTTTAAAAACGTCAATAAAATTGACGTTTTGACGTTAACCTTAAAACGTCAATAAAATTGACGTTTTACCTTTTCTTTAAAAACGTCAATAAAATTGACGTTTTGACGTTAACCTTAAAACGTCAATAAAATTGACGTTTTACCTTTTCTTTAAAAACGTCAATAAAATTGACGTTTTACCTTTTCTTTAAAAACGGCAATAAAATTGACGTTTTACCTTTTCTTTAAAAACGTCAATAAAATTGACGTTTTACCTTTTCTTTAAAAACGTCAATAAAATTGACGTTTTACCTTTTCTTTAAAAACGTCAATAAAATTGACGTTTTACCTTTTCTTTAAAAACGTCAATAAAATTGACGTTTTACCTTTTCTTTAAAAACGTCAATAAAATTGACGTTTTACCTTTTCTTTAAAAACGTCAATAAAATTGACGTTTTGACGTTAACCTTAAAACGTCAATAAAATTGACGTTTTACCTTTTCTTTAAAAACGTCAATAAAATTGACGTTTTACCTTTTCTTTAAAAACGCCAATAAAATTGACGTTTTACCTTTTCTTTAAAAACGTCAATAAAATTGACGTTTTGACGTTAACCTTAAAACGTCAATAAAATTGACGTTTTACCTTTTCTTTAAAAACGTCAATAAAATTGACGTTTTGACGTTAACCTTAAAACGTCAATAAAATTGACGTTTTACCTTTTCTTTAAAAACGTCAATAAAATTGACGTTTTACCTTTTCTTTAAAAACGTCAATAAAATTGACGTTTTACCTTTTCTTTAAAAACGTCAATAAAATTGACGTTTTACCTTTTCTTTAAAAACGGCAATAAAATTGACGTTTTACCTTTTCTTTAAAAACGTCAATAAAATTGACGTTTTACCTTTTCTTTAAAAACGTCAATAAAATTGACGTTTTACCTTTTCTTTAAAAACGTCAATAAAATTGACGTTTTACCTTTTCTTTAAAAACGTCAATAAAATTGACGTTTTACCTTTTCTTTAAAAACGTCAATAAAATTGACGTTTTACCTTTTCTTTAAAAACGTCAATAAAATTGACGTTTTGACGTTAACCTTAAAACGTCAATAAAATTGACGTTTTACCTTTTCTTTAAAAACGTCAATAAAATTGACGTTTTACCTTTTCTTTAAAAACGTCAATAAAATTGACGTTTTACCTTTTCTTTAAAAACGTCAATAAAATTGACGTTTTACCTTTTCTTTAAAAACGTCAATAAAATTGACGTTTTACCTTTTCTTTAAAAACGTCAATAAAATTGACGTTCTACCTTTTCTTTGAAAACGTCAATAAAATTGACGTTTTACCTTTTATTTAAAAACGCCAATAAAATTGACGTTTTACCTTTTCTTTAAAAACGTCAATAAAATTGACGTTTTGACGTTAACCTTAAAACGTCAATAAAATTGACGTTTTACCTTTTCTTTAAAAACGTCAATAAAATTGACGTCTCACCTTTTCTTTAAAAACGTCAATAAAATTGACGTTTTACCTTTTCTTTAAAAACGTCAATAAAATTGACGTTTTACCTTTTCTTTAAAAACGTCAATAAAATTGACGTTTTACCTTTTCTTTAAAAACGTCAATAAAATTGACGTTTTGACGTTAACCTTAAAACGTCAATAAAATTGACGTTTTACCTTTTCTTTAAAAACGTCAATAAAATTGACGTTTTGACGTTAACCTTAAAACGTCAATAAAATTGACGTTTTACCTTTTCTTCAAAAACGTCAATAAAATTGACGTTTTGACGTTAACCTTAAAACGTCAATAAAATTGACGTTTTACCTTTTCTTTAAAAACGTCAATAAAATTGACGTTTTACCTTTTCTTTAAAAACGCCAACAAAATTGACGTTTTACCTTTTCTTTAAAAACGTCAATAAAATTGACGTTTTGACGTTAACCTTAAAACGTCAATAAAATTGACGTTTTACCTTTTCTTTAAAAACGTCAATAAAATTGACGTTTTACCTTTTCTTCAAAAACGTCAATAAAATTGACGTCTTACCTTTTCTTTAAAAACGTCAATAAAATTGACGTTTTACCTTTTCTTTAAAAACGTCAATAAAATTGACGTTTTACCTTTTCTTTAAAAACGTCAATAAAATTGACGTTTTACCTTTTCTTTAAAAACGTCAATAAAATTGACGTTTTACCTTTTCTTTAAAAACGTCAATAAAATTGACGTTTTACCTTTTCTTTAAAAACGTCAATAAAATTGACGTTTTACCTTTTCTTTAAAAACGTCAATAAAATTGACGTTTTACCTTTTCTTTAAAAACGTCAATAAAATTGACGTTTTACCTTTTCTTTAAAAACGTCAATAAAATTGACGTTTTACCTTTTCTTTAAAAACGTCAATAAAATTGACGTTCTACCTTTTCTTTAAAAACGTCAATAAAATTGACGTTTTGACGTTAACCTTAAAACGTCAATAAAATTGACGTTTTACCTTTTCTTTAAAAACGTCAATAAAATTTACGTTTTACCTTTTCTTTAAAAACGCCAATAAAATTGACGTTTTACCTTTTCTTTAAAAACGTCAATAAAATTGACGTTTTGACGTTAACCTTAAAACGTCAATAAAATTGACGTTTTACCTTTTCTTTAAAAACGTCAATAAAATTGACGTCTTACCTTTTCTTTAAAAACGTCAATAAAATTGACGTTTTACCTTTTCTTTAAAAACGTCAATAAAATTGACGTTTTACCTTTTCTTTAAAAACGTCAATAAAATTGACGTTTTGACGTTAACCTTAAAACGTCAATAAAAGTGACGTTTTACCTTTTCTTTAAAAACGTCAATAAAATTGACGTTTTACCTTTTCTTTAAAAACGTCAATAAAATTGACGTTTTACCTTTTCTTTAAAAACGTCAATAAAATTGACGTTTTACCTTTTCTTTAAAAACGTCAATAAAATTGACGTTTTGACGTTAACCTTAAAACGTCAATAAAATTGACGTTTTACCTTTTCTTTAAAAACGTCAATAAAATTGACGTCTTACCTTTTCTTTAAAAACGTCAATAAAATTGACGTTTTACCTTTTCTTTAAAAACGTCAATAAAATTGACGTTTTACCTTTTCTTTAAAAACGTCAATAAAATTGACGTTTTGACGTTAACCTTAAAACGTCAATAAAAGTGACGTTTTACCTTTTCTTTAAAAACGTCAATAAAATTGACGTTTTACCTTTTCTTTAAAAACGTCAATAAAATTGACGTTTTACCTTTTCTTTAAAAACGTCAATAAAATTGACGTTTTACCTTTTCTTTAAAAACGTCAATAAAATTGACGTTTTGACGTTAACCTTAAAACGTCAATAAAATTGACGTTTTACCTTTTCTTTAAAAACGTCAATAAAATTGACGTTTTACCTTTTCTTTAAAAACGTCAATAAAATTGACGTTTTACCTTTTCTTTAAAAACGTCAATAAAATTGACGTTTTACCTTTTCTTTAAAAACGTCAATAAAAGTGACGTTTTACCTTTTCTTTAAAAACGTCAATAAAATTGACGTTTTACCTTTTCTTTAAAAACGTCAATAAAATTGACGTTTTACCTTTTCTTTAAAAACGTCAATAAAATTGACGTTTTACCTTTTCTTTAAAAACGTCAATAAAATTGACGTTTTACCTTTTCTTTAAAAACGTCAATAAAATTGACGTTTTACCTTTTCTTTAAAAACGTCAATAAATTTGACGTTTTACCTTTTCTTTAAAAACGTTAATAAAATTGACGTTTTGACGTTAACCTTAAAACGTCAATAAAATTGACGTTTTACCTTTTCTTTAAAAACGTCAATAAAATTGACGTTTTACCTTTTCTTTAAAAACGCCAATAAAATTGACGTTTTACCTTTTCTTTAAAAACGTCAATAAAATTGACGTTTTGACGTTAACCTTAAAACGTCAATAAAATTGACGTTTTACCTTTTCTTTAAAAACGTCAATAAAATTGACATCTTACCTTTTCTTTAAAAACGGAAATAAAATTGACGTTTTACCTTTTCTTTAAAAACGTCAATAAAATTGACGTTTTACCTTTTCTTTAAAAACGTCAATAAAATTGACGTTTTACCTTTTCTTTAAAAACGTCAATAAAATTGACGTTTTACCTTTTCTTTAAAAACGTCAATAAAATTGACGTTTTGACGTTAACCTTAAAACGTCAATAAAATTGACGTTTTACCTTTTCTTTAAAAACGTCAATAAAATTGACGTTTTACCTTTTCTTTAAAAACGTCAATAAAATTGACGTTTTGACGTTAACCTTAAAACGTCAATAAAATTGACGTTTTACCTTTTCTTTAAAAACGTCAATAAAATTGACGTTTTACCTTTTCTTTAAAAACGTCAATAAAATTGACGTTTTACCTTTTCTTTAAAAACGTCAATAAAATTGACGTTTTGACGTTAACCTTAAAACGTCAATAAAATTGACGTTTTACCTTTTCTTTAAAAACGTCAATAAAATTGACGTCTTACCTTTTCTTTAAAAACGTCAATAAAATTGACGTTTTACCTTTTCTTTAAAAACGTCAATAAAATTGACGTTTTACCATTTCTTTAAAAACGTCAATAAAATTGACGTTTTACCTTTTCTTTAAAAACGTCAATAAAATTGACGTTTTACCTTTTCTTTAAAAACGTCAATAAAATTGACGTTTTGACGTTAACCTTAAAACGTCAAAAAAATTGACGTTTTACCTTTTCTTTAAAAACGTCAATAAAATTGACGTTTTGACGTTAACCTTAAAACGTCAATAAAATTGACGTTTTACGTTTTCTTTAAAAACGTCAATAAAATTGACGTTTTACCTTTTCTTTAAAAACGCCAATAAAATGGACGTTTTACCTTTTCTTAAAAACGTCAATAAAATTGACGTTTTACCTTTTCTTTAAAAACGTCAATAAAATTGACGTTTTGACGTTAACCTTAAAACGTCAATAAAATTGACGTTTTACCTTTTCTTTAAAAACGTCAATAAAATTGACGTCTTACCTTTTCTTTAAAAACGTCAATAAAATTGACGTTTTACCTTTTCTTTAAAAACGTCAATAAAATTGACGTTTTACCTTTTCTTTAAAAACGTCAATAAAAGTGACGTTTTACCTTTTCTTTAAAAACGTCAATAAAATTGACGTTTTACCTTTTCTTTAAAAACGTCAATAAAATTGACGTTTTACCTTTTCTTTAAAAACGTCAATAAAATTGACGTTTTACCTTTTCTTTAAAAACGTCAATAAATTTGACGTTTTACCTTTTCTTTAAAAACGTTAATAAAATTGACGTTTTGACGTTAACCTTAAAACGTCAATAAAATTGACGTTTTACCTTTTCTTTAAAAACGTCAATAAAATTGACGTTTTACCTTTTCTTTAAAAACGCCAATAAAATTGACGTTTTACCTTTTCTTTAAAAACGTCAATAAAATTGACGTTTTGACGTTAACCTTAAAACGTCAATAAAATTGACGTTTTACCTTTTCTTTAAAAACGTCAATAAAATTGACGTTTTACCTTTTCTTTAAAAACGTCAATAAAATTGACGTTTTACCTTTTCTTTAAAAGCGTCAATAAAATTGACGTTTTACCTTTTGTTTAAAAACGTCAATAAAATTGACGTTTTACCTTTTCTTTAAAAACGTCAATAAAATTGACGTTTTGACGTTAACCTTAAAACGTCAATAAAATTGACGTTTTACCTTTTCTTTAAAAACGTCAATAAAATTGACGTTTTACCTTTTCTTTAAAAACGTCAATAAAATTGACGTTTTGACGTTAACCTTAAAACGTCAATAAAATTGACGTTTTACCTTTTCTTTAAAAACGTCAATAAAATTGACGTTTTACCTTTTATTTAAAAACGTCAATAAAATTGCGTTTTACCTTTTCTTTAAAAACGTCAATAAAATTGACGTTTTACCTTTTCTTTAAAAACGCCAATAAAATTGACGTTTTGACGTTAACCTTAAAACGTCAATAAAATTGACGTTTTTCCTTTTCTTTAAAAACGTCAATAAAATTGACGTCTTACCTTTTCTTTAAAAACGTCAATAAAATTGACGTTTTACCTTTTCTTTAAAAACGTCAATAAAATTGACGTTTTACCTTTTCTTTAAAAACGTCAATAAAAGTGACGTTTTACCTTTTCTTTAAAAACGTCAATAAAATTGACGTTTTACCTTTTCTTTAAAAACGTCAATAAAATTGACGTTTTACCTTTTCTTTAAAAACGTCAATAAAATTGACGTTTTACCTTTTCTTTAAAAACGTCAATAAATTTGACGTTTTACCTTTTCTTTAAAAACGTTAATAAAATTGACGTTTTGACGTTAACCTTAAAAGGTCAATAAAATTGACGTTTTACCTTTTCTTTAAAAACGTCAATAAAATTGACGTTTTACCTTTTCTTTAAAAACGCCAATAAAATTGACGTTTTACCTTTTCTTTAAAAACGTCAATAAAATTGACGTTTTGACGTTAACCTTAAAACGTCAATAAAATTGACGTTTTACCTTTTCTTTAAAAACGTCAATAAAATTGACGTTTTACCTTTTCTTTAAAAACGTCAATAAAATTGACGTTTTACCTTTTCTTTAAAAGCGTCAATAAAATTGACGTTTTACCTTTTGTTTAAAAACGTCAATAAAATTGACGTTTTACCTTTTCTTTAAAAACGTCAATAAAATTGACGTTTTGACGTTAACCTTAAAACGTCAATAAAATTGACGTTTTACCTTTTCTTTAAAAACGTCAATAAAATTGACGTTTTACCTTTTCTTTAAAAACGTCAATAAAATTGACGTTTTGACGTTAACCTTAAAACGTCAATAAAATTGACGTTTTACCTTTTCTTTAAAAACGTCAATAAAATTGACGTTTTACCTTTTCTTTAAAAACGCCAATAAAATTGACGTTTTACCTTTTCTTTAAAAACGTCAATAAAATTGACGTTTTGACGTTAACCTTAAAACGTCAATAAAATTGACGTTTTACCTTTTCTTTAAAAACGTCAATAAAATTGACGTTTTACCTTTTCTTTAAAAACGTCAATAAAATTGACGTTTTACCTTTTCTTTAAAAGCGTCAATAAAATTGACGTTTTACCTTTTGTTTAAAAACGTCAATAAAATTGACGTTTTACCTTTTCTTTAAAAACGTCAATAAAATTGACGTTTTGACGTTAACCTTAAAACGTCAATAAAATTGACGTTTTGACGTTAACCTTAAAACGTCAATAAAATTGACGTTTTACCTTTTCTTTAAAAACGTCAATAAAATTGACGTTTTACCTTTTCTTTAAAAACGTCAATAAAATTGACGTTTTGACGTTAACCTTAAAACGTCAATAAAATTGACGTTTTACCTTTTCTTTAAAAACGTCAATAAAATTGACGTTTTACCTTTTATTTAAAAACGTCAATAAAATTGCGTTTTACCTTTTCTTTAAAAACGTCAATAAAATTGACGTTTTGACGTTAACCTTAAAACGTCAATAAAATTGACGTTTTACCTTTTCTTTAAAAACGTCAATAAAATTGACGTTTTACCTTTTCTTTAAAAACGTCAATAAAATTGACGTTTTACCTTTCCTTTAAAAACGTCAATAAAATTGACGTTTTGACGTTAACCTTAAAACGTCAATAAAATTGACGTTTTACCTTTTCTTTAAAAACGTCAATAAAATTGACGTCTTACCTTTTCTTTAAAAACGTCAATAAAATTGACGTTTTACCTTTTCTTTAAAAACGTCAATAAAATTGACGTTTTACCTTTTCTTTAAAAACGTCAATAAAATTGACGTTTTACCTTTTCTTTAAAAACGTCAATAAAATTGACGTTTTACCTTTTCTTTAAAAACGTCAATAAAATTGACGTTTTACCTTTTCTTTAAAAACGTCAATAAAATTGACGTTTTACCTTTTCTTTAAAAACGTCAATAAAATTGACGTTTTGACGTTAACCTTAAAACGTCAAAAAAATTGACGTTTTACCTTTTCTTTAAAAACGTCAATAAAATTGACGTTTTGACGTTAACCTTAAAACGTCAATAAAATTGACGTTTTACGTTTTCTTTTTCTTTTCTTTAAAAACGCCAATAAAATGGACGTTTTACCTTTTCTTTAAAAACGTCAATAAAATTGACGTTTTACCTTTTCTTAAAAACGTCAATAAAATTGACGTTTTGACGTTAACCTTAAAACGTCAATAAAATTGACATTTTACCTTTTCTTTAAAAACGGAAATAAAATTGACGTTTTACCTTTTCTTTAAAAACGTCAATAAAATTGACGTTTTACCTTTTCTTTAAAAACGTCAATAAAATTGACGTTTTGACGTTAACCTTAAAACGTCAATAAAATTGACGTTTTACCTTTTCTTTGAAAACGTCAATAAAATTGACGTCTTACCTTTTCTTTAAAAACGTCAATAAAATTGACGTTTTACCTTTTCTTTAAAAACGTCGATAAAATTGACGTCTTACCTTTTCTTTAAAAACGTCAATAAAATTGACGTTTTACCTTTTCTTTGAAAACGTCAATAAAATTGACGTCTTACCTTTTCTTTAAAAACGTCAATAAAATTGACGTTTTACCTTTTCTTTAAAAACGTCAATAAAATTGACGTTTTACCTTTTCTTTGAAAACGTCAATAAAATTGACGTCTTACCTTTTCTTTAAAAACGTCAATAAAATTGACGTTTTACCTTTTCTTTGAAAACGTCAATAAAATTGACGTCTTACCTTTTCTTTAAAAACGTCAATAAAATTGACGTTTTACCTTTTCTTTAAAAACGTCAATAAAAGTGACGTTTTACCTTTTCTTTAAAAACGTCAATAAAATTGACGTTTTACCTTTTCTTTAAAAACGTCAATAAAATTGACGTTTTACCTTTTCTTTAAAAACGTCAATAAAATTGACGTTTTACCTTTTCTTTAAAAACGTCAATAAATTTGACGTTTTACCTTTTCTTTAAAAACGTTAATAAAATTGACGTTTTGACGTTAACCTTAAAACGTCAATAAAATTGACGTTTTACCTTTTCTTTAAAAACGCCAATAAAATTGACGTTTTACCTTTTCTTTAAAAACGTCAATAAAATTGACGTTTTGACGTTAACCTTAAAACGTCAATAAAATTGACGTTTTACCTTTTCTTTAAAAACGTCAATAAAATTGACATTTTACCTTTTCTTTAAAAACGGAAATAAAATTGACGTTTTACCTTTTCTTTAAAAACGTCAATAAAATTGACGTTTTACCTTTTCTTTAAAAGCGTCAATAAAATTGACGTTTTACCTTTTGTTTAAAAACGTCAATAAAATTGACGTTTTACCTTTTCTTTAAAAACGTCAATAAAATTGACGTTTTGACGTTAACCTTAAAACGTCAATAAAATTGACGTTTTACCTTTTCTTTAAAAACGTCAATAAAATTGACGTTTTGACGTTAACCTTAAAACGTCAATAAAATTGACGTTTTACGTTTTCTTTAAAAACGTCAATAAAATTGACGTTTTACCTTTTCTTTAAAAACGCCAATAAAATGGACGTTTTACCTTTTCTTTAAAAACGTCAATAAAATTGACGTTTTACCTTTTCTTAAAAACGTCAATAAAATTGACGTTTTGACGTTAACCTTAAAACGTCAATAAAATTGACGTTTTACCTTTTCTTTAAAAACGTCAATAAAATTGACGTTTTACCTTTTCTTTAAAAACGTCAATAAAATTGACGTTTTACCTTTTCTTTAAAAACGTCAATAAAATTGACGTTTTGACGTTAACCTTAAAACGTCAATAAAATTGACGTTTTACCTTTTCTTTGAAAACGTCAATAAAATTGACGTCTTACCTTTTCTTTAAAAACGTCAATAAAATTGACGTTTTACCTTTTCTTTAAAAACGTCGATAAAATTGACGTCTTACCTTTTCTTTAAAAACGTCAATAAAATTGACGTTTTACCTTTTCTTTAAAAACGTCAATAAAATTGACGTTTTACCTTTTCTTTGAAAACGTCAATAAAATTGACGTCTTACCTTTTCTTTAAAAACGTCAATAAAATTGACGTTTTACCTTTTCTTTGAAAACGTCAATAAAATTGACGTCTTACCTTTTCTTTAAAAACGTCAATAAAATTGACGTTTTACCTTTTCTTTAAAAACGTCAATAAAAGTGACGTTTTACCTTTTCTTTAAAAACGTCAATAAAATTGACGTTTTACCTTTTCTTTAAAAACGTCAATAAAATTGACGTTTTACCTTTTCTTTAAAAACGTCAATAAAATTGACGTTTTACCTTTTCTTTAAAAACGTCAATAAATTTGACGTTTTACCTTTTCTTTAAAAACGTTAATAAAATTGACGTTTTGACGTTAACCTTAAAACGTCAATAAAATTGACGTTTTACCTTTTCTTTAAAAACGTCAATAAAATTGACGTTTTACCTTTTCTTTAAAAACGCCAATAAAATTGACGTTTTACCTTTTCTTTAAAAACGTCAATAAAATTGACGTTTTGACGTTAACCTTAAAACGTCAATAAAATTGACGTTTTACCTTTTCTTTAAAAACGTCAATAAAATTGACATTTTACCTTTTCTTTAAAAACGGAAATAAAATTGACGTTTTACCTTTTCTTTAAAAACGTCAATAAAATTGACGTTTTACCTTTTCTTTAAAAGCGTCAATAAAATTGACGTTTTACCTTTTGTTTAAAAACGTCAATAAAATTGACGTTTTACCTTTTCTTTAAAAACGTCAATAAAATTGACGTTTTGACGTTAACCTTAAAACGTCAATAAAATTGACGTTTTACCTTTTCTTTAAAAACGTCAATAAAATTGACGTTTTACCTTTTCTTTAAAAACGTCAATAAAGTTGACGTTTTGACGTTAACCTTAAAACGTCAATAAAATTGACGTTTTACCTTTTCTTTAAAAACGTCAATAAAATTGACGTTTTACCTTTTATTTAAAAACGTCAATAAAATTGCGTTTTACCTTTTCTTTAAAAACGTCAATAAAATTGACGTTTTGACGTTAACCTTAAAACGTCAATAAAATTGACGTTTTACCTTTTCTTTAAAAACGTCAATAAAATTGACGTTTTACCTTTTCTTTAAAAACGTCAATAAAATTGACGTTTTGACGTTAACCTTAAAACGTCAATAAAATTGACGTTTTACCTTTTCTTTAAAAACGTCAATAAAATTGACGTCTTACCTTTTCTTTAAAAACGTCAATAAAATTGACGTTTTACCTTTTCTTTAAAAACGTCAATAAAATTGACGTTTTACCTTTTCTTTAAAAACGTCAATAAAATTGACGTTTTACCTTTTCTTTAAAAACGTCAATAAAATTGACGTTTTACCTTTTCTTTAAAAACGTCAATAAAATTGACGTTTTGACGTTAACCTTAAAACGTCAATAAAATTGACGTTTTACCTTTTCTTTAAAAACGTCAATAAAATTGACGTCTTACCTTTTCTTTAAAAACGTCAATAAAATTGACGTTTTACCTTTTCTTTAAAAACGTCAATAAAATTGACGTTTTACCTTTTCTTTAAAAACGTCAATAAAATTGACGTTTTACCTTTTCTTTAAAAACGTCAATAAAATTGACGTTTTACCTTTTCTTTAAAAACGTCAATAAAATTGACGTTTTACCTTTTCTTTAAAAACGCCAATAAAATTGACGTTTTACCTTTTCTTTAAAAACGTCAATAAAATTGACGTTTTACCTTTTCTTTAAAAACGTCAATAAAATTGACGTTTTACCTTTTCTTTAAAAACGTCAATAAAATTGACGTTTTACCTTTTCTTTAAAAACGTCAATAAATTTGACGTTTTACCTTTTCTTTAAAAACGTTAATAAAATTGACGTTTTGACGTTAACCTTAAAACGTCAATAAAATTGACGTTTTACCTTATCTTTAAAAACGTCAATAAAATTGACGTTTTACCTTTTCTTTAAAAACGCCAATAAAATTGACGTTTTACCTTTTCTTTAAAAACGTCAATAAAATTGACGTTTTGACGTTAACCTTAAAACGTCAATAAAATTGACGTTTTACCTTTTCTTTAAAAACGTCAATAAAATTGACATTTTACCTTTTCTTTAAAAACGGAAATAAAATTGACGTTTTACCTTTTCTTTAAAAACGTCAATAAAATTGACGTTTTACCTTTTCTTTAAAAGCGTCAATAAAATTGACGTTTTACCTTTTGTTTAAAAACGTCAATAAAATTGACGTTTTACCTTTTCTTTAAAAACGTCAATAAAATTGACGTTTTACCTTTTCTTTAAAAACGTCAATAAAATTGACGTTTTGACGTTAACCTTAAAACGTCAATAAAATTGACGTTTTACCTTTTCTTTAAAAACGTCAATAAAATTGACGTTTTACCTTTTCTTTAAAAACGTCAATAAAATTGACGTTTTGACGTTAACCTTAAAACGTCAATAAAATTGACGTTTTACCTTTTCTTTAAAAACGTCAATAAAATTGACGTTTTACCTTTTATTTAAAAACGTCAATAAAATTGCGTTTTACCTTTTCTTTAAAAACGTCAATAAAATTGACGTTTTGACGTTAACCTTAAAACGTCAATAAAATTGACGTTTTACCTTTTCTTTAAAAACGTCAATAAAATTGACGTTTTACCTTTTCTTTAAAAACGTCAATAAAATTGACGTTTTACCTTTTCTTTAAAAACGTCAATAAAATTGACGTTTTGACGTTAACCTTAAAACGTCAATAAAATTGACGTTTTACCTTTTCTTTAAAAACGTCAATAAAATTGACGTCTTACCTTTTCTTTAAAAACGTCAATAAAATTGACGTTTTACCTTTTCTTTAAAAACGTCAATAAAATTGACGTTTTACCTTTTCTTTAAAAACGTCAATAAAATTGACGTTTTACCTTTTCTTTAAAAACGTCAATAAAACTGACGTTTTACCTTTTCTTTAAAAACGTCAATAAAATTGACGTTTTGACGTTAACCTTAAAACGTCAAAAAAATTGACGTTTTACCTTTTCTTTAAAAACGCCCGTCAATAAAATTGACGTTTTGACGTTAACCTTAAAACGTCAATAAAATTGACGTTTTACCTTTTGTTTAAAAACGTCAATAAAATTGACGTTTTACCTTTTCTTTAAAAACGTCAATAAAATTGACGTTTTGACGTTAACCTTAAAACGTCAATAAAATTGACGTTTTACCTTTTCTTTAAAAACGTCAATAAAATTGACGTTTTACCTTTTCTTTAAAAACGTCAATAAAATTGACGTTTTGACGTTAACCTTAAAACGTCAATAAAATTGACGTTTTACCTTTTCTTTAAAAACGTCAATAAAATTGACGTTTTACCTTTTATTTAAAAACGTCAATAAAATTGCGTTTTACCTTTTCTTTAAAAACGTCAATAAAATTGACGTTTTGACGTTAACCTTAAAACGTCAATAAAATTGACGTTTTACCTTTTCTTTAAAAACGTCAATAAAATTGACGTTTTACCTTTTCTTTAAAAACGTCAATAAAATTGACGTTTTACCTTTTCTTTAAAAACGTCAATAAAATTGACGTTTTGACGTTAACCTTAAAACGTCAATAAAATTGACGTTTTACCTTTTCTTTAAAAACGTCAATAAAATTGACGTTTTACCTTTTCTTTAAAAACGTCAATAAAATTGACGTTTTGACGTTAACCTTAAAACGTCAATAAAATTGACGTTTTACCTTTTCTTTAAAAACGTCAATAAAATTGACGTTTTACCTTTTCTTTAAAAACGTCAATAAAATTGACGTTTTACCTTTTCTTTAAAAACGTCAATAAAATTGACGTTTTGACGTTAACCTTAAAACGTCAATAAAATTGACGTTTTACCTTTTCTTTAAAAACGTCAATAAAATTGACGTTTTACCTTTTCTTTAAAAACGTCAATAAAATTGACGTTTTGACGTTAACCTTAAAACGTCAATAAAATTGACGTTTTACCTTTTCTTTAAAAACGTCAATAAAATTGACGTTTTACCTTTTATTTAAAAACGTCAATAAAATTGCGTTTTACCTTTTCTTTAAAAACGTCAATAAAATTGACGTTTTGACGTTAACCTTAAAACGTCAATAAAATTGACGTTTTACCTTTTCTTTAAAAACGTCAATAAAATTGACGTTTTACCTTTTCTTTAAAAACGTCAATAAAATTGACGTTTTACCTTTTCTTTAAAAACGTCAATAAAATTGACGTTTTACCTTTTCTTTAAAAACGTCAATAAAACTGACGTTTTACCTTTTCTTTAAAAACGTCAATAAAATTGACGTTTTGACGTTAACCTTAAAACGTCAAAAAAATTGACGTTTTACCTTTTCTTTAAAAACGCCCGTCAATAAAATTGACGTTTTGACGTTAACCTTAAAACGTCAATAAAATTGACGTTTTACCTTTACTTTAAAAACGTCAATAAAATTGACGTTTTACCTTTTCTTTAAAAACGCCAATAAAATTGACGTTTTACCTTTTCTTTAAAAACGTCAATAAAATTGACGTTTTGACGTTAACCTTAAAACGTCAATAAAATTGACGTTTTACCTTTTCTTTGAAAACGTCAATAAAATTGACGTCTTACCTTTTCTTTAAAAACGTCAATAAAATTGACGTCTTACCTTTTCTTTAAAAACGTCAATAAAATTGACGTCTTACCTTTTCTTTAAAAACGTCGATAAAATTGACGTTTTACCTTTTCTTTAAAAACGTCAATAAAATTGACGTTTTACCTTTTCTTTAAAAACGTCAATAAAATTGACGTTTTACCTTTTCTTTAAAAACGTCAATAAAATTGACGTTTTGACGTTAACCTTAAAACGTCAATAAAATTGAAGTTTTACCTTTTCTTTAAAAACGTGAATAAAATTGACGTTTTACCTTTTCTTTAAAAACGTCAATAAAATTGACGTTTTGACGTTAACCTTAAAACGTCAATAAAATTGACGTTTTACCTTTTCTTTAAAAACGCCAATAAAATTGACGTTTTACCTTTTCTTTAAAAACGTCAATAAAATTGACGTTTTGACGTTAACCTTAAAACGTCAAAAAAATTGACGTTTTACCTTTTCTTTGAAAACGTCAATAAAATTGACATTTTACCTTTTCTTTAAAAACGTCAATAAAATTGACGTTTTACCTTTTCTTTAAAAACGTCAATAAAATTGACGTTTTACCTTTTCTTTAAAAACGTCAATAAAATTGACGTTTTGACGTTAACCTTAAAACGTCAAAAAAATTGACGTTTTACCTTTTCTTTAAAAACGTCAATAATTTGACGTTTTACCTTTTCTTTAAAAACGTCAATAAAATTGACGTTTTACCTTTTCTTTAAAAACGTCAATAAAATTGACGTTTTACCTTTTCTTTAAAAACGTCAATAAAATTGACGTTTTACCTTTTCTTTAAAAACGTCAATAAAATTGACGTTTTACCTTTTCTTTAAAAACGTCAATAAAATTGACGTTTTGACGTTAACCTTAAAACGTCAATAAAATTGAAGTTTTACCTTTTCTTTAAAAACGTGAATAAAATTGACGTTTTACCTTTTCTTTAAAAACGCCAATAAAATTGACGTTTTACCTTTTCTTTAAAAACGTCAATAAAATTGACGTTTTGACGTTAACCTTAAAACGTCAATAAAATTGACATTTTACCTTTTCTTTAAAAACGTCAATAAAATTGACGTTTTACCTTTTCTTTAAAAACGTCAATAAAATTGACGTTTTACCTTTTCTTTAAAAACGTCAATAAAATTGACGTTTTGACGTTAACCTTAAAACGTCAAAAAAATTGACGTTTTACCTTTTCTTTAAAAACGTCAATAATTTGACGTTTTACCTTTTCTTTAAAAACGTCAATAAAATTGACGTTTTACCTTTTCTTTAAAAACGTCAATAAAATTGACGTTTTACCTTTTCTTTAAAAACGTCAATAAAATTGACGTTTTACCTTTTCTTTAAAAACGTCAATAAAATTGACGTTTTACCTTTTCTTTAAAAACGTCAATAAAATTGACGTTTTACCTTTTCTTTAAAAACGCCAATAAAATTGACGTTTTACCTTTTCTTTAAAAACGTCAATAAAATTGACGTTTTACCTTTTCTTTAAAACGTCAATAAAATTGACGTTTTGACGTTAACCTTAAAACGTCAATAAAATTGACGTTTTACCTTTTCTTTAAAAACGTCAATAAAATTGAAGTTTAACCTTTTCTTTAAAAACGCCAATAAAATTGACGTTTTACCTTTTCTTTAAAAACGTCAATAAAATTGACGTTTTGACGTTAACCTTAAAACGTCAATAAAATTGACGTTTTACCTTTTCTTTAAAAACGTCAATAAAATTGACGTCTTACCTTTTCTTTAAAAACGTCAATAAAATTGACGTTTTAGCTTTTCTTTAAAAACGTCAATAAAATTGACGTTTTGACGTTAACCTTAAAACGTCAATAAAATTGACGTTTTACCTTTTCTTTAAAAACGTCAATAAAATTGACGTTTTACCTTTTCTTTAAAAACGCCAATAAAATTGACGTTTTACCTTTTCTTTAAAAACATCAATAAAATTGACGTTTTGACGTTAACCTTAAAACGTCAAAAAATTTGACGTTTTACCTTTTCTTTAAAAACGTCAATAAAATTGACGTCTTACCTTTTCTTTAAAAACGTCAATAAAATTGACGTTTTACCTTTTCTTTAAAAACGTCAATAAAATTGACGTTTTACCTTTTCTTTAAAAACGTCAATAAAATTGACGTTTTGACGTTAACCTTAAAACGTCAATAAAATTGACGTTTTACCTTTTCTTTAAAAACGCCAATAAAATTGACGTTTTACCTTTTCTTTAAAAACGTCAATAAAATTGACGTTTTGACGTTAACCTTAAAACGTCAATAAAATTGACATTTTACCTTTTCTTTAAAAACGTCAATAAAATTGACGTTTTACCTTTTCTTTAAAAACGTCAATAAAATTGACGTTTTACCTTTTCTTTAAAAACGTCAATAAAATTGACGTTTTGACGTTAACCTTAAAACGTCAAAAAAATTGACGTTTTACCTTTTCTTTAAAAACGTCAATAATTTGACGTTTTACCTTTTCTTTAAAAACGTCAATAAAATTGACGTTTTACCTTTTCTTTAAAAACGTCAATAAAATTGACGTTTTACCTTTTCTTTAAAAACGTCAATAAAATTGACGTTTTACCTTTTCTTTAAAAACGTCAATAAAATTGACGTTTTACCTTTTCTTTAAAAACGCCAATAAAATTGACGTTTTACCTTTTCTTTAAAAACGTCAATAAAATTGACGTTTTACCTTTTCTTTAAAACGTCAATAAAATTGACGTTTTGACGTTAACCTTAAAACGTCAATAAAATTGACGTTTTACCTTTTCTTTAAAAACGTCAATAAAATTGACGTTTTGACGTTAACCTTAAAACGTCAAGAAAATTGACGTTTTACCTTTTCTTTAAAAACGCCAATAAAATTGACGTTTTACCTTTTCTTTAAAAACATCAATAAAATTGACGTTTTGACGTTAACCTTAAAACGTCAAAAAATTTGACGTTTTACCTTTTCTTTAAAAACGTCAATAAAATTGACGTCTTACCTTTTCTTTAAAAACGTCAATAAAATTGACGTTTTACCTTTTCTTTAAAAACGTCGATAAAATTGACGTTTTACCTTTTCTTTAAAAACGTCAATAAAATTGACGTTTTGACGTTAACCTTAAAACGTCAATAAAATTGACGTTTTACCTTTTCTTTAAAAACGTCAAAAAAATTGACGTTTTGACGTTAACCTTAAAACGTCAATAAAATTGACGTTTTACCTTTTCTTTAAAAACGTCAATAAAATTGACGTCAATAAAATTGACGTTTTACCTTTTATTTAAAAACGTCAATAAAATTGCGTTTTACCTTTTCTTTAAAAACGTCAATAAAATTGACGTTTTGACGTTAACCTTAAAACGTCAATAAAATTGACGTTTTACCTTTTCTTTAAAAACGTCAATAAAATTGACGTTTTACCTTTTCTTTAAAAACGTCAATAAAATTGACGTTTCACCTTTTCTTTAAAAACGTCAATAAAATTGACGTTTTGACGTTAACCTTAAAACGTCAATAAAATTGACGTTTCACCTTTTCTTTAAAAACGTCAATAAAATTGACGTTTTGACGTTAACCTTAAAACGTCAATAAAATTGACGTTTTATCTTTTCTTTAAAAACGTCAATAAAATTGACGTTTTACCTTTTCTTTATAAACGTCAATAAAATTGACGTTTTACCTTTTCTTTAAAAACGTCAATAAAATTGACGTTTTGACGTTAACCTTAAAACGTCAATAAAATTGACGTTTTACCTTTTCTTTAAAAACGTCAATAAAATTGACGTTTTACCTTTTCTTTAAAAACGTCAATAAAATTGACGTTTTACCTTTTCTTTAAAAACGTCAATAAAATTGACGTTTCACCTTTTCTTTAAAAACGTCAATAAAATTGACGTTTTGACGTTAACCTTAAAACGTCAATAAAATTGACGTTTTACCTTTTCTTTAAAAACGTCAATAAAATTGACGTTTTACCTTTTCTTTAAAAACGTCAATAAAATTGACGTTTCACCTTTTCTTTAAAAACGTCAATAAAATTGACGTTTTGACGTTAACCTTAAAACGTCAATAAAATTGACGTTTCACCTTTTCTTTAAAAACGTCAATAAAATTGACGTTTTGACGTTAACCTTAAAACGTCAATAAAATTGACGTCTTACCTTTTCTTTAAAAACGTCAATAAAATTAACGTTTTACCTTTTCTTTAAAAACGTCAATAAAATTGACGTTTTACCTTTTCTTTAAAAACGTCAATAAAATTGACGTTTTACCTTTTCTTTAAAAACGTCAATAAAATTGACGTTTTACCTTTTCTTTAAAAACGCCAATAAAATTGACGTTTTACCTTTTCTTTAAAAACATCAATAAAATTGACGTTTTGACGTTAACCTTAAAACGTCAAAAAATTTGACGTTTAACCTTTTCTTCAAAAACGTCAATAAAATTGACGTCTTACCTTTTCTTTAAAAACGTCAATAAAATTGACGTTTTACCTTTTCTTTAAAAACGTCGATAAAATTGACGTTTTACCTTTTCTTTAAAAACGTCAATAAAATTGACGTTTTACCTTTTCTTTAAAAACGTCAATAAAATTGACGTTTTACCTTTTCTTTAAAAACGTCAAAAAAATTGACGTTTTGACGTTAACCTTAAAACGTCAATAAAATTGACGTTTTACCTTTTCTTTAAAAACGTCAATAAATTTGACGTCAATAAAATTGACGTTTTACCTTTTATTTAAAAACGTCAATAAAATTGCGTTTTACCTTTTCTTTAAAAACGTCAATAAAATTGACGTTTTGACGTTAACCTTAAAACGTCAATAAAATTGACGTTTTACCTTTTCTTTAAAAACGTCAATAAAATTGACGTTTTACCTTTTCTTTAAAAACGTCAATAAAATTGACGTTTCACCTTTTCTTTAAAAACGTCAATAAAATTGACGTTTTGACGTTAACCTTAAAACGTCAATAAAATTGACGTTTCACCTTTTCTTTAAAAACGTCAATAAAATTGACGTTTTGACGTTAACCTTAAAACGTCAATAAAATTGACGTTTTATCTTTTCTTTAAAAACGTCAATAAAATTGACGTTTTACCTTTTCTTTAAAAACGTCAATAAAATTGACGTTTTACCTTTTCTTTAAAAACGTCAATAAAATTGACGTTTTGACGTTAACCTTAAAACGTCAATAAAATTGACGTTTTACCTTTTCTTTAAAAACGTCAATAAAATTGACGTTTTACCTTTTCTTTAAAAACGTCAATAAAATTGACGTTTCACCTTTTCTTTAAAAACGTCAATAAAATTGACGTTTTGACGTTAACCTTAAAACGTCAATAAAATTGACGTTTCACCTTTTCTTTAAAAACGTCAATAAAATTGACGTTTTGACGTTGACCTTAAAACGTCAATAAAATTGACGTCTTACCTTTTCTTTAAAAACGTCAATAAAATTGACGTTTTACCTTTTCTTTAAAAACGTCAATAAAATCGACGTTTTACCTTTTCTTTAAAAACGTCAATAAAATTGACGTTTTACCTTTTCTTTAAAAACGTCAATAAAATTGACGTTTTACCTTTTCTTTAAAAACGTCAATAAAATTGACGTTTCACCTTTTCTTTAAAAACGTCAATAAAATTGACGTTTTGACGTTAACCTTAAAACGTCAATAAAATTGACGTTTTACCTTTTCTTTAAAAACGTCAATAAAATTGACGTTTTACCTTTTCTTTAAAAACGTCAATAAAATTGACGTTTCACCTTTTCTTTAAAAACGTCAATAAAATTGACGTTTTGACGTTAACCTTAAAACGTCAATAAAATTGACGTCTTACCTTTCCTTTAAAAACGTCAATAAAATTGACGTTTTACCTTTTCTTTAAAAACGTCAATAAAATTGACGTTTTACCTTTTCTTTAAAAACGTCAATAAAATTGACGTTTTACCTTTTTTTTAAAAACGTCAATAAAATTGACGTTTTACCTTTTCTTTAAAAACGTCAATAAAATTGACGTTTTGACGTTAACCTTAAAACGTCAATAAAATTGACGTTTTACCTTTTCTTTAAAAACGTCAATAAAATTGACGTTTTACCTTTTCTTTAAAAACGTCAATAAAATTGACGTTTCACCTTTTCTTTAAAAACGTCAATAAAATTGACGTTTTGACGTTAACCTTAAAACGTCAATAAAATTGACGTTTTACCTTTTCTTTAAAAACGTCAATAAAATTGACGTTTTACCTTTTCTTTAAAAACGTCAATAAAATTGACGTTTCACCTTTTCTTTAAAAACGTCAATAAAATTGACGTTTTGACGTTAACCTTAAAACGTCAATAAAATTGACGTTTTACCTTTTCTTTAAAAACGTCAATAAAATTGACGTTTTACCTTTTCTTTAAAAACGTCAATAAAATTGACGTTTTACCTTTTCTTTAAAAACGTCAATAAAATTGACGTTTTACCTTTTCTTTAAAAACGTCAATAAAATTGACGTTTTACCTTTTCTTTAAAAACGTCAATAAAATTGACGTTTCACCTTTTCTTTAAAAACGTCAATAAAATTGACGTTTTGACGTTAACCTTAAAACGTCAATAAAATTGACGTTTCACCTTTTCTTTAAAAACGCCAATAAAATTGACGTTTTGACGTTAACCTTAAAACGTCAATAAAATTGACGTTTTACCTTTTCTTTAAAAACGTCAATAAAATTGACGTTTTACCTTTTCTTTAAAAACGTCAATAAAATTGACGTTTTACCTTTTCTTTAAAAACGTCAATAAAATTGACGTTTTACCTTTTCTTTAAAAACGTCAATAAAATTGACGTTTTACCTTTTCTTTAAAAACGTCAATAAAATTGACGTTTTGACGTTAACCTTAAAACGTCAATAAAATTGACGTTTTACCTTTTCTTTAAAAACGTCAATAAAATTGACGTTTTACCTTTTCTTTAAAAACGTCAATAAAATTGACGTTTTGACGTTAACCTTAAAACGTCAATAAAATTGACGTTTTACCTTTTCTTTAAAAACGCCAATAAAATTGACGTTTTACCTTTTCTTTAAAAACGTCAATAAAATTGACGTTTTACCTTTTCTTTAAAAACGTCAATAAAATTGACGTTTTGACGTTAACCTTAAAACGTCAAAAAAATTGACGTTTTACCTTTTCTTTAAAAACGTCAATAAAATTGACGTTTCACCTTTTCTTTAAAAACGTCAATAAAATTGACGTTTTACCTTTTCTTTAAAAACGTCAATAAAATTGACGTTTTACCTTTTCTTTAAAAACGTCAATAAAATTGACGTTTTACCTTTTCTTTAAAAACGTCAATAAAATTGACGTTTTGACGTTAACCTTAAAACGTCAATAAAATTGACGTTTTACCTTTTCTTTAAAAACGTCAATAAAATTGACGTTTCACCTTTTCTTTAAAAACGTCAATAAAATTGACGTTTTGACGTTAACCTTAAAACGTCAATAAAATTGACGTTTCACCTTTTCTTTAAAAACGTCAATAAAATTGACGTTTTGACGTTAACCTTAAAACGTCAATAAAATTGACGTCTTACCTTTTCTTTAAAAACGTCAATAAAATTGACGTTTTACCTTTTCTTAAAAAACGTCAATAAAATTGACGTTTTACCTTTTCTTTAAAAACGTCAATAAAATTGACGTTTTACCTTTTCTTTAAAAACGTCAATAAAATTGACGTTTTGACGTTAACCTTAAAACGTCAATAAAATTGACGTTTTACCTTTTCTTTAAAAACGTCAATAAAATTGACGTTTTACCTTTTCTTTAAAAACGTCAATAAAATTGACGTTTTACCTTTTTTTTAAAAACGTCAATAAAATTGACGTTTTACCTTTTCTTTAAAAACGTCAATAAAATTGACGTTTTACCTTTTCTTTAAAAACGTCAATAAAATTGACGTTTTGACGTTAACCTTAAAACGTCAATAAAATTGACGTTTTACCTTTTCTTTAAAAACGTCAATAAAATTGACGTTTTACCTTTTCTTTAAAAACGTCAATAAAATTGACGTTTTACCTTTTCTTTAAAAACGTCAATAAAATTGACGTTTTGACGTTAACCTTAAAACGTCAATAAAATTGACGTTTTACCTTTCCTTTAAAAACGTCAATAAAATTGACGTTTTACCTTTTCTTTAAAAACGTCAATAAAATTGACGTTTTGACGTTAACCTTAAAACGTCAATAAAATTGACGTTTTACCTTTTCTTTAAAAACGTCAATAAAATTGACGTTTTACCTTTTCTTTAAAAACGCCAATAAAATTGACGTTTTACCTTTTCTTTAAAAACGTCAATAAAATTGACGTTTTACCTTTTCTTTAAAAACGCCAATAAAATGGACGTTTTACCTTTTCTTTAAAAACGTCAATAAAATTGACGTTTTACCTTTTCTTAAAAACGTCAATAATATTGACGTTTTGACGTTAACCTTAAAACGTCAATAAAATTGACGTTTTACCTTTTCTTTAAAAACGTCAATAAAATTGACGTTTTACCTTTTCTTTAAAAACGCCAATAAAATTGACGTTTTACCTTTTCTTTAAAAACGTCAATAAAATTGACGTTTTGACGTTAACCTTAAAACGTCAATAAAATTGACGTTTTACCTTTTCTTTAAAAACGTCAATAAAATTGACGTCTTACCTTTTCTTTAAAAACGTCAATAAAATTGACGTTTTACCTTTTCTTTAAAAACGTCGATAAAATTGACGTTTTACCTTTTCCTTAAAAACGTCAATAAAATTGACGTTTTGACGTTAACCTTAAAACGTCAATAAAATTGACGTTTTACCTTTTCTTTAAAAACGTCAATAAAATTGACGTTTTACCTTTTCTTTAAAAACGTCAATAAAATTGACGTCTTACCTTTTCTTTAAAAACGTCAATAAAATTGACGTTTTACCTTTTCTTTAAAAACGTCGATAAAATTGACGTTTTACCTTTTCCTTAAAAACGTCAATAAAATTGACGTTTTGACGTTAACCTTAAAACGTCAATAAAATTGACGTTTTACCTTTTCTTTAAAAACGTCAATAAAATTGACGTTTTACCTTTTCTTTAAAAACGTCGATAAAATTGACGTTTTACCTTTTCCTTAAAAACGTCAATAAAATTGACGTTTTGACGTTAACCTTAAAACGTCAATAAAATTGACGTTTTACCTTTTCTTTAAAAACGTCAATAAAATTGACGTTTTACCTTTTCTTTAAAAACGTCAATAAAATTGACGTTTTGACGTTAACCTTAAAACGTCAATAAAATTGACGTTTTACCTTTTCTTTAAAAACGCCAATAAAATTGACGTTTTGACGTTAACCTTAAAACGTCAATAAAATTGACGTTTTACCTTTTCTTTAAAAACGTCAATAAAATTGACGTCAATAAAATTGACGTTTTACCTTTTATTTAAAAACGTCAATAAAATTGCGTTTTACCTTTTCTTTAAAAACGTCAATAAAATTGACGTTTTACCTTTTCTTTAAAAACGTCAATAAAATTGACGTTTCACCTTTTCTTTAAAAACGTCAATAAAATTGACGTTTTGACGTTAACCTTAAAACGTCAATAAAATTGACGTTTTACCTTTTCTTTAAAAACGTCAATAAAATTGACGTCTTACCTTTTCTTTAAAAACGTCAATAAAATTGACGTTTTACCTTTTCTTTAAAAACGTCAATAAAATTGACGTTTTACCTTTTCTTTAAAAACGTCAATAAAATTGACGTTTTACCTTTTCTTTAAAAACGCCAATAAAATTGACGTTTTACCTTTTCTTTAAAAACGTCAATAAAATTGACGTTTTGACGTTAACCTTAAAACGTCAATAAAATTGACGTTTTACCTTTTCTTTAAAAACGTCAATAAAATTGACGTCTTACCTTTTCTTTAAAAACGTCAATAAAATTGACGTTTTACCTTTTCTTTAAAAACGTCAATAAAATTGACGTTTTACCTTTTCTTTAAAAACGCCAATAAAATTGACGTTTTACCTTTTCTTTAAAAACGTCAATAAAATTGACGTTTTGACGTTAACCTTAAAACGTCAATAAAATTGACGTTTTACCTTTTCTTTAAAAACGTCAATAAAATTGACGTCAATAAAATTGACGTTTTACCTTTTATTTAAAAACGTCAATAAAATTGCGTTTTACCTTTTCTTTAAAAACGTCAATAAAATTGACGTTTTACCTTTTCTTTAAAAACGTCAATAAAATTGACGTTTTACCTTTTCTTTAAAAACGTCAATAAAATTGACGTTTTACCTTTTTTTTAAAAACGTCAATAAAATTGACGTTTTACCTTTTCTTTAAAAACGTCAATAAAATTGACGTTTTACCTTTTCTTTAAAAACGTCAATAAAATTGACGTTTTGACGTTAACCTTAAAACGTCAATAAAATTGACGTTTTACCTTTTCTTTAAAAACGTCAATAAAATTGACGTTTTACCTTTTCTTTAAAAACGTCAATAAAATTGACGTTTTGACGTTAACCTTAAAACGTCAATAAAATCGACGTTTTACGTTTTCTTTAAAAACGTCAATAAAATTGACGTCTTACCTTTTCTTTAAAAACGTCAATAAAATTGACGTTTTACCTTTTCTTTAAAAACGTCGATAAAATTGACGTTTTACCTTTTCCTTAAAAACGTCAATAAAATTGACGTTTTACCTTTTCTTTAAAAACGTCAATAAAATTGACGTTTTACCTTTTCTTTAAAAACGTCAATAAAATTGACGTTTTACCTTTTCTTTAAAAACGTCAATAAAATTGACGTTTTGACGTTAACCTTAAAACGTCAATAAAATTGACGTTTTACCTTTTCTTTAAAAACGCCAATAAAATTGACGTTTTACCTTTTCTTTAAAAACGTCAATAAAATTGACGTTCTGACGTTAACCTTAAAACGTCAATAAAATTGACGTTTTACCTTTTCTTTAAAAACGTCAATAAAATTGACGTTTTACCTTTTCTTTAAAAACGTCAATCAAATTGACGTTTCACCTTTTCTTTAAAACGTCAATAAAATTGACGTTTTGACGTTAACCTTAAAACGTCAAAAAAATTGACGTTTTACCTTTTCTTTAAAAACGTCAATAAAATTGACGTTTTACCTTTTCTTTAAAAACGTCAATAAAATTGACGTTTTACCTTTTCTTTAAAAACGTCAATAAAATTGACGTTTTACCTTTTCTTTAAAAACGTCAATAAAATTGACGTTTTACCTTTTCTTTAAAAACGTCAATAAAATTGACGTTTTACCTTTTCTTTAAAAACGTCAATAAAATTGACGTTTTACCTTTTTTTTAAAAACGTCAATAAAATTGACGTTTTGACGTTAACCTTAAAACGTCAAAAAAATTGACGTTTTACCTTTTCTTTAAAAACGTCAATAAAATTGACGTTTTGACGTTAACCTTAAAACGTCAATAAAATTGACGTTTTACCTTTTCTTTAAAAACGTCAATAAAATTGACGTCTTACCTTTTCTTTAAAAACGTCAATAAAATTGACGTTTTACCTTTTCTTTAAAAACGTCGATAAAATTGACGTTTTACCTTTTCCTTAAAAACGTCAATAAAATTGACGTTTTGACGTTAACCTTAAAACGTCAATAAAATTGACGTTTTACCTTTTCTTTAAAAACGTCAATAAAATTGACGTTTTACCTTTTCTTTAAAAACGTCGATAAAATTGACGTTTTACCTTTTCCTTAAAAACGTCAATAAAATTGACGTTTTGACGTTAACCTTAAAACGTCAATAAAATTGACGTTTTACCTTTTCTTTAAAAACGTCAATAAAATTGACGTTTTACCTTTTCTTTAAAAACGTCAATAAAATTGACGTTTTGACGTTAACCTTAAAACGTCAATAAAATTGACGTTTTACCTTTTCTTTAAAAACGCCAATAAAATTGACGTTTTGACGTTAACCTTAAAACGTCAATAAAATTGACGTTTTACCTTTTCTTTAAAAACGTCAATAAAATTGACGTCAATAAAATTGACGTTTTACCTTTTATTTAAAAACGTCAATAAAATTGCGTTTTACCTTTTCTTTAAAAACGTCAATAAAATTGACGTTTTACCTTTTCTTTAAAAACGTCAATAAAATTGACGTTTCACCTTTTCTTTAAAAACGTCAATAAAATTGACGTTTTGACGTTAACCTTAAAACGTCAATAAAATTGACGTTTTACCTTTTCTTTAAAAACGTCAATAAAATTGACGTCTTACCTTTTCTTTAAAAACGTCAATAAAATTGACGTTTTACCTTTTCTTTAAAAACGTCAATAAAATTGACGTTTTACCTTTTCTTTAAAAACGTCAATAAAATTGACGTTTTACCTTTTCTTTAAAAACGCCAATAAAATTGACGTTTTACCTTTTCTTTAAAAACGTCAATAAAATTGACGTTTTGACGTTAACCTTAAAACGTCAATAAAATTGACGTTTTACCTTTTCTTTAAAAACGTCAATAAAATTGACGTCTTACCTTTTCTTTAAAAACGTCAATAAAATTGACGTTTTACCTTTTCTTTAAAAACGTCAATAAAATTGACGTTTTACCTTTTCTTTAAAAACGCCAATAAAATTGACGTTTTACCTTTTCTTTAAAAACGTCAATAAAATTGACGTTTTGACGTTAACCTTAAAACGTCAATAAAATTGACGTTTTACCTTTTCTTTAAAAACGTCAATAAAATTGACGTCAATAAAATTGACGTTTTACCTTTTATTTAAAAACGTCAATAAAATTGCGTTTTACCTTTTCTTTAAAAACGTCAATAAAATTGACGTTTTACCTTTTCTTTAAAAACGTCAATAAAATTGACGTTTTACCTTTTCTTTAAAAACGTCAATAAAATTGACGTTTTACCTTTTTTTTAAAAACGTCAATAAAATTGACGTTTTACCTTTTCTTTAAAAACGTCAATAAAATTGACGTTTTACCTTTTCTTTAAAAACGTCAATAAAATTGACGTTTTGACGTTAACCTTAAAACGTCAATAAAATTGACGTTTTACCTTTTCTTTAAAAACGTCAATAAAATTGACGTTTTACCTTTTCTTTAAAAACGTCAATAAAATTGACGTTTTGACGTTAACCTTAAAACGTCAATAAAATCGACGTTTTACGTTTTCTTTAAAAACGTCAATAAAATTGACGTCTTACCTTTTCTTTAAAAACGTCAATAAAATTGACGTTTTACCTTTTCTTTAAAAACGTCGATAAAATTGACGTTTTACCTTTTCCTTAAAAACGTCAATAAAATTGACGTTTTACCTTTTCTTTAAAAACGTCAATAAAATTGACGTTTTACCTTTTCTTTAAAAACGTCAATAAAATTGACGTTTTACCTTTTCTTTAAAAACGTCAATAAAATTGACGTTTTGACGTTAACCTTAAAACGTCAATAAAATTGACGTTTTACCTTTTCTTTAAAAACGCCAATAAAATTGACGTTTTACCTTTTCTTTAAAAACGTCAATAAAATTGACGTTCTGACGTTAACCTTAAAACGTCAATAAAATTGACGTTTTACCTTTTCTTTAAAAACGTCAATAAAATTGACGTTTTACCTTTTCTTTAAAAACGTCAATCAAATTGACGTTTCACCTTTTCTTTAAAACGTCAATAAAATTGACGTTTTGACGTTAACCTTAAAACGTCAAAAAAATTGACGTTTTACCTTTTCTTTAAAAACGTCAATAAAATTGACGTTTTACCTTTTCTTTAAAAACGTCAATAAAATTGACGTTTTACCTTTTCTTTAAAAACGTCAATAAAATTGACGTTTTACCTTTTCTTTAAAAACGTCAATAAAATTGACGTTTTACCTTTTCTTTAAAAACGTCAATAAAATTGACGTTTTACCTTTTCTTTAAAAACGTCAATAAAATTGACGTTTTACCTTTTTTTTAAAAACGTCAATAAAATTGACGTTTTGACGTTAACCTTAAAACGTCAAAAAAATTGACGTTTTACCTTTTCTTTAAAAACGTCAATAAAATTGACGTTTTGACGTTAACCTTAAAACGTCAAAAAAATTGACGTTTTACCTTTTCTTTAAAAACGTCAATAAAATTGACGTTTTACCTTTTCTTTAAAAACGTCAATAAAATTGACGTTTTACCTTTTCTTTAAAAACGTCAATAAAATTGACGTTTTGACGTTAACCTTAAAACGTCAATAAAATTGACGTTTTACCTTTTCTTTAAAAACGCCAATAAAATTGACGTTTTACCTTTTCTTTAAAAACGTCAATAAAATTGACGTTTTGACGTTAACCTTAAAACGTCAATAAAATTGACGTTTTACCTTTTCTTTAAAAACGTCAATAAAATTGACGTTTTACCTTTTCTTTAAAAACGTCAATAAAATTACGTTTTACCTTTTCTTTAAAAACGTCAATAAAATTGACGTTTTGACGTTAACCTTAAAACGTCAATAAAATTGACGTTTTACCTTTTCTTTAAAAACGCCAATAAAATTGACGTTTTACCTTTTCTTTAAAAACGTCAATAAAATTGACGTTTTGACGTTAACCTTAAAACGTCAATAAAATTGACGTTTTACCTTTTCTTTAAAAACGTCAATAAAATTGACGTTTTACCTTTTCTTTAAAAACGTCAATAAAATTGACGTTTTACCTTTTCTTTAAAAACGTCAATAAAATTGACGTTTTGACGTTAACCTTAAAACGTCAAAAAAATTGACGTTTTACCTTTTCTTTAAAAACGTCAATAAAATTGACGTTTTACCTTTTCTTTAAAAACGTCAATAAAATTGACGTTTTACCTTTTCTTTAAAAACGTCAATAAAATTGACGTTTTACCTTTTCTTTAAAAACGTCAATAAAATTGACGTTTTACCTTTTCTTTAAAAACGTCAATAAAATTGACGTTTTACCTTTTCTTTAAAAACGTCAATAAAATTGACGTTTTACCTTTTCTTTAAAAACGTCAATAAAATTGACGTTTTACCTTTTCTTTAAAAACGTCAATAAAATTGACGTTTTACCTTTTCTTTAAAAACGTCAATAAAATTGACGTTTTGACGTTAACCTTAAAACGTCAAAAAAATTGACGTTTTACCTTTTCTTTAAAAACGTCAATAAAATTGACGTTTTACCTTTTCTTTAAAAACGTCAATAAAATTGACGTTTTACCTTTTCTTTAAAAACGTCAATAAAATTGACGTTTTGACGTTAACCTTAAAACGTCAATAAAATTGACGTTTTACCTTTTCTTTAAAAACGTCAATAAAATTGACGTTTTACCTTTTCTTTAAAAACGTCAATAAAATTGACGTTTTATCTTTTCTTTAAAAACGTCAATAAAATTGACGTTTTACCTTTTCTTTAAAAACGTCAATAAAATTGACGTTTTACCTTTTCTTTAAAAACGTCAATAAAATTGACGTTTTGACGTTAACCTTAAAACGTCAATAAAACTGACGTTTTACCTTTTCTTTAAAAACGCCAATAAAATTGACGTTTTACCTTTTCTTTAAAAACGTCAATAAAATTTACGTTTTGACGTTAACCTTAAAACGTCAATAAAATTGACGTTTTACCTTTTCTTTAAAAACGTCAATAAAATTGACGTTTTGACGTTAACCTTAAAACGTCAAAAAAATTGACGTTTTACCTTTTCTTTAAAAACGTCAAAAAAATTGACGTTTTACCTTTTCTTTAAAAACGTCAATAAAATTGACGTTTTACCTTTTCTTTAAAAACGTCAATAAAATTGACGTTTTACCTTTTCTTTAAAAACGTCAATAAAATTGACGTTTTACCTTTTCTTTAAAAACGTCAATAAAATTGACGTTTTACCTTTTCTTTAAAAACGTCAATAAAATTGACGTTCTACCTTTTCTTTAAAAACGTCAATAAAATTGACGTTTTGACGTTAACCTTAAAACGTCAATAAAATTGACGTTTTACCTTTTCTTTAAAAACGTCAATAAAATTGACGTTTTACCTTTTCTTTAAAAACGTCAATAAAATTGACGTTTTACCTTTTCTTTAAAAACGTCAATAAAATTGACGTTTTGACGTTAACCTTAAAACGTCAATAAAATTGACGTTACGTTTTACCTTTTCTTTAAAAACGTCAATAAAATTGACGTTTTACCTTTTCTTTAAAAACGTCAATAAAATTGACGTTTTGACGTTAACCTTAAAACGTCAATAAAATTGACGTTTTACATTTTCTTTAAAAACGTCAATAAAATTGACGTTTTACCTTTTCTTTAAAAACGTCAATAAAATTGACGTTTTACCTTTTCTTTAAAAACGTCAATAAAATTGACGTTTTACCTTTTCTTTAAAAACGTCAATAAAATTGACGTTTCACCTTTTCTTTAAAAACGTCAATAAAATTGACGTTTTGACGTTAACCTTAAAACGTCAATAAAACTGACGTTTTACCTTTTCTTTAAAAACGCCAATAAAATTGACGTTTTACCTTTTCTTTAAAAACGTCAATAAAATTGACGTTTTGACGTTAACCTTAAAACGTCAATAAAATTGACGTTTTACCTTTTCTTTAAAAACGTCAATAAAATTGACGTTTTACCTTTTCTTTAAAAACGTCAATAAAATTGACGTTTTACCTTTTCTTTAAAAACGTCAATAAAATTGACGTTTTGACGTTAACCTTAAAACGTCAATAAAATTGACGTTACGTTTTACCTTTTCTTTAAAAACGTCAATAAAATTGACGTTTTACCTTTTCTTTAAAAACGTCAATAAAATTGACGTTTTGACGTTAACCTTAAAACGTCAATAAAATTGACGTTTTACATTTTCTTTAAAAACGTCAATAAAATTGACGTTTTACCTTTTCTTTAAAAACGTCAATAAAATTGACGTTTTACCTTTTCTTTAAAAACGTCAATAAAATTGACGTTTTACCTTTTCTTTAAAAACGTCAATAAAATTGACGTTTCACCTTTTCTTTAAAAACGTCAATAAAATTGACGTTTTGACGTTAACCTTAAAACGTCAATAAAACTGACGTTTTACCTTTTCTTTAAAAACGCCAATAAAATTGACGTTTTACCTTTTCTTTAAAAACGTCAATAAAATTGACGTTTTGACGTTAACCTTAAAACGTCAATAAAATTGACGTTTTACCTTTTCTTTAAAAACGTCAATAAAATTGACGTTTTACCTTTTCTTTAAAAACGTCAATAAAATTGACGTTTTACCTTTTCTTTAAAAACGTCAATAAAATTGACGTTCTACCTTTTCTTTAAAAACGTCAATAAAATTGACGTTTTACCTTTTCTTTAAAAACGTCAATAAAATTGACGTTTTACCTTTTCTTTAAAAACGTCAATAAAATTTACGTTTTACCTTTTCTTTAAAAACGTCAATAAAATTGACGTTTTGACGTTAACCTTAAAACGTCAATAAAATTGACGTTTTACCTTTTCTTTAAAAACGCCAATAAAATTGACGTTTTACCTTTTCTTTAAAAACGTCAATAAAATTGACGTTTTGACGTTAACCTTAAAACGTCAATAAAATTGACGTTTTACCTTTTCTTTAAAAACGTCAATAAAATTGACGTTTTACCTTTTCTTTAAAAACGTCAATAAAATTACGTTTTACCTTTTCTTTAAAAACGTCAATAAAATTGACGTTTTGACGTTAACCTTAAAACGTCAATAAAATTGACGTTTTACCTTTTCTTTAAAAACGCCAATAAAATTGACGTTTTACCTTTTCTTTAAAAACGTCAATAAAATTGACGTTTTGACGTTAACCTTAAAACGTCAATAAAATTGACGTTTTACCTTTTCTTTAAAAACGTCAATAAAATTGACGTTTTACCTTTTCTTTAAAAACGTCAATAAAATTGACGTTTTACCTTTTCTTTAAAAACGTCAATAAAATTGACGTTTTACCTTTTCTTTAAAAACGTCAATAAAATTGACGTTTTGACGTTAACCTTAAAACGTCAAAAAAATTGACGTTTTACCTTTTCTTTAAAAACGTCAATAAAATTGACGTTTTACCTTTTCTTTAAAAACGTCAATAAAATTGACGTTTTACCTTTTCTTTAAAAACGTCAATAAAATTGACGTTTTACCTTTTCTTTAAAAACGTCAATAAAATTGACGTTTTACCTTTTCTTTAAAAACGTCAATAAAATTGACGTTTTACCTTTTCTTTAAAAACGTCAATAAAATTGACGTTTTGACGTTAACCTTAAAACGTCAATAAAATTGACGTTTTACCTTTTCTTTAAAAACGTCAATAAAACTGACGTTTTGACGTTAACCTTAAAACGTCAATAAAATTGACGTTTTACCTTTTCTTTAAAAACGCCAATAAAATTGACGTTTTACCTTTTCTTTAAAAACGTCAATAAAATTGACGTTTTGACGTTAACCTTAAAACGTCAATAAAATTGACGTTTTACCTTTTCTTTAAAAACGTCAATAAAATTGACGTTTTACCTTTTCTTTAAAAACGCCAATCAAATTGACGTTTTACCTTTTCTTTAAAAACGTCAATAAAATTGACGTTTTGACGTTAACCTTAAAACGTCAATAAAATTGACGTTACGTTTTACCTTTTCTTTAAAAACGTCAATAAAATTGACGTTTTACCTTTTCTTTAAAAACGTCAATAAAATTGACGTTTTGACGTTAACCTTAAAACGTCAATAAAATTGACGTTTTACCTTTTCTTTAAAAACGTCAATAAAATTGACGTTTTACCTTTTCTTTAAAAACGTCAATAAAATTACGTTTTACCTTTTCTTTAAAAACGTCAATAAAATTGACGTTTTGACGTTAACCTTAAAACGTCAATAAAATTGACGTTTTACCTTTTCTTTAAAAACGCCAATAAAATTGACGTTTTACCTTTTCTTTAAAAACGTCAATAAAATTGACGTTTTGACGTTAACCTTAAAACGTCAATAAAATTGACGTTTTACCTTTTCTTTAAAAACGCCAATAAAATTGACGTTTTACCTTTTCTTTAAAAACGTCAATAAAATTGACGTTTTGACGGTAACCTTAAAACGTCAAAAAAATTGACGTTTTACCTTTTCTTTAAAAACGTCAATAAAATTGACGTTTTACCTTTTCTTTAAAAACGTCAATAAAATTGACGTTTTACCTTTTCTTTAAAAACGTCAATAAAATTGACGTTTTGACGTTAACCGTAAAACGTCAATAAAATTGACGTTTTACCTTTTCTTTAAAAACGTCAATAAAATTGACGTTTTACCTTTTCTTTAAAAACGTCAATAAAATTGACGTTTTACCTTTTCTTTAAAAACGTCAATAAAATTGACGTTTTACCTTTTCTTTAAAAACGTCAATAAAATTGACGTTTTGACGTTAACCTTAAAACGTCAAAAAAATTGACGTTTTACCTTTTCTTTAAAAACGTCAATAAAATTGACGTTTTACCTTTTCTTTAAAAACGTCAATAAAATTGACGTTTTACCTTTTCTTTAAAAACGTCAATAAAATTGACGTTTTGACGTTAACCTTAAAACGTCAATAAAATTGACGTTTTACCTTTTCTTTAAAAACGTCAATAAAACTGACGTTTTGACGTTAACCTTAAAACGTCAATAAAATTGACGTTTTACCTTTTCTTTAAAAACGCCAATAAAATTGACGTTTTACCTTTTCTTTAAAAACGTCAATAAAATTGACGTTTTGACGTTAACCTTAAAACGTCAATAAAATTGACGTTTTACCTTTTCTTTAAAAACGTCAATAAAATTGACGTTTTACCTTTTCTTTAAAAACGTCAATAAAATTACGTTTTACCTTTTCTTTAAAAACGTCAATAAAATTGACGTTTTACCTTTTCTTTAAAAACGTCAATAAAATTGACGTTTTGACGTTAACCTTAAAACGTCAATAAAATTGACGTTTTACCTTTTCTTTAAAAACGTCAATAAAATTGACGTTTTACCTTTTCTTTAAAAACGTCAATAAAATTACGTTTTACCTTTTCTTTAAAAACGTCAATAAAATTGACGTTTTGACGTTAACCTTAAAACGTCAATAAAATTGACGTTTTACCTTTTCTTTAAAAACGCCAATAAAATTGACGTTTTACCTTTTCTTTAAAAACGTCAATAAAATTGACGTTTTGACGTTAACCTTAAAACGTCAATAAAATTGACGTTTTACCTTTTCTTTAAAAACGTCAATAAAATTGACGTTTTACCTTTTCTTTAAAAACGTCAATAAAATTGACGTTTTACCTTTTCTTTAAAAACGTCAATAAAATTGACGTTTTGACGTTAACCTTAAAACGTCAAAAAAATTGACGTTTTACCTTTTCTTTAAAAACGTCAATAAAATTGACGTTTTACCTTTTCTTTAAAAACGTCAATAAAATTGACGTTTTACCTTTTCTTTAATAACGTCAATAAAATTGACGTTTTGACGTTAACCTTAAAACGTCAATAAAATTGACGTTTTACCTTTTCTTTAAAAACGCCAATAAAATTGATTTTTTACCTTTTCTTTAAAAACGTCAATAAAATTGACGTTTTGACGTTAACCTTAAAACGTCAATAAAATTGACGTTTTACCTTTTCTTTAAAAACGTCAATAAAATTGACGTTTTACCTTTTCTTTAAAAACGTCAATAAAATTGACGTTTTGACGTTAACCTTAAAACGTCAAAAAAATTGACGTTTTACCTTTTCTTTAAAAACGTCAAAAAAATTGACGTTTTACCTTTTCTTTAAAAACGTCAATAAAATTGACGTTTTACCTTTTCTTTAAAAACGTCAATAAAATTGACGTTTTACCTTTTCTTTAAAAACGTCAATAAAATTGACGTTTTACCTTTTCTTTAAAAACGCCAATAAAATTGACGTTTTACCTTTTCTTTAAAAACGTCAATAAAATTGACGTTTTACCTTTTCTTTAAAAACGTCAATAAAATTGACGTTTTGACGTTAACCTTAAAACGTCAATAAAATTGACGTTTTACCTTTTCTTTAAAAACGTCAATAAAATTGACGTTTTGACGTTAACCTTAAAACGTCAATAAAATTGACGTTTTACCTTTTCTTTAAAAACGTCAATAAAATTGACGTTTTACCTTTTCTTTAAAAACGCCAATAAAATTGACGTTTTACCTTTTCTTTAAAAACGTCAATAAAATTGACGTTTTGACGTTAACCTTAAAACGTCAAAAAAAATTGACGTTTTACCTTTTCTTTAAAAACGTCAATAAAATTGACGTTTTACCTTTTCTTTAAAAACGTCAATAAAATTGACGTTTTACCTTTTCTTTAAAAACGTCAATAAAATTGACGTTTTACCTTTTCTTTAAAAACGTCAATAAAATTGACGTTTTACCTTTTCTTTAAAAACGTCAATAAAATTGACGTTTTACCTTTTCTTTAAAAACGCCAATAAAATTGACGTTTTACCTTTTCTTTAAAAACGTCAATAAAATTGACGTTTTGACGTTAACCTTAAAACGTCAATAAAATTGACGTTTTACCTTTTCTTTAAAAACGTCAATAAAACTGACGTTTTGACGTTAACCTTAAAACGTCAATAAAATTGACGTTTTACCTTTTCTTTAAAAACGTCAATAAAACTGACGTTTTGACGTTAACCTTAAAACGTCAATAAAATTGACGTTTTACCTTTTCTTTAAAAACGCCAATAAAATTGACGTTTTACCTTTTCTTTAAAAACGTCAATAAAATTGACGTTTTACCTTTTCTTTAAAAACGTCAATAAAATTACGTTTTACCTTTTCTTTAAAAACGTCAATAAAATTGACGTTTTGACGTTAACCTTAAAACGTCAATAAAATTGACGTTTTACCTTTTCTTTAAAAACGTCAATAAAATTGACGTTTTACCTTTTCTTTAAAAACGTCAATAAAATTACGTTTTACCTTTTCTTTAAAAACGTCAATAAAATTGACGTTTTGACGTTAACCTTAAAACGTCAATAAAATTGACGTTTTACCTTTTCTTTAAAAACGTCAATAAAATTGACGTTTTACCTTTTCTTTAAAAACGTCAATAAAATTACGTTTTACCTTTTCTTTAAAAACGTCAATAAAATTGACGTTTTACCTTTTCTTTAAAAACGTCAATAAAATTGACGTTTTGACGTTAACCTTAAAACGTCAATAAAATTGACGTTTTACCTTTTCTTTAAAAACGTCAATAAAATTGACGTTTTACCTTTTCTTTAAAAACGTCAATAAAATTACGTTTTACCTTTTCTTTAAAAACGTCAATAAAATTGACGTTTTGACGTTAACCTTAAAACGTCAATAAAATTGACGTTTTACCTTTTCTTTAAAAACGCCAATAAAATTGACGTTTTACCTTTTCTTTAAAAACGTCAATAAAATTGACGTTTTGACGTTAACCTTAAAACGTCAATAAAATTGACGTTTTACCTTTTCTTTAAAAACGTCAATAAAATTGACGTTTTACCTTTTCTTTAAAAACGTCAATAAAATTGACGTTTTACCTTTTCTTTGAAAACGTCAATAAAATTGACGTTTTGACGTTAACCTTAAAACGTCAAAAAAATTGACGTTTTACCTTTTCTTTAAAAACGTCAATAAAATTGACGTTTTACCTTTTCTTTAAAAACGTCAATAAAATTGACGTTTTACCTTTTCTTTAAAAACGTCAATAAAATTGACGTTTTGACGTTAACCTTAAAACGTCAATAAAATTGACGTTTTACCTTTTCTTTAAAAACGTCAATAAAATTGACGTTTTACCTTTTCTTTAAAAACGTCAATAAAATTACGTTTTACCTTTTCTTTAAAAACGTCAATAAAATTGACGTTTTACCTTTTCTTTAAAAACGTCAATAAAATTGACGTTTTGACGTTAACCTTAAAACGTCAATAAAATTGACGTTTTACCTTTTCTTTAAAAACGTCAATAAAATTGACGTTTTACCTTTTCTTTAAAAACGTCAATAAAATTACGTTTTACCTTTTCTTTAAAAACGTCAATAAAATTGACGTTTTGACGTTAACCTTAAAACGTCAATAAAATTGACGTTTTACCTTTTCTTTAAAAACGTCAATAAAATTGACGTTTTACCTTTTCTTTAAAAACGTCAATAAAATTGACGTTTTACCTTTTCTTTAAAAACGTCAATAAAATTGACGTTTTGACGTTAACCTTAAAACGTCAATAAAATTGACGTTTTACCTTTTCTTTAAAAACGTCAATAAAATTGACGTTTTACCTTTTCTTTAAAAACGTCAATAAAATTGACGTTTTACCTTTTCTTTAAAAACGTCAATAAAATTGACGTTTTGACGTTAACCTTAAAACGTCAATAAAATTGACGTTTTACCTTTTCTTTAAAAACGTCAATAAAATTGACGTTTTACCTTTTCTTTAAAAACGTCAATAAAATTGACGTTTTTACGTTAACCTTAAAACGTCAATAAAATTGACGTTTTACCTTTTCTTTAAAAACGTCAATAAAATTGACGTTTTTCCTTTTCTTTAAAAACGTCAATAAAATTGACGTTTTACCTTTTCTTTAAAAACGTCAATAAAATTGACGTTTTTCCTTTTCTTTAAAAACGTCAATAAAAATGACGTTTTACCTTTTCTTTAAAAACGTCAATAAAATTGACGTTTTACCTTTTCTTTAAAAACGTCAATAAAATTGACGTTTTGACGTTAACCTTAAAACGTCAATAAAATTGACGTTTTACCTTTTCTTTAAAAACGTCAATAAAATTGACGTTTTACCTTTTCTTTAAAAACGTCAATAAAATTGACGTTTTACCTTTTCTTTAAAAACGTCAATAAAATTGACGTTTTGACGTTAACCTTAAAACGTCAAAAAAATTGACAGTTTACCTTTTCTTTAAAAACGTCAATAAAATTGACGTTTTACCTTTTCTTTAAAAACGTCAATAAAATTGACGTTTTACCTTTTCTTTAAAAACGTCAATAAAATTGACGTTTTACCTTTTCTTTAAAAACGTCAATAAAATTGACGTTTTACCTTTTCTTTAAAAACGCCAATAAAATTGACGTTTTACCTTTTCTTTAAAAACGTCAATAAAATTGACGTTTTGACGTTAACCTTAAAACGTCAATAAAATTGACGTTTTACCTTTTCTTTAAAAACGTCAATAAAATTGACGTTTTACCTTTTCTTTAAAAACGTCAATAAAATTGACGTTTTACCTTTTCTTTAAAAACGTCAATAAAATTGACGTTTTGACGTTAACCTTAAAACGTCAAAAAATTGACGTTTTACCTTTTCTTTAAAAACGTCAATAAAATTGACGTTTTACCTTTTCTTTAAAAACGTCAATAAAATTGACGTTTTACCTTTTCTTTAAAAACGTCAATAAAATAAACGTTTTACCTTTTCTTTAAAAACGTCAATAAAATTGACGTTTTACCCTTTCTTTAAAAACGTCAATAAAATTGACGTTTTGACGTTAACCTTAAAACGTCAAAAAAATTGACGTTTTACCTTTTCTATAAAAACGTCAATAAAATTGACGTTTTACCTTTTCTTTAAAAACGTCAATAAAATTGACGTTTTACCTTTTCTTTAAAAACGTCAATAAAATTGACGTTTTACCTTTTCTTTAAAAACGTCAATAAAATTGACGTTTTACCTTTTCTTTAAAAACGTCAATAAAATTGACGTTCTACCTTTTCTTTAAAAACGTCAATAAAATTGACGTTATGACGTTAACCTTAAAACGTCAATAAAATTGACGTTTTACCTTTTCTTTAAAAACGTCAATAAAACTGACGTTTTGACGTTAACCTTAAAACGTCAATAAAATTGACGTTTTACCTTTTCTTTAAAAACGTCAATAAAACTGACGTTTTGACGTTAACCTTAAAACGTCAATAAAATTGGCGTTTTACCTTTTCTTTAAAAACGCCAATAAAATTGACGTTTTACCTTTTCTTTAAAAACGTCAATAAAATTGACGTTTTGACGTTAACCTTAAAACGTCAATAAAATTGACGTTTTACCTTTTCTTTAAAAACGTCAATAAAATTGACGTTTTACCTTTTCTTTAAAAACGTCAATAAAATTGACGTTTTGACGTTAACCTTAAAACGTCAATAAAATTGACGTTTTACCTTTTCTTTAAAAACGTCAATAAAATTGACGTTTTACCTTTTCTTTAAAAACGTCAATAAAATTGACGTTTTGACGTTAACCTTAAAACGTCAATAAAATTGACGTTTTACCTTTTCTTTAAAAACGTCAATAAAATTGACGTTTTACCTTTTCTTTAAAAACGTCAATAAAATTGACGTTTTGACGTTAACCTTAAAACGTCAATAAAATTGACGTTTTACCTTTTCTTTAAAAACGTCAATAAAATTGACGTTTTACCTTTTCTTTAAAAACGTCAATAAAATTGACGTTTTGACGTTAACCTTAAAACGTCAATAAAATTGACGTTTTACCTTTTCTTTAAAAACGTCAATAAAATTGACGTTTTACCTTTTCTTTAAAAACGTCAATAAAATTACGTTTTACCTTTTCTTTAAAAACGTCAATAAAATTGACGTTTTACCTTTTCTTTAAAAACGCCAATAAAATTGACGTTTTACCTTTTCTTTAAAAACGTCAATATAATTGACGTTTTGACGTTAACCTTAAAACGTCAATAAAATTGACGTTTTACCTTTTCTTTAAAAACGTCAATAAAATTGACGTTTTACCTTTTCTTTAAAAACGTCAATAAAATTGACGTTTTACCTTTTCTTTAAAAACGTCAATAAAATTGACGTTTTGACGTTAACCTTAAAACGTCAAAAAAATTGACGTTTTACCTTTTCTTTAAAAACGTCAATAAAATTGACGTTTTACCTTTTCTTTAAAAACGTCAATAAAATTGACGTTTTACCTTTTCTTTAAAAACGTCAATAAAATTGACGTTTTGACGTTAACCTTAAAACGTCAATAAAATTGACGTTTTACCTTTTCTTTAAAAACGCCAATAAAATTGACGTTTTACCTTTTCTTTAAAAACGTCAATATAATTGACGTTTTGACGTTAACCTTAAAACGTCAATAAAATTGACGTTTTACCTTTTCTTTAAAAACGTCAATAAAATTGACGTTTTACCTTTTCTTTAAAAACGTCTATAAAATTGACGTTTTACCTTTTCTTTAAAAACGTCAATAAAATTGACGTTTTGACGTTAACCTTAAAACGTCAAAAAAATTGACGTTTTACCTTTTCTTTAAAAACGTCAATAAAATTGACGTTTTACCTTTTCTTTAAAAACGTCAATAAAATTGACGTTTTGACGTTAACCTTAAAACGTCAATAAAATTGACGTTTTACCTTTTCTTTAAAAACGCCAATAAAATTGACGTTTTACCTTTTCTTTAAAAACGTCAATATAATTGACGTTTTGACGTTAACCTTAAAACGTCAATAAAATTGACGTTTTACCTTTTCTTTAAAAACGTCAATAAAATTGACGTTTTACCTTTTCTTTAAAAACGTCTATAAAATTGACGTTTTACCTTTTCTTTAAAAACGTCAATAAAATTGACGTTTTGACGTTAACCTTAAAACGTCAAAAAAATTGACGTTTTACCTTTTCTTTAAAAACGTCAATAAAATTGACGTTTTACCTTTTCTTTAAAAACGTCAATAAAATTGACGTTTTACCTTTTCTTTAAAAACGTCAATAAAATTGACGTTTTGACGTTAACCTTAAAACGTCAAAAAAATTGACGTTTTACCTTTTCTTTAAAAACGTCAATAAAATTGACGTTTTACCTTTTCTTTAAAAACGTCAATAAAATTGACGTTTTGACGTTAACCTTAAAACGTCAAAAAAATTGACGTTTTACCTTTTCTTTAAAAACGTCAATAAAATTGACGTTTTACCTTTTCTTTAAAAACGTCAATAAAATTGACGTTTTACCTTTTCTTTAAAAACGTCAATAAAATTGACGTTTTGACGTTAACCTTAAAACGTCAATAAAATTGACGTTTTACCTTTTCTTTAAAAACGCCAATAAAATTGACGTTTTACCTTTTCTTTAAAAACGTCAATATAATTGACGTTTTGACGTTAACCTTAAAACGTCAATAAAATTGACGTTTTACCTTTTCTTTAAAAACGTCAATAAAATTGACGTTTTACCTTTTCTTTAAAAACGTCTATAAAATTGACGTTTTACCTTTTCTTTAAAAACGTCAATAAAATTGACGTTTTGACGTTAACCTTAAAACGTCAAAAAAATTGACGTTTTACCTTTTCTTTAAAAACGTCTATAAAATTGACGTTTTACCTTTTCTTTAAAAACGTCAATAAAATTGACGTTTTGACGTTAACCTTAAAACGTCAAAAAAATTGACGTTTTACCTTTTCTTTAAAAACGTCAATAAAATTGACGTTTTACCTTTTCTTTAAAAACGTCAATAAAATTGACGTTTTACCTTTTCTTTAAAAACGTCAATAAAATTGACGTTTTGACGTTAACCTTAAAACGTCAAAAAAATTGACGTTTTACCTTTTCTTTAAAAACGTCAATAAAATTGACGTTTTACCTTTTCTTTAAAAACGTCAATAAAATTGACGTTTTGACGTTAACCTTAAAACGTCAAAAAAATTGACGTTTTACCTTTTCTATAAAAACGTCAATAAAATTGACGTTTTACCTTTTCTTTAAAAACGTCAATAAAATTGACGTTTTACCTTTTCTTTAAAAACGTCAATAAAATTGACGTTTTACCTTTTCTTTAAAAACGTCAATAAAATTGACGTTTTACCTTTTCTTTAAAAACGTCAATAAAATTGACGTTCTACCTTTTCTTTAAAAACGTCAATAAAATTGACGTTATGACGTTAACCTTAAAACGTCAATAAAATTGACGTTTTACCTTTTCTTTAAAAACGTCAATAAAACTGACGTTTTGACGTTAACCTTAAAACGTCAAAAAAATTGACGTTTTACCTTTTCTTTAAAAACGTCAATAAAATTGACGTTTTACCTTTTCTTTAAAAACGTCAATAAAATTGACGTTTTACCTTTTCTTTAAAAACGTCAATAAAATTGACGTTTTGACGTTAACCTTAAAACGTCAAAAAAATTGACGTTTTACCTTTTCTTTAAAAACGTCAATAAAATTGACGTTTTACCTTTTCTTTAAAAACGTCAATAAAACTGACGTTTTGACGTTAACCTTAAAACGTCAATAAAATTGGCGTTTTACCTTTTCTTTAAAAACGCCAATAAAATTGACGTTTTACCTTTTCTTTAAAAACGTCAATAAAATTGACGTTTTGACGTTAACCTTAAAACGTCAATAAAATTGACGTTTTACCTTTTCTTTAAAAACGTCAATAAAATTGACGTTTTACCTTTTCTTTAAAAACGTCAATAAAATTGACGTTTTGACGTTAACCTTAAAACGTCAATAAAATTGACGTTTTACCTTTTCTTTAAAAACGTCAATAAAATTGACGTTTTACCTTTTCTTTAAAAACGTCAATAAAATTGACGTTTTGACGTTAACCTTAAAACGTCAATAAAATTGACGTTTTACCTTTTCTTTAAAAACGTCAATAAAATTGACGTTTTACCTTTTCTTTAAAAACGTCAATAAAATTGACGTTTTGACGTTAACCTTAAAACGTCAATAAAATTGACGTTTTACCTTTTCTTTAAAAACGTCAATAAAATTGACGTTTTACCTTTTCTTTAAAAACGTCAATAAAATTGACGTTTTGACGTTAACCTTAAAACGTCAATAAAATTGACGTTTTACCTTTTCTTTAAAAACGTCAATAAAATTGACGTTTTACCTTTTCTTTAAAAACGTCAATAAAATTACGTTTTACCTTTTCTTTAAAAACGTCAATAAAATTGACGTTTTACCTTTTCTTTAAAAACGCCAATAAAATTGACGTTTTACCTTTTCTTTAAAAACGTCAATATAATTGACGTTTTGACGTTAACCTTAAAACGTCAATAAAATTGACGTTTTACCTTTTCTTTAAAAACGTCAATAAAATTGACGTTTTACCTTTTCTTTAAAAACGTCAATAAAATTGACGTTTTACCTTTTCTTTAAAAACGTCAATAAAATTGACGTTTTGACGTTAACCTTAAAACGTCAAAAAAATTGACGTTTTACCTTTTCTTTAAAAACGTCAATAAAATTGACGTTTTACCTTTTCTTTAAAAACGTCAATAAAATTGACGTTTTACCTTTTCTTTAAAAACGTCAATAAAATTGACGTTTTGACGTTAACCTTAAAACGTCAATAAAATTGACGTTTTACCTTTTCTTTAAAAACGCCAATAAAATTGACGTTTTACCTTTTCTTTAAAAACGTCAATATAATTGACGTTTTGACGTTAACCTTAAAACGTCAATAAAATTGACGTTTTACCTTTTCTTTAAAAACGTCAATAAAATTGACGTTTTACCTTTTCTTTAAAAACGTCTATAAAATTGACGTTTTACCTTTTCTTTAAAAACGTCAATAAAATTGACGTTTTGACGTTAACCTTAAAACGTCAAAAAAATTGACGTTTTACCTTTTCTTTAAAAACGTCAATAAAATTGACGTTTTACCTTTTCTTTAAAAACGTCAATAAAATTGACGTTTTGACGTTAACCTTAAAACGTCAATAAAATTGACGTTTTACCTTTTCTTTAAAAACGCCAATAAAATTGACGTTTTACCTTTTCTTTAAAAACGTCAATATAATTGACGTTTTGACGTTAACCTTAAAACGTCAATAAAATTGACGTTTTACCTTTTCTTTAAAAACGTCAATAAAATTGACGTTTTACCTTTTCTTTAAAAACGTCTATAAAATTGACGTTTTACCTTTTCTTTAAAAACGTCAATAAAATTGACGTTTTGACGTTAACCTTAAAACGTCAAAAAAATTGACGTTTTACCTTTTCTTTAAAAACGTCAATAAAATTGACGTTTTACCTTTTCTTTAAAAACGTCAATAAAATTGACGTTTTACCTTTTCTTTAAAAACGTCAATAAAATTGACGTTTTGACGTTAACCTTAAAACGTCAAAAAAATTGACGTTTTACCTTTTCTTTAAAAACGTCAATAAAATTGACGTTTTACCTTTTCTTTAAAAACGTCAATAAAATTGACGTTTTGACGTTAACCTTAAAACGTCAAAAAAATTGACGTTTTACCTTTTCTTTAAAAACGTCAATAAAATTGACGTTTTACCTTTTCTTTAAAAACGTCAATAAAATTGACGTTTTACCTTTTCTTTAAAAACGTCAATAAAATTGACGTTTTGACGTTAACCTTAAAACGTCAATAAAATTGACGTTTTACCTTTTCTTTAAAAACGCCAATAAAATTGACGTTTTACCTTTTCTTTAAAAACGTCAATATAATTGACGTTTTGACGTTAACCTTAAAACGTCAATAAAATTGACGTTTTACCTTTTCTTTAAAAACGTCAATAAAATTGACGTTTTACCTTTTCTTTAAAAACGTCTATAAAATTGACGTTTTACCTTTTCTTTAAAAACGTCAATAAAATTGACGTTTTGACGTTAACCTTAAAACGTCAAAAAAATTGACGTTTTACCTTTTCTTTAAAAACGTCTATAAAATTGACGTTTTACCTTTTCTTTAAAAACGTCAATAAAATTGACGTTTTGACGTTAACCTTAAAACGTCAAAAAAATTGACGTTTTACCTTTTCTTTAAAAACGTCAATAAAATTGACGTTTTACCTTTTCTTTAAAAACGTCAATAAAATTGACGTTTTACCTTTTCTTTAAAAACGTCAATAAAATTGACGTTTTGACGTTAACCTTAAAACGTCAAAAAAATTGACGTTTTACCTTTTCTTTAAAAACGTCAATAAAATTGACGTTTTACCTTTTCTTTAAAAACGTCAATAAAATTGACGTTTTACCTTTTCTTTAAAAACGTCAATAAAATTGACGTTTTAACTTTTCTTTAAAAACGTCAATAAAATTGACGTTTTACCTTTTCTCTAAAAACGCCAATAAAATTGACGTTTTACCTTTTCTTTAAAAACGTCAATAAAATTGACGTTTTGACGTTAACCTTAAAACGTCAATAAAATTGACGTTTTACCTTTTCTTTAAAAACGTCAATAAAATTGACGTTTTACCTTTTCTTTAAAAACGTCAATAAAATTGACGTTTTGACGTTAACCTTAAAACGTCAAAAAAATTGACGTTTTACCTTTTCTTTAAAAACGTCAATAAAATTGACGTTTTACCTTTTCTTTAAAAACGTCAATAAAATTGACGTTTTACCTTTTCTTTAAAAACGTCAATAAAATTGACGTTTTAACTTTTCTTTAAAAACGTCAATAAAATTGACGTTTTACCTTTTCTCTAAAAACGCCAATAAAATTGACGTTTTACCTTTTCTTTAAAAACGTCAATAAAATTGACGTTTTGACGTTAACCTTAAAACGTCAATAAAATTGACGTTTTACCTTTTCTTTAAAAACGTCAATAAAATTGACGTTTTACCTTTTCTTTAAAAACGTCAATAAAATTGACGTTTTGACGTTAACCTTAAAACGTCAAAAAAATTGACGTTTTACCTTTTCTTTAAAAACGTCAATAAAATTGACGTTTTACCTTTTCTTTAAAAACGTCAATAAAATTGACGTTTTACCTTTTCTTTAAAAACGTCAATAAAATTGACGTTTTACCTTTTCTTTAAAAACGTCAATAAAATTGACGTTTTACCTTTTCTTTAAAAACGTCAATAAAATTGACGTTCTACCTTTTCTTTAATAACGTCAATAAAATTGACGTTTTGACGTTAACCTTAAAACGTCAATAAAATTGACGTTTTACCTTTTCTTTAAAAACGTCAATAAAATTGACGTTTTACCTTTTCTTTAAAAACGTCAATAAATATGACGTTTTACCTTTTCTTTAAAAACGTCAATAAAATTGACGTTTTACCTTTTCTTTAAAAACGTCAATAAAATTGACGTTTTACCTTTTCTTTAAAAACGTCAATAAAATTGACGTTTTGACGTTAACCTTAAAACGTCAATAAAATTGACGTTTTACCTTTTCTTTAAAAACGCCAATAAAATTGACGTTTTACCTTTTCTTTAAAAACGTCAATAAAATTGACGTTTTGACGTTAACCTTAAAACGTCAATAAAATTGACGTTTTACCTTTTCTTTAAAAACGTCAATAAAATTGACGTTTTACCTTTTCTTTAAAAACGTCAATAAAATTGACGTTTTACCTTTTCTTTAAAAACGTCAATAAAATTGACGTTTTGACGTTAACCTTAAAACGTCAAAAAAATTGACGTTTTACCTTTTCTTTAAAAACGTCAATAAAATTGACGTTTTACCTTTTCTTTAAAAACGTCAATAAAATTGACGTTTTACCTTTTCTTTAAAAACGTCAATAAAATTGACGTTTTACCTTTTCTTTAAAAACGTCAATAAAATTGACGTTTTACCTTTTCTTTAAAAACGTCAATAAAATTGACGTTTTACCTTTTCTTTAAAAACGTCAATAAAATTGACGTTTTGACGTTAACCTTAAAACGTCAAAAAAATTGACGTTTTACCTTTTCTTTAAAAACGTCAATAAAATTGACGTTTTACCTTTTCTTTAAAAACGTCAATAAAATTGACGTTTTACCTTTTCTTTAAAAACGTCAATAAAATTGACGTTTTACCTTTTCTTTAAAAACGTCAATAAAATTGAGGTTTTACCTTTTCTTTAAAAACGTCAATAAAATTGACGTTCTACCTTTTCTTTAAAAACGTCAATAAAATTGACGTTATGACGTTAACCTTAAAACGTCAATAAAATTGACGTTTTACCTTTTCTTTAAAAACGTCAATAAAACTGACGTTTTGACGTTAACCTTAAAACGTCAATAAAATTGACGTTTTACCTTTTCTTTAAAAACGTCAATAAAACTGACGTTTTGACGTTAACCTTAAAACGTCAATAAAATTGACGTTTTACCTTTTCTTTAAAAACGTCAATAAAACTGACGTTTTGACGTTAACCTTAAAACGTCAATAAAATTGACGTTTTACCTTTTCTTTAAAAACGTCAATAAAATTGACGTTTTACCTTTTCTTTAAAAACGTCAATAAAATTGACGTTTTACCTTTTCTTTAAAAACGTCAATAAAATTGACGTTTTACCTTTTCTTTAAAAACGTCAATAAAATTGACGTTTTACCTTTTCTTTAAAAACGTCAATAAAATTGACGTTTTACCTTTTCTTTAAAAACGTCATTAAAATTGACGTTTTGACGTTAACCTTAAAACGTCAAAAAAATTGACGTTTTACCTTTTCTTTAAAAACGTCAATAAAATTGACGTTTTACCTTTTCTTTAAAAACGTCAATAAAATTGACGTTTTACCTTTTCTTTAAAAACGTCAATAAAATTGACGTTTTACCTTTTCTTTAAAAACGTCAATAAAATTGAGGTTTTACCTTTTCTTTAAAAACGTCAATAAAATTGACGTTCTACCTTTTCTTTAAAAACGTCAATAAAATTGACGTTATGACGTTAACCTTAAAACGTCAATAAAATTGACGTTTTACCTTTTCTTTAAAAACGTCAATAAAACTGACGTTTTGACGTTAACCTTAAAACGTCAATAAAATTGACGTTTTACCTTTTCTTTAAAAACGTCAATAAAACTGACGTTTTGACGTTAACCTTAAAACGTCAATAAAATTGACGTTTTACCTTTTCTTTAAAAACGTCAATAAAACTGACGTTTTGACGTTAACCTTAAAACGTCAATAAAATTGACGTTTTACCTTTTCTTTAAAAACGTCAATAAAATTACGTTTTACCTTTTCTTTAAAAACGTCAATAAAATTGACGTTTTACCTTTTCTTTAAAAACGTCAATAAAATTGACGTTTTGACGTTAACCTTAAAACGTCAATAAAATTGACGTTTTACCTTTTCTTTAAAAACGTCAATAAAATTGACGTTTTACCTTTTCTTTAAAAACGTCAATAAAATTACGTTTTACCTTTTCTTTAAAAACGTCAATAAAATTGACGTTTTGACGTTAACCTTAAAACGTCAATAAAATTGACGTTTTACCTTTTCTTTAAAAACGTCAATAAAATTGACGTTTTACCTTTTCTTTAAAAACGTCAATAAAATTGACGTTTTACCTTTTCTTTAAAAACGTCAATAAAATTGACGTTTTACCTTTTCTTTAAAAACGTCAATAAAATTGACGTTTTACCTTTTCTTTAAAAACGTCAATAAAATTGACGTTTTACCTTTTCTTTAAAAACGTCAATAAAATTGACGTTTTACCTTTTCTTTAAAAACGTCAATAAAATTACGTTTTACCTTTTCTTTAAAAACGTCAATAAAATTGACGTTTTGACGTTAACCTTAAAACGTCAATAAAATTGACGTTTTACCTTTTCTTTAAAAACGTCAATAAAATTGACGTTTTACCTTTTCTTTAAAAACGTCAATAAAATTGACGTTTTGACGTTAACCTTAAAACGTCAATAAAATTGACGTTTTACCTTTTCTTTAAAAACGCCAATAAAATTGATTTTTTACCTTTTCTTTAAAAACGTCAATAAAATTGACGTTTTGACGTTAACCTTAAAACGTCAAAAAAATTGACGTTTTACCTTTTCTTTAAAAACGTCAATAAAATTGACGTTTTACCTTTTCTTTAAAAACGTCAATAAAATTGACGTTTTACCTTTTCTTTAAAAACGTCAATAAAATTGACGTTTTACCTTTTCTTTAAAAACGTCAATAAAATTGACGTTTTGACGTTAACCTTAAAACGTCAAAAAAATTGACGTTTTACCTTTTCTTTAAAAACGTCAATAAAATTGACGTTTTACCTTTTCTTTAAAAACGTCAATAAAATTGACGTTTTACCTTTTCTTTAAAAACGTCAATAAAATTGACGTTTTACCTTTTCTTTAAAAACGTCAATAAAATTGACGTTTTACCTTTTCTTTAAAAACGTCAATAAAATTGACGTTTTACCTTTTCTTTAAAAACGTCAATAAAATTACGTTTTACCTTTTCTTTAAAAACGTCAATAAAATTGACGTTTTACCTTTTCTTTAAAAACGTCAATAAAATTGACGTTTTACCTTTTCTTTAAAAACGTCAATAAAATTGACGTTTTACCTTTTCTTTAAAAACGTCAATAAAATTGACGTTTTACCTTTTCTTTAAAAACGTCAATAAAATTGACGTTTTACCTTTTCTTTAAAAACGTCAATAAAATTGACGTTTTGACGTTAACCTTAAAACGTCAATAAAATTGACGTTTTACCTTTTCTTTAAAAACGTCAATAAAATTGACGTTTTACCTTTTCTTTAAAAACGTCAATAAAATTGACGTTTTGACGTTAACCTTAAAACGTCAATAAAATTGACGTTTTACCTTTTCTTTAAAAACGCCAATAAAATTGATTTTTTACCTTTTCTTTAAAAACGTCAATAAAATTGACGTTTTGACGTTAACCTTAAAACGTCAAAAAAATTGACGTTTTACCTTTTCTTTAAAAACGTCAATAAAATTGACGTTTTACCTTTTCTTTAAAAACGTCAATAAAATTGACGTTTTACCTTTTCTTTAAAAACGTCAATAAAATTGACGTTTTACCTTTTCTTTAAAAACGTCAATAAAATTGACGTTTTGACGTTAACCTTAAAACGTCAAAAAAATTGACGTTTTACCTTTTCTTTAAAAACGTCAATAAAATTGACGTTTTACCTTTTCTTTAAAAACGTCAATAAAATTGACGTTTTACCTTTTCTTTAAAAACGTCAATAAAATTGACGTTTTACCTTTTCTTTAAAAACGTCAATAAAATTGACGTTTTACCTTTTCTTTAAAAACGCCAATAAAATTGACGTTTTACCTTTTCTTTAAAAACGTCAATAAAATTGACGTTTTGACGTTAACCTTAAAACGTCAATAAAATTGACGTTTTACCTTTTCTTTAAAAACGTCAATAAAATTGACGTTTTACCTTTTCTTTAAAAACGTCAATAAAATTGACGTTTTACCTTTTCTTTAAAAACGTCAATAAAATTGACGTTTTGACGTTAACCTTAAAACGTCAAAAAAATTGACGTTTTACCTTTTCTTTAAAAACGTCAATAAAATTGACGTTTTACCTTTTCTTTAAAAACGTCAATAAAATTGACGTTTTACCTTTTCTTTAAAAACGTCAATAAAATTGACGTTTTACCTTTTCTTTAAAAACGTCAATAAAATTGACGTTTTACCTTTTCTTAAAAACGTCAATAAAATTGACGTTTTACCTTTTCTTTAAAAACGTCAATAAAATTGACGTTTTACCTTTTCTTTAAAAACGTCAATAAATATGACGTTTTACCTTTTCTTTAAAAACGTCAATAAAATTGACGTTTTACCTTTTCTTTAAAAACGTCAATAAAATTGACGTTTTACCTTTTCTTTAAAAACGTCAGAAAAATTGACGTTTTGACGTTAACCTTAAAACGTCAATAAAATTGGCGTTTTACCTTTTCTTTAAAAACGCCAATAAAATTGACGTTTTACCTTTTCTTTAAAAACGTCAATAAAATTGACGGTTTGACGTTAACCTTAAAACGTCAATAAAATTGACGTTTTACCTTTTCTTTAAAAACGTCAATAAAATTGACGTTTTACCTTTTCTTTAAAAACGTCAATAAAATTGACGTTTTGACGTTAACCTTAAAACGTCAAAAAAAATTAACGTTTTACCTTTTCTTTAAAAACGTCAATAAAATTGACGTTTTGACGTTAACCTTAAAACGTCAAAAAAATTGACGTTTTACCTTTTCTTTAAAAACGTCAAAAAAATTGACGTTTTACCTTTTCTTCAAAAACGTCAATAAAATTGACGTTTTACCTTTTCTTTAAAAACGTCAATAAAATTGACGTTTTACCTTTTCTTTAAAAACGTCAATAAAATTGACGTTTTACCTTTTCTTCAAAAACGTCAATAAAATTGACGTTTTACCTTTTCTTTAAAAACGTCAATAAAATTGACGTTTTACCTTTTCTTTAAAAACGTCAATAAAATTGACGTTTTACCTTTTCTTTAAAAACGTCAATAAAATTGACGTTTTACCTTTTCTTCAAAAACGTCAATAAAATTGACGTTTTACCTTTTCTTTAAAAACGTCAATAAAATTGACGTTCTACCTTTTCTTTAAAAACGTCAATAAAATTGACGTTTTGACTTTAACCTTAAAACGTCAATAAAATTGACGTTTCACCTTTTCTTTAAAAACGTCAATAAAATTGACGTTTTACCTTTTCTTTAAAAACGTCAATAAAATTGACGTTTTACCTTTTCTTTAAAAACGTCAATAAAATTGACGTTTTACCTTTTCTTTAAAAACGTCAATAAAATTGACGTTTTACCTTTTCTTTAAAAACGTCAATAAAATTGACGTTTTACCTTTTCTTTAAAAACGTCAATAAAATTGACGTTTTACCTTTTCTTTAAAAACGTCAATAAAATTGACGTTTTACCTTTTCTTTAAAAACGTCAATAAAATTGACGTTTTGACGTTAACCTTAAAACGTCAATAAAATTGACGTTTTACCTTTTCTTTAAAAACGTCAATAAAATTGACGTTTTGACGTTAACCTTAAAACGTCAATAAAATTGACGTTTTACCTTTTCTTTAAAAACGTCAATAAAATTGACGTTTTACCTTTTCTTTAAAAACGTCAATAAAATTACGTTTTACCTTTTCTTTAAAAACGTCAATAAAATTGACGTTTTGACGTTAACCTTAAAACGTCAATAAAATTGACGTTTTACCTTTTCTTTAAAAACGTCAATAAAATTGACGTTTTACCTTTTCTTTAAAAACGTCAATAAAATTGACGTTTTACCTTTTCTTTAAAAACGTCAATAAAATTGACGTTTTACCTTTTCTTTAAAAACGTCAATAAAATTGACGTTTTACCTTTTCTTTAAAAACGTCAATAAAATTGACGTTTTACCTTTTCTTTAAAAACGTCAATAAAATTGACGTTTTACCTTTTCTTTAAAAACGTCAATAAAATTGACGTTCTACCTTTTCTTTAAAAACGTCAATAAAATTGACGTTTTGACGTTAACCTTAAAACGTCAATAAAATTGACGTTTTACCTTTTCTTTAAAAACGTCAATAAAATTGACGTTTTGACGTTAACCTTAAAACGTCAATAAAATTGACGTTTTACCTTTTCTTTAAAAACGTCAATAAAATTGACGTCTTACCTTTTCTTTAAAAACGTCAATAAAATTGACGTTTTACCTTTTCTTTAAAAACGTCAATAAAATTGACGTTTTACCTTTTCTTTAAAAACGTCAATAAAATTGACGTTTTACCTTTTCTTCAAAAACGTCAATAAAATTGACGTTTTACCTTTTCTTTAAAAACGTCAATAAAATTGACGTTTTACCTTTTCTTTAAAAACGTCAATAAAATTGACGTTCTACCTTTTCTTTAAAAACGTCAATAAAATTGACGTTTTGACTTTAACCTTAAAACGTCAATAAAATTGACGTTTCACCTTTTCTTTAAAAACGTCAATAAAATTGACGTTTTACCTTTTCTTTAAAAACGTCAATAAAATTGACGTTTTACCTTTTCTTTAAAAACGTCAATAAAATTGACGTTTTACCTTTTCTTTAAAAACGTCAATAAAATTGACGTTTTACCTTTTCTTTAAAAACGTCAATAAAATTGACGTTTTACCTTTTCTTTAAAAACGTCAATAAAATTGACGTTTTACCTTTTCTTTAAAAACGTCAATAAAATTGACGTTTTGACGTTAACCTTAAAACGTCAATAAAATTGACGTTTTACCTTTTCTTTAAAAACGTCAATAAAATTGACGTTTTGACGTTAACCTTAAAACGTCAATAAAATTGACGTTTTACCTTTTCTTTAAAAACGTCAATAAAATTGACGTTTTACCTTTTCTTTAAAAACGTCAATAAAATTACGTTTTACCTTTTCTTTAAAAACGTCAATAAAATTGACGTTTTGACGTTAACCTTAAAACGTCAATAAAATTGACGTTTTACCTTTTCTTTAAAAACGTCAATAAAATTGACGTTTTACCTTTTCTTTAAAAACGTCAATAAAATTGACGTTTTACCTTTTCTTTAAAAACGTCAATAAAATTGACGTTTTACCTTTTCTTTAAAAACGTCAATAAAATTGACGTTTTACCTTTTCTTTAAAAACGTCAATAAAATTGACGTTTTACCTTTTCTTTAAAAACGTCAATAAAATTGACGTTTTACCTTTTCTTTAAAAACGTCAATAAAATTGACGTTCTACCTTTTCTTTAAAAACGTCAATAAAATTGACGTTTTGACGTTAACCTTAAAACGTCAATAAAATTGACGTTTTACCTTTTCTTTAAAAACGTCAATAAAATTGACGTTTTGACGTTAACCTTAAAACGTCAATAAAATTGACGTTTTACCTTTTCTTTAAAAACGTCAATAAAATTGACGTCTTACCTTTTCTTTAAAAACGTCAATAAAATTGACGTTTTACCTTTTCTTTAAAAACGTCAATAAAATTGACGTTTTACCTTTTCTTTAAAAACGTCAATAAAATTGACGTTTTACCTTTTCTTTAAAAACGTCAATAAAATTGACGTTTTACCTTTTCTTTAAAAACGTCAATAAAATTGACGTTTTACCTTTTCTTTAAAAACGTCAATAAAATTGACGTTTTACCTTGTCTTTAAAAACGTCAATAAAATTGACGTTTTACCTTTTCTTTAAAAACGTCAATAAAATTGACGTTTTACCTTTTCTTTAAAAACGCCAATAAAATTGACGTTTTACCTTTTCTTTAAAAACGTCAATAAAATTGACGTTTTGACGTTAACCTTAAAACGTCAATAAAATTGACGTTTTACCTTTTCTTTAAAAACGTCAATAAAATTGACGTTTTACCTTTTCTTTAAAAACGTCAATAAAATTGACGTTTTACCTTTTCTTTAAAAACGCCAATAAAATTGACGTTTTACCTTTTCTTTAAAAACGTCAATAAAATTGACGTTTTGACGTTAACCTTAAAACGTCAAAAAAATTGACGTTTTACCTTTTCTTTAAAAACGTCAATAAAATTGACGTTTTACCTTTTCTTTAAAAACGTCAATAAATTTGACGTTTTACCTTTTCTTTAAAAACGTCAATAAAATTGACGTTTTACCTTTTCTTTAAAAACGTCAATAAAATTGACGTTTTACCTTTTCTTTAAAAACGTCAATAAAATTGACGTTTTACCTTTTCTTTAAAAACGTCAATAAATATGACGTTTTACCTTTTCTTTAAAAACGTCAATAAAATTGACGTTTTACCTTTTCTTTAAAAACGTCAATAAAATTGACGTTTTACCTTTTCTTTAAAAACGTCAATAAAATTGACGTTTTGACGTTAACCTTAAAACGTCAATAAAATTGACGTTTTACCTTTTCTTTAAAAACGCCAATAAAATTGACGTTTTACCTTTTCTTTAAAAACGTCAATAAAATTGACGTTTTGACGTTAACCTTAAAACGTCAATAAAATTGACGTTTTACCTTTTCTTTAAAAACGTCAATAAAATTGACGTTTTGACGTTAACCTTAAAACGTCAAAAAAATTGACGTTTTACCTTTTCTTTAAAAACGTCAATAAAATTGACGTTTTACCTTTTCTTTAAAAACGTCAATAAAATTGACGTTTTACCTTTTCTTTAAAAACGTCAATAAAATTGACGTTTTACCTTTTCTTTAAAAACGTCAATAAAATTGACGTTTTACCTTTTCTTCAAAAACGTCAATAAAATTGACGTTTTACCTTTTCTTTAAAAACGTCAATAAAATTGACGTTCTACCTTTTCTTTAAAAACGTCACTAAAATTGACGTTTTGACTTTAACCTTAAAACGTCAATAAAATTGACGTTTTACCTTTTCTTTAAAAACGTCAATAAAATTGACGTTTTACCTTTTCTTTAAAAACGTCAATAAAATTGACGTTTCACCTTTTCTTTAAAAACGTCAATAAAATTGACGTTTTGACGTTAACCTTAAAACGTCAATAAAATTGACGTTTTACCTTTTCTTTAAAAACGCCAATAAAATTGACGTTTTACCTTTTCTTTAAAAACGTCAATAAAATTGACGTTTTGACGTTAACCTTAAAACGTCAATAAAATTGACGTTTTACCTTTTCTTTAAAAACGTCAATAAAATTGACGTTTTACCTTTTCTTTAAAAACGTCAATAAAATTACGTTTTACCTTTTCTTTAAAAACGTCAATAAAATTGACGTTTTGACGTTAACCTTAAAACGTCAATAAAATTGACGTTTTACCTTTTCTTTAAAAACGTCAATAAAATTGACGTTTTACCTTTTCTTTAAAAACGTCAATAAAATTGACGTTTTACCTTTTCTTTAAAAACGTCAATAAAATTGACGTTTTACCTTTTCTTTAAAAACGTCAATAAAATTGACGTTTTACCTTTTCTTTAAAAACGTCAATAAAATTGACGTTTTACCTTTTCTTTAAAAACGTCAATAAAATTGACGTTTTACCTTTTCTTTAAAAACGTCAATAAAATTGACGTTTTACCTTTTCTTTAAAAACGTCAATAAAATTGACGTTTTACCTTTTCTTTAAAAACGTCAATAAAATTGACGTTCTACCTTTTCTTTAAAAACGTCAATAAAATTGACGTTTTGACGTTAACCTTAAAACGTCAATAAAATTGACGTTTTACCTTTTCTTTAAAAACGTCAATAAAATTGACGTTTTACCTTTTCTTTAAAAACGCCAATAAAATTGACGTTTTACCTTTTCTTTAAAAACGTCAATAAAATTGACGTTTTGACGTTAACCTTAAAACGTCAATAAAATTGACGTTTTACCTTTTCTTTAAAAACGTCAATAAAATTGACGTTTTACCTTTTCTTTAAAAACGTCAATAAAATTGACGTCTTACCTTTTCTTTAAAAACGTCAATAAAATTGACGTTTTACCTTTTCTTTAAAAACGTCAATAAAATTGACGTTTTACCTTTTCTTTAAAAACGTCAATAAAATTGACGTTTTACCTTTTCTTTAAAAACGTCAATAAAATTGACGTTTTACCTTTTCTTTAAAAACGTCAATAAAATTGACGTTTTACCTTTTCTTTAAAAACGTCAATAAAATTGACGTTTTACCTTTTCTTTAAAAACGTCAATAAAATTGACGTTTTACCTTTTCTTTAAAAACGTCAATAAAATTGACGTTTCACCTTTTCTTTAAAAACGTCAATAAAATTGACGTTTTACCTTTTCTTTAAAAACGTCAATAAAATTGACGTTTTACCTTTTCTTTAAAAACGTCAATAAAATTGACGTTTTACCTTTTCTTTAAAAACGTCAATAAAATTGACGTTCTACCTTTTCTTTAAAAACGTCACTAAAATTGACGTTTTGACTTTAACCTTAAAACGTCAATAAAATTGACGTTTTACCTTTTCTTTAAAAACGTCAATAAAATTGACGTTTTACCTTTTCTTTAAAAACGTCAATAAAATTGACGTTTTACCTTTTCTTTAAAAACGTCAATAAAATTGACGTTTTGACGTTAACCTTAAAACGTCAATAAAATTGACGTTTTACCTTTTCTTTAAAAACGCCAATAAAATTGACGTTTTACCTTTTCTTTAAAAACGTCAATAAAATTGACGTTTTGACGTTAACCTTAAAACGTCAATAAAATTGACGTTTTACCTTTTTTTTAAAAACGTCAATAAAATTGACGTTTTACCTTTTCTTTAAAAACGTCAATAAAATTACGTTTTACCTTTTCTTTAAAAACGTCAATAAAATTGACGTTTTACCTTTTCTTTAAAAACGTCAATAAAATTGACGTTCTACCTTTTCTTTAAAAACGTCAATAAAATTGACGTTTTGACGTTAACCTTAAAACGTCAATAAAATTGACGTTTTACCTTTTCTTTAAAAACGTCAATAAAATTGACGTTTTACCTTTTCTTTAAAAACGCCAATAAAATTGACGTTTTACCTTTTCTTTAAAAACGTCAATAAAATTGACGTTTTGACGTTAACCTTAAAACGTCAATAAAATTGACGTTTTACCTTTTCTTTAAAAACGTCAATAAAATTGACGTTTTACCTTTTCTTTAAAAACGTCAATAAAATTGACGTCTTACCTTTTCTTTAAAAACGTCAATAAAATTGACGTTTTACCTTTTCTTTAAAAACGTCAATAAAATTGACGTTTTACCTTTTCTTTAAAAACGTCAATAAAATTGACGTTTTACCTTTTCTTTAAAAACGTCAATAAAATTGACGTTTTACCTTTTCTTTAAAAACGTCAATAAAATTGACGTTTTACCTTTTCTTTAAAAACGTCAATAAAATTGACGTTTTACCTTTTCTTTAAAAACGTCAATAAAATTGACGTTTTACCTTTTCTTTAAAAACGCCAATAAAATTGACGTTTTGACGTTAACCTTAAAACGTCAATAAAATTGACGTTTTACCTTTTCTTTAAAAACGCCAATAAAATTGACGTTTTACCTTTTCTTTAAAAACGTCAATAAAATTGACGTTTTGACGTTAACCTTAAAACGTCAATAAAATTGACGTTTTACCTTTTTTTTAAAAACGTCAATAAAATTGACGTTTTACCTTTTCTTTAAAAACGTCAATAAAATTACGTTTTACCTTTTCTTTAAAAACGTCAATAAAATTGACGTTTTGACGTTAACCTTAAAACGTCAATAAAATTGACGTTTTACCTTTTCTTTAAAAACGTCAATAAAATTGACGTTTTACCTTTTCTTTAAAAACGTCAATAAAATTGACGTTTTACCTTTTCTTTAAAAACGTCAATAAAATTGACGTTTTACCTTTTCTTTAAAAACGTCAATAAAATTGACGTTTTACCTTTTCTTTAAAAACGTCAATAAAATTGACGTTTTGACGTTAACCTTAAAACGTCAATAAAATTGACGTTTTACCTTTTCTTTAAAAACGCCAATAAAATTGACGTTTTACCTTTTCTTTAAAAACGTCAATAAAATTGACGTTTTGACGTTAACCTTAAAACGTCAATAAAATTGACGTTTTACCTTTTTTTTAAAAACGTCAATAAAATTGACGTTTTACCTTTTCTTTAAAAACGTCAATAAAATTACGTTTTACCTTTTCTTTAAAAACGTCAATAAAATTGACGTTTTGACGTTAACCTTAAAACGTCAATAAAATTGACGTTTTACCTTTTCTTTAAAAACGTCAATAAAATTGACGTTTTACCTTTTCTTTAAAAACGTCAATAAAATTGACGTTTTACCTTTTCTTTAAAAACGTCAATAAAATTGACGTTTTACCTTTTCTTTAAAAACGTCAATAAAATTGACGTTTTACCTTTTCTTTAAAAACGTCAATAAAATTGACGTTTTACCTTTTCTTTAAAAACGTCAATAAAATTGACGTTTTACCTTTTCTTTAAAAACGTCAATAAAATTGACGTTTTACCTTTTCTTTAAAAACGTCAATAAAATTGACGTTTTACCTTTTCTTTAAAAACGTCAATAAAATTGACGTTTTACCTTTTCTTTAAAAACGTCAATAAAATTGACGTTTTACCTTTTCTTTAAAAACGTCAATAAAATTGACGTTCTACCTTTTCTTTAAAAACGTCAATAAAATTGACGTTTTGACGTTAACCTTAAAACGTCAATAAAATTGACGTTTTACCTTTTCTTTAAAAACGTCAATAAAATTGACGTTTTACCTTTTCTTTAAAAACGCCAATAAAATTGACGTTTTACCTTTTCTTTAAAAACGTCAATAAAATTGACGTTTTGACGTTAACCTTAAAACGTCAATAAAATTGACGTTTTACCTTTTCTTTAAAAACGTCAATAAAATTGACGTCTTACCTTTTCTTTAAAAACGTCAATAAAATTGACGTTTTACCTTTTCTTTAAAAACGTCAATAAAATTGACGTTTTACCTTTTCTTTAAAAACGTCAATAAAATTGACGTTTTACCTTTTCTTTAAAAACGTCAATAAAATTGACGTTTTACCTTTTCTTTAAAAACGTCAATAAAATTGACGTTTTACCTTTTCTTTAAAAACGTCAATAAAATTGACGTTTTACCTTTTCTTTAAAAACGTCAATAAAATTGACGTTTTGACTTTAACCTTAAAACGTCAATAAAATTGATGTTTTACCTTTTCTTTAAAAACGTCAATAAAATTGACGTTTTACCTTTTCTTTAAAAACGTCAATAAAATTGACGTTTTACCTTTTCTTTAAAAACGTCAATAAAATTGACGTTTTGACGTTAACCTTAAAACGTCAATAAAATTGACGTTTTACCTTTTCTTTAAAAACGCCAATAAAATTGACGTTTTACCTTTTCTTTAAAAACGTCAATAAAATTGACGTTTTGACGTTAACCTTAAAACGTCAATAAAATTGACGTTTTACCTTTTCTTTAAAAACGTCAATAAAATTGACGTTTTACCTTTTCTTTAAAAACGTCAATAAAATTACGTTTTACCTTTTCTTTAAAAACGTCAATAAAATTGACGTTTTGACGTTAACCTTAAAACGTCAATAAAATTGACGTTTTACCTTTTCTTTAAAAACGTCAATAAAATTGACGTTTTACCTTTTCTTTAAAAACGTCAATAAAATTGACGTTTTACCTTTTCTTTAAAAACGTCAATAAAATTGACGTTTTACCTTTTCTTTAAAAACGTCAATAAAATTGACGTTTTACCTTTTCTTTAAAAACGTCAATAAAATTGACGTTTTACCTTTTCTTTAAAAACGTCAATAAAATTGACGTTTTACCTTTTCTTTAAAAACGTCAATAAAATTGACGTTTTACCTTTTCTTTAAAAACGTCAATAAAATTGACGTTCTACCTTTTCTTTAAAAACGTCAATAAAATTGACGTTCTACCTTTTCTTTAAAAACGTCAATAAAATTGACGTTTTGACGTTAACCTTAAAACGTCAATAAAATTGACGTTTTACCTTTTCTTTAAAAACGTCAATAAAATTGACGTTTTACCTTTTCTTTAAAAACGCCAATAAAATTGACGTTTTACCTTTTCTTTAAAAACGTCAATAAAATTGACGTCTTACCTTTTCTTTAAAAACGTCAATAAAATTGACGTTTTACCTTTTCTTTAAAAACGTCAATAAAATTGACGTTTTACCTTTTCTTTAAAAACGTCAATAAAATTGACGTTTTACCTTTTCTTTAAAAACGTCAATAAAATTGACGTTTTACCTTTTCTTTAAAAACGTCAATAAAATTGACGTTTTGACGTTAACCTTAAAACGTCAATAAAATTGACGTTTTACCTTTTCTTTAAAAACGTCAATAAAATTGACGTCTTACCTTTTCTTTAAAAACGTCAATAAAATTGACGTTTTACCTTTTCTTTAAAAACGTCAATAAAATTGACGTTTTACCTTTTCTTTAAAAACGTCAATAAAATTGACGTTTTACCTTTTCTTTAAAAACGTCAATAAAATTGACGTTTTACCTTTTCTTTAAAAACGTCAATAAAATTGACGTTTCACCTTTTCTTTAAAAACGTCAATAAAATTGACGTTTTACCTTTTCTTTAAAAACGTCAATAAAATTGACGTTTTACCTTTTCTTTAAAAACGTCAATAAAATTGACGTTTCACCTTTTCTTTAAAAACGTCAATAAAATTGACGTTTTACCTTTTCTTTAAAAACGTCAATAAAATTGACGTTTTACCTTTTCTTTAAAAACGTCAATAAAATTGACGTTTTACCTTTTCTTTAAAAACGTCAATAAAATTGACGTTTTACCTTTTCTTTAAAAACGTCAATAAAATTGACGTTCTACCTTTTCTTTAAAAACGTCAATAAAATTGACGTTTTGACGTTAACCTTAAAACGTCAATAAAATTGACGTTTTACCTTTTCTTTAAAAACGTCAATAAAATTGACGTTTTACCTTTTCTTTAAAAACGCCAATAAAATTGACGTTTTACCTTTTCTTTAAAAACGTCAATAAAATTGACGTCTTACCTTTTCTTTAAAAACGTCAATAAAATTGACGTTTTACCTTTTCTTTAAAAACGTCAATAAAATTGACGTTTTACCTTTTCTTTAAAAACGTCAATAAAATTGACGTTTTACCTTTTCTTTAAAAACGTCAATAAAATTGACGTTTTACCTTTTCTTTAAAAACGTCAATAAAATTGACGTTTTGACGTTAACCTTAAAACGTCAATAAAATTGACGTTTTACCTTTTCTTTAAAAACGTCAATAAAATTGACGTCTTACCTTTTCTTTAAAAACGTCAATAAAATTGACGTTTTACCTTTTCTTTAAAAACGTCAATAAAATTGACGTTTTACCTTTTCTTTAAAAACGTCAATAAAATTGACGTTTTACCTTTTCTTTAAAAACGTCAATAAAATTGACGTTTTACCTTTTCTTTAAAAACGTCAATAAAATTGACGTTTCACCTTTTCTTTAAAAACGTCAATAAAATTGACGTTTTACCTTTTCTTTAAAAACGTCAATAAAATTGACGTTTTGACGTTAACCTTAAAACGTCAATAAAATTGACGTTTTACCTTTTCTTTAAAAACGTCAATAAAATTGACGTTTTGACGTTAACCTTAAAACGTCAATAAAATTGACGTTTTACCTTTTCTTTAAAAACGTCAATAAAATTGACGTTTTACCTTTTCTTTAAAAACGTCAATAAATATGACGTTTTACCTTTTCTTTAAAAACGTCAATAAAATTGACGTTTTGACGTTAACCTTAAAACGTCAATAAAATTGACGTTTTAAATTTTCTTTAAAAACGTCAATGAAATTGACGTTTTACCTTTTCTTTAAAAACGTTAATAAAATTGACGTTTTACCTTTTCTTTAAAAACGCCAATAAAATTGACGTTTTACCTTTTCTTTAAAAACGTCAATAAAATTGACGTTTTGACGTTAACCTTAAAACGTCAATAAAATTGACGTTTTACCTTTTCTTTAAAAACGTCAATAAAATTGACGTTTTACCTTTTCTTTAAAAACGTCAATAAAATTGACGTTTTGACGTTAACCTTAAAACGTCAATAAAATTGACGTTTTACCTTTTCTTTAAAAACGTCAATAAAATTGACGTTTTACCTTTTCTTTAAAAACGTCAATAAAATTGACGTTTTACCTTTTCTTTAAAAACGCCAATAAAATTGACGTTTTACCTTTTCTTTAAAAACGTCAATAAAATTGACGTTTTGACGTTAACCTTAAAACGTCAATAAAATTGACGTTTTACCTTTTCTTTAAAAACGTCAATAAAATTGACGTTTTGACGTTAACCTTAAAACGTCAATAAAATTGACGTTTTACCTTTTCTTTAAAAACGTCAATAAAATTGACGTTTTACCTTTTCTTTAAAAACGTCAATAAAATTGACGTTTTACCTTTTCTTTAAAAACGTCAATAAAATTGACGTTTTACCTTTTCTTTAAAAACGTCAATAAAATTGACGTTTTACCTTTTCTTTAAAAACGTCAATAAAATTGACGTTTTACCTTTTCTTTAAAAACGTCAATAAAATTGACGTTTTACCTTTTCTTTAAAAACGCCAATAAAATTGACGTTTTACCTTTTCTTTAAAAACGCCAATAAAATTGACGTTTTGACGTTAACCTTAAAACGTCAATAAAATTGACGTTTTACCTTTTCTTTAAAAACGTCAATAAAATTGACGTTTTGACGTTAACCTTAAAACGTCAATAAAATTGACGTTTTACCTTTTCTTTAAAAACGTCAATAAAATTGACGTTTTACCTTTTCTTTAAAAACGTCAATAAAATTGACGTTTTACCTTTTCTTTAAAAACGTCAATAAAATTGACGTTTTACCTTTTCTTTAAAAACGTCAATAAAATTGACGTTTTGACGTTAACCTTAAAACGTCAATAAAATTGACGTTTTACCTTTTCTTTAAAAACGTCAATAAAATTGACGTTTTACCTTTTCTTTAAAAACGCCAATAAAATTGACGTTTTACCTTTTCTTTAAAAACGTCAATAAAATTGACGTTTTGACGTTAACCTTAAAACGTCAATAAAATTGACTTTTTACCTTTTCTTTAAAAACGTCAATAAAATTGACGTCTTACCTTTTCTTTAAAAACGTCAATAAAATTGACGTTTTACCTTTTCTTTAAAAACGCCAATAAAATTGACGTTTTACCTTTTCTTTAAAAACGCCAATAAAATTGACGTTTTACCTTTTCTTTAAAAACGCCAATAAAATTGACGTTTTGACGTTAACCTTAAAACGTCAATAAAATTGACGTTTTACCTTTTCTTTAAAAACGTCAATAAAATTGACGTTTTGACGTTAACCTTAAAACGTCAATAAAATTGACGTTTTACCTTTTCTTTAAAAACGTCAATAAAATTGACGTTTTACCTTTTCTTTAAAAACGTCAATAAAATTGACGTTTTACCTTTTCTTTAAAAACGTCAATAAAATTGACGTTTTACCTTTTCTTTAAAAACGTCAATAAAATTGACGTTTTACCTTTTCTTTAAAAACGTCAATAAAATTGACGTTTTACCTTTTCTTTAAAAACGTCAATAAAATTGACGTTTTACCTTTTCTTTAAAAACGTCAATAAAATTGACGTTTTACCTTTTCTTTAAAAACGTCAATAAAATTGACGTTTTACCTTTTCTTTAAAAACGTCAATAAAATTGACGTTTTGACGTTAACCTTAAAACGTCAATAAAATTGACGTTTTACCTTTTCTTTAAAAACGTCAATAAAATTGACGTTTTACCTTTTCTTTAAAAACGCCAATAAAATTGACGTTTTACCTTTTCTTTAAAAACGTCAATAAAATTGACGTTTTGACGTTAACCTTAAAACGTCAATAAAATTGACTTTTTACCTTTTCTTTAAAAACGTCAATAAAATTGACGTTTTACCTTTTCTTTAAAAACGTCAAAAAAATTGACGTTTTACCTTTTCTTTAAAAACGTCAATAAAATTGACGTTTTACCTTTTCTTTAAAAACGCCAATAAAATTGACGTTTTACCTTTTCTTTAAAAACGTCAATAAAATTGACGTTTTACCTTTTCTTTAAAAACGTCAATAAAATTGACTTTTTACCTTTTCTTTAAAAACGTCAATAAAATTGACGTTTTACCTTTTCTTTAAAAACGTCAATAAAATTGACGTTTTACCTTTTCTTTAAAAACGCCAATAAAATTGACGTTTTACCTTTTCTTTAAAAACGTCAATAAAATTGACGTTTTACCTTTTCTTTAAAAACGTCAATAAAATTGACGTTTTACCTTTTCTTTAAAAACGTCAATAAAATTGACGTTTTACCTTTTCTTTAAAAACGTCAATAAAATTGACGTTTTACCTTTTCTTTAAAAACGCCAATAAAATTGACGTTTTGACGTTAACCTTAAAACGTCAATAAAATTGACGTTTTACCTTTTCTTTAAAAACGTCAATAAAATTGACGTTTTACCTTTTCTTTAAAAACGTCAATAAAATTGACGTTTTACCTTTTCTTTAAAAACGTCAATAAAATTGACGTTTTACCTTTTCTTTAAAAACGTCAATAAAATTGACGTTTTACCTTTTCTTTAAAAACGTCAATAAAATTGACGTTTTGACGTTAACCTTAAAACGTCAATAAAATTGACGTTTTACCTTTTCTTTAAAAACGTCAATAAAATTGACGTTTTACCTTATCTATAAAAACGCCAATAAAATTGACGTTTTGACGTTAACCTTAAAACGTCAATAAAATTGACGTTTTACCTTTTCTTTAAAAACGTCAATAAAATTGACGTTTTACCTTATCTATAAAAACGCCAATAAAATTGACGTTTTGACGTTAACCTTAAAACGTCAATAAAATTGACGTCTTACCTTTTCTTTAAAAACGTCAATAAAATTGACGTTTTACCTTTTCTTTAAAAACGCCAATAAAATTGACGTTTTACCTTTTCTTTAAAAACGTCAATAAAATTGACGTTTTACCTTTTCTTTAAAAACGTCAATAAAATTGACGTTTTGACGTTAACCTTAAAACGTCAATAAAATTGACGTTTTACCTTTTCTTTAAATACGTCAATAAAATTGACGTTTTGACGTTAACCTTAAAACGTCAATAAAATTGACGTTTTACCTTTTCTTTAAAAACGTCAATAAAATTGACGTTTTACCTTTTCTTTAAAAACGTCAATAAATATGACGTTTTACCTTTTCTTTAAAAACGTCAATAAAATTGACGTTTTGACGTTAACCTTAAAACGTCAATAAAATTGACGTTTTAAATTTTCTTTAAAAACGTCAATGAAATTGACGTTTTACCTTTTCTTTAAAAACGTTAATAAAATTGACGTTTTACCTTTTCTTTAAAAACGCCAATAAAATTGACGTTTTACCTTTTCTTTAAAAACGTCAATAAAATTGACGTTTTGACGTTAACCTTAAAACGTCAATAAAATTGACGTTTTACCTTTTCTTTAAAAACGTCAATAAAATTGACGTTTTACCTTTTCTTTAAAAACGTCAATAAAATTGACGTTTTGACGTTAACCTTAAAACGTCAATAAAATTGACGTTTTACCTTTTCTTTAAAAACGTCAATAAAATTGACGTTTTACCTTTTCTTTAAAAACGTCAATAAAATTGACGTTTTACCTTTTCTTTAAAAACGTCAATAAAATTGACGTTTTGACGTTAACCTTAAAACGTCAATAAAATTGACGTTTTACCTTTTCTTTAAAAACGTCAATAAAATTGACGTTTTACCTTTTCTTTAAAAACGTCAATAAAATTGACGTTTTACCTTTTCTTTAAAAACGTCAATAAAATTGACGTTTTACCTTTTCTTTAAAAACGTCAATAAAATTGACGTTTTGACGTTAACCTTAAAACGTCAATAAAATTGACGTTTTACCTTTTCTTTAAAAACGTCAATAAAATTGACGTTTTGACGTTAACCTTAAAACGTCAATAAAATTGACGTTTTACCTTTTCTTTAAAAACGTCAATAAAATTGACGTTTTGACGTTAACCTTAAAACGTCAATAAAATTGACGTTTTACCTTTTCTTTAAAAACGTCAATAAAATTGACGTTTTACCTTTTCTTTAAAAACGTCAATAAAATTGACGTTTTACCTTTTCTTTAAAAACGTCAATAAAATTGACGTTTTACCTTTTCTTTAAAAACGTCAATAAAATTGACGTTTTACCTTTTCTTTAAAAACGTCAATAAAATTGACGTTTTACCTTTTCTTTAAAAACGTCAATAAAATTGACGTTTTACCTTTTCTTTAAAAACGCCAATAAAATTGACGTTTTACCTTTTCTTTAAAAACGCCAATAAAATTGACGTTTTGACGTTAACCTTAAAACGTCAATAAAATTGACGTTTTACCTTTTCTTTAAAAGACGTTAACCTTAAAACGTCAATAAAATTGACGTTTTACCTTTTCTTTAAAAACGTCAATAAAATTGACGTTTTACCTTTTCTTTAAAAACGTCAATAAAATTGACGTTTTACCTTTTCTTTAAAAACGTCAATAAAATTGACGTTTTACCTTTTCTTTAAAAACGTCAATAAAATTGACGTTTTACCTTTTCTTTAAAAACGTCAATAAAATTGACGTTTTACCTTTTCTTTAAAAACGCCAATAAAATTGACGTTTTACCTTTTCTTTAAAAACGTCAATAAAATTGACGTTTTGACGTTAACCTTAAAACGTCAATAAAATTGACTTTTTACCTTTTCTTTAAAAACGTCAATAAAATTGACGTCTTACCTTTTCTTTAAAAACGTCAATAAAATTGACGTTTTACCTTTTCTTTAAAAACGTCAATAAAATTGACGTTTTACCTTTTCTTTAAAAACGTCAAAAAAATTGACGTTTTACCTTTTCTTTAAAAACGTCAATAAAATTGACGTTTTGACGTTAACCTTAAAACGTCAATAAAATTGACGTTTTACCTTTTCTTTAAAAACGTCAATAAAATTGACGTTTTACCTATTCTTTAAAAACGTCAATAAAATTGACGTTTTACCTTTTCTTTAAAAACGTCAATAAAATTGACGTTTTACCTTTTCTTTAAAAACGTCAATAAAATTGACGTTTTACCTTTTCTTTAAAAACGTCAATAAAATTGACGTTTTGACGTTAACCTTAAAACGTCAATAAAATTGACGTTTTACCTTTTCTTTAAAAACGTCAATAAAATTGACGTTTTACCTTTTCTTTAAAAACGTCAATAAAATTGACGTTTTACCTTTTCTTTAAAAACGTCAATAAAATTGACGTTTTACCTTTTCTTTAAAAACGTCAATAAAATTGACGTTTTCACGTTAACCTTAAAACGTCAATAAAATTGACGTTTTACCTTTTCTTTAAAAACGTCAATAAAATTGACGTTTTACCTTTTCTTTAAAAACGTCAATAAAATTGACGTTTTACCTTTTCTTTAAAAACGTCAATAAAATTGACGTTTTACCTTTTCTTTAAAAACGTCAATAAAATTGACGTTTTACCTATTCTTTAAAAACGTCAATAAAATTGACGTTTTACCTTTTCTTTAAAAACGTCAATAAAATTGACGTTTTACCTTTTCTTTAAAAACGTCAATAAAATTGACGTTTTACCTTTTCTTTAAAAACGTCAATAAAATTGACGTTTTGACGTTAACCTTAAAACGTCAATAAAATTGACGTTTTACCTTTTCTTTAAAAACGTCAATAAAATTGACGTTTTACCTTTTCTTTAAAAACGTCAATAAAATTGACGTTTTACCTTTTCTTTAAAAACGTCAATAAAATTGACGTTTTACCTTTTCTTTAAAAACGTCAATAAAATTGACGTTTTGACGTTAACCTTAAAACGTCAATAAAATTGACGTTTTACCTTTTCTTTAAAAACGTCAATAAAATTGACGTTTTACCTTTTCTTTAAAAACGTCAATAAAATTGACGTTTTACCTTTTCTTTAAAAACGTCAATAAAATTGACGTTTTACCTTTTCTTTAAAAACGTCAATAAAATTGACGTTTTACCTATTCTTTAAAAACGTCAATAAAATTGACGTTTTACCTTTTCTTTAAAAACGTCAATAAAATTGACGTTTTACCTTTTCTTTAAAAACGTCAATAAAATTGACGTTTTACCTTTTCTTTAAAAACGTCAATAAAATTGACGTTTTGACGTTAACCTTAAAACGTCAATAAAATTGACGTTTTACCTTTTCTTTAAAAACGTCAATAAAATTGACGTTTTGACGTTAACCTTAAAACGTCAATAAAATTGACGTTTTACCTTTTCTTTAAAAACGTCAATAAAATTGACGTTTTACCTTTTCTTTAAAAACGTCAATAAAATTGACGTTTTACCTTTTCTTTAAAAACGTCAATAAAATTGACGTTTTACCTTTTCTTTAAAAACGTCAATAAAATTGACGTTTTACCTTTTCTTTAAAAACGCCAATAAAATTGACGTTTTACCTTTTCTTTAAAAACGTCAATAAAATTGACGTTTTGACGTTAACCTTAAAACGTCAATAAAATTGACTTTTTACCTTTTCTTTAAAAACGTCAATAAAATTGACGTCTTACCTTTTCTTTAAAAACGTCAATAAAATTGACGTTTTACCTTTTCTTTAAAAACGTCAATAAAATTGACGTTTTACCTTTTCTTTAAAAACGTCAAAAAAATTGACGTTTTACCTTTTCTTTAAAAACGTCAATAAAATTGACGTTTTGACGTTAACCTTAAAACGTCAATAAAATTGACGTTTTACCTTTTCTTTAAAAACGTCAATAAAATTGACGTTTTACCTATTCTTTAAAAACGTCAATAAAATTGACGTTTTACCTTTTCTTTAAAAACGTCAATAAAATTGACGTTTTACCTTTTCTTTAAAAACGTCAATAAAATTGACGTTTTACCTTTTCTTTAAAAACGTCAATAAAATTGACGTTTTGACGTTAACCTTAAAACGTCAATAAAATTGACGTTTTACCTTTTCTTTAAAAACGTCAATAAAATTGACGTTTTACCTTTTCTTTAAAAACGTCAATAAAATTGACGTTTTACCTTTTCTTTAAAAACGTCAATAAAATTGACGTTTTACCTTTTCTTTAAAAACGTCAATAAAATTGACGTTTTCACGTTAACCTTAAAACGTCAATAAAATTGACGTTTTACCTTTTCTTTAAAAACGTCAATAAAATTGACGTTTTACCTTTTCTTTAAAAACGTCAATAAAATTGACGTTTTACCTTTTCTTTAAAAACGTCAATAAAATTGACGTTTTACCTTTTCTTTAAAAACGTCAATAAAATTGACGTTTTACCTATTCTTTAAAAACGTCAATAAAATTGACGTTTTACCTTTTCTTTAAAAACGTCAATAAAATTGACGTTTTACCTTTTCTTTAAAAACGTCAATAAAATTGACGTTTTACCTTTTCTTTAAAAACGTCAATAAAATTGACGTTTTGACGTTAACCTTAAAACGTCAATAAAATTGACGTTTTACCTTTTCTTTAAAAACGTCAATAAAATTGACGTTTTACCTTTTCTTTAAAAACGTCAATAAAATTGACGTTTTACCTTTTCTTTAAAAACGTCAATAAAATTGACGTTTTACCTTTTCTTTAAAAACGTCAATAAAATTGACGTTTTGACGTTAACCTTAAAACGTCAATAAAATTGACGTTTTACCTTTTCTTTAAAAACGTCAATAAAATTGACGTTTTACCTTTTCTTTAAAAACGTCAATAAAATTGACGTTTTACCTTTTCTTTAAAAACGTCAATAAAATTGACGTTTTACCTTTTCTTTAAAAACGTCAATAAAATTGACGTTTTACCTATTCTTTAAAAACGTCAATAAAATTGACGTTTTACCTTTTCTTTAAAAACGTCAATAAAATTGACGTTTTACCTTTTCTTTAAAAACGTCAATAAAATTGACGTTTTACCTTTTCTTTAAAAACGTCAATAAAATTGACGTTTTGACGTTAACCTTAAAACGTCAATAAAATTGACGTTTTACCTTTTCTTTAAAAACGTCAATAAAATTGACGTTTTGACGTTAACCTTAAAACGTCAATAAAATTGACGTTTTACCTTTTCTTTAAAAACGTCAATAAAATTGACGTTTTACCTTTTCTTTAAAAACGTCAATAAAATTGACGTTTTACCTATTCTTTAAAAACGTCAATAAAATTGACGTTTTACCTTTTCTTTAAAAACGTCAATAAAATTGACGTTTTACCTTTTCTTTAAAAACGTCAATAAAATTGACGTTTTACCTATTCTTTAAAAACGTCAATAAAATTGACGTTTTACCTTTTCTTTAAAAACGTCAATAAAATTGACGTTTTACCTTTTCTTTAAAAACGTCAATAAAATTGACGTTTTACCTTTTCTTTAAAAACGTCAATAAAATTGACGTTTTGACGTTAACCTTAAAACGTCAATAAAATTGACGTTTTACCTTTTCTTTAAAAACGTCAATAAAATTGACGTTTTGACGTTAACCTTAAAACGTCAATAAAATTGACGTTTTACCTTTTCTTTAAAAACGTCAATAAAATTGACGTTTTACCTTTTCTTTAAAAACGTCAATAAAATTGACGTTTTACCTTTTCTTTAAAAACGCCAATAAAATTGACGTTTTACCTTTTCTTTAAAAACGCCAATAAAATTGACGTTTTACCTTTTCTTTAAAAACGTCAATAAAATTGACGTTTTACCTTTTCTTTAAAAACGTCAATAAAATTGACGTTTTACCTTTTCTTTAAAAACGTCAATAAAATTGACGTTTTACCTTTTCTTTAAAAACGCCAATAAAATTGACGTTTTACCTTTTCTTTAAAAACGTCAATAAAATTGACGTTTTGACGTTAACCTTAAAACGTCAATAAAATTGACGTTTTACCTTTTCTTTAAAAACGTCAATAAAATTGACGTTTTACCTTTTCTTTAAAAACGTCAATAAAATTGACGTTTTACCTTTTCTTTAAAAACGTCAATAAAATTGACGTTTTACCTTTTCTTTAAAAACGTCAATAAAATTGACGTTTTGACGTTAACCTTAAAACGTCAATAAAATTGACGTTTTACCTTTTCTTTAAAAACGTCAATAAAATTGACGTTTTGACGTTAACCTTAAAACGTCAATAAAATTGACGTTTTACCTTTTCTTTAAAAACGTCAATAAAATTGACGTTTTGACGTTAACCTTAAAACGTCAATAAAATTGACGTTTTACCTTTTCTTTAAAAACGTCAATAAAATTGACGTTTTACCTTTTCTTTAAAAACGTCAATAAAATTGACGTTTTACCTTTTCTTTAAAAACGTCAATAAAATTGACGTTTTACCTTTTCTTTAAAAACGTCAATAAAATTGACGTTTTACCTTTTCTTTAAAAACGTCAATAAAATTGACGTTTTACCTTTTCTTTAAAAACGTCAATAAAATTGACGTTTTACCTTTTCTTTAAAAACGCCAATAAAATTGACGTTTTACCTTTTCTTTAAAAACGCCAATAAAATTGACGTTTTGACGTTAACCTTAAAACGTCAATAAAATTGACGTTTTACCTTTTCTTTAAAAACGTCAATAAAATTGACGTTTTGACGTTAACCTTAAAACGTCAATAAAATTGACGTTTTACCTTTTCTTTAAAAACGTCAATAAAATTGACGTTTTACCTTTTCTTTAAAAACGTCAATAAAATTGACGTTTTACCTTTTCTTTAAAAACGTCAATAAAATTGACGTTTTACCTTTTCTTTAAAAACGTCAATAAAATTGACGTTTTACCTTTTCTTTAAAAACGTCAATAAAATTGACGTTTTACCTTTTCTTTAAAAACGTCAATAAAATTGACGTTTTACCTTTTCTTTAAAAACGTCAATAAAATTGACGTTTTGACGTTAACCTTAAAACGTCAATAAAATTGACGTTTTACCTTTTCTTTAAAAACGTCAATAAAATTGACGTTTTACCTTTTCTTTAAAAACGCCAATAAAATTGACGTTTTACCTTTTCTTTAAAAACGTCAATAAAATTGACGTTTTGACGTTAACCTTAAAACGTCAATAAAATTGACTTTTTACCTTTTCTTTAAAAACGTCAATAAAATTGACGTCTTACCTTTTCTTTAAAAACGTCAATAAAATTGACGTTTTACCTTTTCTTTAAAAACGCCAATAAAATTGACGTTTTACCTTTTCTTTAAAAACGCCAATAAAATTGACGTTTTACCTTTTCTTTAAAAACGCCAATAAAATTGACGTTTTGACGTTAACCTTAAAACGTCAATAAAATTGACGTTTTACCTTTTCTTTAAAAACGTCAATAAAATTGACGTTTTGACGTTAACCTTAAAACGTCAATAAAATTGACGTTTTACCTTTTCTTTAAAAACGTCAATAAAATTGACGTTTTACCTTTTCTTTAAAAACGTCAATAAAATTGACGTTTTACCTTTTCTTTAAAAACGTCAATAAAATTGACGTTTTACCTTTTCTTTAAAAACGTCAATAAAATTGACGTTTTACCTTTTCTTTAAAAACGTCAATAAAATTGACGTTTTGACGTTAACCTTAAAACGTCAATAAAATTGACGTTTTACCTTTTCTTTAAAAACGTCAATAAAATTGACGTTTTACCTTTTCTTTAAAAACGCCAATAAAATTGACGTTTTACCTTTTCTTTAAAAACGTCAATAAAATTGACGTTTTGACGTTAACCTTAAAACGTCAATAAAATTGACTTTTTACCTTTTCTTTAAAAACGTCAATAAAATTGACGTTTTACCTTTTCTTTAAAAACGTCAAAAAAATTGACGTTTTACCTTTTCTTTAAAAACGTCAATAAAATTGACGTTTTACCTTTTCTTTAAAAACGCCAATAAAATTGACGTTTTACCTTTTCTTTAAAAACGTCAATAAAATTGACGTTTTACCTTTTCTTTAAAAACGTCAATAAAATTGACTTTTTACCTTTTCTTTAAAAACGTCAATAAAATTGACGTTTTACCTTTTCTTTAAAAACGTCAATAAAATTGACGTTTTACCTTTTCTTTAAAAACGTCAATAAAATTGACGTTTTACCTTTTCTTTAAAAACGCCAATAAAATTGACGTTTTACCTTTTCTTTAAAAACGTCAATAAAATTGACGTTTTACCTTTTCTTTAAAAACGTCAATAAAATTGACGTTTTACCTTTTCTTTAAAAACGTCAATAAAATTGACGTTTTACCTTTTCTTTAAAAACGTCAATAAAATTGACGTTTTACCTTTTCTTTAAAAACGCCAATAAAATTGACGTTTTGACGTTAACCTTAAAACGTCAATAAAATTGACGTTTTACCTTTTCTTTAAAAACGTCAATAAAATTGACGTTTTACCTTTTCTTTAAAAACGTCAATAAAATTGACGTTTTACCTTTTCTTTAAAAACGTCAATAAAATTGACGTTTTACCTTTTCTTTAAAAACGTCAATAAAATTGACGTTTTACCTTTTCTTTAAAAACGTCAATAAAATTGACGTTTTGACGTTAACCTTAAAACGTCAATAAAATTGACGTTTTACCTTTTCTTTAAAAACGTCAATAAAATTGACGTTTTACCTTATCTATAAAAACGCCAATAAAATTGACGTTTTGACGTTAACCTTAAAACGTCAATAAAATTGACGTTTTACCTTTTCTTTAAAAACGTCAATAAAATTGACGTCTTACCTTTTCTTTAAAAACGTCAATAAAATTGACGTTTTACCTTTTCTTTAAAAACGCCAATAAAATTGACGTTTTACCTTTTCTTTAAAAACGTCAATAAAATTGACGTTTTACCTTTTCTTTAAAAACGTCAATAAAATTGACGTTTTGACGTTAACCTTAAAACGTCAATAAAATTGACGTTTTACCTTTTCTTTAAATACGTCAATAAAATTGACGTTTTGACGTTAACCTTAAAACGTCAATAAAATTGACGTTTTACCTTTTCTTTAAAAACGTCAATAAAATTGACGTTTTACCTTTTCTTTAAAAACGTCAATAAATATGACGTTTTACCTTTTCTTTAAAAACGTCAATAAAATTGACGTTTTGACGTTAACCTTAAAACGTCAATAAAATTGACGTTTTAAATTTTCTTTAAAAACGTCAATGAAATTGACGTTTTACCTTTTCTTTAAAAACGTTAATAAAATTGACGTTTTACCTTTTCTTTAAAAACGCCAATAAAATTGACGTTTTACCTTTTCTTTAAAAACGTCAATAAAATTGACGTTTTGACGTTAACCTTAAAACGTCAATAAAATTGACGTTTTACCTTTTCTTTAAAAACGTCAATAAAATTGACGTTTTACCTTTTCTTTAAAAACGTCAATAAAATTGACGTTTTACCTTTTCTTTAAAAACGCCAATAAAATTGACGTTTTACCTTTTCTTTAAAAACGTCAATAAAATTGACGTTTTGACGTTAACCTTAAAACGTCAATAAAATTGACGTTTTACCTTTTCTTTAAAAACGTCAATAAAATTGACGTTTTACCTTTTCTTTAAAAACGTCAATAAAATTGACGTTTTACCTTTTCTTTAAAAACGTCAATAAAATTGACGTTTTACCTTTTCTTTAAAAACGTCAATAAAATTGACGTTTTGACGTTAACCTTAAAACGTCAATAAAATTGACGTTTTACCTTTTCTTTAAATACGTCAATAAAATTGACGTTTTGACGTTAACCTTAAAACGTCAATAAAATTGACGTTTTACCTTTTCTTTAAAAACGTCAATAAAATTGACGTTTTGACGTTAACCTTAAAACGTCAATAAAATTGACGTTTTACCTTTTCTTTAAATACGTCAATAAAATTGACGTTTTGACGTTAACCTTAAAACGTCAATAAAATTGACGTTTTACCTTTTCTTTAAAAACGTCAATAAAATTGACGTTTTACCTTTTCTTTAAAAACGTCAATAAATATGACGTTTTACCTTTTCTTTAAAAACGTCAATAAAATTGACGTTTTGACGTTAACCTTAAAACGTCAATAAAATTGACGTTTTAAATTTTCTTTAAAAACGTCAATGAAATTGACGTTTTACCTTTTCTTTAAAAACGTTAATAAAATTGACGTTTTACCTTTTCTTTAAAAACGCCAATAAAATTGACGTTTTACCTTTTCTTTAAAAACGTCAATAAAATTGACGTTTTGACGTTAACCTTAAAACGTCAATAAAATTGACGTTTTACCTTTTCTTTAAAAACGTCAATAAAATTGACGTTTTACCTTTTCTTTAAAAACGTCAATAAAATTGACGTTTTACCTTTTCTTTAAAAACGCCAATAAAATTGACGTTTTACCTTTTCTTTAAAAACGTCAATAAAATTGACGTTTTGACGTTAACCTTAAAACGTCAATAAAATTGACGTTTTACCTTTTCTTTAAAAACGTCAATAAAATTGACGTTTTACCTTTTCTTTAAAAACGTCAATAAAATTGACGTTTTACCTTTTCTTTAAAAACGTCAATAAAATTGACGTTTTACCTTTTCTTTAAAAACGTCAATAAAATTGACGTTTTGACGTTAACCTTAAAACGTCAATAAAATTGACGTTTTACCTTTTCTTTAAAAACGTCAATAAAATTGACGTTTTGACGTTAACCTTAAAACGTCAATAAAATTGACGTTTTACCTTTTCTTTAAAAACGTCAATAAAATTGACGTTTTGACGTTAACCTTAAAACGTCAATAAAATTGACGTTTTACCTTTTCTTTAAAAACGTCAATAAAATTGACGTTTTACCTTTTCTTTAAAAACGTCAATAAAATTGACGTTTTACCTTTTCTTTAAAAACGTCAATAAAATTGACGTTTTACCTTTTCTTTAAAAACGTCAATAAAATTGACGTTTTACCTTTTCTTTAAAAACGTCAATAAAATTGACGTTTTACCTTTTCTTTAAAAACGTCAATAAAATTGACGTTTTACCTTTTCTTTAAAAACGCCAATAAAATTGACGTTTTACCTTTTCTTTAAAAACGCCAATAAAATTGACGTTTTGACGTTAACCTTAAAACGTCAATAAAATTGACGTTTTACCTTTTCTTTAAAAGACGTTAACCTTAAAACGTCAATAAAATTGACGTTTTACCTTTTCTTTAAAAACGTCAATAAAATTGACGTTTTACCTTTTCTTTAAAAACGTCAATAAAATTGACGTTTTACCTTTTCTTTAAAAACGTCAATAAATTTGACGTTTTACCTTTTCTTTAAAAACGTCAATAAAATTGACGTTTTACCTTTTCTTTAAAAACGTCAATAAAATTGACGTTTTACCTTTTCTTTAAAAACGCCAATAAAATTGACGTTTTACCTTTTCTTTAAAAACGTCAATAAAATTGACGTTTTGACGTTAACCTTAAAACGTCAATAAAATTGACTTTTTACCTTTTCTTTAAAAACGTCAATAAAATTGACGTCTTACCTTTTCTTTAAAAACGTCAATAAAATTGACGTTTTACCTTTTCTTTAAAAACGTCAATAAAATTGACGTTTTACCTTTTCTTTAAAAACGTCAAAAAAATTGACGTTTTACCTTTTCTTTAAAAACGTCAATAAAATTGACGTTTTGACGTTAACCTTAAAACGTCAATAAAATTGACGTTTTACCTTTTCTTTAAAAACGTCAATAAAATTGACGTTTTACCTATTCTTTAAAAACGTCAATAAAATTGACGTTTTACCTTTTCTTTAAAAACGTCAATAAAATTGACGTTTTACCTTTTCTTTAAAAACGTCAATAAAATTGACGTTTTACCTTTTCTTTAAAAACGTCAATAAAATTGACGTTTTGACGTTAACCTTAAAACGTCAATAAAATTGACGTTTTACCTTTTCTTTAAAAACGTCAATAAAATTGACGTTTTACCTTTTCTTTAAAAACGTCAATAAAATTGACGTTTTACCTTTTCTTTAAAAACGTCAATAAAATTGACGTTTTACCTTTTCTTTAAAAACGTCAATAAAATTGACGTTTTCACGTTAACCTTAAAACGTCAATAAAATTGACGTTTTACCTTTTCTTTAAAAACGTCAATAAAATTGACGTTTTACCTTTTCTTTAAAAACGTCAATAAAATTGACGTTTTACCTTTTCTTTAAAAACGTCAATAAAATTGACGTTTTACCTTTTCTTTAAAAACGTCAATAAAATTGACGTTTTACCTATTCTTTAAAAACGTCAATAAAATTGACGTTTTACCTTTTCTTTAAAAACGTCAATAAAATTGACGTTTTACCTTTTCTTTAAAAACGTCAATAAAATTGACGTTTTACCTTTTCTTTAAAAACGTCAATAAAATTGACGTTTTGACGTTAACCTTAAAACGTCAATAAAATTGACGTTTTACCTTTTCTTTAAAAACGTCAATAAAATTGACGTTTTACCTTTTCTTTAAAAACGTCAATAAAATTGACGTTTTACCTTTTCTTTAAAAACGTCAATAAAATTGACGTTTTACCTTTTCTTTAAAAACGTCAATAAAATTGACGTTTTGACGTTAACCTTAAAACGTCAATAAAATTGACGTTTTACCTTTTCTTTAAAAACGTCAATAAAATTGACGTTTTACCTTTTCTTTAAAAACGTCAATAAAATTGACGTTTTACCTTTTCTTTAAAAACGTCAATAAAATTGACGTTTTACCTTTTCTTTAAAAACGTCAATAAAATTGACGTTTTACCTATTCTTTAAAAACGTCAATAAAATTGACGTTTTACCTTTTCTTTAAAAACGTCAATAAAATTGACGTTTTACCTTTTCTTTAAAAACGTCAATAAAATTGACGTTTTACCTTTTCTTTAAAAACGTCAATAAAATTGACGTTTTGACGTTAACCTTAAAACGTCAATAAAATTGACGTTTTACCTTTTCTTTAAAAACGTCAATAAAATTGACGTTTTGACGTTAACCTTAAAACGTCAATAAAATTGACGTTTTACCTTTTCTTTAAAAACGTCAATAAAATTGACGTTTTACCTTTTCTTTAAAAACGTCAATAAAATTGACGTTTTACCTATTCTTTAAAAACGTCAATAAAATTGACGTTTTACCTTTTCTTTAAAAACGTCAATAAAATTGACGTTTTACCTTTTCTTTAAAAACGTCAATAAAATTGACGTTTTACCTATTCTTTAAAAACGTCAATAAAATTGACGTTTTACCTTTTCTTTAAAAACGTCAATAAAATTGACGTTTTACCTTTTCTTTAAAAACGTCAATAAAATTGACGTTTTACCTTTTCTTTAAAAACGTCAATAAAATTGACGTTTTGACGTTAACCTTAAAACGTCAATAAAATTGACGTTTTACCTTTTCTTTAAAAACGTCAATAAAATTGACGTTTTGACGTTAACCTTAAAACGTCAATAAAATTGACGTTTTACCTTTTCTTTAAAAACGTCAATAAAATTGACGTTTTACCTTTTCTTTAAAAACGTCAATAAAATTGACGTTTTACCTTTTCTTTAAAAACGCCAATAAAATTGACGTTTTACCTTTTCTTTAAAAACGCCAATAAAATTGACGTTTTACCTTTTCTTTAAAAACGTCAATAAAATTGACGTTTTACCTTTTCTTTAAAAACGTCAATAAAATTGACGTTTTACCTTTTCTTTAAAAACGTCAATAAAATTGACGTTTTACCTTTTCTTTAAAAACGCCAATAAAATTGACGTTTTACCTTTTCTTTAAAAACGCCAATAAAATTGACGTTTTACCTTTTCTTTAAAAACGTCAATAAAATTGACGTTTTACCTTTTCTTTAAAAACGTCAATAAAATTGACGTTTTACCTTTTCTTTAAAAACGTCAATAAAATTGACGTTTTACCTTTTCTTTAAAAACGTCAATAAAATTGACGTTTTACCTTTTCTTTAAAAACGCCAATAAAATTGACGTTTTACCTTTTCTTTAAAAACGCCAATAAAATTGACGTTTTACCTTTTCTTTAAAAACGTCAATAAAATTGACGTTTTACCTTTTCTTTAAAAACGTCAATAAAATTGACGTTTTACCTTTTCTTTAAAAACGTCAATAAAATTGACGTTTTACCTTTTCTTTAAAAACGTCAATAAAATTGACGTTTTACCTTTTCTTTAAAAACGTCAATAAAATTGACGTTTTACCTTTTCTTTAAAAACGTCAATAAAATTGACGTTTTGACGTTAACCTTAAAACGTCAATAAAATTGACGTTTTACCTTTTCTTTAAAAACGTCAATAAAATTGACGTTTTACCTTTTCTTTAAAAACGCCAATAAAATTGACGTTTTACCTTTTCTTTAAAAACGTCAATAAAATTGACGTTTTGACGTTAACCTTAAAACGTCAATAAAATTGACTTTTTACCTTTTCTTTAAAAACGTCAATAAAATTGACGTCTTACCTTTTCTTTAAAAACGTCAATAAAATTGACGTTTTACCTTTTCTTTAAAAACGTCAATAAAATTGACGTTTTACCTTTTCTTTAAAAACGTCAAAAAAATTGACGTTTTACCTTTTCTTTAAAAACGTCAATAAAATTGACGTTTTCACGTTAACCTTAAAACGTCAATAAAATTGACGTTTTACCTTTTCTTTAAAAACGTCAATAAAATTGACGTTTTACCTTTTCTTTAAAAACGTCAATAAAATTGACGTTTTACGTTTTCTTTAAAAACGCCAATAAAATTGACGTTTTACCTTTTCTTTAAAAACGTCAATAAAATTGACGTTTTACCTTTTCTTTAAAAACGTCAATAAAATTGACGTTTTACCTTTTCTTTAAAAACGTCAATAAAATTGACGTTTTACCTTTTCTTTAAAAACGTCAATAAAATTGACGTTTGACCTTTTCTTTAAAAACGTCAATAAAATTGACGTTTTGACGTTAACCTTAAAACGTCAATAAAATTGACGTTTTACCTTTTCTTTAAAAACGTCAATAAAATTGACGTTTTACCTTTTCTTTAAAAACGTCAATAAAATTGACGTTTTACCTTTTCTTTAAAAACGTCAATAAAATTGACGTTTTACCTTTTCTTTAAAAACGTCAATAAAATTGACGTTTTACCTTTTCTTTAAAAACGTCAATAAAATTGACGTTTTGACGTTAACCTTAAAACGTCAATAAAATTGACGTTTTACCTTTTCTTTAAAAACGTCAATAAAATTGACGTTTCACCTTTTCTTTAAGAACGTCAATAAAATTGACGTTTTGACGTTAACCTTAAAACGTCAATAAAATTGACGTTTTACCTTTTCTTTAAAAACGTCAATAAAATTGACGTTTTACCTTTTCTTTAAAAACGCCAATAAAATTGACGTTTTACCTTTTCTTTAAAAACGTCAATAAAATTGACGTTTTACCTTTTCTTTAAAAACGCCAATAAAATTGACGTTTTGACGTTAACCTTAAAACGTCAATAAAATTGACGTTTTACCTTTTCTTTAAAAACGTCAATAAAATTGACGTTTTACCTTTTCTTTAAAAACGTCAATAAAATTGACGTTTTACCTTTTCTTTAAAAACGTCAATAAAATTGACGTTTTACCTTTTCTTTAAAAACGTCAATAAAATTGACGTTTTACCTTTTCTTTAAAAACGCCAATAAAATTGACGTTTTACCTTTTCTTTAAAAACGTCAATAAAATTGACGTTTTGACGTTAACCTTAAAACGTCAATAAAATTGACGTTTTACCTTTTCTTTAAAAACGTCAATAAAATTGACGTTTTACCTTATCTATAAAAACGCCAATAAAATTGACGTTTTGACGTTAACCTTAAAACGTCAATAAAATTGACGTTTTACCTTTTCTTTAAAAACGTCAATAAAATTGACGTCTTACCTTTTCTTTAAAAACGTCAATAAAATTGACGTTTTACCTTTTCTTTAAAAACGCCAATAAAATTGACGTTTTACCTTTTCTTTAAAAACGTCAATAAAATTGACGTTTTACCTTTTCTTTAAAAACGTCAATAAAATTGACGTTTTGACGTTAACCTTAAAACGTCAATAAAATTGACGTTTTACCTTTTCTTTAAAAACGTCAATAAAATTGACGTTTTACCTTTTCTTTAAAAACGTCAATAAAATTGACGTTTTGACGTTAACCTTAAAACGTCAATAAAATTGACGTTTTACCTTTTCTTTAAAAACGTCAATAAAATTGACGTTTTACCTTTTCTTTAAAAACGTCAATAAAATTGACGTTTTACCTTTTCTTTAAAAACGTCAATAAAATTGACGTTTTACCTTTTCTTTAAAAACGTCAATAAAATTGACGTTTTGACGTTAACCTTAAAACGTCAATAAAATTGACGTTTTACCTTTTCTTTAAAAACGTCAATAAAATTGACGTTTTACCTTATCTATAAAAACGCCAATAAAATTGACGTTTTGACGTTAACCTTAAAACGTCAATAAAATTGACGTTTTACCTTTTCTTTAAAAACGTCAATAAAATTGACGTCTTACCTTTTCTTTAAAAACGTCAATAAAATTGACGTTTTACCTTTTCTTTAAAAACGCCAATAAAATTGACGTTTTACCTTTTCTTTAAAAACGTCAATAAAATTGACGTTTTACCTTTTCTTTAAAAACGTCAATAAAATTGACGTTTTGACGTTAACCTTAAAACGTCAATAAAATTGACGTTTTACCTTTTCTTTAAAAACGTCAATAAAATTGACGTTTTACCTTTTCTTTAAAAACGTCAATAAAATTGACGTTTTGACGTTAACCTTAAAACGTCAATAAAATTGACGTTTTACCTTTTCTTTAAAAACGTCAATAAAATTGACGTTTTACCTTTTCTTTAAAAACGTCAATAAAATTGACGTTTTACCTTTTCTTTAAAATGTCAATAAAATTGACGTTTTACCTTTTCTTTAAAAACGTCAATAAAATTGACGTTTTGACGTTAACCTTAAAACGTCAATAAAATTGACGTTTTACCTTTTCTTTAAAAACGTCAATAAAATCGACGTTTTACCTTTTCTTTAAAAACGTCAATAAAATTGACGTTTTACCTTTTCTTTAAAAACGTCAATAAAATTGACGTTTTACCTTTTCTTTAAAAACGCCAATAAAATTGACGTTTTACCTTTTCTTTAAAAACGTCAATAAAATTGACGTTTTACCTTTTCTTTAAAAACGCCAATAAAATTGACGTTTTACCTTTTCTTTAAAAACGTCAATAAAATTGACGTTTTGACGTTAACCTTAAAACGTCAATAAAATTGACGTTTCACCTTTTCTTTAAAAACGTCAATAAAATTGACGTTTTACCTTTTCTTTAAAAACGTCAATAAAATTGACGTTTTACCTTTTCTTTAAAAACGTCAATAAAATTGACGTTTTGACGTTAACCTTAAAACGTCAATAAAATTGACGTTTTACCTTTTCTTTAAAAACGTCAATAAAATTGACGTTTTACCTTTTCTTTAAAAACGTCAATAAAATTGACGTTTTACCTTTTCTTTAAAATGTCAATAAAATTGACGTTTTACCTTTTCTTTAAAAACGTCAATAAAATTGACGTTTTGACGTTAACCTTAAAACGTCAATAAAATTGACGTTTTACCTTTTCTTTAAAAACGTCAATAAAATTGACGTTTTACCTTTTCTTTAAAAACGTCAATAAAATTGACGTTTTACCTTTTCTTTAAAAACGTCAATAAAATTGACGTTTTACCTTTTCTTTAAAAACGCCAATAAAATTGACGTTTTACCTTTTCTTTAAAAACGTCAATAAAATTGACGTTTTACCTTTTCTTTAAAAACGTCAATAAAATTGACGTTTTACCTTTTCTTTAAAAACGTCAATAAAATTGACGTTTTACCTTTTCTTTAAAAACGTCAATAAAATTGACGTTTTGACGTTAACCTTAAAACGTCAATAAAATTGACGTTTTACCTTTTCTTTAAAAACGTCAATAAAATTGACGTTTTACCTTTTCTTTAAAAACGTCAATAAAATTGACGTTTTACCTTTTCTTTAAAAACGTCAATAAAATTGACGTTTTGACGTTAACCTTAAAACGTCAATAAAATTGACGTTTTACCTTTTCTTTAAAAACGTCAATAAAATTGACGTTTTACCTTTTTTTTAAAAACGTCAATAAAATTGACGTTTTACCTTTTCTTTAAAAACGTCAATAAAATTGACGTTTTACCTTTTCTTTAAAATGTCAATAAAATTGACGTTTTACCTTTTCTTTAAAATGTCAATAAAATTGACGTTTTACCTTTTCTTTAAAAACGCCAATAAAATTGACGTTTTACCTTTTCTTTAAAAACGTCAATAAAATTGACGTTTTGACGTTAACCTTAAAACGTCAATAAAATTGACGTTTTACCTTTTCTTTAAAAACGTCAATAAAATTGACGTTTTACCTTTTCTTTAAAAACGTCAATAAAATTGACGTTTTACCTTTTCTTTAAAAACGTCAATAAAATTGACGTTTTACCTTTTCTTTAAAAACGCCAATAAAATTGACGTTTTACCTTTTCTTTAAAAACGTCAATAAAATTGACGTTTTGACGTTAACCTTAAAACGTCAATAAAATTGACGTTTTACCTTTTCTTTAAAAACGTCAATAAAATTGACGTTTTACCTTTTCTTTAAAAACGTCAATAAAATTGACGTTTTGACGTTAACCTTAAAACGTCAATAAAATTGACGTTTTACCTTTTCTTTAAAAACGTCAATAAAATTGACGTTTTACCTTTTCTTTAAAAACGTCAATAAAATTGACGTTTTACCTTTTCTTTAAAAACGTCAATAAAATTGACGTTTTACCTTTTCTTTAAAAACGCCAATAAAATTGACGTTTTACCTTTTCTTTAAAAACGTCAATAAAATTGACGTTTTGACGTTAACCTTAAAACGTCAATAAAATTGACGTTTTACCTTTTCTTTAAAAACGTCAATAAAATTGACGTTTTACCTTTTCTTTAAAAACGTCAATAAAATTGACGTTTTACCTTTTCTTTAAAAACGTCAATAAAATTGACGTTTTGACGTTAACCTTAAAACGTCAATAAAATTGACGTTTTACCTTTTCTTTAAAAACGTCAATAAAATTGACGTTTTACCTTTTCTTTAAAAACGTCAATAAAATTGACGTTTTACCTTTTCTTTAAAAACGTCAATAAAATTGACGTTTTGACGTTAACCTTAAAACGTCAATAAAATTGACGTTTTACCTTTTCTTTAAAAACGTCAATAAAATTGACGTTTTACCTTTTTTTTAAAAACGTCAATAAAATTGACGTTTTACCTTTTCTTTAAAAACGTCAATAAAATTGACGTTTTACCTTTTCTTTAAAATGTCAATAAAATTGACGTTTTACCTTTTCTTTAAAATGTCAATAAAATTGACGTTTTACCTTTTCTTTAAAAACGCCAATAAAATTGACGTTTTACCTTTTCTTTAAAAACGTCAATAAAATTGACGTTTTGACGTTAACCTTAAAACGTCAATAAAATTGACGTTTTACCTTTTCTTTAAAAACGTCAATAAAATTGACGTTTTACCTTTTCTTTAAAAACGTCAATAAAATTGACGTTTTGACGTTAACCTTAAAACGTCAATAAAATTGACGTTTTACCTTTTCTTTAAAAACGTCAATAAAATTGACGTTTTACCTTTTCTTTAAAAACGTCAATAAAATTGACGTTTTACCTTTTCTTTAAAAACGTCAATAAAATTGACGTTTTACCTTTTCTTTAAAAACGCCAATAAAATTGACGTTTTACCTTTTCTTTAAAAACGTCAATAAAATTGACGTTTTGACGTTAACCTTAAAACGTCAATAAAATTGACGTTTTACCTTTTCTTTAAAAACGTCAATAAAATTGACGTTTTACCTTTTCTTTAAAAACGTCAATAAAATTGACGTTTTGACGTTAACCTTAAAACGTCAATAAAATTGACGTTTTACCTTTTCTTTAAAAACGTCAATAAAATTGACGTTTTACCTTTTCTTTAAAAACGTCAATAAAATTGACGTTTTACCTTTTCTTTAAAAACGTCAATAAAATTGACGTTTTGACGTTAACCTTAAAACGTCAATAAAATTGACGTTTTACCTTTTCTTTAAAAACGTCAATAAAATTGACGTTTTACCTTTTTTTTAAAAACGTCAATAAAATTGACGTTTTACCTTTTCTTTAAAAACGTCAATAAAATTGACGTTTTACCTTTTCTTTAAAATGTCAATAAAATTGACGTTTTACCTTTTCTTTAAAATGTCAATAAAATTGACGTTTTACCTTTTCTTTAAAAACGCCAATAAAATTGACGTTTTACCTTTTCTTTAAAAACGTCAATAAAATTGACGTTTTGACGTTAACCTTAAAACGTCAATAAAATTGACGTTTTACCTTTTCTTTAAAAACGTCAATAAAATTGACGTTTTACCTTTTCTTTAAAAACGTCAATAAAATTGACGTTTTACCTTTTCTTTAAAAACGTCAATAAAATTGACGTTTTACCTTTTCTTTAAAAACGCCAATAAAATTGACGTTTTACCTTTTCTTTAAAAACGTCAATAAAATTGACGTTTTGACGTTAACCTTAAAACGTCAATAAAATTGACGTTTTACCTTTTCTTTAAAAACGTCAATAAAATTGACGTTTTACCTTTTCTTTAAAAACGTCAATAAAATTGACGTTTTGACGTTAACCTTAAAACGTCAATAAAATTGACGTTTTACCTTTTCTTTAAAAACGTCAATAAAATTGACGTTTTACCTTTTCTTTAAAAACGTCAATAAAATTGACGTTTTACCTTTTCTTTAAAAACGTCAATAAAATTGACGTTTTACCTTTTCTTTAAAAACGCCAATAAAATTGACGTTTTACCTTTTCTTTAAAAACGTCAATAAAATTGACGTTTTGACGTTAACCTTAAAACGTCAATAAAATTGACGTTTTACCTTTTCTTTAAAAACGTCAATAAAATTGACGTTTTACCTTTTCTTTAAAAACGTCAATAAAATTGACGTTTTACCTTTTCTTTAAAAACGTCAATAAAATTGACGTTTTGACGTTAACCTTAAAACGTCAATAAAATTGACGTTTTACCTTTTCTTTAAAAACGTCAATAAAATTGACGTTTTACCTTTTTTTTAAAAACGTCAATAAAATTGACGTTTTACCTTTTCTTTAAAAACGTCAATAAAATTGACGTTTTACCTTTTCTTTAAAATGTCAATAAAATTGACGTTTTACCTTTTCTTTAAAATGTCAATAAAATTGACGTTTTACCTTTTCTTTAAAAACGCCAATAAAATTGACGTTTTACCTTTTCTTTAAAAACGTCAATAAAATTGACGTTTTGACGTTAACCTTAAAACGTCAATAAAATTGACGTTTTACCTTTTCTTTAAAAACGTCAATAAAATTGACGTTTTACCTTTTCTTTAAAAACGTCAATAAAATTGACGTTTTACCTTTTCTTTAAAAACGTCAATAAAATTGACGTTTTACCTTTTCTTTAAAAACGCCAATAAAATTGACGTTTTACCTTTTCTTTAAAAACGTCAATAAAATTGACGTTTTGACGTTAACCTTAAAACGTCAATAAAATTGACGTTTTACCTTTTCTTTAAAAACGTCAATAAAATTGACGTTTTACCTTTTCTTTAAAAACGTCAATAAAATTGACGTTTTACCTTTTCTTTAAAAACGTCAATAAAATTGACGTTTTGACGTTAACCTTAAAACGTCAATAAAATTGACGTTTTACCTTTTCTTTAAAAACGTCAATAAAATTGACGTTTTACCTTTTTTTTAAAAACGTCAATAAAATTGACGTTTTACCTTTTCTTTAAAAACGTCAATAAAATTGACGTTTTGACGTTAACCTTAAAACGTCAATAAAATTGACGTTTTACCTTTTCTTTAAAAACGTCAATAAAATTGACGTTTTACCTTTTCTTTAAAAACGTCAATAAAATTGACGTTTTACCTTTTCTTTAAAAACGTCAATAAAATTGACGTTTTACCTTTTTTTTAAAAACGTCTATAAAATTGACGTTTTATCTTTTTTTTAAAAACGTCAACAAAATTGACGTTTTATCTTTTCTTTAAAAACGTCAATAAAATTGACGTCTTACCTTTTCTTTAAAAACGTCAATAAAATTGACGTTTTACCTTTTCTTTGAAAACGTCAATAAAATTGACGTTTTACCTTTTCTTTAAAAACGTCAATAAAATTGACGTTTTACCTTTTCTTTAAAAACGTCAATAAAATTGACGTTTTGACGTTAACCTTAAAACGTCAATAAAATTGACGTTTTACCTTTTCTTTAAAAACGTCAATAAAATTGACGTTTTACCTTTTCTTTAAAAACGTCAATAAAATTGACGTTTTACCTTTTCTTTAAAAACGTCAATAAAATTGACGTTTTGACGTTAACCTTAAAACGTCAATAAAATTGACGTTTTACCTTTTCTTTAAAAACGTCAATAAAATTGACGTTTTACCTTTTCTTTAAAAACGTCAATAAAATTGACGTTTTACCTTTTCTTTAAAAACGTCAATAAAATTGACGTTTTACCTTTTTTTTAAAAACGTCAATAAAATTGACGTTTTATCTTTTTTTTAAAAACGTCAACAAAATTGACGTTTTATCTTTTCTTTAAAAACGTCAATAAAATTGACGTCTTACATTTTCTTTAAAAACGTCAATAAAATTGACGTTTTACCTTTTCTTTGAAAACGTCAATAAAATTGACGTTTTACCTTTTCTTTAAAAACGTCAATAAAATTGACGTTTTACCTTTTCTTTAAAAACGTCAATAAAATTGACGTTTTGACGTTAACCTTAAAACGTCAATAAAATTGACGTTTTACCTTTTCTTTAAAAACGTCAATAAAATTGACGTTTTACCTTTTCTTTAAAAACGTCAATAAAATTGACGTTTTACCTTTTCTTTAAAAACGTCAATAAAATTGACGTTTTACCTTTTCTTGAAAAACGCCAATAAAATTGACGTTTTACCTTTTCTTTAAAAACGTCAATAAAATTGACGTTTTGACGTTAACCTTAAAACGTCAATAAAATTGACGTTTTACCTTTTCTTTGAAAACGTCAATAAAATTGACGTTTTACCTTTTCTTTAAAAACGTCAATAAAATTGACGTTTTACCTTTTCTTTAAAAACGTCAATAAAATTGACGTTTTGACGTTAACCTTAAAACGTCAATAAAATTGACGTTTTACCTTTTCTTTAAAAACGTCAATAAAATTGACGTTTTACCTTTTCTTTAAAAACGTCAATAAAATTGACGTTTTACCTTTTCTTTAAAAACGTCAACAAAATTGACGTTTTACCTTTTCTTTAAAAACGTCAATAAAATTGACGTTTTACCTTTTCTTTAAAAACGTCAATAAAATTGACGTTTTACCTTTTTTTTAAAAACGTCAATAAAATTGACGTTTTATCTTTTTTTTAAAAACGTCAACAAAATTGACGTTTTATCTTTTCTTTAAAAACGTCAATAAAATTGACGTCTTACATTTTCTTTAAAAACGTCAATAAAATTGACGTTTTACCTTTTCTTTGAAAACGTCAATAAAATTGACGTTTTACCTTTTCTTTAAAAACGTCAATAAAATTGACGTTTTACCTTTTCTTTAAAAACGTCAATAAAATTGACGTTTTGACGTTAACCTTAAAACGTCAATAAAATTGACGTTTTACCTTTTCTTTAAAAACGTCAATAAAATTGACGTTTTGACGTTAACCTTAAAACGTCAATAAAATTGACGTTTTACCTTTTCTTTAAAAACGTCAATAAAATTGACGTTTTACCTTTTCTTTAAAAACGTCAATAAAATTGACGTTTTACCTTTTCTTTAAAAACGTCAATAAAATTGACGTTTTACCTTTTTTTTAAAAACGTCAATAAAATTGACGTTTTATCTTTTTTTTAAAAACGTCAACAAAATTGACGTTTTATCTTTTCTTTAAAAACGTCAATAAAATTGACGTCTTACATTTTCTTTAAAAACGTCAATAAAATTGACGTTTTACCTTTTCTTTGAAAACGTCAATAAAATTGACGTTTTACCTTTTCTTTAAAAACGTCAATAAAATTGACGTTTTACCTTTTCTTTAAAAACGTCAATAAAATTGACGTTTTGACGTTAACCTTAAAACGTCAATAAAATTGACGTTTTACCTTTTCTTTAAAAACGTCAATAAAATTGACGTTTTACCTTTTCTTTAAAAACGTCAATAAAATTGACGTTTTACCTTTTCTTTAAAAACGTCAATAAAATTGACGTTTTGACGTTAACCTTAAAACGTCAATAAAATTGACGTTTTACCTTTTCTTTAAAAACGTCAATAAAATTGACGTTTTACCTTTTCTTTAAAAACGTCAATAAAATTGACGTTTTACCTTTTCTTTAAAAACGTCAATAAAATTGACGTTTTGACGTTAACCTTAAAACGTCAATAAAATTGACGTTTTACCTTTTCTTTAAAAACGTCAATAAAATTGACGTTTTACCTTTTCTTTAAAAACGTCAATAAAATTGACGTTTTACCTTTTCTTTAAAAACGTCAATAAAATTGACGTTTTACCTTTTCTTTAAAAACGTCAACAAAATTGACGTTTTATCTTTTCTTTAAAAACGTCAATAAAATTGACGTCTTACCTTTTCTTTAAAAACGTCAATAAAATTGACGTTTTACCTTTTCTTTGAAAACGTCAATAAAATTGACGTTTTATCTTTTCTTTAAAAACGTCAATAAAATTGACGTTTTATCTTTTCTTTAAAAACGTCAATAAAATTGACGTTTTACCTTTTCTTTAAAAACGTCAATAAAATTGACGTTTCACCTTTTCTTTAAAAACGTCAATAAAATTGACGTTTCACCTTTGCTTTAAAAACGTCAATAAAATTGACGTTTTACCTTTTCTTTAAAAACGTCAATAAAATTGACGTTTTACCTTTTCTTTAAAAACGTCAATAAAATTGACGTTTTACCTTTTCTTTGAAAACGTCAATAAAATTGACGTTTTGACGTTAACCTTAAAACGTCAATAAAATTGACGTTTTACCTTTTCTTTAAAAACGTCAATAAAATTGACGTTTTACCTTTTCTTTAAAAACGTCAATAAAATTGACGTTTTACCTTTTCTTTAAAAACGTCAATAAAATTGACGTTTTACCTTTTCTTTAAAAACGTCAATAAAATTGACGTTTTACCTTTTCTTTAAAAACGTCAATAAAATTGACGTTTTGACGTTAACCTTAAAACGTCAATAAAATTGACGTTTTACCTTTTCTTTAAAAACGTCAATAAAATTGACGTTTTACCTTTTCTTTAAAAACGTCAATAAAATTGACGTTTTACCTTTTCTTTAAAAACGTCAATAAAATTGACGTTTTACCTTTTTTTTAAAAACGTCAATAAAATTGACGTTTTATCTTTTTTTTAAAAACGTCAACAAAATTGACGTTTTATCTTTTCTTTAAAAACATCAATAAAATTGACGTCTTACCTTTTCTTTAAAAACGTCAATAAAATTGACGTTTTACCTTTTCTTTGAAAACGTCAATAAAATTGACGTTTTATCTTTTCTTTAAAAACGTCAATAAAATTGACGTTTTACCTTTTCTTTAAAAACGTCAATAAAATTGACGTTTCACCTTTTCTTTAAAAACGTCAATAAAATTGACGTTTCACCTTTGCTTTAAAAACGTCAAAAAAATTGACGTTTTACCTTTTCTTTAAAAACGTCAATAAAATTGACGTTTTACCTTTTCTTTAAAAACGTCAATAAAATTGACGTTTTACCTTTTCTTTAAAAACGTCAAAAAAATTGACGTTTTACCTTTTCTTTAAAAACGTCAATAAAATTGACGTTTTATCTTTTCTTTAAAAACGTCAATAAAATTGACGTCTTACCTTTTCTTTAAAAACGTCAATAAAATTGACGTTTTGACGTTAACCTTAAAACGTCAATAAAATTGACGTTTTACCTTTTCTTTAAAAACGTCAATAAAATTGACGTTTTACCTTTTCTTTAAAAACGTCAATAAAATTGACGTTTTACCTTTTCTTTAAAAACGTCAATAAAATTGACGTTTTACCTTTTCTTTAAAAACGTCAAAAAAATTGACGTTTTACCTTTTCTTTAAAAACGTCAATAAAATTGACGTTTTACCTTTTCTTTAAAAACGTCAATAAAATTGACGTTTTACCTTTTCTTTAAAAACGTCAATAAAATTGACGTTTTACCTTTTCTTTAAAAACGTCAAAAAAATTGACGTTTTACCTTTTCTTTAAAAACGTCAATAAAATTGACGTTTTATCTTTTCTTTAAAAACGTCAATAAAATTGACGTCTTACCTTTTCTTTAAAAACGTCAATAAAATTGACGTTTTGACGTTAACCTTAAAACGTCAATAAAATTGACGTTTTACCTTTTCTTTAAAAACGTCAATAAAATTGACGTTTTACCTTTTCTTTAAAAACGTCAATAAAATTGACGTTTTACCTTTTCTTTAAAAACGCCAATAAAATTGACGTTTTACCTTTTCTTTAAAAACGTCAAAAAAATTGACGTTTTACCTTTTCTTTAAAAACGTCAATAAAATTGACGTTTTATCTTTTCTTTAAAAACGTCAATAAAATTGACGTCTTACCTTTTCTTTAAAAACGTCAATAAAATTGACGTTTTGACGTTAACCTTAAAACGTCAAAAAAATTGACGTTTTACCTTTTCTTTAAAAACGTCAATAAAATTGACGTTTCACCTTTTCTTTAAAAACGTCAATAAAATTGACGTTTTACCTTTTCTTTAAAAACGTCAATAAAATTGACGTTTTACCTTTTTTTTAAAAACGTCAATAAAATTGACGTTTTATCTTTTTTTTAAAAACGTCAACAAAATTGACGTTTTATCTTTTCTTTAAAAACATCAATAAAATTGACGTCTTACCTTTTCTTTAAAAACGTCAATAAAATTGACGTTTTACCTTTTCTTTGAAAACGTCAATAAAATTGACGTTTTATCTTTTCTTTAAAAACGTCAATAAAATTGACGTTTTACCTTTTCTTTAAAAACGTCAATAAAATTGACGTTTCACCTTTTCTTTAAAAACGTCAATAAAATTGACGTTTCACCTTTGCTTTAAAAACGTCAAAAAAATTGACGTTTTACCTTTTCTTTAAAAACGTCAATAAAATTGACGTTTTACCTTTTCTTTAAAAACGTCAATAAAATTGACGTTTTACCTTTTCTTTAAAAACGTCAAAAAAATTGACGTTTTACCTTTTCTTTAAAAACGTCAATAAAATTGACGTTTTATCTTTTCTTTAAAAACGTCAATAAAATTGACGTCTTACCTTTTCTTTAAAAACGTCAATAAAATTGACGTTTTGACGTTAACCTTAAAACGTCAATAAAATTGACGTTTTACCTTTTCTTTAAAAACGTCAATAAAATTGACGTTTTACCTTTTCTTTAAAAACGTCAATAAAATTGACGTTTTACCTTTTCTTTAAAAACGTCAATAAAATTGACGTTTTACCTTTTCTTTAAAAACGTCAAAAAAATTGACGTTTTACCTTTTCTTTAAAAACGTCAATAAAATTGACGTTTTACCTTTTCTTTAAAAACGTCAATAAAATTGACGTTTTACCTTTTCTTTAAAAACGTCAATAAAATTGACGTTTTACCTTTTCTTTAAAAACGTCAAAAAAATTGACGTTTTACCTTTTCTTTAAAAACGTCAATAAAATTGACGTTTTATCTTTTCTTTAAAAACGTCAATAAAATTGACGTCTTACCTTTTCTTTAAAAACGTCAATAAAATTGACGTTTTGACGTTAACCTTAAAACGTCAATAAAATTGACGTTTTACCTTTTCTTTAAAAACGTCAATAAAATTGACGTTTTACCTTTTCTTTAAAAACGTCAATAAAATTGACGTTTTACCTTTTCTTTAAAAACGCCAATAAAATTGACGTTTTACCTTTTCTTTAAAAACGTCAAAAAAATTGACGTTTTACCTTTTCTTTAAAAACGTCAATAAAATTGACGTTTTATCTTTTCTTTAAAAACGTCAATAAAATTGACGTCTTACCTTTTCTTTAAAAACGTCAATAAAATTGACGTTTTGACGTTAACCTTAAAACGTCAAAAAAATTGACGTTTTACCTTTTCTTTAAAAACGTCAATAAAATTGACGTTTCACCTTTTCTTTAAAAACGTCAATAAAATTGACGTTTTACCATTTCTTTAAAAACGTCAATAAAATTGACGTTTTGACGTTAACCTTAAAACGTCAATAAAATTGACGTTTTACCTTTTCTTTAAAAACGTCAATAAAATTGACGTTTTACCTTTTCTTTAAAAACGTCAATAAAACTGACGTTTTACCTTTTCTTTATAAACGTCAATAAAATTGAGGTTTTGACGTTAACCTTTAAACGTCAATAAAACTGACGTTTTACCTTTTCTTTAAAAACGTCAATAAAATTGACGTTTTACCTTTTCTTTAAAAACGTCAATAAAATTGACGTTTTACCTTTTCTTTAAAAACGTCAATAAAACTGACGTTTTACCTTTTCTTTATAAACGTCAATAAAATTGAGGTTTTGACGTTAACCTTTAAACGTCAATAAAACTGACGTTTTACCTTTTCTTTAAAAACGTCAATAAAATTGACGTTTTACCTTTTCTTTAAAAACGTCAATAAAATTGACGTTTTACCTTTTCTTTAAAAACGTCAATAGAATTGACGTTTTACCTTTTCTTTAAAAACGTCAATAAAATTGACGTTTTACCTTTTCTTTAAAAACGTCAATAAAATTGACGTTTTACCTTTTCTTTAAAAACGTCAATAAAATTGACGTTTTATCTTTTCTTTAAAAACGTCAACAAAATTGACGTTTTATCTTTTCTTTAAAAACGTCAATAAAATTGACGTTTTACCTTTTCTTTAAAAACGTCAATAAAATTGACGTCTTACCTTTTCTTTAAAAACGTCAATAAAATTGACGTTTTGACGTTAACCTTAAAACGTCAATAAAATTGACGTTTCACCTTTTCTTTAAAAACGTCAATAAAATTGACGTTGTATCTTTTCTTTAAAAACGTCAATAAAATTGACGTTTTACCTTTTCTTTAAAAACGTCAATAAAATTGACGTCTTACCTTTTCTTTAAAAACGTCAATAAAATTGACGTTTCACCTTTTCTTTAAAAACGTCAATAAAATTGACGTTTTACCTTTGCTTTAAAAACGTCAATAAAATTGACGTTTTGACGTTAACCTTAAAACGTCAATAAAGTTGACGTTTTACCTTTTCTTTAAAAACGTCAATAAAATTGACGTTTTACCTTTTTGTTAAAAACGTCAATAAAATTGACGTTTCACCTTTTCTTTAAAAACGTCAATAAAATTGACGTTTTACCTTTGCTTTAAAAACGTCAATAAAATTGACGTTTTGACGTTAACCTTAAAACGTCAATAAAATTGACGTTTTACCTTTGCCTTAAAAACGTCAATGAAATTGACGTTTTGACGTTAACCTTAAAACGTCAATAAAATTGACGTTTTATCTTTTCTTTAAAAACGTCAATAAAATTGACGTTTTATCTTTTCTTTAAAAACGTCAATATAATTGACGTTTTATCTTTTCTTTAAAAACGTCAATAAAATTGACGTTTTACCTTTTCTTTAAAAACGTCAATAAAATTGACGTCTTACCTTTTCTTTAAAAACGTCAATAAAATTGACGTTTTATCTTTTCTTTAAAAACGTCAATAAAATTGACGTCTTACCTTTTCTTTAAAAACGTCAATAAAATTGACGTTTTGACGTTAACCTTAAAACGTCAATAAAATTGACGTTTCACCTTTTCTTTAAAAACGTCAATAAAATTGACGTTGTATCTTTTCTTTAAAAACGTCAATAAAATTGACGTTTTACCTTTTCTTTAAAAACGTCAATAAAATTGACGTCTTACCTTTTCTTTAAAAACGTCAATAAAATTGACGTTTCACCTTTTCTTTAAAAACGTCAATAAAATTGACGTTTTACCTTTGCTTTAAAAACGTCAATAAAATTGACGTTTTGACGTTAACCTTAAAACGTCAATAAAATTGACGTTTTACCTTTTCTTTAAAAACGTCAATAAAATTGACGTTTTACCTTTTTGTTAAAAACGTCAATAAAATTGACGTTTTACCTTTGCCTTAAAAACGTCAATGAAATTGACGTTTTGACGTTAACCTTAAAACGTCAATAAAATTGACGTTTTATCTTTTCTTTAAAAACGTCAATAAAATTGACGTTTTATCTTTTCTTTAAAAACGTCAATATAATTGACGTTTTACCTTTGCCTTAAAAACGTCAATGAAATTGACGTTTTGACGTTAACCTTAAAACGTCAATAAAATTGACGTTTTATCTTTTCTTTAAAAACGTCAATAAAATTGACGTTTTATCTTTTTGTTAAAAACGTCAATAAAATTGACGTTTTACCTTTGCCTTAAAAACGTCAATGAAATTGACGTTTTGACGTTAACCTTAAAACGTCAATAAAATTGACGTTTTATCTTTTTTTTAAAAACGTCAATAAAATTGACGTTTTACCTTTGCTTTAAAAACGTCAATAAAATTGACGTTTTACCTTTTCTTTAAAAACGTCAATAAAATTGACGTTTTGTCTTTTCTTTAAAAACGTCAATAAAATTGACGTTTTATCTTTTCTTTAAAAACGTCAATAAAATTGACGTTTTACCTTTTCTTTAAAAACGTCAATAAAATTGACGTTTTACCTTTTCTTTAAAAACGTCAATAAAATTGACGTTTTACCTTTTCTTTAAAAACGTCAATAAAATTGACGTTTCACCTTTTCTTTAAAAACGTCAATAAAATTGACGTTTCACCTTTTCTTTAAAAACGTCAATAAAATTGACGTTTCACCTTTTCTTTAAAAACGTCAATAAAATTGACGTTTTACCTTTGCTTTAAAAACGTCAATAAAATTGACGTTTTACCTTTTCTTTAAAAACGTCAATAAAATTGACGTTTTACCTTTTCTTTAAAAACGTCAATAAAATTGACGTTTTACCTTTTCTTTAAAAACGTCAATAAAATTGACGTTTTATCTTTTCTTTAAAAACGTCAACAATTATGACGTTTTATCTTTTCTTTAAAAACGTCAATAAAATTGACGTCTTACCTTTTCTTTAAAAACGTCAATAAAATTGACGTTTTGACGTTAACCTTAAAACGTCAATAAAATTGACGTCTTACCTTTTCTTTAAAAACGTCAATAAAATTGACGTTTCACCTTTTCTTTAAAAACGTCAATAAAATTGACGTTTTACCTTTGCTTTAAAAACGTCAATAAAATTGACGTTTTGACGTTAACCTTAAAACGTCAATAAAATTGACGTTTTACCTTTTCTATAAAAACGTCAATAAACGTTTTACCTTTGCTTTAAAAACGTCAATAAAATTGAAGTTTTGACGTTAACCTTAAAACGTCAATAAAATTGACGTTTTACCTTTTCTTTAAAAACGTCAATAAAAATGACGTTTTACCTTTTTATTAAAAACGTCAATAAAATTGACGTTTTATCTTTTCTTTAAAAACGTCAATAAAGTTGACGTTTTACCTTTTCTTTAAAAACGTCAATAAAATTGACGTCTTACCTTTTCTTTAAAAACGTCAATAAAATTGACGTTTCACCTTTTCTTTAAAAACGTCAATAAAATTGACGTTTTACCTTTGCTTTAAAAACGTCAATAAAATTGACGTTTTGACGTTAACCTTAAAACGTCAATAAAATTGACGTTTTACCTTTTCTATAAAAACGTCAATAAACGTTTTACCTTTGCTTTAAAAACGTCAATAAAATTGAAGTTTTGACGTTAACCTTAAAACGTCAATAAAATTGACGTTTTACCTTTTCTTTAAAAACGTCAATAAAAATGACGTTTTACCTTTTTATTAAAAACGTCAATAAAATTGACGTTTTACCTTTTTATTAAAAACGTCAATAAAATTGACGTTTCACCTTTTCTTTAAATACGTCAATAAAATTGACGTTTTACCTTTGCTTTAAAAACGTCAATAAAATTGACGTTTCACCTTTTCTTTAAAAACGTCAATAAAATTGACGTTGTATCTTTTCTTTAAAAACGTCAATAAAATTGACGTTTTACCTTTTCTTTAAAAACGTCAATAAAATTGACGTCTTACCTTTTCTTTAAAAACGTCAATAAAATTGACGTTTCACCTTTTCTTTAAAAACGTCAATAAAATTGACGTTTTACCTTTGCTTTAAAAACGTCAATAAAATTGACGTTTTGACGTTAACCTTAAAACGTCAATAAAATTGACGTTTTACCTTTGCCTTAAAAACGTCAATGAAATTGACGTTTTGACGTTAACCTTAAAACGTCAATAAAATTGACGTTTTATCTTTTCTTTAAAAACGTCAATAAAATTGACGTTTTATCTTTTCTTTAAACACGTCAATAAAATTGACGTTTTATCTTTTCTTTAAAAACGTCAATAAAATTGACGTTTTATCTTTTTTTTAAAAACGTCAATAAAATTGACGTTTTGTCTTTTCTTTAAAAACGTCAATAAAATTGACGTTTTATCTTTTCTTTAAAAACGTCAATAAAATTGACGTTTTACCTTTTCTTTAAAAACGTCAATAAAATTGACGTTTTACCTTTTCTTTAAAAACGTCAATAAAATTGACGTTTCAAATTTTCTTTAAAAACGTCAATAAAATTGACGTTTCACCTTTTCTTTAAAAACGTCAATAAAATTGACGTTTTACCTTTGCTTTAAAAACGTCAAAAAAATTGACGTTTTACCTTTTCTTTAAAAACGTCAAAAAAATTGACGTTTTACCTATTCTTTAAAAACGTCAATAAAATTGACGTTTTACCTTTTCTTTAAAAACGTCAATAAAATTGACGTTTTACCTTTTCTTTAAAAACGTCAATAAAATTGACGTTTCACCTTTTCTTTAAAAACGTCAATAAAATTGACGTTTCACCTTTGCTTTAAAAACGTCAATAAAATTGACGTTTTACCTTTTCTTTAAAAACGTCAATAAAATTGACGTTTTACCTTTTCTTTAAAAACGTCAATAAAATTGACGTTTCACCTTTTCTTTAAAAACGTCAATAAAATTGACGTTGTATCTTTTCTTTAAAAACGTCAATAAAATTGACGTTTTACCTTTTCTTTAAAAACGTCAATAAAATTGACGTCTTACCTTTTCTTTAAAAACGTCAATAAAATTGACGTTTTGACGTTAACCTTAAAACGTCAATAAAATTGACGTTTTACCTTTTCTTTAAAAACGTCAATAAAATTGACGTTTTACCTTTTTGTTAAAAACGTCAATAAAATTGACGTTTCACCTTTTCTTTAAAAACGTCAATAAAATTGACGTTTTACCTTTGCCTTAAAAACGTCAATGAAATTGACGTTTTGACGTTAACCTTAAAACGTCAATAAAATTGACGTTTTACCTTTGCCTTAAAAACGTCAATGAAATTGACGTTTTGACGTTAACCTTAAAACGTCAATAAAATTGACGTTTTATCTTTTCTTTAAAAACGTCAATAAAATTGACGTTTTATCTTTTCTTTAAAAACGTCAATAAAATTGACGTTTTATCTTTTCTTTAAAAACGTCAATAAAATTGACGTTTTATCTTTTTTTTAAAAACGTCAATAAAATTGACGTTTTGTCTTTTCTTTAAAAACGTCAATAAAATTGACGTTTTATCTTTTCTTTAAAAACGTCAATAAAATTGACGTTTTACCTTTTCTTTAAAAACGTCAATAAAATTGACGTTTTACCTTTTCTTTAAAAACGTCAATAAAATTGACGTTTCACCTTTTCTTTAAAAACGTCAATAAAATTGACGTTTCACCTTTTCTTTAAAAACGTCAATAAAATTGACGTTTTACCTTTGCTTTAAAAACGTCAAAAAAATTGACGTTTTACCTTTTCTTTAAAAACGTCAAAAAAATTGACGTTTTACCTATTCTTTAAAAACGTCAATAAAATTGACGTTTTACCTTTTCTTTAAAAACGTCAATAAAATTGACGTTTTACCTTTTCTTTAAAAACGTCAATAAAATTGACGTTTCACCTTTTCTTTAAAAACGTCAATAAAATTGACGTTTCACCTTTGCTTTAAAAACGTCAATAAAATTGACGTTTTACCTTTTCTTTAAAAACGTCAATAAAATTGACGTTTTACCTTTTCTTTAAAAACGTCAATAAAATTGACGTTTCACCTTTTCTTTAAAAACGTCAATAAAATTGACGTTTTGACGTTAACCTTAAAACGTCAATAAAATTGACGTTTTACCTTTGCCTTAAAAACGTCAATGAAATTGACGTTTTGACGTTAACCTTAAAACGTCAATAAAATTGACGTTTTATCTTTTCTTTAAAAACGTCAATAAAATTGACGTTTTATCTTTTCTTTAAAAACGTCAATAAAATTGACGTTTTATCTTTTTTTTAAAAACGTCAATAAAATTGACGTTTCACCTTTTCTTTAAAAACGTCAATAAAATTGACGTTTTACCTTTGCTTTAAAAACGTCAAAAAAATTGACGTTTTACCTTTTCTTTAAAAACGTCAAAAAAATTGACGTTTTACCTATTCTTTAAAAACGTCAATAAAATTGACGTTTTACCTTTTCTTTAAAAACGTCAATAAAATTGACGTTTTACCTTTTCTTTAAAAACGTCAATAAAATTGACGTTTCACCTTTTCTTTAAAAACGTCAATAAAATTGACATTTCACCTTTGCTTTAAAAACGTCAATAAAATTGACGTTTTACCTTTTCTTTAAAAACGTCAATAAAATTGACGTTTTACCTTTTCTTTAAAAACGTCAATAAAATTGACGTTTTATCTTTTCTTTAAAAACGTCAACAAATATGACGTTTTATCTTTTCTTTAAAAACGTCAATAAAATTGACGTTTTACCTTTTCTTTAAAAACGTCAATAAAATTGACGTCTTACCTTTTCTTTAAAAACGTCAATAAAATTGACGTTTCACCTTTTCTTTAAAAACGTCAATAAAATTGACGTTTTACCTTTGCTTTAAAAACGTCAATAAAATTGACGTTTTACCTTTTCTTTAAAAACGTCAATAAAATTGACGTTTTACCTTTTCTTTAAAAACGTCAATAAAATTGACGTTTCACCTTTTCTTTAAAAACGTCAATAAAATTGACGTTTCACCTTTGCTTTAAAAACGTCAATAAAATTGACGTTTTACCTTTTCTTTAAAAACGTCAATAAAATTGACGTTTTACCTTTTCTTTAAAAACGTCAATAAAATTGACGTTTCACCTTTTCTTTAAAAACGTCAATAAAATTGACGTTTTGACGTTAACCTTAAAACGTCAATAAAATTGACGTTTTACCTTTGCCTTAAAAACGTCAATGAAATTGACGTTTTGACGTTAACCTTAAAACGTCAATAAAATTGACGTTTTATCTTTTCTTTAAAAACGTCAATAAAATTGACGTTTTATCTTTTCTTTAAAAACGTCAATAAAATTGACGTTTTATCTTTTTTTTAAAAACGTCAATAAAATTGACGTTTCACCTTTTCTTTAAAAACGTCAATAAAATTGACGTTTTACCTTTGCTTTAAAAACGTCAAAAAAATTGACGTTTTACCTTTTCTTTAAAAACGTCAAAAAAATTGACGTTTTACCTATTCTTTAAAAACGTCAATAAAATTGACGTTTTACCTTTTCTTTAAAAACGTCAATAAAATTGACGTTTTACCTTTTCTTTAAAAACGTCAATAAAATTGACGTTTCACCTTTTCTTTAAAAACGTCAATAAAATTGACATTTCACCTTTGCTTTAAAAACGTCAATAAAATTGACGTTTTACCTTTTCTTTAAAAACGTCAATAAAATTGACGTTTTACCTTTTCTTTAAAAACGTCAATAAAATTGACGTTTTATCTTTTCTTTAAAAACGTCAACAAATATGACGTTTTATCTTTTCTTTAAAAACGTCAATAAAATTGACGTTTTACCTTTTCTTTAAAAACGTCAATAAAATTGACGTCTTACCTTTTCTTTAAAAACGTCAATAAAATTGACGTTTCACCTTTTCTTTAAAAACGTCAATAAAATTGACGTTTTACCTTTGCTTTAAAAACGTCAATAAAATTGACGTTTTGACGTTAACCTTAAAACGTCAATAAAATTGACGTTTTACCTTTTCTATAAAAACGTCAATAAACGTTTTACCTTTGCTTTAAAAACGTCAATAAAATTGAAGTTTTGACGTTAACCTTAAAACGTCAATAAAATTGACGTTTTACCTTTTTATTAAAAACGTCAATAAAATTGACGTTTCACCTTTTCTTTAAATACGTCAATAAAATTGACGTTTTACCTTTGCTTTAAAAACGTCAATAAAATTGACGTTTTGACATTAACCTTAAAACGTCAATAAAATTGACGTTTTACCTTTTCTTTAAAAACGTCAATAAAATTGACGTTTCACCTTTTCTTTAAAAACGTCAATAAAATTGACGTTTCACCTTTTCTTTAAAAACGTCAATAAAATTGACGTTTTACCTTTGCTTTAAAAACGTCAAAAAAATTGACGTTTTACCTTTTCTTTAAAAACGTCAAAAAAATTGACGTTTCACCTTTTCTTTAAAAACGTCAATAAAATTGACGTTTCACCTTTTCTTTAAAAACGTCAATAAAATTGACGTTTTGACGTTAACCTTAAAACTTCAATAAAATTGACGTTTTATCTTTTCTTTAAAAACGTCAATAAAGTTGACGTTTTACCTTTTCTTTAAAAACGTCAATAAAATTGACGTCTTACCTTTTCTTTAAAAACGTCAATAAAATTGACGTTTCACCTTTTCTTTAAAAACGTCAATAAAATTGACGTTTTACCTTTGCTTTAAAAACGTCAATAAAATTGACGTTTTGACGTTAACCTTAAAACGTCAATAAAATTGACGTTTTACCTTTTCTATAAAAACGTCAATAAACGTTTTACCTTTGCTTTAAAAACGTCAATAAAATTGAAGTTTTGACGTTAACCTTAAAACGTCAATAAAATTGACGTTTTACCTTTTTATTAAAAACGTCAATAAAATTGACGTTTCACCTTTTCTTTAAATACGTCAATAAAATTGACGTTTTACCTTTGCTTTAAAAACGTCAATAAAATTGACGTTTTGACATTAACCTTAAAACGTCAATAAAATTGACGTTTTACCTTTTCTTTAAAAACGTCAATAAAATTGACGTTTCACCTTTTCTTTAAAAACGTCAATAAAATTGACGTTTCACCTTTTCTTTAAAAACGTCAATAAAATTGACGTTTTACCTTTGCTTTAAAAACGTCAAAAAAATTGACGTTTTACCTTTTCTTTAAAAACGTCAAAAAAATTGACGTTTCACCTTTTCTTTAAAAACGTCAATAAAATTGACGTTTCACCTTTTCTTTAAAAACGTCAATAAAATTGACGTTTTGACGTTAACCTTAAAACTTCAATAAAATTGACGTTTTATCTTTTCTTTAAAAACGTCAATAAAGTTGACGTTTTACCTTTTCTTTAAAAACGTCAATAAAATTGACGTCTTACCTTTTCTTTAAAAACGTCAATAAAGTTGACGTTTTACCTTTTCTTTAAAAACGTCAATAAAATTGACGTTTTACCTTTTCTATAAAAACGTCAATAAACGTTTTACCTTTGCTTTAAAAACGTCAATAAAATTGAAGTTTTGACGTTAACCTTAAAACGTCAATAAAATTGACGTTTTACCTTTTTATTAAAAACGTCAATAAAATTGACGTTTCACCTTTTCTTTAAATACGTCAATAAAATTGACGTTTTACCTTTGCTTTAAAAACGTCAATAAAATTGACGTTTCACCTTTTCTTTAAAAACATCAATAAAATTGACGTTTCACCTTTTCTTTAAAAACATCAATAAAATTGACGTTTCACCTTTTCTTTAAAAACGTCAATAAAATTGACGTTTCACCTTTTCTTTAAAAACATCAATAAAATTGACGTTTCACCTTTTCTTTAAAAACGTCAATAAAATTGACGTTTTACCTTTGCTTTAAAAACGTCAAAAAAATTGACGTTTTACCTTTTCTTTAAAAACGTCAAAAAAATTGACGTTTCACCTTTTCTTTAAAAACATCAATAAAATTGACGTTTCACCTTTTCTTTAAAAACGTCAATAAAATTGACGTTTTACCTTTGCTTTAAAAACGTCAAAAAAATTGACGTTTTACCTTTTCTTTAAAAACGTCAATAAAATTGAAGTTTTGACGTTAACCTTAAAACGTCAATAAAATTGACGTTTTACCTTTTCTTTAAAAACGTCAATAAAATTGACGTTTCACCTTTTCTTTAAAAACATCAATAAAATTGACGTTTCACCTTTTCTTTAAAAACATCAATAAAATTGACGTTTCACCTTTTCTTTAAAAACGTCAAAAAAATTGACGTTTTACCTTTTCTTTAAAAACGTCAAAAAAATTGACGTTTTACCTATTCTTTAAAAACGTCAATAAAATTGACGTTTTACCTTTTCTTTAAAAACGTCAATAAAATTGACGTTTTACCTTTTCTTTAAAAACGTCAATAAAATTGACGTTTCACCTTTTCTTTAAAAACGTCAATAAAATTGACGTTTCACCTTTGCTTTAAAAACGTCAATAAAATTGACGTTTTACCTTTTCTTTAAAAACGTCAATAAAATTGACGTTTTACCTTTTCTTTAAAAACGTCAATAAAATTGACGTTTTATCTTTTCTTTAAAAACGTCAACAAATATGACGTTTTATCTTTTCTTTAAAAACGTCAATAAAATTGACGTTTTACCTTTTCTTTAAAAACGTCAATAAAATTGACGTCTTACCTTTTCTTTAAAAACGTCAATAAAATTGACGTTTTGACGTTAACCTTAAAACTTCAATAAAATTGACGTTTTATCTTTTCTTTAAAAACGTCAATAAAGTTGACGTTTTACCTTTTCTTTAAAAACGTCAATAAAATTGACGTCTTACCTTTTCTTTAAAAACGTCAATAAAATTGACGTTTCACCTTTTCTTTAAAAACGTCAATAAAATTGACGTTTTACCTTTGCTTTAAAAACGTCAATAAAATTGACGTTTTGACGTTAACCTTAAAACGTCAATAAAATTGACGTTTTACCTTTTCTATAAAAACGTCAATAAACGTTTTACCTTTGCTTTAAAAACGTCAATAAAATTGAAGTTTTGACGTTAACCTTCAATAAAATTGACGTTTTACCTTTTTATTAAAAACGTCAATAAAATTGACGTTTCACCTTTTCTTTAAATACGTCAATAAAATTGACGTTTTACCTTTTTATTAAAAACGTCAATAAAATTGACGTTTTACCTTTTTATTAAAAACGTCAATAAAATTGACGTTTTACCTTTTTATTAAAAACGTCAATAAAATTGACGTTTCACCTTTTCTTTAAAAACGTCAATAAAATTGACGTTTTACCTTTTCTTTAAAAACGTCAATAAAATTGACGTTTTACCTTTTCTTTAAAAACGTCAATAAAATTGACGTTTCACCTTTTCTTTAAAAACGTCAATAAAATTGACGTTTCACCTTTTCTTTAAAAACGTCAATAAAATTGACGTTTCACCTTTTCTTTAAAAACGTCAATAAAATTGACGTTTTACCTTTGCTTTAAAAACGTCGAAAAAATTGACGTTTTACCTTTTCTTTAAAAACGTCAAAAAAATTGACGTTTTACCTATTCTTTAAAAACGTCAATAAAATTGACGTTTTACCTTTTCTTTAAAAACGTCAATAAAATTGACGTTTTACCTTTTCTTTAAAAACGTCAATAAAATTGACGTTTCACCTTTTCTTTAAAAACGTCAAAAAAATTGACGTTTTACCTATTCTTTAAAAACGTCAATAAAATTGACGTTTTGACGTTAACCTTAAAACGTCAATAAAATTGACGTTTTACCTTTTCTTTAAAAACGTCAATAAAATTGACGTTTTGACGTTAACCTTAAAACGTCAATAAAATTGACGTTTTACCTTTTCTTTAAAAACGTCAATAAAATTGACGTTTTACCTTTTCTTTAAAAACGTCAATAAAATTGACGTTTTACCTTTTCTTTAAAAACGTCAATAAAATTGACGTTTTGACGTTAACCTTAAAACGTCAATAAAATTGACGTTTTACCTTTTCTTTAAAAACGTCAATAAAATTGACGTTTTACCTTTTCTTTAAAAACGTCAATAAAATTGACGTTTTACCTTTTCTTTAAAAACGTCAATAAAATTGACGTTTCACCTTTTCTTTAAAAACGTCAATAAAATTGACGTTTTACCTTTGCTTTAAAAACGTCAATAAAATTGACGTTTTACCTTTTTATTAAAAACGTCAATAATATTGACGTCTTACCTTTTCTTTAAAAACGTCAATAAAATTGACGTTTTACCTTTTCTTTAAAAACGTCAATAAAATTGACGTTTTACCTTTTCTTTAAAAACGTCAATAAAATTGACGTTTTACCTTTTCTTTAAAAACGTCAATAAAATTGACGTTTTACCTTTTCTTTAAAAACGTCAATAAAATTGACGTTTTACCTTTTCTTTAAAAACGTCAATAAAATTGACGTTTTACCTTTTCTATAAAATCGTCAATGAAATTGACGTTTTTCCTTTTCTTTAAAAACGTCAATAAAATTGACGTTTTTCCTTTTCTTTAAAAACGTCAATATAATTGACGTTTCACCTTTTCTTTAAAAACGTCAATAAAATTGACGTTTCACCTTTTCTTTAAAAACGTCAATAAAATTGACGTTTTGACGTTAACCTTAAAACGTCAATAAAAATGACGTTTTACCTTTTCTTTAAAAACGTCAATAAAATTGACGTCTTACCTTTTCTTTAAAAACGTCAAAAAAATTGACGTTTTACCTTTTCTTTAAAAACGTCAATAAAATTGACGTTTTGCCTTTTCTTTAAAAACGTCAATAAAATTGACGTTTTATCTTTTCTTTAAAAACGTCAACAAAATTGACGTTTTATCTTTTCTTTAAAAACGTCAATAAAATTGACGTTTTACCTTTTCTTTAAAAACGTCAATAAAATTGACGTCTTACCTTTTCTTTAAAAACGTCAATAAAATTGACGTTTTATCTTTTCTTTAAAAACGTCAATAAAATTGACGTCTTACCTTTTCTTTAAAAACGTCAATAAAATTGACGTTTTGACGTTAACCTTAAAACGTCAATAAAATTGACGTTTTACCTTTTCTTTAAAAACGTCAATAAAATTGACGTTTTACCTTTTCTTTAAAAACGTCAATAAAATTGACGTTTTATCTTTTCTTTAAAAACGTCAATAAAATTGACGTTTTATCTTTTCTTTAAAAACGTCAATAAAATTGACGTTTTACCTTTTCTTTAAAAACGTCAATAAAATTGACGTTTTACCTTTTCTTTAAAAACGTCAAATAAATTGACGTTTCACCTTTTCTTTAAAAACGTCAATAAAATTGACGTTTCACCTTTTCTTTAAAAACGTCAATAAAATTGACGTTTCACCTTTTCTTTAAAAACGTCAATAAAATTGACGTTTTACCTTTGCTTTAAAAACGTCAATAAAATTGACGTTTTACCTTTTCTTTAAAAACGTCAATAAAATTGACGTTTTATCTTTTTTTTAAAAACGTCAATAAAATTGACGTTTTATCTTTTCTTTAAAAACGTCAATAAAATTGACGTTTTACCTTTTCTTTAAAAACGTCAATAAAATTGACGTTTTACCTTTTCTTTAAAAACGTCAATAAAATTGACGTTTTACCTATTCTTTAAAAACGTCAATAAAATTGACGTTTTACCTTTTCTTTAAAAACGTCAATAGAATTGACGTTTTATCTTTTCTTTAAAAACGTCAATAAAATTGACGTTTTATCTTTTCTTTAAAAACGTCAATAAAATTGACGTTTTATCTTTTCTTTAAAAACGTCAATAAAATTGACGTTTTACCTTTTCTTTAAAAACGTCAAAAAAATTGACGTTTTATCTTTTCTTTAAAAACGTCAATAAAATTGACGTTTTACCTTTGCTTTAAAAACGTCAATAAAATTGACGTTTTACCTTTTCTTTAAAAACGTCAATAGAATTGACGTTTTATCTTTTCTTTAAAAACGTCAATAAAATTGACGTTTTATCTTTTCTTTAAAAACGTCAATAAAATTGACGTTTTATCTTTTCTTTAAAAACGTCAATAAAATTGACGTTTTACCTTTTCTTTAAAAACGTCAATAAAATTGACGTTTTACCTTTTCTTTAAAAACGTCAATAAAATTGACGTTTCACCTTTTCTTTAAAAACGTCAATAAAATTGACGTTTCACCTTTTCTTTAAAAACGTCAATAAAATTGACGTTTTACCTTTGCTTTAAAAACGTCGAAAAAATTGACGTTTTACCTTTTCTTTAAAAACGTCAATAAAATTGACGTTTTACCTTTTCTTTAAAAACGTCAATAAAATTGACGTTTCACCTTTTCTTTAAAAACGTCAATAAAATTGACGTTTTACCTTTGCTTTAAAAACGTCAATAAAATTGACGTTTTACCTTTTCTTTAAAAACGTCAATAAAATTGACGTTTTATCTTTTCTTTAAAAACGTCAACAAAATTGACGTTTTATCTTTTCTCTAAAAACGTCAATAAAATTGACGTTTTATCTTTTCTTTAAAAACGTCAATAAAATTGACGTCTTACCTTTTTTTTAAAAACGTCAATAAAATTGACGTTTTGACGTTAACCTTAAAACGTCAATAAAATTGACGTTTTACCTTTTCTTTAAAAACGTCAATAAAATTGACGTTTTACCTTTGCTTTAAAAACGTCAATAAAATTGACGTTTTACCTTTTCTTTAAAAACGTCAATAAAATTGACGTTTCACCTTTTCTTTAAAAACGTCAATAAAATTGACGTTTCACCTTTTCTTTAAAAACGTCAATAAAATTGACGTTTTACCTTTGCTTTAAAAACGTCGAAAAAATTGACGTTTTACCTTTTCTTTAAAAACGTCAATAAAATTGACGTTTTACCTTTTCTTTAAAAACGTCAATAAAATTGACGTTTCACCTTTTCTTTAAAAACGTCAATAAAATTGACGTTTTACCTTTGCTTTAAAAACGTCAATAAAATTGACGTTTTACCTTTTCTTTAAAAACGTCAATAAAATTGACGTTTTATCTTTTCTTTAAAAACGTCAACAAAATTGACGTTTTATCTTTTCTCTAAAAACGTCAATAAAATTGACGTTTTATCTTTTCTTTAAAAACGTCAATAAAATTGACGTCTTACCTTTTTTTTAAAAACGTCAATAAAATTGACGTTTTGACGTTAACCTTAAAACGTCAATAAAATTGACGTTTTACCTTTTCTTTAAAAACGTCAATAAAATTGACGTTTTACCTTTGCTTTAAAAACGTCAATAAAATTGACGTTTTGACGTTAACCTTAAAACGTCAATAAAATTGACGTTTTACCTTTTCTATAAAAACGTCAATAAACGTTTTACCTTTGCTTTAAAAACGTCAATAAAATTGACGTTTTGACGTTAACCTTAAAACGTCAATAAAATTGACGTTTTACCTTTTCTTTAAAAACGTCAATAAAATTGACGTTTTACCTTTTTATTAAAAACGTCAATAAAATTGACGTTTTACCTTTTTATTAAAAACGTCAATAAATTTGACGTTTCACCTTTTCTTTAAAAACGTCAATAAAATTGACGTTTTACCTTTGCTTTAAAAACGTCAATAAAATTGACGTTTTGACGTTAACCTTAAAACGTCAATAAAATTGACGTTTTACCTATTCTTTTAAAACGTCAATAAAATTGACGTTTTACCTTTTTATTAAAAACGTCAATAAAATTGACGTTTTACCTTTTTATTAAAAACGTCAATAAAATTGACGTTTTACCTTTTCTTTAAAAACGTCAATAAAATTGACGTTTTACTTTTTCTTTAAAAACGTCAATAAATATGACGTTTTATCTTTTCTTTAAAAACGTCAATAAAATTGACGTTTTATCTTTTCTTTAAAAACGTCAATAAAATTGACGTTTTATCTTTTCTTTAAAAACGTCAATAAAATTGACGTTTTACCTTTTCTTTAAAAACGTCAATAAAATTGACGTTTTACCTTTTCTTTAAAAACGTTAATAAAATTGACGTTTTACCTTTTTATTAAAAACGTCAATAAAATTGACGTTTTACCTTTTTATTAAAAACGTCAATAAAATTGACGTTTCACCTTTTCTTTAAAAACGTCAATAAAATTGACGTTTTACCTTTGCTTTAAAAACGTCAATAAAATTGACGTTTTGACGTTAACCTTAAAACGTCAATAAAATTGACGTTTTACCTTTTCTTTTAAAACGTCAATAAAATTGACGTTTTACCTTTTTATTAAAAACGTCAATAAAATTGACGTTTTACCTTTTTATTAAAAACGTCAATAAAATTGACGTTTTATCTTTTCTTTAAAAACGTCAATAAAATTGACGTTTTATCTTTTCTTTAAAAACGTCAATAAAATTGACGTTTTATCTTTTCTTTAAAAACGTCAATAAAATTGACGTTTTATCTTTTCTTTAAAAACGTCAATAAAATTGACGTTTTATCTTTTCTTTAAAAACGTCAATAAAATTGACGTTTTATCTTTTCTTTAAAAACGTCAATAAAATTGACGTTTCACCTTTTCTTTAAAAACGTCAATAAAATTGACGTTTCACCTTTTCTTTAAAAACGTCAATAAAATTGACGTTTCACCTTTTCTTTAAAAACGTCAATAAAATTGACGTTTTACCTTTGCTTTAAAAACGTCAATAAAATTGACGTTTTACCTTTTCTTTAAAAACGTCAATAAAATTGACGTTTTATCTTTTCTTTAAAAACGTCAATAAAATTGACGTTTTATCTTTTCTTTAAAAACGTCAATAAAATTGACGTTTTACCTTTTCTTTAAAAACGTCAATAAAATTGACGTTTTACCTTTTCTTTAAAAACGTCAATAAAATTGACGTTTTACCTATTCTTTAAAAACGTCAATAAAATTGACGTTTTACCTTTTCTTTAAAAACGTCAATAGAATTGACGTTTTATCTTTTCTTTAAAAACGTCAATAAAATTGACGTTTTATCTTTTCTTTAAAAACGTCAATAAAATTGACGTTTTATCTTTTCTTTAAAAACGTCAATAAAATTGACGTTTTACCTTTTCTTTAAAAACGTCAATAAAATTGACGTTTTATCTTTTCTTTAAAAACGTCAATAAAATTGACGTTTTACCTTTGCTTTAAAAACGTCAATAAAATTGACGTTTTACCTTTTCTTTAAAAACGTCAATAGAATTGACGTTTTATCTTTTCTTTAAAAACGTCAATAAAATTGACGTTTTATCTTTTCTTTAAAAACGTCAATAAAATTGACGTTTTATCTTTTCTTTAAAAACGTCAATAAAATTGACGTTTTACCTTTTCTTTAAAAACGTCAATAAAATTGACGTTTTACCTTTTCTTTAAAAACGTCAATAAAATTGACGTTTCACCTTTTCTTTAAAAACGTCAATAAAATTGACGTTTCACCTTTTCTTTAAAAACGTCAATAAAATTGACGTTTTACCTTTGCTTTAAAAACGTCGAAAAAATTGACGTTTTACCTTTTCTTTAAAAACGTCAATAAAATTGACGTTTTACCTTTTCTTTAAAAACGTCAATAAAATTGACGTTTCACCTTTTCTTTAAAAACGTCAATAAAATTGACGTTTTACCTTTGCTTTAAAAACGTCAATAAAATTGACGTTTTACCTTTTCTTTAAAAACGTCAATAAAATTGACGTTTTATCTTTTCTTTAAAAACGTCAACAAAATTGACGTTTTATCTTTTCTCTAAAAACGTCAATAAAATTGACGTTTTATCTTTTCTTTAAAAACGTCAATAAAATTGACGTCTTACCTTTTTTTTAAAAACGTCAATAAAATTGACGTTTTGACGTTAACCTTAAAACGTCAATAAAATTGACGTTTTACCTTTTCTTTAAAAACGTCAATAAAATTGACGTTTTACCTTTGCTTTAAAAACGTCAATAAAATTGACGTTTTGACGTTAACCTTAAAACGTCAATAAAATTGACGTTTTACCTTTTCTATAAAAACGTCAATAAACGTTTTACCTTTGCTTTAAAAACGTCAATAAAATTGACGTTTTGACGTTAACCTTAAAACGTCAATAAAATTGACGTTTTACCTATTCTTTTAAAACGTCAATAAAATTGACGTTTTACCTTTTTATTAAAAACGTCAATAAAATTGACGTTTTACCTTTTTATTAAAAACGTCAATAAAATTGACGTTTTACCTTTTCTTTAAAAACGTCAATAAAATTGACGTTTTACTTTTTCTTTAAAAACGTCAATAAATATGACGTTTTATCTTTTCTTTAAAAACGTCAATAAAATTGACGTTTTATCTTTTCTTTAAAAACGTCAATAAAATTGACGTTTTATCTTTTCTTTAAAAACGTCAATAAAATTGACGTTTTACCTTTTCTTTAAAAACGTCAATAAAATTGACGTTTTACCTTTTCTTTAAAAACGTTAATAAAATTGACGTTTTACCTTTTTATTAAAAACGTCAATAAAATTGACGTTTTATCTTTTCTTTAAAAACGTCAATAAAATTGACGTTTTATCTTTTCTTTAAAAACGTCAATAAAATTGACGTTTTATCTTTTCTTTAAAAACGTCAATAAAATTGACGTTTTATCTTTTCTTTAAAAACGTCAATAAAATTGACGTTTTATCTTTTCTTTAAAAACGTCAATAAAATTGACGTTTTATCTTTTCTTTAAAAACGTCAATAAAATTGACGTTTCACCTTTTCTTTAAAAACGTCAATAAAATTGACGTTTTACCTTTGCTTTAAAAACGTCAATAAAATTGACGTTTTACCTTTTCTTTAAAAACGTCAATAAAATTGACGTTTTATCTTTTCTTTAAAAACGTCAACAAAATTGACGTTTTATCTTTTCTCTAAAAACGTCAATAAAATTGACGTTTTATCTTTTCTTTAAAAACGTCAATAAAATTGACGTCTTACCTTTTTTTTAAAAACGTCAATAAAATTGACGTTTTGACGTTAACCTTAAAACGTCAATAAAATTGACGTTTTACCTTTTCTTTAAAAACGTCAATAAAATTGACGTTTTACCTTTGCTTTAAAAACGTCAATAAAATTGACGTTTTGACGTTAACCTTAAAACGTCAATAAAATTGACGTTTTACCTTTTCTATAAAAACGTCAATAAACGTTTTACCTTTGCTTTAAAAACGTCAATAAAATTGACGTTTTGACGTTAACCTTAAAACGTCAATAAAATTGACGTTTTACCTTTTCTTTAAAAACGTCAATAAAATTGACGTTTTACCTTTTTATTAAAAACGTCAATAAAATTGACGTTTTACCTTTTTATTAAAAACGTCAATAAATTTGACGTTTCACCTTTTCTTTAAAAACGTCAATAAAATTGACGTTTTACCTTTGCTTTAAAAACGTCAATAAAATTGACGTTTTGACGTTAACCTTAAAACGTCAATAAAATTGACGTTTTACCTATTCTTTTAAAACGTCAATAAAATTGACGTTTTACCTTTTTATTAAAAACGTCAATAAAATTGACGTTTTACCTTTTTATTAAAAACGTCAATAAAATTGACGTTTTACCTTTTCTTTAAAAACGTCAATAAAATTGACGTTTTACTTTTTCTTTAAAAACGTCAATAAATATGACGTTTTATCTTTTCTTTAAAAACGTCAATAAAATTGACGTTTTATCTTTTCTTTAAAAACGTCAATAAAATTGACGTTTTATCTTTTCTTTAAAAACGTCAATAAAATTGACGTTTTACCTTTTCTTTAAAAACGTCAATAAAATTGACGTTTTACCTTTTCTTTAAAAACGTTAATAAAATTGACGTTTTACCTTTTTATTAAAAACGTCAATAAAATTGACGTTTTACCTTTTTATTAAAAACGTCAATAAAATTGACGTTTCACCTTTTCTTTAAAAACGTCAATAAAATTGACGTTTTACCTTTGCTTTAAAAACGTCAATAAAATTGACGTTTTGACGTTAACCTTAAAACGTCAATAAAATTGACGTTTTACCTTTTCTTTTAAAACGTCAATAAAATTGACGTTTTACCTTTTTATTAAAAACGTCAATAAAATTGACGTTTTACCTTTTTATTAAAAACGTCAATAAAATTGACGTTTTATCTTTTCTTTAAAAACGTCAATAAAATTGACGTTTTATCTTTTCTTTAAAAACGTCAATAAAATTGACGTTTTATCTTTTCTTTAAAAACGTCAATAAAATTGACGTTTTATCTTTTCTTTAAAAACGTCAATAAAATTGACGTTTTATCTTTTCTTTAAAAACGTCAATAAAATTGACGTTTTATCTTTTCTTTATAAACGTCAATAAAATTGACGTTTTACCTTTTCTTTAAAAACGTCAATAAAATTGACGTTTTACCTTTTCTTTAAAAACGTTAATAAAATTGACGTTTTACCTTTGCTTTAAAAACGTCGAAAAAATTGACGTTTTACCTTTTCTTTAAAAACGTCAATAAAATTGACGTTTTACCTTTTCTTTAAAAACGTCAATAAAATTGACGTTTCACCTTTTCTTTAAAAACGTCAATAAAATTGACGTTTTACCTTTGCTTTAAAAACGTCAATAAAATTGACGTTTTACCTTTTCTTTAAAAACGTCAATAAAATTGACGTTTTACCTTTTCTTTAAAAACGTCAATAAAATTGACGTTTTATCTTTTCTTTAAAAACGTCAACAAAATTGACGTTTTATCTTTTCTTTAAAAACGTCAATAAAATTGACGTTTTATCTTTTCTTTAAAAACGTCAATAAAATTGACGTCTTACCTTTTCTTTAAAAACGTCAATAAAATTGACGTTTTGACGTTAACCTTAAAACGTCAATAAAATTGACGTTTTACCTTTTCTTTAAAAACGTCAATAAAATTGACGTTTCACCTTTTCTTTAAAAACGTCAATAAAATTGACGTTTTACCTTTGCTTTAAAAACGTCAATAAAATTGACGTTTTGACGTTAACCTTAAAACGTCCATAAAATTGACGTTTTACCTTTTCTATAAAAACGTCAATAAACGTTTTACCTTTGCTTTAAAAACGTCAATAAAATTGACGTTTTACCTTTTCTTTAAAAACGTCAATAAAATTGACGTTTTACCTTTTCTTTAAAAACGTCAATAAAATTGACGTTTTACCTTTTTATTAAAAACGTCAATAAAATTGACGTTTTACCTTTTTATTAAAAACGTCAATAAAATTGACGTTTCACCTTTTCTTTAAAAACGTCAATAAAATTGACGTTTTACCTTTGCTTTAAAAACGTCAATAAAATTGACGTTTTGACGTTAACCTTAAAACGTCAATAAAATTGACGTTTTACCTTTTCTTTTAAAACGTCATGAAAATTGACGTTTTACCTTTTTATTAAAAACGTCAATAAAATTGACGTTTTACCTTTTTATTAAAAACGTCAATAAAATTGACGTTTTACCTTTTCTTTAAAAACGTCAATAAAATTGACGTTTTACCTTTTCTTTAAAAACGTCAATAAAATTGACGTTTTATCTTTTCTTTAAAAACGTCAATAAAATTGACGTTTTATCTTTTCTTTAAAAACGTCAATAAAATTGACGTTTTACCTTTTCTTTAAAAACGTCAATAAAATTGACGTTTTATCTTTTCTTTAAAAACGTCAATAAAATTGACGTTTCACCTTTTCATTAAAAACGTCAATAAAATTGACGTTTCACCTTTTCTTTAAAAACGTCAATAAAATTGACGTTTCACCTTTTCTTTAAAAACGTCAATAAAATTGACGTTTTACCTTTGCTTTAAAAACGTCAAAAAAATTGACGTTTTACCTTTTCTTTAAAAACGTAAAAAAAATTGACGTTTTACCTATTCTTTAAAAACGTCAATAAAATTGACGTTTTACCTTTTCTTTAAAAACGTCAATAAAATTGACGTTTTACCTTTTCTTTAAAAACGTTAATAAAATTGACGTTTTACCTTTTCTTTAAAAACGTCAATAAAATTGACGTTTTACCTTTTCTTTAAGAACGTCAATAAAATTGACGTTTTACCTTTTCTTTAAAAACGTCAATAAAATTGACGTTTTATCTTTTCTTTAAAAACGTCAATAAAATTGACGTTTTATCTTTTCTTTAAAAACGTCAATAAAATTGACGTCTTACCTTTTCTTTAAAAACGTCAATAAAATTGACGTTTTGACGTTAACCTTAAAACGTCAATAAAATTGACGTTTTACCTTTTCTTTAAAAACGTCAATAAAATTGACGTTTTATCTTTTCTTTAAAAACGTCAATAAAATTGACGTTTTACCTTTTCTTTAAAAACGTCAATAAAATTGACGTCTTACCTTTTCTTTAAAAACGTCAATAAAATTGACGTTTCACCTTTTCTTTAAAAACGTCAATAAAATTGACGTTTTACCTTTTCTTTAAAAACGTCAATAAAATTGACGTTTTACCTTTTCTTTAAAAACGTCAATAAAATTGACGTTTTATCTTTTCTTTAAAAACGTCAACAAAATTGACGTTTTATCTTTTCTTTAAAAACGTCAATAAAATTGACGTTTTATCTTTTCTTTAAAAACGTCAATAAAATTGACGTCTTACCTTTTCTTTAAAAACGTCAATAAAATTGACGTTTTGACGTTAACCTTAAAACGTCAATAAAATTGACGTTTTACCTTTTCTTTAAAAACGTCAATAAAATTGACGTTTCACCTTTTCTTTAAAAACGTCAATAAAATTGACGTTTTACCTTTGCTTTAAAAACGTCAATAAAATTGACGTTTTGACGTTAACCTTAAAACGTCAATAAAATTGACGTTTTACCTTTTCTATAAAAACGTCAATAAACGTTTTACCTTTGCTTTAAAAACGTCAATAAAATTGACGTTTTGACGTTAACCTTAAAACGTCAATAAAATTGACGTTTTACCTTTTCTTTAAAAACGTCAATAAAATTGACGTTTTACCTTTTTATTAAAAACGTCAATAAAATTGACGTTTTACCTTTTTATTAAAAACGTCAATAAAATTGACGTTTCACCTTTTCTTTAAAAACGTCAATAAAATTGACGTTTTACCTTTGCTTTAAAAACGTCAATAAAATTGACGTTTTGACGTTAACCTTAAAACGTCAATAAAATTGACGTTTTACCTTTTCTTTTAAAACGTCAACAAAATTGACGTTTTACCTTTTTATTAAAAACGTCAATAAAATTGACGTTTTACCTTTTTATTAAAAACGTCAATAAAATTGACGTTTTACCTTTTCTTTAAAAACGTCAATAAAATTGACGTTTTACCTTTTCTTTAAAAACGTCAATAAAATTGACGTTTTACCTTTTCTTTAAAAACGTCAATAAAATTGACGTTTCACCTTTTCTTTAAAAACGTCAAAAAAATTGACGTTTCACCTTTTCTTTAAAAACGTCAATAAAATTGACGTTTTGACGTTAACCTTAAAACGTCAATAAAATTGACGTTTTACCTTTTCTATAAAAACGTCAATAAACGTTTTACCTTTGCTTTAAAAACGTCAATAAAATTGACGTTTTGACGTTAACCTTAAAACGTCAATAAAATTGACGTTTTACCTTTTCTTTAAAAACGTCAATAAAATTGACGTTTTACCTTTTTATTAAAAACGTCAATAAAATTGACGTTTTACCTTTTTTTTAAAAACGTCAATAAAATTGACGTTTCACCTTTTCTTTAAAAACGTCAATAAAATTGACGTTTTACCTTTGCTTTAAAAACGTCAATAAAATTGACGTTTTGACGTTAACCTTAAAACGTCAATAAAATTGACGTTTTACCTTTTTATTAAAAACGTCAATAAAATTGACGTTTTACCTTTTTATTAAAAACGTCAATAAAATTGACGTTTTACCTTTTTATTAAAAACGTCAATAAAATTGACGTTTTACCTTTTCTTTAAAAACGTCAATAAAATTGACGTTTTATCTTTTCTTTAAAAACGTCAATAAAATTGACGTTTTATCTTTTCTTTAAAAACGTCAATAAAATTGACGTTTTATCTTTTCTTTAAAAACGTCAATAAAATTGACGTTTTACCTTTTCTTTAAAAACGTCAATAAAATTGACGTTTTACCTTTTCTTTAAAAACGTCAATAAAATTGACGTTTCACCTTTTCTTTAAAAACGTCAATAAAATTGACGTTTCACCTTTTCTTTAAAAACGTCAATAAAATTGACGTTTCACCTTTTCTTTAAAAACGTCAATAAAATTGACGTTTTACCTTTGCTTTAAAAACGTCAAAAAAATTGACGTTTTACCTTTTCTTTAAAAACGTCAAAAAAATTGACGTTTTACCTATTCTTTAAAAACGTCAATAAAATTGACGTTTTACCTATTCTTTAAAAACGTCAATAAAATTGACGTTTTACCTTTTCTTTAAAAACGTTAATAAAATTGACGTTTCACCTTTTCTTTAAAAACGTCAATAAAATTGACGTTTTACCTTTGCTTTAAAAACGTCAATAAAATTGACGTTTTACCTTTTCTTTAAAAACGTCAATAAAATTGACGTTTTACCTTTTCTTTAAAAACGTCAATAAAATTGACGTTTTATCTTTTCTTTAAAAACGTCAATAAAATTGACGTTTTATCTTTTCTTTAAAAACGTCAATAAAATTGACGTCTTACCTTTTCTTTAAAAACGTCAATAAAATTGACGTTTTGACGTTAACCTTAAAACGTCAATAAAATTGACGTTTTACCTTTTCTTTAAAAACGTCAATAAAATTGACGTTTTATCTTTTCTTTAAAAACGTCAATAAAATTGACGTTTTACCTTTTCTTTAAAAACGTCAATAAAATTGACGTCTTACCTTTTCATTAAAAACGTCAATAAAATTGACGTTTCACCTTTTCTTTAAAAACGTCAATAAAATTGACGTTTTACCTTTGCTTTAAAAACGTCAATAAAATTGACGTTTACCTTTTCTTTAAAAACGTCAATAAAATTGACGTTTTACCTTTTTATTAAAAACGTCAATAAAATTGACGTTTTACCTTTTTATTAAAAACGTCAATAAAATTGACGTTTCACCTTTTCTTTAAAAACGTCAATAAAATTGACGTTTTACCTTTGCTTTAAAAACGTCAATAAAATTGACGTTTTGACGTTAACCTTAAAACGTCAATAAAATTGACGTTTTATCTTTTTATTAAAAACGTCAATAAAATTGACGTTTTACCTTTTTATTAAAAACGTCAATAAAATTGACGTTTCACCTTTTCTTTAAAAACGTCAATAAAATTGACGTTTTACCTTTGCCTTAAAAACGTCAATAAAATTGACGTTTTGACGTTAACCTTAAAACGTCAATAAAATTGACGTTTTATCTTTTCTTTAAAAACGTCAATAAAATTGACGTTTTATCTTTTCTTTAAAAACGTCAATAAAATTGACGTTTTACCTTTTCTTTAAAAACGTCAATAAAATTGACGTTTTACCTTTTCTTTAAAAACGTCAATAAAATTGACGTTTTACCTTTTCTTTAAAAACGTCAATAAAATTGACGTTTTGACGTTAACCTTAAAACGTCAATAAAATTGACGTTTTATCTTTTCTTTAAAAACGTCAATAAAATTGACGTTTTACCTTTTCTTTAAAAACGTCAATAAAATTGACGTTTTACCTTTTCTTTAAAAACGTCAATAAAATTGACGTTTTACCTTTTCTTTAAAAACGTCAATAAAATTGACGTTTTGACGTTAACCTTAAAACGTCAATAAAATTGACGTTTTATCTTTTCTTTAAAAACGTCAATAAAATTGACGTTTTACCTTTTCTTTAAAAACGTCAATAAAATTGACGTTTTACCTTTTCTTTAAAAACGTCAATAAAATTGACGTTTTATCTTTTCTTTAAAAACGTCAGTAAAATTGACGTTTTATCTTTTCTTTAAAAACGTCAATAAAATTGACGTTTTACCTTTTCTTTAAAAACGTCAATAAAATTGACGTTTTACCTTTTCTTTAAAAACGTCAATAAAATTGACGTCTTACCTTTTCTTTAAAAACGTCAATAAAATTGACGTTTTGACGTTAACCTTAAAACGTCAATAAAATTGACGTTTTATCTTTTTATTAAAAACGTCAATAAAATTGACGTTTTACCTTTTTATTAAAAACGTCAATAAAATTGACGTTTCAGCTTTTCTTTAAAAACGTCAATAAAATTGACGTTTTACCTTTGCCTTAAAAACGTCAATAAAATTGACGTTTTGACGTTAACCTTAAAACGTCAATAAAATTGACGTTTTATCTTTTCTTTAAAAACGTCAATAAAATTGACGTTTTATCTTTTCTTTAAAAACGTCAATAAAATTGACGTTTTACCTTTTCTTTAAAAACGTCAATAAAATTGACGTTTTACCTTTTCTTTAAAAACGTCAATAAAATTGACGTTTTACCTTTTCTTTAAAAACGTCAATAAAATTGACGTTTTATCTTTTCTTTAAAAACGTCAATAAAATTGACGTTTTATCTTTTCTTTAAAAACGTCAATAAAATTGACGTTTTACCTTTTCTTTAAAAACGTCAATAAAATTGACGTTTTACCTTTTCTTTAAAAACGTCAATAAAATTGACGTCTTACCTTTTCTTTAAAAACGTCAATAAAATTGACGTTTCACCTTTTCTTTGAAAACGTCAATAAAATTGACGTTTTACCTTTGCTTTAAAAACGTCAATAAAATTGACGTTTTACCTTTTCTTTAAAAACGTCAAAAAAATTGACGTTTTACCTTTTCTTTAAAAACGTCAATAAAATTGACGTTTTACCTTTTCTTTAAAAACGTCAATAAAATTGACGTTTTACCTTTGCTTTAAAAACGTCAATAAATTTGACGTTTTGACGTTAACCTTAAAACGTCAATAAAATTGACGTTTTATCTTTTCTTTAAAAACGTCAATAAAATTGACGTTTTATCTTTTCTTTAAAAACGTCAATAAAATTGACGTTTTACCTTTTCTTTAAAAACGTCAATAAAATTGACGTTTTACCTTTGCTTTAAAAACGTCAATAAAATTGACGTTTTACCTTTTCTTTAAAAACGTCAAAAAAATTGACGTTTTACCTTTTCTTTAAAAACGTCAATAAAATTGACGTTTTACCTTTTCTCTAAAAACGTCAATAAAATTGACGTTTTACCTTTGCTTTAAAAACGTCAATAAAATTGACGTTTTACCTTTGCTTTAAAAACGTCAATAAATTTGACGTTTTGACGTTAACCTTAAAACGTCAATAAAATTGACGTTTTATCTTTTCTTTAAAAACGTCAATAAAATTGACGTTTTATCTTTTTTTTAAAAACGTCAATAAAATTGACGTTTTACCTTTTCTTTAAAAACGTCAATAAAATTGACGTTTTATCTTTTCTTTAAAAACGTCAACAAAATTGACGTTTTATCTTTTCTTTAAAAACGTCAATAAAATTGACGTTTTACCTTTTCTTTAAAAACGTCAATAAAATTGACGTCTTACCTTTTCTTTAAAAACGTCAATAAAATTGACGTTTTATCTTTTCTTTAAAAACGTCAATAAAATTGACGTTTTACCTTTTCTTTAAAAACGTCAATAAAATTGACGTTTTACCTTTTCTTTAAAAACGTCAATAAAATTGACGTTTTGACGTTAACCTTAAAACGTCAATAAAATTGACGTTTTATCTTTTCTTTAAAAACGTCAATAAAATTGACGTTTTACCTTTTCTTTAAAAACGTCAATAAAATTGACGTTTTACCTTTTCTTTAAAAACGTCAATAAAATTGACGTTTTATCTTTTCTTTAAAAACGTCAGTAAAATTGACGTTTTATCTTTTCTTTAAAAACGTCAATAAAATTGACGTTTTACCTTTTCTTTAAAAACGTCAATAAAATTGACGTTTTACCTTTTCTTTAAAAACGTCAATAAAATTGACGTCTTACCTTTTCTTTAAAAACGTCAATAAAATTGACGTTTTGACGTTAACCTTAAAACGTCAATAAAATTGACGTTTTATCTTTTTATTAAAAACGTCAATAAAATTGACGTTTTACCTTTTTATTAAAAACGTCAATAAAATTGACGTTTCAGCTTTTCTTTAAAAACGTCAATAAAATTGACGTTTTACCTTTGCCTTAAAAACGTCAATAAAATTGACGTTTTGACGTTAACCTTAAAACGTCAATAAAATTGACGTTTTATCTTTTCTTTAAAAACGTCAATAAAATTGACGTTTTATCTTTTCTTTAAAAACGTCAATAAAATTGACGTTTTACCTTTTCTTTAAAAACGTCAATAAAATTGACGTTTTACCTTTTCTTTAAAAACGTCAATAAAATTGACGTTTTACCTTTTCTTTAAAAACGTCAATAAAATTGACGTTTTATCTTTTCTTTAAAAACGTCAATAAAATTGACGTTTTATCTTTTCTTTAAAAACGTCAATAAAATTGACGTTTTACCTTTTCTTTAAAAACGTCAATAAAATTGACGTTTTACCTTTTCTTTAAAAACGTCAATAAAATTGACGTCTTACCTTTTCTTTAAAAACGTCAATAAAATTGACGTTTCACCTTTTCTTTAAAAACGTCAATAAAATTGACGTTTTACCTTTTCTTTAAAAACGTCAAAAAAATTGACGTTTTACCTTTTCTTTAAAAACGTCAATAAAATTGACGTTTTACCTTTTCTTTAAAAACGTCAATAAAATTGACGTTTTACCTTTGCTTTAAAAACGTCAATAAATTTGACGTTTTGACGTTAACCTTAAAACGTCAATAAAATTGACGTTTTATCTTTTCTTTAAAAACGTCAATAAAATTGACGTTTTATCTTTTCTTTAAAAACGTCAATAAAATTGACGTTTTACCTTTTCTTTAAAAACGTCAATAAAATTGACGTTTTACCTTTGCTTTAAAAACGTCAATAAAATTGACGTTTTACCTTTTCTTTAAAAACGTCAATAAAATTGACGTTTTATCTTTTCTTTAAAAACGTCAATAAAATTGACGTTTTACCTTTTCTTTAAAAACGTCAACAAATTTGACGTTTCACCTTTTCTTTAAAAACGTCAATAAAATTGACGTTTTACCTTTTCTTTAAAAACGTTAATAAAATTGACGTTTCACCTTTTCTTTAAAAACGTCAATAAAATTGACGTTTTACCTTTTCTTTAAAAACGTCAATAAAATTGACGTTTTACCTTTTCTTTAAAAACGTCAATAAAATTGACGTCTTACCTTTTCTTTAAAAACGTCAATAAAATTGACGTTTTATCTTTTCTTTAAAAACGTCAATAAAATTGACGTTTTGACGTTAACCTTAAAACGTCAATAAAATTGACGTTTTACCTTTTCTTTAAAAACGTCAATAAAATTGACGTTTTATCTTTTCTTTAAAAACGTCAATAAAATTGACGTTTCACCTTTTCTTTAAAAACGTCAATAAAATTGACGTTTTACCTTTTCTTTAAAAACGTCAATAAAATTGACGTTTTACCTTTTCTTTAAAAACGTCAATAAAATTGACGTTTTACCTTTTCTTTAAAAACGTCAATAAAATTGACGTTTTATCTTTTCTTTAAAAACGTCAACAAAATTGACGTTTTATCTTTTCTTTAAAAACGTCAATAAAATTGACGTTTTACCTTTTCTTTAAAAACGTCAATAAAATTGACGTCTTACCTTTTCTTTAAAAACGTCAATAAAATTGACGTTTTATCTTTTCTTTAAAAACGTCAATAAAATTGACGTTTTGACGTTAACCTTAAAACGTCAATAAAATTGACGTTTTACCTTTTCTTTAAAAACGTCAATAAAATTGACGTTTTATCTTTTCTTTAAAAACGTCAATAAAATTGACGTTTTACCTTTTCTTTAAAAACGTCAATAAAATTGACGTTTTACCTTTTCTTTAAAAACGTCAATAAAATTGACGTTTTATCTTTTCTTTAAAAACGTCAATAAAATTGACGTCTTACCTTTTCTTTAAAAACGTCAATAAAATTGACGTTTCACCTTTTCTTTAAAAACGTCAATAAAATTGACGTTTTGACGTTAACCTTAAAACGTCAATAAAATTGACGTTTCACCTTTTCTTTAAAAACGTCAATAAAATTGACGTTTTGACGTTAACCTTAAAACGTCAATAAAATTGACGTCTTACCTTTTCTTTAAAAACGTCAATAAAATTGAAGTTTTACCTTTTCTTTAAAAACGTCAATAAAATTGACGTTTTACCTTTTCTTTAAAAACGTCAATAAAATTGACGTTTTACCTTTTCTTTAAAAACGTCAATAAAATTGACGTTTTACCTTTTCTTTAAAAACGTCAATAAAATTGACGTTTTACCTTTTCTTTAAAAACGTCAATAAAATTGACGTTTTACCTTTTCTTTAAAAACGTCAATAAAATTGACGTTTTACCTTTTCTTTAAAAACGTCAATAAAATTGACGTTTTACCTTTTCTTTAAAAACGTCAATAAAATTGACGTTTTGACGTTAACCTTAAAACGTCAATAAAATTGACGTTTTACCTTTTCTTTAAAAACGCCAATAAAATTGACGTTTTACCTTTTCTTTAAAAACGTCAATAAAATTGACGTTTTACCTTTTCTTTAAAAACGTCAATAAAATTGACGTTTTACCTTTTCTTTAAAAACATCAATAAAATTGACGTTTTACCTTTTCTTTAAAAACGTCAATAAAATTGACGTTTTACCTTTTCTTTAAAAACGTCAATAAAATTGACGTTTTACCTTTTCTTTAAAAACGTCAATAAAATTGACGTTTTACCTTTTCTTTAAAAACGTCAATAAAATTGACGTTTTACCTTTTCTTTAAAAACGTCAATAAAATTGACGTTTTACCTTTTCTTTAAAAACGTCAATAAAATTGACGTTTTGACGTTAACCTTAAAACGTCAATAAAATTGACGTTTTACCTTTTCTTTAAAAACGCCAATAAAATTGACGTTTTACCTTTTCTTTAAAAACGTCAATAAAATTGACGTTTTACCTTTTCTTTAAAAACGTCAATAAAATTGACGTTTTACCTTTTCTTTAAAAACGTCAATAAAATTGACGTTTTACCTTTTCTTTAAAAACGTCAATAAAATTGACGTTTCACCTTTTCTTTAAAAACGTCAATAAAATTGACGTTTTACCTTTTCTTTAAAAACGTCAATAAAATTGACGTTTTACCTTTTCTTTAAAAACGTCAATAAAATTGACGTTTTACCTTTTCTTTAAAAACGTCAATAAAATTGACGTTTTACCTTTTCTTTAAAAACGCCAATAAAATTGACGTTTTACCTTTTCTTTAAAAACGTCAATAAAATTGACGTTTTACCTTTTCTTTAAAAACGTCAATAAAATTGACGTTTTACCTTTTCTTTAAAACGTCAATAAAATTGACGTTTTGACGTTAACCTTAAAACGTCAATAAAATTGACGTTTTACCTTTTCTTTAAAAACGTCAATAAAATTGACGTTTTGACGTTAACCTTAAAACGTCAATAAAATTGACGTTTTACCTTTTCTTTAAAAACGCCAATAAAATTGACGTTTTACCTTTTCTTTAAAAACGTCAATAAAATTGACGTTTTACCTTTTCTTTAAAAACGTCAATAAAATTGACGTTTTACCTTTTCTTTAAAAACGTCAATAAAATTGACGTTTTACCTTTTCTTTAAAAACGTCAATAAAATTGACGTTTTGACGTTAACCTTAAAACGTCAATAAAATTGACGTTTTACCTTTTCTATAAAAACGTCAATAAAATTGACGTTTTACCTTTTCTTTAAAAACGCCAATAAAATTGACGTTTTACCTTTTCTTTAAAAACATCAATAAAATTGACGTTTTGACGTTAACCTTAAAACGTCAAAAAATTTGACGTTTTACCTTTTCTTTAAAAACGTCAATAAAATTGACGTCTTACCTTTTCTTTAAAAACGTCAATAAAATTGACGTTTTACCTTTTCTTTAAAAACGCCAATAAAATTGACGTTTTACCTTTTCTTTAAAAACGTCAATAAAATTGACGTTTTACCTTTTCTTTAAAAACGTCAATAAAATTGACGTTTTGACGTTAACCTTAAAACGTCAATAAAATTGACGTTTTACCTTTTCTTTAAAAACGTCAATAAAATTGACGTTTTACCTTTTCTTTAAAAACGTCGATAAAATTGACGTTTTACCTTTTCTTTAAAAACGTCAATAAAATTGACGTTTTACCTTTTCTTTAAAAACGTCGATAAAATTGACGTTTTACCTTTTCTTTAAAAACGTCAATAAAATTGACGTTTTACCTTTTCTTTAAAAACGTCAATAAAATTGACGTTTTACCTTTTCTTTAAAAACGTCAATAAAATTGACGTTTTACCTTTTCTTTAAAAACGTCAATAAAATTGACGTTTTGACGTTAACCTTAAAACGTCAATAAAATTGACGTTTTACCTTTTCTTTAAAAACGTCAATAAAATTGACGTTTTACCTTTTCTTAAAAACGTCAATAAAATTGACGTTTTGACGTTAACCTTAAAACGTCAATAAAATTGACGTTTTACCTTTTCTTTAAAAACGCCAATAAAATTGACGTTTTACCTTTTCTTTAAAAACGTCAATAAAATTGACGTTTTGACGTTAACCTTAAAACGTCAATAAAATTGACGTTTTACCTTTTCTTTAAAAACGTCAATAAAATTGACGTCAATAAAATTGACGTTTTACCTTTTATTTAAAAACGTCAATAAAATTGCGTTTTACCTTTTCTTTAAAAACGTCAATAAAATTGACGTTTCACCTTTTCTTTAAAAACGTCAATAAAATTGACGTTTCACCTTTTCTTTAAAAACGTCAATAAAATTGACGTTTTGACGTTAACCTTAAAACGTCAATAAAATTGACGTTTTACCTTTTCTTTAAAAACGTCAATAAAATTGACGTCTTACCTTTTCTTTAAAAACGTCAATAAAATTGACGTTTTACCTTTTCTTTAAAAACGTCAATAAAATTGACGTTTTACCTTTTCTTTAAAAACGTCAATAAAATTGACGTTTCACCTTTTCTTTAAAAACGTCAATAAAATTGACGTTTTGACGTTAACCTTAAAACGTCAATAAAATTGACGTTTTACCTTTTCTTTAAAAACGTCAAAAAAATTGACGTCTTACCTTTTCTTTAAAAACGTCAATAAAATTGACGTTTTACCTTTTCTTTAAAAACGTCAATAAAATTGACGTTTTACCTTTTCTTTAAAAACGTCAATAAAATTGACGTTTTACCTTTTCTTTAAAAACGTCAATAAAATTGACGTTTTACCTTTTCTTTAAAAACGTCAATAAAATTGACGTTTTGACGTTAACCTTAAAACGTCAATAAAATTGACGTTTTAGCTTTTCTTTAAAAACGTCAATAAAATTGACGTTTTACCTTTTCTTTAAAAACGTCAATAAAATTGACGTTTTGACGTTAACCTTAAAACGTCAATAAAATCGACGTTTTACGTTTTCTTTAAAAACGTCAATAAAATTGACGTTTTACCTTTTCTTTAAAAACGCCAATAAAATGGACGTTTTACCTTTTCTTTAAAAACGTCAATAAAATTGACGTTTTACCTTTTCTTAAAAACGTCAATAAAATTGACGTTTTGACGTTAACCTTAAAACGTCAATAAAATTGACGTTTTACCTTTTCTTTAAAAACGTCAATAAAATTGACGTTTTACCTTTTCTTTAAAAACGCCAATAAAATTGACGTTTTACCTTTTCTTTAAAAACGTCAATAAAATTGACGTTTTGACGTTAACCTTAAAACGTCAATAAAATTGACGTTTTACCTTTTCTTTAAAAACGTCAATAAAATTGACGTCTTACCTTTTCTTTAAAAACGTCAATAAAATTGACGTTTTACCTTTTCTTTAAAAACGTCAATAAAATTGACGTTTTACCTTTTCTTTAAAAACGTCAATAAAAATGACGTTTTGACGTTAACCTTAAAACGTCAATAAAATTGACGTTTTACCTTTTCTTTAAAAACGTCCATAAAATTGACGTTTTGACGTTAACCTTAAAACGTCAATAAAATTGACGTTTTACCTTTTCTTTAAAAACGCCAATAAAATTGACGTTTTACCTTTTCTTTAAAAACGTCAATAAAATTGACGTTCTGACGTTAACCTTAAAACGTCAATAAAATTGACGTTTTACCTTTTCTTTAAAAACGTCAATAAAATTGACGTTTTACTTTTTCTTAAAAACGTCAATAAAATTGACGTTTTGACGTTAACCTTAAAACGTCAATAAAATTGACGTTTTACCTTTTCTTTAAAAACGCCAATAAAATTGACGTTTTACCTTTTCTTTAAAAACGTCAATAAAATTGACGTTTTGACGTTAACCTTAAAACGTCAATAAAATTGACGTTTTACCTTTTCTTTAAAAACGTCAATAAAATTGACGTCAATAAAATTGACGTTTTACCTTTTATTAAAAAACGTCAATAAAATTGCGTTTTACCTTTTCTTTAAAAACGTCAATAAAATTGACGTTTTACCTTTTCTTTAAAAACGTCAATAAAATTGACGTTTCACCTTTTCTTTAAAAACGTCAATAAAATTGACGTTTTGACGTTAACCTTAAAACGTCAATAAAATTGACGTTTTACCTTTTCTTTAAAAACGTCAATAAAATTGACGTCTTACCTTTTCTTTAAAAACGTCAATAAAATTGACGTTTTACCTTTTCTTTAAAAACGTCAATAAAATTGACGTTTTACCTTTTTTTTAAAAACGTCAATAAAATTGACGTTTTACCTTTTCTTTAAAAACGTCAATAAAATTGACGTTTTACCTTTTCTTTAAAAACGTCAATAAAATTGACGTTTTGACGTTAACCTTAAAACGTCAATAAAATTGACGTTTTACCTTTTCTTTAAAAACGTCAATAAAATTGACGTTTTGACGTTAACCTTAAAACGTCAATAAAATCGACGTTTTACGTTTTCTTTAAAAACGTCAATAAAATTGACGTTTTACCTTTTCTTTAAACACGCCAATAAAATGGACGTTTTACCTTTTCTTTAAAAACGTCAATAAAATTGACGTTTTGACGTTAACCTTAAAACGTCAATAAAATTGACGTTTTACCTTTTCTTTAAAAACGTCAATAAAATTGACGTCTTACCTTTTCTTTAAAAACGTCAATAAAATTGACGTTTTACCTTTTCTTTAAAAACGTCGATAAAATTGACGTTTTACCTTTTCCTTAAAAACGTCAATAAAATTGACGTTTTACCTTTTCTTTAAAAACGTCAATAAAATTGACGTTTTACCTTTTCTTTAAAAACGTCAATAAAATTGACGTTTTGACGTTAACCTTAAAACGTCAATAAAATTGACGTTTTACCTTTTCTTTAAAAACGTCAATAAAATTGACGTTTTACCTTTTCTTTAAAAACGTCAATAAAATTGACGTTTTGACGTTAACCTTAAAACGTCAATAAAATTGACGTTTTACCTTTTCTTTAAAAACGCCAATAAAATTGACGTTTTACCTTTTCTTTAAAAACGTCAATAAAATTGACGTTTTGACGTTAACCTTAAAACGTCAATAAAATTGACGTTTTACCTTTTCTTTAAAAACGTCAATAAAATTGACGTCAATAAAATTGACGTTTTACCTTTTATTTAAAAACGTCAATAAAATTGCGTTTTACCTTTTCTTTAAAAACGTCAATAAAATTGACGTTTTACCTTTTATTTAAAAACGTCAATAAAATTGACGTTTTACCTTTTCTTTAAAAACGCCAATAAAATTGACGTTTTACCTTTTCTTTAAAAACGTCAATAAAATTGACGTCAATAAAATTGACGTTTTACCTTTTATTTAAAAACGTCAATAAAATTGCGTTTTACCTTTTCTTTAAAAACGTCAATAAAATTGACGTTTTACCTTTTCTTTAAAAACGTCAATAAAATTGACGTTTCACCTTTTCTTTAAAAACGTCAATAAAATTGACGTTTTGACGTTAACCTTAAAACCTCAATAAAATTGACGTTTTACCTTTTCTTTAAAAACGTCAATAAAATTGACGTTTTACCTTTTCTTTAAAAACGTCAATAAAATTGACGTTTTGACGTTAACCTTAAAACGTCAATAAAATCGACGTTTTACGTTTTCTTTAAAAACGTCAATAAAATTGACGTTTTACCTTTTCTTTAAACACGCCAATAAAATGGACGTTTTACCTTTTCTTTAAAAACGTCAATAAAATTGACGTTTTGACGTTAACCTTAAAACGTCAATAAAATTGACGTTTTACCTTTTCTTTAAAAACGTCAATAAAATTGACGTCTTACCTTTTCTTTAAAAACGTCAATAAAATTGACGTTTTACCTTTTCTTTAAAAACGTCGATAAAATTGACGTTTTACCTTTTCCTTAAAAACGTCAATAAAATTGACGTTTTACCTTTTCTTTAAAAACGTCAATAAAATTGACGTTTTACCTTTTCTTTAAAAACGTCAATAAAATTGACGTTTTGACGTTAACCTTAAAACGTCAATAAAATTGACGTTTTACCTTTTCTTTAAAAACGTCAATAAAATTGACGTTTTACCTTTTCTTTAAAAACGTCAATAAAATTGACGTTTTGACGTTAACCTTAAAACGTCAATAAAATTGACGTTTTACCTTTTCTTTAAAAACGCCAATAAAATTGACGTTTTGACGTTAACCTTAAAACGTCAATAAAATTGACGTTTTACCTTTTCTTTAAAAACGTCAATAAAATTGACGTTTTGACGTTAACCTTAAAACGTCAATAAAATTGACGTTTTACCTTTTCTTTAAAAACGTCAATAAAATTGACGTCAATAAAATTGACGTTTTACCTTTTATTTAAAAACGTCAATAAAATTGCGTTTTACCTTTTCTTTAAAAACGTCAATAAAATTGACGTTTTACCTTTTCTTTAAAAACGTCAATAAAATTGACGTTTCACCTTTTCTTTAAAAACGTCAATAAAATTGACGTTTTGACGTTAACCTTAAAACCTCAATAAAATTGACGTTTTACCTTTTCTTTAAAAACGTCAATAAAATTGACGTTTTACCTTTTCTTTAAAAACGTCAATAAAATTGACGTTTTACCTTTTTTTTAAAAAGTCAATAAAATTGACGTTTTACCTTTTCTTTAAAAACGTCAATAAAATTGACGTTTTACCTTTTCTTTAAAAACGTCAATAAAATTGACGTTTTACCTTTTCTTTAAAAACGTCAATAAAATTGACGTTTTGACGTTAACCTTAAAACGTCAATAAAATTGACGTTTTACCTTTTCTTTAAAAACGTCAATAAAATTGACGTTTTACCTTTTCTTTAAAAACGTCAATAAAATTGACGTTTTGACGTTAACCTTAAAACGTCAATAAAATCGACGTTTTACGTTTTCTTTAAAAACGTCAATAAAATTGACGTTTTACCTTTTCTTTAAAAACGCCAATAAAATGGACGTTTTACCTTTTCTTTAAAAACGTCAATAAAATTGACGTTTTACCTTTTCTTAAAAACGTCAATAAAATTGACGTTTTGACGTTAACCTTAAAACGTCAATAAAATTGACGTTTTACCTTTTCTTTAAAAACGCCAATAAAATTGACGTTTTACCTTTTCTTTAAAAACGTCAATAAAATTGACGTTTTGACGTTAACCTTAAAACGTCAATAAAATTGACGTTTTACCTTTTTTTTAAAAACGTCAATAAAATTGACGTCTTACCTTTTCTTTAAAAACGTCAATAAAATTGACGTTTTACCTTTTCTTTAAAAACGTCGATAAAATTGACGTTTTACCTTTTCCTTAAAAACGTCAATAAAATTGACGTTTTACCTTTTCTTTAAAAACGTCAATAAAATTGACGTTTTACCTTTTCTTTAAAAACGTCAATAAAATTGACGTTTTACCTTTTCTTTAAAAACGTCAATAAAATTGACGTTTTGACGTTAACCTTAAAACGTCAATAAAATTGACGTTTTACCTTTTCTTTAAAAACGCCAATAAAATTGACGTTTTACCTTTTCTTTAAAAACGTCAATAAAATTGACGTTCTGACGTTAACCTTAAAACGTCAAAAAAATTGACGTTTTACCTTTTCTTTAAAAACGTCAATAAAATTGACGTTTTACCTTTTCTTTAAAAACGTCAATAAAATTGACGTTTTACCTTTTCTTTAAAAACGTCAATAAAATTGACGTTTTACCTTTTCTTTAAAAACGTCAATAAAATTGACGTTTTACCTTTTCTTTAAAAACGTCAATAAAATTGACGTTTTACCTTTTCTTTAAAAACGTCAATAAAATTGACGTTTTACCTTTTCTTTAAAAACGTCAATAAAATTGACGTTTTACCTTTTCTTTAAAAACGTCAATAAAATTGACGTTTTGACGTTAACCTTAAAACGTCAAAAAAATTGACGTTTTACCTTTTCTTTAAAAACGTCAATAAAATTGACGTTTTACCTTTTCTTTAAAAACGTCAATAAAATTGACGTTTTACCTTTTCTTTAAAAACGTCAATAAAATTGACGTTCTACCTTTTCTTTAAAAACGTCAATAAAATTGACGTTTTGACGTTAACCTTAAAACGTCAATAAAATTGACGTTTTACTTTTTCTTTAAAAACGCCAATAAAATTGACGTTTTACCTTTTCTTTTAAAAACGTCAATAAAATTGACGTTTTACCTTTTCTTTAAAAACGTCAATAAAATTGACGTTTTGACGTTAACCTTAAAACGTCAATAAAATTGACGTTTTACCTTTTCTTTAAAAACGCCAATAAAATTGACGTTTTACCTTTTCTTTAAAAACGTCAATAAAATTGACGTTTTGACGTTAACCTTATAACGTCAAAAAAATTGACGTTTTACCTTTTCTTTAAAAACGTCAATAAAATTGACGTTTTACCTTTTCTTTAAAAACGTCAATAAAATTGACGTTTTACCTTTTCTTTAAAAACGTCAATAAAATTGACGTTCTACCTTTTCTTTAAAAACGTCAATAAAATTGACGTTTTGACGTTAACCTTAAAACGTCAATAAAATTGACGTTTTACTTTTTCTTTAAAAACGCCAATAAAATTGACGTTTTACCTTTTCTTTTAAAAACGTCAATAAAATTGACGTTTTACCTTTTCTTTAAAAACGTCAATAAAATTGACGTTTTGACGTTAACCTTAAAACGTCAATAAAATTGACGTTTTACCTTTTCTTTAAAAACGCCAATAAAATTGACGTTTTACCTTTTCTTTAAAAACGTCAATAAAATTGACGTTTTGACGTTAACCTTATAACGTCAAAAAAATTGACGTTTTACCTTTTCTTTAAAAACGTCAATAAAATTGACGTTTTACCTTTTCTTTAAAAACGTCAATAAAATTGACGTTTTACCTTTTCTTTAAAAACGTCAATAAAATTGACGTTCTACCTTTTCTTTAAAAACGTCAATAAAATTGACGTTTTGACGTTAACCTTAAAACGTCAATAAAATTGACGTTTTACCTTTTCTTTAAAAACGCCAATAAAATTGACGTTTTACCTTTTCTTTTAAAAACGTCAATAAAATTGACGTTTTACCTTTTCTTTAAAAACGTCAATAAAATTGACGTTTTGACGTTAACCTTAAAACGTCAATAAAATTGACGTTTTACCTTTTCTTTAAAAACGCCAATAAAATTGACGTTTTACCTTTTCTTTAAAAACGTCAATAAAATTGACGTTCTGACGTTAACCTTAAAACGTCAAAAAAATTGACGTTTTACCTTTTCTTTAAAAACGTCAAAAAAATTGACGTTTTACCTTTTCTTTAAAAACGTCAATAAAATTGACGTTTTACCTTTTCTTTAAAAACGTCAATAAAATTGACGTTTTACCTTTTCTTTAAAAACGTCAATAAAATTGACGTTTTACCTTTTCTTTAAAAACGTCAATAAAATTGACGTTTTACCTTTTCTTTAAAAACGTCAATAAAATTGACGTTTTGACGTTAACCTTAAAACGTCAATAAAATTGACGTTCTGACGTTAACCTTAAAACGTCAAAAAAATTGACGTTTTACCTTTTCTTTAAAAACGTCAAAAAAATTGACGTTTTACCTTTTCTTTAAAAACGTCAATAAAATTGACGTTTTACCTTTTCTTTAAAAACGTCAATAAAATTGACGTTTTACCTTTTCTTTAAAAACGTCAATAAAATTGACGTTTTACCTTTTCTTTAAAAACGTCAATAAAATTGACGTTTTACCTTTTCTTTAAAAACGTCAATAAAATTGACGTTTTACCTTTTCTTTAAAAACGTCAATAAAATTGACGTTTTACCTTTTCTTTAAAAACGTCAATAAAATTGACGTTTTACCTTTTCTTTAAAAACGTCAATAAAATTGACGTTTTGACGTTAACCTTAAAACGTCAAAAAAATTGACGTTTTACCTTTTCTTTAAAAACGTCAATAAAATTGACGTTTTACCTTTTCTTTAAAAACGTCAATAAAATTGACGTTTTACCTTTTCTTTAAAAACGTCAATAAAATTGACGTTCTACCTTTTCTTAAAAAACGTCAATAAAATTGACGTTTTGACGTTAACCTTAAAACGTCAATAAAATTGACGTTTTACTTTTTCTTTAAAAACGCCAATAAAATTGACGTTTTACCTTTTCTTTTAAAAACGTCAATAAAATTGACGTTTTACCTTTTCTTTAAAAACGTCAATAAAATTGACGTTTTGACGTTAACCTTAAAACGTCAATAAAATTGACGTTTTACCTTTTCTTTAAAAACGCCAATAAAATTGACGTTTTACCTTTTCTTTAAAAACGTCAATAAAATTGACGTTTTGACGTTAACCTTAAAACGTCAAAAAAATTGACGTTTTACCTTTTCTTTAAAAACGTCAATAAAATTGACGTTTTACCTTTTCTTTAAAAACGTCAATAAAATTGACGTTTTACCTTTTCTTTAAAAACGTCAATAAAATTGACGTTCTACCTTTTCTTTAAAAACGTCAATAAAATTGACGTTTTGACGTTAACCTTAAAACGTCAATAAAATTGACGTTTTACCTTTTCTTTAAAAACGCCAATAAAATTGACGTTTTACCTTTTCTTTTAAAAACGTCAATAAAATTGACGTTTTACCTTTTCTTTAAAAACGTCAATAAAATTGACGTTTTGACGTTAACCTTAAAACGTCAATAAAATTGACGTTTTACCTTTTCTTTAAAAACGCCAATAAAATTGACGTTTTACCTTTTCTTTAAAAACGTCAATAAAATTGACGTTTTACCTTTTCTTTAAAAACGTCAATAAAATTGACGTTTTGACGTTAACCTTAAAACGTCAATAAAATTGACGTTTTACCTTTTCTTTAAAAACGCCAATAAAATTGACGTTTTACCTTTTCTTTAAAAACGTCAATAAAATTGACGTTTTGACGTTAACCTTAAAACGTCAATAAAATTGACGTTTTACCTTTTCTTTAAAAACGTCAATAAAATTGACGTTTTACCTTTTCTTTAAAAACGTCAATAAAATTACGTTTTACCTTTTCTTTAAAAACGTCAATAAAATTGACGTTTTGACGTTAACCTTAAAACGTCAATAAAATTGACGTTTTACCTTTTCTTTAAAAACGCCAATAAAATTGACGTTTTACCTTTTCTTTAAAAACGTCAATAAAATTGACGTTTTGACGTTAACCTTAAAACGTCAAAAAAATTGACGTTTTACCTTTTCTTTAAAAACGTCAATAAAATTGACGTTTTACCTTTTCTTTAAAAACGTCAATAAAATTGACGTTTTACCTTTTCTTTAAAAACGTCAATAAAATTGACGTTTTACCTTTTCTTTAAAAACGTCAATAAAATTGACGTTCTACCCTTTCTTTAATAACGTCAATAAAATTGACGTTTTGACGTTAACCTTAAAACGTCAAAAAAATTGACGTTTTACCTTTTCTTTAAAAACGTCAATAAAATTGACGTTTTACCTTTTCTTTAAAAACGTCAATAAAATTGACGTTTTACCTTTTCTTTAAAAACGTCAATAAAATTGACGTTTTACCTTTTCTTTAAAAACGTCAATAAAATTGACGTTTTACCTTTTCTTTAAAAACGTCAATAAAATTGACGTTTTGACGTTAACCTTAAAACGTCAAAAAAATTGACGTTTTACCTTTTCTTTAAAAACGTCAATAAAATTGACGTTTTACCTTTTCTTTAAAAACGCCAATAAAATTGACGTTTTACCTTTTCTTTAAAAACGTCAATAAAATTGACGTTCTGACGTTAACCTTAAAACGTCAAAAAAATTGACGTTTTACCTTTTCTTTAAAAACGTCAAAAAAATTGACGTTTTACCTTTTCTTTAAAAACGTCAATAAAATTGACGTTTTACCTTTTCTTTAAAAACGTCAATAAAATTGACGTTTTACCTTTTCTTTAAAAACGTCAATAAAATTGACGTTTTACCTTTTCTTTAAAAACGTCAATAAAATTGACGTTTTACCTTTTCTTTAAAAACGTCAATAAAATTGACGTTTTGACGTTAACCTTAAAACGTCAAAAAAATTGACGTTTTACCTTTTCTTTAAAAACGTCAATAAAATTGACGTTTTACCTTTTCTTTAAAAACGTCAATAAAATTGACGTTTTACCTTTTCTTTAAAAACGTCAATAAAATTGACGTTTTACCTTTTCTTTAAAAACGTCAATAAAATTGACGTTTTACCTTTTCTTTAAAAACGTCAATAAAATTGACGTTCTACCTTTTCTTAAAAAACGTCAATAAAATTGACGTTTTGACGTTAACCTTAAAACGTCAATAAAATTGACGTTTTACTTTTTCTTTAAAAACGCCAATAAAATTGACGTTTTACCTTTTCTTTTAAAAACGTCAATAAAATTGACGTTTTACCTTTTCTTTAAAAACGTCAATAAAATTGACGTTTTGACGTTAACCTTAAAACGTCAATAAAATTGACGTTTTACCTTTTCTTTAAAAACGTCAATAAAATTGACGTTTTACCTTTTCTTTAAAAACGTCAATAAAATTGACGTTTTACCTTTTCTTTAAAAACGTCAATAAAATTGACGTTTTGACGTTAACCTTAAAACGTCAAAAAAATTGACGTTTTACCTTTTCTTTAAAAACGTCAATAAAATTGACGTTTTACCTTTTCTTTAAAAACGTCAATAAAATTGACGTTTTACCTTTTCTTTAAAAACGTCAATAAAATTGACGTTTTACCTTTTCTTTAAAAACGTCAATAAAATTGACGTTTTACCTTTTCTTTAAAAACGTCAATAAAATTGACGTTTTACCTTTTCTTTAAAAACGTCAATAAAATTGACGTTTTGACGTTAACCTTAAAACGTCAATAAAATTGACGTTTTACCTTTTCTTTAAAAACGTCAATAAAATTGACGTTTTACCTTTTCTTTAAAAACGTCAATAAAATTGACGTTTTACCTTTTCTTTAAAAACGTCAATAAAATTGACGTTTTGACGTTAACCTTAAAACGTCAAAAAAATTGACGTTTTACCTTTTCTTTAAAAACGTCAATAAAATTGACGTTTTACCTTTTCTTTAAAAACGTCAATAAAATTGACGTTTTACCTTTTCTTTAAAAACGTCAATAAAATTGACGTTTTACCTTTTCTTTAAAAACGTCAATAAAATTGACGTTTTACCTTTTCTTTAAAAACGTCAATAAAATTGACGTTTTACCTTTTCTTTAAAAACGTCAATAAAATTGACGTTTTACCTTTTCTTTAAAAACGTCAATAAAATTGACGTTTTGACGTTAACCTTAAAACGTCAATAAAATTGACGTTTTACCTTTTCTTTAAAAACGTCAATAAAATTGACGTTTTACCTTTTCTTTAAAAACGTCAATAAAATTGACGTTTTATCTTTTCTTTAAAAACGTCAATAAAATTGACGTTTTACCTTTTCTTTAAAAACGTCAATAAAATTGACGTTTTACCTTTTCTTTAAAAACGTCAATAAAATTGACGTTCTACCTTTTCTTTAAAAACGTCAATAAAATTGACGTTTTACCTTTTCTTTAAAAACGTCAATAAAATTGACGTTTTACCTTTTCTTTAAAAACGTCAATAAAATTGACGTTTTACCTTTTCTTTAAAAACGTCAATAAAATTGACGTTTTGACGTTAACCTTAAAACGTCAATAAAATTGACGTTTTACCTTTTCTTTAAAAACGTCAATAAAATTGACGTTTTACCTTTTCTTTAAAAACGTCAATAAAATTGACGTTTTACCTTTTCTTTAAAAACGTCAATAAAATTGACGTTTTACCTTTTCTTTAAAAACGTCAATAAAATTGACGTTTTACCTTTTCTTTAAAAACGTCAATAAAATTGACGTTTTGACGTTAACCTTAAAACGTCAATAAAATTGACGTTTTACCTTTTCTTTAAAAACGCCAATAAAATTGACGTTTTACCTTTTCTTTAAAAACGTCAATAAAATTGACGTTTTGACGTTAACCTTAAAACGTCAATAAAATTGACGTTACGTTTTACCTTTTCTTTAAAAACGTCAATAAAATTGACGTTTTACCTTTTCTTTAAAAACGTCAATAAAATTGACGTTTTGACGTTAACCTTAAAACGTCAATAAAATTGACGTTTTACCTTTTCTTTAAAAACGTCAATAAAATTACGTTTTACCTTTTCTTTAAAAACGTCAATAAAATTGACGTTTTGACGTTAACCTTTAAACGTCAATAAAATTGACGTTTTACCTTTTCCTTAAAAACGCCAATAAAATTGACGTTTTACCTTTTCTTTAAAAACGTCAATAAAATTGACGTTTTGACGTTAACCTTAAAACGTCAATAAAATTGACGTTTTACCTTTTCTTTGAAAACGTCAATAAAATTGACGTTTTACCTTTTCTTTAAAAACGTCAATAAAATTGACGTTTTACCTTTTCTTTAAAAACGTCAATAAAATTGACGTTTTACCTTTTCTTTAAAAACGTCAATAAAATTGACGTTTTGACGTTAACCTTAAAACGTCAAAAAAATTGACGTTTTACCTTTTCTTTAAAAACGTCAATAAAATTGACGTTTTACCTTTTCTTGAAAAACGTCAATAAAATTGACGTTTTGACGTTAACCTTTAAACGCCAATAAAATTGACGTTTTACCTTTTCTTTAAAAACGTCAATAAAATTGACGTTTTACCTTTTCTTTAAAAACGTCAATAAAATTGACGTTTTGACGTTAACCTTAAAACGTCAATAAAATTGACGTTTTACCTTTTCTTTAAAAACGTCAATAAAATTGACGTTTTACCTTTTCTTTAAAAACGTCAATAAAATTGACGTTTTGACGTTAACCTTAAAACGTCAATAAAATTGACGTTACGTTTTACCTTTTCTTTAAAAACGTCAATAAAATTGACGTTTTACCTTTTCTTTAAAAACGTCAATAAAATTGACGTTTTGACGTTAACCTTAAAACGTCAATAAAATTGACGTTTTACCTTTTCTTTAAAAACGTCAATAAAATTACGTTTTACCTTTTCTTTAAAAACGTCAATAAAATTGACGTTTTGACGTTAACCTTTAAACGTCAATAAAATTGACGTTTTACCTTTTCCTTAAAAACGCCAATAAAATTGACGTTTTACCTTTTCTTTAAAAACGTCAATAAAATTGACGTTTTGACGTTAACCTTAAAACGTCAATAAAATTGACGTTTTACCTTTTCTTTGAAAACGTCAATAAAATTGACGTTTTACCTTTTCTTTAAAAACGTCAATAAAATTGACGTTTTACCTTTTCTTTAAAAACGTCAATAAAATTGACGTTTTACCTTTTCTTTAAAAACGTCAATAAAATTGACGTTTTGACGTTAACCTTAAAACGTCAAAAAAATTGACGTTTTACCTTTTCTTTAAAAACGTCAATAAAATTGACGTTTTACCTTTTCTTGAAAAACGTCAATAAAATTGACGTTTTGACGTTAACCTTTAAACGCCAATAAAATTGACGTTTTACCTTTTCTTTAAAAACGTCAATAAAATTGACGTTTTACCTTTTCTTTAAAAACGTCAATAAAATTGACGTTTTGACGTTAACCTTAAAACGTCAATAAAATTGACGTTTTACCTTTTCTTTAAAAACGTCAATAAAATTGACGTTTTACCTTTTCTTTAAAAACGTCAATAAAATTGACGTTTTACCTTTTCTTTAAAAACGTCAATAAAATTGACGTTTTACCTTTTCTTTAAAAACGTCAATAAAATTGACGTTTTACCTTTTCTTTAAAAACGTCAATAAAATTGACGTTTTGACGTTAACCTTAAAACGTCAATAAAATTGACGTTTTACCTTTTCTTTAAAAACGCCAATAAAATTGACGTTTTACCTTTTCTTTAAAAACGTCAATAAAATTGACGTTTTGACGTTAACCTTAAAACGTCAATAAAATTGACGTTACGTTTTACCTTTTCTTTAAAAACGTCAATAAAATTGACGTTTTACCTTTTCTTTAAAAACGTCAATAAAATTGACGTTTTGACGTTAACCTTAAAACGTCAATAAAATTGACGTTTTACCTTTTCTTTAAAAACGTCAATAAAATTACGTTTTACCTTTTCTTTAAAAACGTCAATAAAATTGACGTTTTGACGTTAACCTTTAAACGTCAATAAAATTGACGTTTTACCTTTTCCTTAAAAACGCCAATAAAATTGACGTTTTACCTTTTCTTTAAAAACGTCAATAAAATTGACGTTTTGACGTTAACCTTAAAACGTCAATAAAATTGACGTTTTACCTTTTCTTTGAAAACGTCAATAAAATTGACGTTTTACCTTTTCTTTAAAAACGTCAATAAAATGGACGTTTTACCTTTTCTTTAAAAACGTCAATAAAATTGACGTTTTACCTTTTCTTTAAAAACGTCAATAAAATTGACGTTTTGACGTTAACCTTAAAACGTCAAAAAAATTGACGTTTTACCTTTTCTTTAAAAACGTCAATAAAATTGACGTTTTACCTTTTCTTTAAAAACGTCAATAAAATTGACGTTTTACCTTTTCTTTAAAAACGTCAATAAAATTGACGTTCTACCTTTTCTTTAAAAACGTCAATAAAATTGACGTTCTACCTTTTCTTTAAAAACGTCAATAAAATTGACGTTTTGACGTTAACCTTAAAACGTCAATAAAATTGACGTTTTACCTTTTCTTTAAAAACGCCAATAAAATTGACGTTTTACCTTTTCTTTAAAAACGTCAATAAAATTGACGTTTTGACGTTAACCTTAAAACGTCAATAAAATTGACGTTACGTTTTACCTTTTCTTTAAAAACGTCAATAAAATTGACGTTTTACCTTTTCTTTAAAAACGTCAATAAAATTGACGTTTTGACGTTAACCTTAAAACGTCAATAAAATTGACGTTTTACCTTTTCTTTAAAAACGTCAATTAAATTACGTTTTACCTTTTCTTTAAAAACGTCAATAAAATTGACGTTTTGACGTTAACCTTTAAACGTCAATAAAATTGACGTTTTACCTTTTCCTTAAAAACGCCAATAAAATTGACGTTTTACCTTTTCTTTAAAAACGTCAATAAAATTGACGTTTTGACGTTAACCTTAAAACGTCAATAAAATTGACGTTTTACCTTTTCTTTGAAAACGTCAATAAAATTGACGTTTTACCTTTTCTTTAAAAACGTCAATAAAATTGACGTTTTACCTTTTCTTTAAAAACGTCAATAAAATTGACGTTTTACCTTTTCTTTAAAAACGTCAATAAAATTGACGTTTTGACGTTAACCTTAAAACGTCAAAAAAATTGACGTTTTACCTTTTCTTTAAAAACGTCAATAAAATTGACGTTTTACCTTTTCTTTAAAAACGTCAATAAAATTGACGTTTTACCTTTTCTTTAAAAACGTCAATAAAATTGACGTTCTACCTTTTCTTTAAAAACGTCAATAAAATTGACGTTTTGACGTTAACCTTAAAACGTCAATAAAATTGACGTTTTACCTTTTCTTTAAAAACGTCAATAAAATTGACGTTTTACCTTTTCTTTAAAAACGTCAATAAAATTGACGTTTTACCTTTTCTTTAAAAACGTCAATAAAATTGACGTTCTACCTTTTCTTTAAAAACGTCAATAAAATTGACGTTTTGACGTTAACCTTAAAACGTCAATAAAATTGACGTTTCACCTTTTCTTTAAAAACGTCAATAAAACTGACGTTTTGACGTTAACCTTAAAACGTCAATAAAATTGACGTTTTACCTTTTCTTTAAAAACGCCAATAAAATTGACGTTTTACCTTTTCTTTAAAAACGTCAACAAAATTGACGTTTTGACGTTAACCTTAAAACGTCAAAAAAATTGACGTTTTACCTTTTCTTTAAAAACGTCAATAAAATTGACATTTTACCTTTTCTTTAAAAAACGTCAATAAAATTGACGTTTTACCTTTTCTTTAAAAACGTCAATAAAATTGACGTTTTACCTTTTCTTTAAAAACGTCAATAAAATTGACGTTTTACCTTTTCTTTAAAAACGTCAATAAAATTGACGTTCTACCTTTTCTTTAAAAACGTCAATAAAATTGACGTTTTACCTTTTCTTTAAAAACGTCAATAAAATTGACGTTCTACCTTTTCTTTAAAAACGTCAATAAAATTGACGTTTTGACGTTAACCTTAAAACGTCAATAAAATTGACGTTTCACCTTTTCTTTAAAAACGTCAATAAAACTGACGTTTTGACGTTAACCTTAAAACGTCAATAAAATTGACGTTTTACCTTTTCTTTAAAAACGCCAATAAAATTGACGTTTTACCTTTTCTTTAAAAACGTCAACAAAATTGACGTTTTGACGTTAACCTTAAAACGTCAAAAAAATTGACGTTTTACCTTTTCTTTAAAAACGTCAATAAAATTGACATTTTACCTTTTCTTTAAAAAACGTCAATAAAATTGACGTTTTACCTTTTCTTTAAAAACGTCAATAAAATTGACGTTTTACCTTTTCTTTAAAAACGTCAATAAAATTGACGTTTTACCTTTTCTTTAAAAACGTCAATAAAATTGACGTTCTACCTTTTCTTTAAAAACGTCAATAAAATTGACGTTTTGACGTTAACCTTAAAACGTCAATAAAATTGACGTTTTACCTTTTCTTTAAAAACGTCAATAAAATTGACGTTTTACCTTTTCTTTAAAAACGTCAATAAAATTGACGTTTTGACGTTAACCTTAAAACGTCAATAAAATTGACGTTTTACCTTTTCTTTAAAAACGCCAATAAAATTGACGTTTTACCTTTTCTTTAAAAACGTCAATAAAATTGACGTTTTACCTTTTCTTTAAAAACGTCAATAAAATTGACGTTTTGACGTTAACCTTAAAACGTCAATAAAATTGACGTTTTACCTTTTCTTTAAAAACGCCAATAAAATTGACGTTTTACCTTTTCTTTAAAAACGTCAATAAAATTGACGTTTTGACGTTAACCTTAAAACGTCAATAAAATTGACGTTACGTTTTACCTTTTCTTTAAAAACGTCAATAAAATTGACGTTTTACCCTTTCTTTAAAAACGTCAATAAAATTGACGTTTTGACGTTAACCTTAAAACGTCAATAAAATTGACGTTTTACCTTTTCTTTAAAAACGCCAATAAAATTGACGTTTTACCTTTTCTTTAAAAACGTCAATAAAATTGACGTTTTGACGTTAACCTTAAAACGTCAATAAAATTGACGTTTTACCTTTTCTTTAAAAACGTCAATAAAATTGACGTTTTACCTTTTCTTTAAAAACGTCAATAAAATTGACGTTTTACCTTTTCTTTAAAAACGTCAATAAAATTGACGTTTTACCTTTTCTTTAAAAACGTCAATAAAATTGACGTTTTGACGTTAACCTTAAAACGTCAAAAAAATTGACGTTTTACCTTTTCTTTATAAACGTCAAAAAAATTGACGTTTTACCTTTTCTTTATAAACGTCAATAAAATTGACGTTTTACCTTTTCTTTAAAAACGTCAATAAAATTGACGTTTTACCTTTTCTTTAAAAACGTCAATAAAATTGACGTTTTACCTTTTCTTTAAAAACGTCAATAAAATTGACGTTTTACCTTTTCTTTAAAAACGTCAATAAAATTGACGTTTTACCTTTTCTTTAAAAACGTCAATAAAATTGACGTTTTACCTTTTCTTTAAAAACGTCAATAAAATTGACGTTTTACCTTTTCTTTAAAAACGTCAATAAAATTGACGTTTTACCTTTTCTTTAAAAACGTCAATAAAATTGACGTTTTACCTTTTCTTTAAAAACGTCAATAAAATTGACGTTCTACCTTTTCTTTAAAAACGTCAATAAAATTGACGTTTTACCTTTTCTTTAAAAACGTCAATAAAATTGACGTTTTACCTTTTCTTTAAAAACGTCAATAAAATTGACGTTTTACCTTTTCTTTAAAAACGTCAATAAAATTGACGTTTTGACGTTAACCTTAAAACGTCAAAAAAATTGACGTTTTACCTTTTCTTTAAAAACGTCAATAAAATTGACGTTTTACCTTTTCTTTAAAAACGTCAATAAAATTGACTTTTTGCCTTTTCTTTAAAAACGTCAATAAAATTGACGTTTTACCTTTTCTTTAAAAACGTCAATAAAATTGACGTTTTGACGTTAACCTTAAAACGTCAAAAAAATTGACGTTTTACCTTTTCTTTAAAAACGTCAATAAAATTGACGTTTTACCTTTTCTTTAAAAACGTCAATAAAATTGACGTTTTACCTTTTCTTTAAAAACGTCAATAAAATTGACGTTTTACCTTTTCTTTAAAAACGTCAATAAAATTGACGTTTTGACGTTAACCTTAAAACGTCAAAAAAATTGACGTTTTACCTTTTCTTTAAAAACGTCAATAAAATTGACGTTTTACCTTTTCTTTAAAAACGTCAATAAAATTGACGTTTTACCTTTTCTTTAAAAACGTCAATAAAATTGACGTTTTACCTTTTCTTTAAAAACGTCAATAAAATTGACGTTTTACCTTTTCTTTAAAAACGTCAATAAAATTGACGTTTTACCTTTTCTTTAAAAACGTCAATAAAATTGACGTTCTACCTTTTCTTTAAAAACGTCAATAAAATTGACGTTTTGACGTTAACCTTAAAACGTCAATAAAATTGACGTTTTACCTTTTCTTTAAAAACGTCAATAAAACTGACGTTTTGACGTTAACCTTAAAACGTCAATAAAATTGACGTTTCACCTTTTCTTTAAAAACGTCAATAAAACTGACGTTTTGACGTTAACCTTAAAACGTCAATAAAATTGACGTTTTACCTTTTCTTTAAAAACGCCAATAAAATTGACGTTTTACCTTTTCTTTAAAAACGTCAATAAAATTGACGTTTTGACGTTAACCTTAAAACGTCAAAAAAATTGACGTTTTACCTTTTCTTTAAAAACGTCAATAAAATTGACGTTTTACCTTTTCTTTAAAAACGTCAATAAAATTGACGTTTTACCTTTTCTTTAAAAACGTCAATAAAATTGACGTTTTACCTTTTCTTTAAAAACGTCAATAAAATTGACGTTTTACCTTTTCTTTAAAAACGTCAATAAAATTGACGTTTTACCTTTTCTTTAAAAACGTCAATAAAATTGACGTTCTACCTTTTCTTTAAAAACGTCAATAAAATTGACGTTTTACCTTTTCTTTAAAAACGTCAATAAAATTGACGTTTTACCTTTTCTTTAAAAACGTCAATAAAATTGACGTTTTGACGTTAACCTTAAAACGTCAAAAAAATTGACGTTTTACCTTTTCTTTAAAAACGTCAATAAAATTGACGTTTTACCTTTTCTTTAAAAACGTCAATAAAATTGACGTTTTACCTTTTCTTTAAAAACGTCAATAAAATTGACGTTTTACCTTTTCTTTAAAAACGTCAATAAAATTGACGTTTTACCTTTTCTTTAAAAACGTCAATAAAATTGACGTTTTGACGTTAACCTTAAAACGTCAAAAAAATTGACGTTTTACCTTTTCTTTAAAAACGTCAAAAAAATTGACGTTTTACCTTTTCTTTAAAAACGTCAATAAAATTGACGTTTTACCTTTTCTTTAAAAACGTCAATAAAATTGACGTTTTACCTTTTCTTTAAAAACGTCAATAAAATTGACGTTTTACCTTTTCTTTAAAAACGTCAATAAAATTGACGTTTTACCTTTTCTTTAAAAACGTCAATAAAATTGACGTTTTACCTTTTCTTTAAAAACGTCAATAAAATTGACGTTTTGACGTTAACCTTAAAACGTCAATAAAATTGACGTTTTACCTTTTCTTTAAAAACGTCAATAAAACTGACGTTTTGACGTTAACCTTAAAACGTCAATAAAATTGACGTTTCACCTTTTCTTTAAAAACGTCAATAAAACTGACGTTTTGACGTTAACCTTAAAACGTCAATAAAATTGACGTTTTACCTTTTCTTTAAAAACGCCAATAAAATTGACGTTTTACCTTTTCTTTAAAAACGTCAATAAAATTGACGTTTTGACGTTAACCTTAAAACGTCAAAAAAATTGACGTTTTACCTTTTCTTTAAAAACGTCAATAAAATTGACGTTTTACCTTTTCTTTAAAAACGTCAATAAAATTGACGTTTTACCTTTTCTTTAAAAACGTCAATAAAATTGACGTTTTACCTTTTCTTTAAAAACGTCAATAAAATTGACGTTTTACCTTTTCTTTAAAAACGTCAATAAAATTGACGTTCTACCTTTTCTTTAAAAACGTCAATAAAATTGACGTTTTGACGTTAACCTTAAAACGTCAATAAAATTGACGTTTTACCTTTTCTTTAAAAACGTCAATAAAATTGACGTTTTACCATTTCTTTAAAAACGTCAATAAAATTGACGTTTTACCTTTTCTTTAAAAACGTCAATAAAATTGACGTTTTGACGTTAACCTTAAAACGTCAATAAAATTGACGTTTTACCTTTTCTTTAAAAACGCCAATAAAATTGACGTTTTACCTTTTCTTTAAAAACGTCAATAAAATTGACGTTTTGACGTTAACCTTAAAACGTCAATAAAATTGACGTTACGTTTTACCTTTTCTTTAAAAACGTCAATAAAATTGACGTTTTACCTTTTCTTTAAAAACGTCAATAAAATTGACGTTTTGACGTTAACCTTAAAACGTCAATAAAATTGACGTTTTACCTTTTCTTTAAAAACGTCAATAAAATTGACGTTTTACCTTTTCTTTAAAAACGTCAATAAAATTACGTTTTACCTTTTCTTTAAAAACGTCAATAAAATTGACGTTTTGACGTTAACCTTAAAACGTCAATAAAATTGACGTTTTACCTTTTCTTTAAAAACGCCAATAAAATTGACGTTTTACCTTTTCTATAAAAACGTCAATAAAATTGACGTTTTGACGTTAACCTTAAAACGTCAATAAAATTGACGTTTTACCTTTTCTTTAAAAACGTTAATAAAATTGACGTTTTACCTTTTCTTTAAAAACGTCAATAAAATTGACGTTTTACCTTTTCTTTAAAAACGTCAATAAAATTGACGTTTTACCTTTTCTTTAAAAACGTCAATAAAATTGACGTTTTACCTTTTCTTTAAAAACGTCAATAAAATTGACGTTTTGACGTTAACCTTAAAACGTCAAAAAAATTGACGTTTTACCTTTTCTTTAAAAACGTCAAAAAAATTGACGTTTTACCTTTTCTTTAAAAACGTCAAAAAAATTGACGTTTTACCTTTTCTTTAAAAACGTCAATAAAATTGACGTTTTACCTTTTCTTTAAAAACGTCAATAAAATTGACGCTTTACCTTTTCTTTAAAAACGTCAATAAAATTGACGTTTTACCTTTTCTTTAAAAACGTCAATAAAATTGACGTTTTACCTTTTCTTTAAAAACGTCAATAAAATTGACGTTTTACCTTTTCTTTAAAAACGTCAATAAAATTGACGTTTTGACGTTAACCTTAAAACGTCAATAAAATTGACGTTTTACCTTTTCTTTAAAAACGTCAATAAAACTGACGTTTTGACGTTAACCTTAAAACGTCAATAAAATTGACGTTTCACCTTTTCTTTAAAACGTCAATAAAACTGACGTTTTGACGTTAACCTTAAAACGTCAATAAAATTGACGTTTTACCTTTTCTTTAAAAACGCCAATAAAATTGACGTTTTACCTTTTCTTTAAAAACGTCAATAAAATTGACGTTTTGACGTTAACCTTAAAACGTCAAAAAAATTGACGTTTTACCTTTTCTTTAAAAACGTCAATAAAATTGACGTTTTACCTTTTCTTTAAAAACGTCAATAAAATTGACGTTTTACCTTTTCTTTAAAAACGTCAATAAAATTGACGTTTTACCTTTTCTTTAAAAACGTCAATAAAATTGACGTTTTACCTTTTCTTTAAAAACGTCAATAAAATTGACGTTCTACCTTTTCTTTAAAAACGTCAATAAAATTGACGTTTTGACGTTAACCTTAAAACGTCAATAAAATTGACGTTTTACCTTTTCTTTAAAAACGTCAATAAAATTGACGTTTTACCTTTTCTTTAAAAACGTCAATAAAATTGACGTTTTACCTTTTCTTTAAAAACGTCAATAAAATTGACGTTTTGACGTTAACCTTAAAACGTCAATAAAATTGACGTTTTACCTTTTCTTTAAAAACGCCAATAAAATTGACGTTTTACCTTTTCTTTAAAAACGTCAATAAAATTGACGTTTTGACGTTAACCTTAAAACGTCAATAAAATTGACGTTACGTTTTACCTTTTCTTTAAAAACGTCAATAAAATTGACGTTTTACCTTTTCTTTAAAAACGTCAATAAAATTGACGTTTTGACGTTAACCTTAAAACGTCAATAAAATTGACGTTTTACCTTTTCTTTAAAAACGTCAATAAAATTGACGTTTTACCTTTTCTTTAAAAACGTCAATAAAATTACGTTTTACCTTTTCTTTAAAAACGTCAATAAAATTGACGTTTTGACGTTAACCTTAAAACGTCAATAAAATTGACGTTTTACCTTTTCTTTAAAAACGCCAATAAAATTGACGTTTTACCTTTTCTATAAAAACGTCAATAAAATTGACGTTTTGACGTTAACCTTAAAACGTCAATAAAATTGACGTTTTACCTTTTCTTTATAAACGTCAATAAAATTGACGTTTTACCTTTTCTTTAAAAACGTCAATAAAATTGACGTTTTACCTTTTCTTTAAAAACGTCAATAAAATTAACGTTTTACCTTTTCTTTAAAAACGTCAATAAAATTGACGTTTTGACGTTAACCTTAAAACGTCAATAAAATTGACGTTTTACCTTTTCTTTAAAAACGTCAATAAAATTGACGTTTTACCTTTTCTTTAAAAACGTCAATAAAATTACGTTTTACCTTTTCTTTAAAAACGTCAATAAAATTGACGTTTTGACGTTAACCTTAAAACGTCAATAAAATTGACGTTTTACCTTTTCTTTAAAAACGTCAATAAAATTGACCTTTTACCTTTTCTTTAAAAACGTCAATAAAATTGACGTTTTACCTTTTCTTTAAAAACGTCAATAAAATTAACGTTTTACCTTTTCTTTAAAAACGTCAATAAAATTGACGTTTTGACGTTAACCTTAAAACGTCAATAAAATTGACGTTTTACCTTTTCTTTAAAAACGTCAATAAAATTGACGTTTTACCTTTTCTTTAAAAACGTCAATAAAATTACGTTTTACCTTTTCTTTAAAAACGTCAATAAAATTGACGTTTTGACGTTAACCTTAAAACGTCAATAAAATTGACGTTTTACCTTTTCTTTATAAACGTCAATAAAATTGACGTTTTACCTTTTCTTTAAAAACGTCAATAAAATTGACGTTTTACCTTTTCTTTAAAAACGTCAATAAAATTAACGTTTTACCTTTTCTTTAAAAACGTCAATAAAATTGACGTTTTGACGTTAACCTTAAAACGTCAATAAAATTGACGTTTTACCTTTTCTTTAAAAACGTCAATAAAATTGACGTTTTACCTTTTCTTTAAAAACGTCAATAAAATTACGTTTTACCTTTTCTTTAAAAACGTCAATAAAATTGACGTTTTGACGTTAACCTTAAAACGTCAATAAAATTGACGTTTTACCTTTTCTTTAAAAACGTCAATAAAATTGACGTTTTACCTTTTCTTTAAAAACGTCAATAAAATTGACGTTTTACCTTTTCTTTAAAAACGTCAATAAAATTAACGTTTTACCTTTTCTTTAAAAACGTCAATAAAATTGACGTTTTGACGTTAACCTTAAAACGTCAATAAAATTGACGTTTTACCTTTTCTTTAAAAACGTCAATAAAATTGACGTTTTACCTTTTCTTTAAAAACGTCAATAAAATTACGTTTTACCTTTTCTTTAAAAACGTCAATAAAATTGACGTTTTGACGTTAACCTTAAAACGTCAATAAAATTGACGTTTTACCTTTTCTTTAAAAACGCCAATAAAATTGACGTTTTACCTTTTCTTTAAAAACGTCAATAAAATTGACGTTTTGACGTTAACCTTAAAACGTCAATAAAATTGACGTTTTACCTTTTCTTTAAAAACGTCAATAAAATTGACGTTTTACCTTTTCTTTAAAAACGTCAATAAAATTGACGTTTTACCTTTTCTTTAAAAACGTCAATAAAATTGACGTTTTACCTTTTCTTTAAAAACGTCAATAAAATTGACGTTTTGACGTTAACCTTAAAACGTCAAAAAAATTGACGTTTTACCTTTTCTTTATAAACGTCAATAAAATTGACGTTTTACCTTTTCTTTAAAAACGTCAATAAAATTGACGTTTTACCTTTTCTTTAAAAACGTCAATAAAATTGACGTTTTACCTTTTCTTTAAAAACGTCAATAAAATTGACGTTTTACCTTTTCTTTAAAAACGTCAATAAAATTGACGTTTTACCTTTTCTTTAAAAACGTCAATAAAATTGACGTTTTGACGTTAACCTTAAAACGTCAAAAAAATTGACGTTTTACCTTTTCTTTAAAAACGTCAATAAAATTGACGTTTTACCTTTTCTTTAAAAACGTCAATAAAATTGACGTTTTACCTTTTCTTTAAAAACGTCAATAAAATTGACGTTTTACCTTTTCTTTAAAAACGTCAATAAAATTGACGTTTTACCTTTTCTTTAAAAACGTCAATAAAATTGACGTTTTGACGTTAACCTTAAAACGTCAAAAAAATTGACGTTTTACCTTTTCTTTAAAAACGTCAATAAAACTGACGTTTTGACGTTAACCTTAAAACGTCAATAAAATTGACGTTTTACCTTTTCTTTAAAAACGTCAATAAAATTGACGTTTTACCTTTTCTTTAAAAACGTCAATAAAATTACGTTTTACCTTTTCTTTAAAAACGTCAATAAAATTGACGTTTTACCTTTTCTTTAAAAACGTCAATAAAATTGACGTTTTGACGTTAACCTTAAAACGTCAATAAAATTGACGTTTTACCTTTTCTTTAAAAACGTCAATAAAATTGACGTTTTACCTTTTCTTTAAAAACGTCAATAAAATTACGTTTTACCTTTTCTTTAAAAACGTCAATAAAATTGACGTTTTGACGTTAACCTTAAAACGTCAATAAAATTGACGTTTTACCTTTTCTTTAAAAACGTCAATAAAATTGACGTTTTACCTTTTCTTTAAAAACGTCAATAAAATTGACGTTTTACCTTTTCTTTAAAAACGTCAATAAAATTGACGTTTTGACGTTAACCTTAAAACGTCAAAAAAATTGACGTTTTACCTTTTCTTTAAAAACGTCAATAAAATTGACGTTTTACCTTTTCTTTAAAAACGTCAATAAAATTGACGTTTTACCTTTTCTTTAAAAACGTCAATAAAATTGACGTTTTACCTTTTCTTTAAAAACGTCAATAAAATTGACGTTTTACCTTTTCTTTAAAAACGTCAATAAAATTGACGTTCTACCTTTTCTTTAATAACGTCAATAAAATTGACGTTCTACCTTTTCTTTAATAACGTCAATAAAATTGACGTTTTACCTTTTCTTTAAAAACGTCAATAAAATTGACGTTTTACCTTTTCTTTAAAAACGTCAATAAAATTGACGTTTTACCTTTTCTTTAAAAACGCCAATAAAATTGACGTTTTACCTTTTCTTTAAAAACGTCAATAAAATTGACGTTTTGACGTTAACCTTAAAACGTCAATAAAATTGACGTTTTACCTTTTCTTTAAAAACGTCAATAAAATTGACGTTTTACCTTTTCTTTAAAAACGTCAATAAAATTGACGTTTTGACGTTAACCTTAAAACGTCAATAAAATTGACGTTTTACCTTTTCTTTAAAAACGTCAATAAAATTGACGTTTTACCTTTTCTTTAAAAACGTCAATAAAATTACGTTTTACCTTTTCTTTAAAAACGTCAATAAAATTGACGTTTTGACGTTAACCTTAAAACGTCAATAAAATTGACGTTTTACCTTTTCTTTAAAAACGCCAATAAAATTGACGTTTTACCTTTTCTTTAAAAACGTCAATAAAATTGACGTTTTGACGTTAACCTTAAAACGTCAATAAAATTGACGTTTTACCTTTTCTTTAAAAACGTCAATAAAATTGACGTTTTACCTTTTCTTTAAAAACGTCAATAAAATTGACGTTTTACCTTTTCTTTATAAACGTCAATAAAATTGACGTTTTACCTTTTCTTTAAAAACGTCAATAAAATTGACGTTTTACCTTTTCTTTAAAAACGTCAATAAAATTGACGTTTTACCTTTTCTTTAAAAACGTCAATAAAATTGACGTTTTACCTTTTCTTTAAAAACGTCAAAAAAATTGACGTTTTACCTTTTCTTTAAAAACGTCAATAAAATTGACGTTTTGACGTTAACCTTAAAACGTCAAAAAAATTGACGTTTTACCTTTTCTTTAAAAACGTCAATAAAATTGACGTTTTACCTTTTCTTTAAAAACGTCAATAAAATTGACGTTTTACCTTTTCTTTAAAAACGTCAATAAAATTGACGTTTTACCTTTTCTTTAAAAACGTCAATAAAATTGACGTTTTACCTTTTCTTTAAAAACGTCAATAAAATTGACGTTCTACCTTTTCTTTAAAAACGTCAATAAAATTGACGTTTTGACGTTAACCTTAAAACGTCAAAAAAATTGACGTTTTACCTTTTCTTTAAAAACGTCAATAAAACTGACGTTTTGACGTTAACCTTAAAACGTCAATAAAATTGACGTTTTACCTTTTCTTTAAAAACGTCAATAAAATTGACGTTTTACCTTTTCTTTAAAAACGTCAATAAAATTACGTTTTACCTTTTCTTTAAAAACGTCAATAAAATTGACGTTTTGACGTTAACCTTAAAACGTCAATAAAATTGACGTTTTACCTTTTCTTTAAAAACGCCAATAAAATTGACGTTTTACCTTTTCTTTAAAAACGTCAATAAAATTGACGTTTTGACGTTAACCTTAAAACGTCAATAAAATTGACGTTTTACCTTTTCTTTATAAACGTCAATAAAATTGACGTTTTACCTTTTCTTTAAAAACGTCAATAAAATTGACGTTTTACCTTTTCTTTAAAAACGTCAATAAAATTGACGTTTTACCTTTTCTTTAAAAACGTCAATAAAATTGACGTTTTACCTTTTCTTTAAAAACGTCAAAAAAATTGACGTTTTACCTTTTCTTTAAAAACGTCAATAAAATTGACGTTTTGACGTTAACCTTAAAACGTCAAAAAAATTGACGTTTTACCTTTTCTTTAAAAACGTCAATAAAATTGACGTTTTACCTTTTCTTTAAAAACGTCAATAAAATTGACGTTTTACCTTTTCTTTAAAAACGTCAATAAAATTGACGTTTTACCTTTTCTTTAAAAACGTCAATAAAATTGACGTTTTACCTTTTCTTTAAAAACGTCAATAAAATTGACGTTCTACCTTTTCTTTAAAAACGTCAATAAAATTGACGTTTTGACGTTAACCTTAAAACGTCAAAAAAATTGACGTTTTACCTTTTCTTTAAAAACGTCAATAAAACTGACGTTTTGACGTTAACCTTAAAACGTCAATAAAATTGACGTTTTACCTTTTCTTTAAAAACGTCAATAAAATTGACGTTTTACCTTTTCTTTAAAAACGTCAATAAAATTACGTTTTACCTTTTCTTTAAAAACGTCAATAAAATTGACGTTTTACCTTTTCTTTAAAAACGTCAATAAAATTGACGTTTTGACGTTAACCTTAAAACGTCAATAAAATTGACGTTTTACCTTTTCTTTAAAAACGTCAATAAAATTGACGTTTTACCTTTTCTTTAAAAACGTCAATAAAATTACGTTTTACCTTTTCTTTAAAAACGTCAATAAAATTGACGTTTTGACGTTAACCTTAAAACGTCAATAAAATTGACGTTTTACCTTTTCTTTAAAAACGTCAATAAAATTGACGTTTTACCTTTTCTTTAAAAACGTCAATAAAATTGACGTTTTACCTTTTCTTTAAAAACGTCAATAAAATTGACGTTTTGACGTTAACCTTAAAACGTCAAAAAAATTGACGTTTTACCTTTTCTTTAAAAACGTCAATAAAATTGACGTTTTACCTTTTCTTTAAAAACGTCAATAAAATTGACGTTTTACCTTTTCTTTAAAAACGTCAATAAAATTGACGTTTTACCTTTTCTTTAAAAACGTCAATAAAATTGACGTTTTACCTTTTCTTTAAAAACGTCAATAAAATTGACGTTCTACCTTTTCTTTAATAACGTCAATAAAATTGACGTTCTACCTTTTCTTTAATAACGTCAATAAAATTGACGTTTTGACGTTAACCTTAAAACGTCAATAAAATTGACGTTTTACCTTTTCTTTAAAAACGTCAATAAAATTGACGTTTTACCTTTTCTTTAAAAACGTCAATAAAATTGACGTTTTACCTTTTCTTTAAAAACGTCAATAAAATTGACGTTTTGACGTTAACCTTAAAACGTCAATAAAATTGACGTTTTACCTTTTCTTTAAAAACGTCAATAAAATTGACGTTTTACCTTTTCTTTAAAAACGTCAATAAAATTACGTTTTACCTTTTCTTTAAAAACGTCAATAAAATTGACGTTTTGACGTTAACCTTAAAACGTCAATAAAATTGACGTTTTACCTTTTCTTTAAAAACGCCAATAAAATTGACGTTTTACCTTTTCTTTAAAAACGTCAATAAAATTGACGTTTTGACGTTAACCTTAAAACGTCAATAAAATTGACGTTTTACCTTTTCTTTAAAAACGTCAATAAAATTGACGTTTTACCTTTTCTTTAAAAACGTCAATAAAATTGACGTTTTACCTTTTCTTTAAAAACGTCAATAAAATTGACGTTTTACCTTTTCTTTAAAAACGTCAATAAAATTGACGTTTTGACGTTAACCTTAAAACGTCAATAAAATTGACGTTTTACCTTTTCTTTAAAAACGTCAATAAAATTGACGTTTTACCTTTTCTTTAAAAACGTCAATAAAATTGACGTTTTACCTTTTCTTTAAAAACGTCAATAAAATTGACGTTTTACCTTTTCTTTAAAAACGTCAATAAAATTGACGTTATGACGTTAACCTTAAAACGTCAAAAAAATTGACGTTTTACCTTTTCTTTAAAAACGTCAATAAAATTAACGTTTTACCTTTTCTTTAAAAACGTCAATAAAATTGACGTTTTACCTTTTCTTTAAAAACGTCAATAAAATTGACGTTTTACCTTTTCTTTAAAAACGTCAATAAAATTGACGTTTTACCTTTTCTTTAAAAACGTCAATAAAATTGACGTTTTACCTTTTCTTTAAAAACGTCAATAAAATTGACGTTTTACCTTTTCTTTAAAAACGTCAATAAAATTGACGTTTTACCTTTTCTTTAAAAACGTCAATAAAATTGACGTTTTACCTTTTCTTTAAAAACGTCAATAAAATTGACGTTTTACCTTTTCTTTAAAAACGTCAATAAAATTGACGTTTTACCTTTTCTTTAAAAACGTCAATAAAATTGACGTTTTACCTTTTCTTTAAAAACGTCAATAAAATTGACGTTTTGACGTTAACCTTAAAACGTCAAAAAAATTGACGTTTTACCTTTTCTTTAAAAACGTCAATAAAATTGACGTTTTACCTTTTCTTTAAAAACGTCAATAAAATTGACGTTTTACCTTTTCTTTAAAAACGTCAATAAAATTGACGTTTTACCTTTTCTTTAAAAACGTCAATAAAATTGACGTTTTACCTTTTCTTTAAAAACGTCAATAAAATTGACGTTTTACCTTTTCTTTAAAAACGTCAATAAAATTGACGTTTTACCTTTTCTTTAAAAACGTCAATAAAACTGACGTTTTGACGTTAACCTTAAAACGTCAATAAAATTGACGTTTTACCTTTTCTTTAAAAACGTCAATAAAATTGACGTTTTACCTTTTCTTTAAAAACGTCAATAAAATTGACGTTTTGACGTTAACCTTAAAACGTCAAAAAAATTGACGTTTTACCTTTTCTTTAAAAACGTCAATAAAATTGACGTTTTACCTTTTCTTTAAAAACGTCAATAAAATTGACGTTTTACCTGTTCTTTAAAAACGTCAATAAAATTGACGTTTTACCTTTTCTTTAAAAACGTCAATAAAATTGACGTTTTACCTTTTCTTTAAAAACGTCAATAAAATTGACGTTCTACCTTTTCTTTAAAAACGTCAATAAAATTGACGTTTTGACGTTAACCTTAAAACGTCAATAAAATTGACGTTTTACCTTTTCTTTAAAAACGTCAATAAAACTGACGTTTTGACGTTAACCTTAAAACGTCAATAAAATTGACGTTTTACCTTTTCTTTAAAAACGTCAATAAAACTGACGTTTTGACGTTAACCTTAAAACGTCAATAAAATTGACGTTTTACCTTTTCTTTAAAAACGCCAATGAAATTGACGTTTTACCTTTTCTTTAAAAACGTCAATAAAATTGACGTTTTGACGTTAACCTTAAAACGTCAATAAAATTGACGTTTTACCTTTTCTTTAAAAACGTCAATAAAATTGACGTTTTACCTTTTCTTTAAAAACGTCAATAAAATTACGTTTTACCTTTTCTTTAAAAACGTCAATAAAACTGACGTTTTGACGTTAACCTTAAAACGTCAATAAAATTGACGTTTTACCTTTTCTTTAAAAACGTCAATAAAATTGACGTTTTACCTTTTCTTTAAAAACGTCAATAAAATTGACGTTTTACCTTTTCTTTAAAAACGTCAATAAAATTGACGTTTTACCTTTTCTTTAAAAACGTCAATAAAATTGACGTTTTACCTTTTCTTTAAAAACGTCAATAAAATTGACGTTCTACCTTTTCTTTAAAAACGTCAATAAAACTGACGTTTTGACGTTAACCTTAAAACGTCAATAAAATTGACGTTTTACCTTTTCTTTAAAAACGTCAATAAAATTGACGTTTTACCTTTTCTTTAAAAACGTCAATAAAATTGACGTTTTGACGTTAACCTTAAAACGTCAAAAAAATTGACGTTTTACCTTTTCTTTAAAAACGTCAATAAAATTGACGTTTTACCTTTTCTTTAAAAACGTCAATAAAATTGACGTTTTACCTTTTCTTTAAAAACGTCAATAAAATTGACGTTTTACCTTTTCTTTAAAAACGTCAATAAAATTGACGTTTTACCTTTTCTTTAAAAACGTCAATAAAATTGACGTTCTACCTTTTCTTTAAAAACGTCAATAAAATTGACGTTTTGACGTTAACCTTAAAACGTCAATAAAATTGACGTTTTACCTTTTCTTTAAAAACGTCAATAAAACTGACGTTTTGACGTTAACCTTAAAACGTCAATAAAATTGACGTTTTACCTTTTCTTTAAAAACGTCAATAAAACTGACGTTTTGACGTTAACCTTAAAACGTCAATAAAATTGACGTTTTACCTTTTCTTTAAAAACGCCAATGAAATTGACGTTTTACCTTTTCTTTAAAAACGTCAATAAAATTGACGTTTTGACGTTAACCTTAAAACGTCAATAAAATTGACGTTTTACCTTTTCTTTAAAAACGTCAATAAAATTGACGTTTTACCTTTTCTTTAAAAACGTCAATAAAATTACGTTTTACCTTTTCATTAAAAACGTCAATAAAATTGACGTTTTGACGTTAACCTTAAAACGTCAATAAAATTGACGTTTTACCTTTTCTTTAAAAACGTCAATAAAATTACGTTTTACCTTTTCTTTAAAAACGTCAATAAAATTGACGTTTTACCTTTTCTTTAAAAACGTCAATAAAATTGACGTTTTGACGTTAACCTTAAAACGTCAATAAAATTGACGTTTTACCTTTTCTTTAAAAACGTCAATAAAATTACGTTTTACCTTTTCTTTAAAAACGTCAATAAAATTGACGTTTTACCTTTTCTTTAAAAACGTCAATAAAATTGACGTCTTACCTTTTCCTTAAAAACGTCAATAAAATTGACGTTTTACCTTTTCTTTAAAAACGTCAATAAAATTGACGTTTTACCTTTTCTTTAAAAACGTCAATAAAATTGACGTTTTGACGTTAACCTTAAAACGTCAATAAAATTGACGTTTTACCTTTTCTTTAAAAACGTCAATAAAATTGACGTTTTACCTTTTCTTTAAAAACGTCAATAAAATTGACGTTTTGACGTTAACCTTAAAACGTCAATAAAATTGACGTTTTACCTTTTCTTTAAAAACGCCAATAAAATTGACGTTTTACCTTTTCTTTAAAAACGTCAATAAAATTGACGTTCTGACGTTAACCTTAAAACGTCAATAAAATTGACGTTTTACCTTTTCTTTAAAAACGTCAATAAAATTGACGTTTTACCTTTTCTTTAAAAACGTCAATAAAATTGACGTTTTGACGTTAACCTTAAAACGTCAAAAAAATTGACGTTTTACCTTTTCTTTAAAAACGTCAATAAAATTGACGTTTTGACGTTAACCTTAAAACGTCAATAAAATTGACGTTTTACCTTTTCTTTAAAAACGTCAATAAAATTGACGTTTTACCTTTTCTTTAAAAACGTCAATAAAATTACGTTTTACCTTTTCTTTAAAAACGTCAATAAAATTGACGTCTTACCTTTTCCTTAAAAACGTCAATAAAATTGACGTTTTACCTTTTCTTTAAAAACGTCAATAAAATTGACGTTTTACCTTTTCTTTAAAAACGTCAATAAAATTGACGTTTTGACGTTAACCTTAAAACGTCAATAAAATTGACGTTTTACCTTTTCTTTAAAAACGTCAATAAAATTGACGTTTTACCTTTTCTTTAAAAACGTCAATAAAATTGACGTTTTGACGTTAACCTTAAAACGTCAATAAAATTGACGTTTTACCTTTTCTTTAAAAACGCCAATAAAATTGACGTTTTACCTTTTCTTTAAAAACGTCAATAAAATTGACGTTCTGACGTTAACCTTAAAACGTCAATAAAATTGACGTTTTACCTTTTCTTTAAAAACGTCAATAAAATTGACGTTTTACCTTTTCTTTAAAAACGTCAATAAAATTGACGTTTTGACGTTAACCTTAAAACGTCAAAAAAATTGACGTTTTACCTTTTCTTTAAAAACGTCAATAAAATTGACGTTTTGACGTTAACCTTAAAACGTCAAAAAAATTGACGTTTTACCTTTTCTTTAAAAAGGTCAATAAAATTGACGTTTTACCTTTTCTTTAAAAACGTCAATAAAATTGACGTTTTGACGTTAACCTTAAAACGTCAATAAAATTGACGTTTTACCTTTTCTTTAAAAACGCCAATAAAATTGACGTTTTACCTTTTCTTTAAAAACGTCAATAAAATTGACGTTCTGACGTTAACCTTAAAACGTCAATAAAATTGACGTTTTACCTTTTCTTTAAAAACGTCAATAAAATTGACGTTTTACCTTTTCTTTAAAAACGTCAATAAAATTGACGTTTTGACGTTAACCTTAAAACGTCAAAAAAATTGACGTTTTACCTTTTCTTTAAAAACGTCAATAAAATTGACGTTTTGACGTTAACCTTAAAACGTCAAAAAAATTGACGTTTTACCTTTTCTTTAAAAACGTCAATAAAATTGACGTTTTACCTTTTCTTTAAAAACGTCAATAAAATTGACGTTTTACCTTTTCTTTAAAAACGTCAATAAAATTGACGTTTTGACGTTAACCTTAAAACGTCAATAAAATTGACGTTTTACCTTTTCTTTAAAAACGCCAATAAAATTGACGTTTTACCTTTTCTTTAAAAACGTCAATAAAATTGACGTTCTGACGTTAACCTTAAAACGTCAATAAAATTGACGTTTTACCTTTTCTTTAAAAACGTCAATAAAATTGACGTTTTACCTTTTCTTTAAAAACGTCAATAAAATTGACGTTTTGACGTTAACCTTAAAACGTCAAAAAAATTGACGTTTTACCTTTTCTTTAAAAACGTCAATAAAATTGACGTTTTGACGTTAACCTTAAAACGTCAAAAAAATTGACGTTTTACCTTTTCTTTAAAAACGTCAATAAAATTGACGTTTTACCTTTTCTTTAAAAACGTCAATAAAATTGACGTTTTACCTTTTCTTTAAAAACGTCAATAAAATTGACGTTTTACCTTTTCTTCAAAAACGTCAATAAAATTGACGTTTTGACGTTAACCTTAAAACGTCAAAAAAATTGACGTTTTACCTTTTCTTTAAAAACGTCAATAAAATTGACGTTTTGACGTTAACCTTAAAACGTCAAAAAAATTGACGTTTTACCTTTTCTTTAAAAACGTCAATAAAATTGACGTTTTACCTTTTCTTTAAAAACGTCAATAAAATTGACGTTTTACCTTTTCTTTAAAAACGTCAATAAAATTGACGTTTTACCTTTTCTTCAAAAACGTCAATAAAATTGACGTTTTACCTTTTCTTTAAAAACGTCAATAAAATTGACGTTCTACCTTTTCTTTAAAAACGTCAATAAAATTGACGTTTTGACTTTAACCTTAAAACGTCAATAAAATTGACGTTTTACCTTTTCTTTAAAAACGTCAATAAAATTGACGTTTTACCTTTTCTTTAAAAACGTCAATAAAATTGACGTTTTACCTTTTCTTTAAAAACGTCAATAAAATTGACGTTTTACCTTTTCTTTAAAAACGTCAATAAAATTGACGTTTTACCTTTTCTTTAAAAACGTCAATAAAATTGACGTTTTACCTTTTCTTTAAAAACGTCAATAAAATTGACGTTTTGACGTTAACCTTAAAACGTCAAAAAAATTGACGTTTTACCTTTTCTTTAAAAACGTCAATAAAATTGACGTTTTACCTTTTCTTTAAAAACGTCAATAAAATTGACGTTTTACCTTTTCTTTAAAAACGTCAATAAAATTGACGTTTTACCTTTTCTTTAAAAACGTCAATAAAATTGACGTTTTACCTTTTCTTTAAAAACGTCAATAAAATTGACGTTTTGACGTTAACCTTAAAACGTCAATAAAATTGACGTTTTACCTTTTCTTTAAAAACGTCAATAAAACTGACGTTTTGACGTTAACCTTAAAACGTCAATAAAATTGACGTTTTACCTTTTCTTTAAAAACGTCAATAAAACTGACGTTTTGACGTTAACCTTAAAACGTCAATAAAATTGACGTTTTACCTTTTCTTTAAAAACGCCAATAAAATTGACGTTTTACCTTTTCTTTAAAAACGTCAATAAAATTGACGTTTTGACGTTAACCTTAAAACGTCAATAAAATTGACGTTTTACCTTTTCTTTAAAAACGTCAATAAAATTGACGTTTTACCTTTTCTTTAAAAACGTCAATAAAATTACGTTTTACCTTTTCTTTAAAAACGTCAATAAAATTGACGTTTTACCTTTTCTTTAAAAACGTCAATAAAATTGACGTTTTGACGTTAACCTTAAAACGTCAATAAAATTGACGTTTTACCTTTTCTTTAAAAACGTCAATAAAATTGACGTTTTACCTTTTCTTTAAAAACGTCAATAAAATTACGTTTTACCTTTTCTTTAAAAACGTCAATAAAATTGACGTTTTGACGTTAACCTTAAAACGTCAATAAAATTGACGTTTTACCTTTTCTTTAAAAACGTCAATAAAATTACGTTTTACCTTTTCTTTAAAAACGTCAATAAAATTGACGTTTTACCTTTTCTTTAAAAACGTCAATAAAATTGACGTTTTGACGTTAACCTTAAAACGTCAATAAAATTGACGTTTTACCTTTTCTTTAAAAACGTCAATAAAATTACGTTTTACCTTTTCTTTAAAAACGTCAATAAAATTGACGTTTTACCTTTTCTTTAAAAACGTCAATAAAATTACGTTTTACCTTTTCTTTAAAAACGTCAATAAAATTGACGTTTTACCTTTTCTTTAAAAACGTCAATAAAATTGACGTTTTACCTTTTCTTTAAAAACGTCAATAAAATTACGTTTTACCTTTTCTTTAAAAACGTCAATAAAATTGACGTTTTACCTTTTCTTTAAAAACGTCAATAAAATTGACGTTTTACCTTTTCTTTAAAAACGTCAATAAAATTACGTTTTACCTTTTCTTTAAAAACGTCAATAAAATTGACGTTTTACCTTTTCTTTAAAAACGTCAATAAAATTGACGTCTTACCTTTTCCTTAAAAACGTCAATAAAATTGACGTTTTACCTTTTCTTTAAAAACGTCAATAAAATTACGTTTTACCTTTTCTTTAAAAACGTCAATAAAATTGACGTTTTACCTTTTCTTTAAAAACGTCAATAAAATTGACGTTTTACCTTTTCTTTAAAAACGTCAATAAAATTACGTTTTACCTTTTCTTTAAAAACGTCAATAAAATTGACGTTTTACCTTTTCTTTAAAAACGTCAATAAAATTGACGTCTTACCTTTTCCTTAAAAACGTCAATAAAATTGACGTTTTACCTTTTCTTTAAAAACGTCAATAAAATTGACGTTTTGACGTTAACCTTAAAACGTCAATAAAATTGACGTTTTACCTTTTCTTTAAAAACGTCAATAAAATTGACGTTTTGACGTTAACCTTAAAACGTCAATAAAATTGACGTTTTACCTTTTCTTTAAAAACGTCAATAAAATTGACGTTTTACCTTTTCTTTAAAAACGTCAATAAAATTGACGTTTTACCTTTTCTTTAAAAACGCCAATAAAATTGACGTTTTACCTTTTCTTTAAAAACGTCAATAAAATTGACGTTCTGACGTTAACCTTAAAACGTCAATAAAATTGACGTTTTACCTTTTCTTTAAAAACGTCAATAAAATTACGTTTTACCTTTTCTTTAAAAACGTCAATAAAATTGACGTTTTACCTTTTCTTTAAAAACGTCAATAAAATTGACGTTTTACCTTTTCTTTAAAAACGTCAATAAAATTGACGTTTTACCTTTTCTTTAAAAACGCCAATAAAATTGACGTTTTACCTTTTCTTTAAAAACGTCAATAAAATTGACGTTCTGACGTTAACCTTAAAACGTCAATAAAATTGACGTTTTACCTTTTCTTTAAAAACGTCAATAAAATTACGTTTTACCTTTTCTTTAAAAACGTCAATAAAATTGACGTTTTGACGTTAACCTTAAAACGTCAATAAAATTGACGTTTTACCTTTTCTTTAAAAACGTCAATAAAATTGACGTTTTGACGTTAACCTTAAAACGTCAATAAAATTGACGTTTTACCTTTTCTTTAAAAACGTCAATAAAATTGACGTTTTACCTTTTCTTTAAAAACGTCAATAAAATTGACGTTTTACCTTTTCTTTAAAAACGCCAATAAAATTGACGTTTTACCTTTTCTTTAAAAACGTCAATAAAATTGACGTTCTGACGTTAACCTTAAAACGTCAATAAAATTGACGTTTTACCTTTTCTTTAAAAACGTCAATAAAATTACGTTTTACCTTTTCTTTAAAAACGTCAATAAAATTGACGTTTTACCTTTTCTTTAAAAACGTCAATAAAATTGACGTTTTACCTTTTCTTTAAAAACGTCAATAAAATTACGTTTTACCTTTTCTTTAAAAACGTCAATAAAATTGACGTTTTACCTTTTCTTTAAAAACGTCAATAAAATTGACGTCTTACCTTTTCCTTAAAAACGTCAATAAAATTGACGTTTTACCTTTTCTTTAAAAACGTCAATAAAATTGACGTTTTACCTTTTCTTTAAAAACGTCAATAAAATTGACGTTTTGACGTTAACCTTAAAACGTCAATAAAATTGACGTTTTACCTTTTCTTTAAAAACGCCAATAAAATTGACGTTTTACCTTTTCTTTAAAAACGTCAATAAAATTGACGTTTTGACGTTAACCTTAAAACGTCAATAAAATTGACGTTTTACCTTTTCTTTAAAAACGCCAATAAAATTGACGTTTTACCTTTTCTTTAAAAACGTCAATAAAATTGACGTTTTACCTTTTCTTTAAAAACGTCAATAAAATTGACGTTTTACCTTTTCTTTAAAAACGTCAATAAAATTGACGTTTTACCTTTTCTTTAAAAACGTCAATAAAATTGACGTTTTACCTTTTCTTTAAAAACGTCAATAAAATTGACGTTTTACCTTTTCTTTAAAAACGTCAATAAAATTGACGTTTTACCTTTTCTTTAAAAACGTCAATAAAATTGACGTTCTACCTTTTCTTTAAAAACGTCAATAAAATTGACGTTTTGACGTTAACCTTAAAACGTCAATAAAATTGACGTTTTACCTTTTCTTTAAAAACGCCAATAAAATTGACGTTTTACCTTTTCTTTAAAAACGTCAATAAAATTGACGTTCTACCTTTTCTTTAAAAACGTCAATAAAATTGACGTTTTACCTTTTCTTTAAAAACGTCAATAAAATTGACGTTTTACCTTTTCTTTAAAAACGTCAATAAAATTGACGTTTTACCTTTTCTTTAAAAACGTCAATAAAATTGACGTTCTACCTTTTCTTTAAAAACGTCAATAAAATTGACGTTTTGACGTTAACCTTAAAACGTCAATAAAATTGACGTTTTACCTTTTCTTTAAAAACGCCAATAAAATTGACGTTTTACCTTTTCTTTTAAAAACGTCAATAAAATTGACGTTTTACCTTTTCTTTAAAAACGTCAATAAAATTGACGTTTTGACGTTAACCTTAAAACGTCAATAAAATTGACGTTTTACCTTTTCTTTAAAAACGCCAATAAAAATGACGTTTTACCTTTTCTTTAAAAACGTCAATAAAATTGACGTTTTGACGTTAACCTTAAAACGTCAATAAAATTGACGTTTTACCTTTTCTTTAAAAACGTCAATAAAATTGACGTTTTACCTTTTCTTTAAAAACGTCAATAAAATTACGTTTTACCTTTTCTTTAAAAACGTCAATAAAATTGACGTTTTGACGTTAACCTTAAAACGTCAATAAAATTGACGTTTTGACGTTAACCTTGAAACGTCAATAAAATTGACGTTTTACCTTTTCTTTAAAAACGTCAATAAAATTGACGTTTTACCTTTTCTTTAAAAACGTCAATAAAATTGACGTTTTACCTTTTCTTTAAAAACGTCAATAAAATTGACGTTTTGACGTTAACCTTAAAACGTCAAAAAAATTGACGTTTTACCTTTTCTTTAAAAACGTCAATAAAATTGACGTTTTACCTTTTCTTTAAAAACGTCAATAAAATTGACGTTTTACCTTTTCTTTAAAAACGTCAAAAAAATTGACGTTTTACCTTTTCTTTAAAAACGTCAATAAAATTGACGTTTTACCTTTTCTTTAAAAACGTCAATAAAATTGACGTTCTACCTTTTCTTTAATAACGTCAATAAAATTGACGTTTTGACGTTAACCTTAAAACGTCAATAAAATTGACGTTTTACCTTTTCTTTAAAAACGTCAATAAAATTGACGTTTTACCTTTTCTTTAAAAACGTCAATAAAACTGACGTTTTACCTTTTCTTTAAAAACGCCAATAAAATTGACGTTTTACCTTTTCTTTAAAAACGTCAATAAAATTGACGTTTTGACGTTAACCTTAAAACGTCAATAAAATTGACGTTTTACCTTTTCTTTAAAAACGTCAATAAAATTGACGTTTTGACGTTAACCTTAAAACGTCAAAAAAATTGACGTTTTACCTTTTCTTTAAAAACGTCAATAAAATTGACGTTTTACCTTTTCTTTAAAAACGTCAATAAAATTGACGTTTTACCTTTTCTTTAAAAACGTCAATAAAATTGACGTTTTACCTTTTCTTTAAAAACGTCAATAAAATTGACGTTTTACCTTTTCATTAAAAAAGGCCATAAAATTGACGTTCTACCTTTTCTTTAAAAACGTCAATAAAATTGACGTTTTGACGTTAACCTTAAAACGTCAATAAAATTGACGTTTTACCTTTTCTTTAAAAACGTCAATAAAATTGACGTTTTACCTTTTCTTTAAAAACGTCAATAAAATTGACGTTTTACCTTTTCTTTAAAAACGTCAATAAAATTGACGTTTTGACGTTAACCTTAAAACGTCAATAAAATTGACGTTTTACCTTTTCTTTAAAAACGCCAATAAAATTGACGTTTTACCTTTTCTTTAAAAACGTCAATAAAATTGACGTTTTGACGTTAACCTTAAAACGTCAATAAAATTGACGTTACGTTTTACCTTTTCTTTAAAAACGTCAATAAAATTGACGTTTTACCTTTTCTTTAAAAACGTCAATAAAATTGACGTTTTACCTTTTCTTTAAAAACGTCAATATAATTGACGTTTTACCTTTTCTTTAAAAACGTCAATAAAATTGACGTTTTGACGTTAACCTTAAAACGTCAATAAAACTGACGTTTTACCTTTTCTTTAAAAACGCCAATAAAATTGACGTTTTACCTTTTCTTTAAAAACGTCAATAAAATTGACGTTTTGACGTTAACCTTAAAACGTCAATAAAATTGACGTTTTACCTTTTCTATAAAAACGTCAATAAAATTGACGTTTTACCTTTTCTTTAAAAACGTCAATAAAATTGACGTTTTACCTTTTCTTTAAAAACGTCAATAAAATTGACGTTTTGACGTTAACCTTAAAACGTCAAAAAAATTGACGTTTTACCTTTTCTTTAAAAACGTCAATAAAATTGACGTTTTACCTTTTCTTTAAAAACGTCAATAAAATTGACGTTTTACCTTTTCTTTAAAAACGTCAATAAAATTGACGTTTTACCTTTTCTTTAAAAACGTCAATAAAATTGACGTTCTACCTTTTCTTTAAAAACGTCAATAAAATTGACGTTTTGACGTTAACCTTAAAACGTCAATAAAATTGACGTTTTACCTTTTCTTTAAAAACGTCAATAAAATTGACGTTTTACCTTTTCTTTAAAAACGTCAATAAAATTGACGTTTTACCTTTTCTTTAAAAACGTCAATAAAATTGACGTTTTGACGTTAACCTTAAAACGTCAATAAAATTGACGTTTTACCTTTTCTTTAAAAACGCCAATAAAATTGACGTTTTACCTTTTCTTTAAAAACGTCAATAAAATTGACGTTTTGACGTTAACCTTAAAACGTCAATAAAATTGACGTTACGTTTTACCTTTTCTTTAAAAACGTCAATAAAATTGACGTTTTACCTTTTCTTTAAAAACGTCAATAAAATTGACGTTTTACCTTTTCTTTAAAAACGTCAATATAATTGACGTTTTACCTTTTCTTTAAAAACGTCAATAAAATTGACGTTTTGACGTTAACCTTAAAACGTCAATAAAACTGACGTTTTACCTTTTCTTTAAAAACGCCAATAAAATTGACGTTTTACCTTTTCTTTAAAAACGTCAATAAAATTGACGTTTTGACGTTAACCTTAAAACGTCAATAAAATTGACGTTTTACCTTTTCTATAAAAACGTCAATAAAATTGACGTTTTACCTTTTCTTTAAAAACGTCAATAAAATTGACGTTTTACCTTTTCTTTAAAAACGTCAATAAAATTGACGTTTTGACGTTAACCTTAAAACGTCAAAAAAATTGACGTTTTACCTTTTCTTTAAAAACGTCAATAAAATTGACGTTTTACCTTTTCTTTAAAAACGTCAATAAAATTGACGTTTTACCTTTTCTTTAAAAACGTCAATAAAATTGACGTTTTACCTTTTCTTTAAAAACGTCAATAAAATTGACGTTCTACCTTTTCTTTAAAAACGTCAATAAAATTGACGTTTTGACGTTAACCTTAAAACGTCAATAAAATTGACGTTTTACCTTTTCTTTAAAAACGTCAATAAAATTGACGTTTTACCTTTTCTTTAAAAACGTCAATAAAATTGACGTTTTACCTTTTCTTTAAAAACGTCAATAAAATTGACGTTTTACCTTTTCTTTAAAAACGTCAATAAAATTGACGTTTTGACGTTAACCTTAAAACGTCAATAAAATTGACGTTTTACCTTTTCTTTAAAAACGTCAATAAAATTGACGTTTTACCTTTTCTTTAAAAACGTCAATAAAATTGACGTTTTACCTTTTCTTTAAAAACGTCAATAAAATTGACGTTTTACCTTTTCTTTAAAAACGTCAATAAAATTGACGTTTTACCTTTTCTTTAAAAACGTCAATAAAATTGACGTTCTACCTTTTCTTTAAAAACGTCAATAAAATTGACGTTTTGACGTTAACCTTAAAACGTCAATAAAATTGACGTTTTACCTTTTCTTTAAAAACGTCAATAAAATTGACGTTTTACCTTTTCTTTAAAAACGTCAATAAAATTGACGTTTTACCTTTTCTTTAAAAACGTCAATAAAATTGACGTTTTACCTTTTCTTTAAAAACGTCAATAAAATTGACGTTTTGACGTTAACCTTAAAACGTCAATAAAATTGACGTTTTACCTTTTCTTTAAAAACGTCAATAAAATTGACGTTTTACCTTTTCTTTAAAAACGTCAATAAAATTGACGTTTTACCTTTTCTTTAAAAACGTCAATAAAATTGACGTTTTACCTTTTCTTTAAAAACGTCAATAAAATTGACGTTTTACCTTTTCTTTAAAAACGTCAATAAAATTGACGTTTTGACGTTAACCTTAAAACGTCAATAAAATTGACGTTTTACCTTTTCTTTAAAAACGCCAATAAAATTGACGTTTTACCTTTTCTTTAAAAACGTCAATAAAATTGACGTTTTGACGTTAACCTTAAAACGTCAATAAAATTGACGTTACGTTTTACCTTTTCTTTAAAAACGTCAATAAAATTGACGTTTTACCTTTTCTTTAAAAACGTCAATAAAATTGACGTTTTGACGTTAACCTTACAACGTCAATAAAATTGACGTTTTACCTTTTCTTTAAAAACGTCAATAAAATTGACGTTTTACCTTTTCTTTAAAAACGTCAATAAAATTACGTTTTACCTTTTCTTTAAAAACGCCAATAAAATTGACGTTTTACCTTTTCTTTAAAAACGTCAATAAAATTGACGTTTTGACGTTAACCTTAAAACGTCAATAAAATTGACGTTTTACCTTTTCTTTAAAAACGTCAATAAAATTGACGTTTTACCTTTTCTTTAAAAACGTCAATAAAATTGACGTTTTACCTTTTCTTTAAAAACGTCAATAAAATTGACGTTTTACCTTTTCTTTAAAAACGTCAATAAAATTGACGTTTTACCTTTTCTTTAAAAACGTCAATAAAATTGACGTTTTGACGTTAACCTTAAAACGTCAATAAAATTGACGTTTTACCTTTTCTTTAAAAACGCCAATAAAATTGACGTTTTACCTTTTCTTTAAAAACGTCAATAAAATTGACGTTTTGACGTTAACCTTAAAACGTCAATAAAATTGACGTTACGTTTTACCTTTTCTTTAAAAACGTCAATAAAATTGACGTTTTACCTTTTCTTTAAAAACGTCAATAAAATTGACGTTTTGACGTTAACCTTACAACGTCAATAAAATTGACGTTTTACCTTTTCTTTAAAAACGTCAATAAAATTGACGTTTTACCTTTTCTTTAAAAACGTCAATAAAATTACGTTTTACCTTTTCTTTAAAAACGCCAATAAAATTGACGTTTTACCTTTTCTTTAAAAACGTCAATAAAATTGACGTTTTGACGTTAACCTTAAAACGTCAATAAAATTGACGTTACGTTTTACCTTTTCTTTAAAAACGTCAATAAAATTGACGTTTTACCTTTTCTTTAAAAACGTCAATAAAATTGACGTTTTACCTTTTCTTTAAAAACGTCAATATAATTGACGTTTTACCTTTTCTTTAAAAACGTCAATAAAATTGACGTTTTGACGTTAACCTTAAAACGTCAATAAAACTGACGTTTTACCTTTTCTTTAAAAACGCCAATAAAATTGACGTTTTACCTTTTCTTTAAAAACGTCAATAAAATTGACGTTTTGACGTTAACCTTAAAACGTCAATAAAATTGACGTTTTACCTTTTCTATAAAAACGTCAATAAAATTGACGTTTTACCTTTTCTTTAAAAACGTCAATAAAATTGACGTTTTACCTTTTCTTTAAAAACGTCAATAAAATTGACGTTTTGACGTTAACCTTAAAACGTCAAAAAAATTGACGTTTTACCTTTTCTTTAAAAACGTCAATAAAATTGACGTTTTACCTTTTCTTTAAAAACGTCAATAAAATTGACGTTTTACCTTTTCTTTAAAAACGTCAATAAAATTGACGTTTTACCTTTTCTTTAAAAACGTCAATAAAATTGACGTTCTACCTTTTCTTTAAAAACGTCAATAAAATTGACGTTTTGACGTTAACCTTAAAACGTCAATAAAATTGACGTTTTACCTTTTCTTTAAAAACGTCAATAAAATTGACGTTTTACCTTTTCTTTAAAAACGTCAATAAAATTGACGTTTTACCTTTTCTTTAAAAACGTCAATAAAATTGACGTTTTACCTTTTCTTTAAAAACGTCAATAAAATTGACGTTTTGACGTTAACCTTAAAACGTCAATAAAATTGACGTTTTACCTTTTCTTTAAAAACGTCAATAAAATTGACGTTTTACCTTTTCTTTAAAAACGTCAATAAAATTGACGTTTTACCTTTTCTTTAAAAACGTCAATAAAATTGACGTTTTACCTTTTCTTTAAAAACGTCAATAAAATTGACGTTTTACCTTTTCTTTAAAAACGTCAATAAAATTGACGTTCTACCTTTTCTTTAAAAACGTCAATAAAATTGACGTTTTGACGTTAACCTTAAAACGTCAATAAAATTGACGTTTTACCTTTTCTTTAAAAACGTCAATAAAATTGACGTTTTACCTTTTCTTTAAAAACGTCAATAAAATTGACGTTTTACCTTTTCTTTAAAAACGTCAATAAAATTGACGTTTTACCTTTTCTTTAAAAACGTCAATAAAATTGACGTTTTGACGTTAACCTTAAAACGTCAATAAAATTGACGTTTTACCTTTTCTTTAAAAACGTCAATAAAATTGACGTTTTACCTTTTCTTTAAAAACGTCAATAAAATTGACGTTTTACCTTTTCTTTAAAAACGTCAATAAAATTGACGTTTTACCTTTTCTTTAAAAACGTCAATAAAATTGACGTTTTACCTTTTCTTTAAAAACGTCAATAAAATTGACGTTTTGACGTTAACCTTAAAACGTCAATAAAATTGACGTTTTACCTTTTCTTTAAAAACGCCAATAAAATTGACGTTTTACCTTTTCTTTAAAAACGTCAATAAAATTGACGTTTTGACGTTAACCTTAAAACGTCAATAAAATTGACGTTACGTTTTACCTTTTCTTTAAAAACGTCAATAAAATTGACGTTTTACCTTTTCTTTAAAAACGTCAATAAAATTGACGTTTTGACGTTAACCTTACAACGTCAATAAAATTGACGTTTTACCTTTTCTTTAAAAACGTCAATAAAATTGACGTTTTACCTTTTCTTTAAAAACGTCAATAAAATTACGTTTTACCTTTTCTTTAAAAACGTCAATAAAATTGACGTTTTGACGTTAACCTTAAAACGTCAATAAAATTGACGTTTTACCTTTTCTTTAAAAACGTCAATAAAATTGACGTTTTGACGTTAACCTTAAAACGTCAATAAAATTGACGTTTTACCTTTTCTTTAAAAACGTCAAAAAAATTGACGTTTTACCTTTTCTTTAAAAACGTCAATAAAATTGACGTTTTACCTTTTCTTTAAAAACGTCAATAAAATTGACGTTTTACCTTTTCTTTAAAAACGTCAATAAAATTGACGTTTTACCTTTTCTTTAAAAACGTCAATAAAATTGACGTTTTGACGTTAACCTTAAAACGTCAAAAAAATTGACGTTTTACCTTTTCTTTAAAAACGTCAATAAAATTGACGTTTTACCTTTTCTTTAAAAACGTCAATAAAATTGACGTTTTACCTTTTCTTTAAAAACGTCAATAAAATTGACGTTTTACCTTTTCTTTAAAAACGTCAATAAAATTGACGTTTTACCTTTTCTTTAAAAACGTCAATAAAATTGACGTTCTACCTTTTCTTTAAAAACGTCAATAAAATTGACGTTTTGACGTTAACCTTAAAACGTCAATAAAATTGACGTTTTACCTTTTCTTTAAAAACGTCAATAAAATTGACGTTTTACCTTTTCTTTAAAAACGTCAATAAAATTACGTTTTACCTTTTCTTTAAAAACGTCAATAAAATTGACGTTTTACCTTTTCTTTAAAAACGTCAATAAAATTGACGTTTTGACGTTAACCTTAAAACGTCAATAAAATTGACGTTTTACCTTTTCTTTAAAAACTTCAATAAAATTGACGTTTTACCTTTTCTTTAAAAACGTCAATAAAATTACGTTTTACCTTTTCTTTAAAAACGTCAATAAAATTGACGTTTTGACGTTAACCTTAAAACGTCAATAAAATTGACGTTTTACCTTTTCTTTAAAAACGCCAATAAAATTGACGTTTTACCTTTTCTTTAAAAACGTCAATAAAATTGACGTTTTGACGTTAACCTTAAAACGTCAATAAAATTGACGTTTTACCTTTTTTTTAAAAACGTCAATAAAATTGACGTTTTACCTTTTCTTTAAAAACGTCAATAAAATTGACGTTTTGACGTTAACCTTAAAACGTCAAAAAAATTGACGTTTTACCTTTTCTTTAAAAAAGTCAATAAAATTGACGTTTTACCTTTTCTTTAAAAACGTCAATAAAATTGACGTTTTACCTTTTCTTTAAAAACGTCAATAAAATTGACGTTTTACCTTTTCTTTAAAAACGTCAATAAAATTGACGTTTTACCTTTTCTTTAAAAACGTCAATAAAATTGACGTTTTACCTTTTCTTTAAAAACGTCAATAAAATTGACGTTTTACCTTTTCTTTAAAAACGTCAATAAAATTACGTTTTACCTTTTCTTTAAAAACGTCAATAAAATTGACGTTTTGACGTTAACCTTAAAACGTCAATAAAATTGACGTTTTACCTTTTCTTTAAAAACGTCAATAAAATTGACGTTTTACCTTTTCTTTAAAAACGTCAATAAAATTGACGTTTTGACGTTAACCTTAAAACGTCAATAAAATTGACGTTTTACCTTTTCTTTAAAAACGTCAATAAAATTGACGTTTTACCTTTTCTTTAAAAACGTCAATAAAATTACGTTTTACCTTTTCTTTAAAAACGTCAATAAAATTGACGTTTTACCTTTTCTTTAAAAACGTCAATAAAATTGACGTTTTGACGTTAACCTTAAAACGTCAATAAAATTGACGTTTTACCTTTTCTTTAAAAACTTCAATAAAATTGACGTTTTACCTTTTCTTTAAAAACGTCAATAAAATTACGTTTTACCTTTTCTTTAAAAACGTCAATAAAATTGACGTTTTGACGTTAACCTTAAAACGTCAATAAAATTGACGTTTTACCTTTTCTTTAAAAACGCCAATAAAATTGACGTTTTACCTTTTCTTTAAAAACGTCAATAAAATTGACGTTTTGACGTTAACCTTAAAACGTCAATAAAATTGACGTTTTACCTTTTTTTTAAAAACGTCAATAAAATTGACGTTTTACCTTTTCTTTAAAAACGTCAATAAAATTGACGTTTTGACGTTAACCTTAAAACGTCAAAAAAATTGACGTTTTACCTTTTCTTTAAAAACGTCAATAAAATTGACGTTTTACCTTTTCTTTAAAAACGTCAATAAAATTGACGTTTTACCTTTTCTTTAAAAACGTCAATAAAATTGACGTTTTACCTTTTCTTTAAAAACGTCAATAAAATTGACGTTTTACCTTTTCTTTAAAAACGTCAATAAAATTGACGTTTTACCTTTTCTTTAAAAACGTCAATAAAATTGACGTTTTACCTTTTCTTTAAAAACGTCAATAAAATTACGTTTTACCTTTTCTTTAAAAACGTCAATAAAATTGACGTTTTGACGTTAACCTTAAAACGTCAATAAAATTGACGTTTTACCTTTTCTTTAAAAACGTCAATAAAATTGACGTTTTACCTTTTCTTTAAAAACGTCAATAAAATTGACGTTTTGACGTTAACCTTAAAACGTCAATAAAATTGACGTTTTACCTTTTCTTTAAAAACGCCAATAAAATTGATTTTTTACCTTTTCTTTAAAAACGTCAATAAAATTGACGTTTTGACGTTAACCTTAAAACGTCAATAAAATTGACGTTTTACCTTTTCTTTAAAAACGTCAATAAAATTGACGTTTTACCTTTTCTTTAAAAACGTCAATAAAATTGACGTTTTACCTTTTCTTTAAAAACGTCAATAAAATTGACGTTTTACCTTTTCTTTAAAAACGTCAATAAAATTGACGTTTTACCTTTTCTTTAAAAACGTCAATAAAATTGACGTTTTGACGTTAACCTTAAAACGTCAAAAAAATTGACGTTTTACCTTTTCTTTAAAAACGTCAATAAAATTGACGTTTTACCTTTTCTTTAAAAACGTCAATAAAATTGACGTTTTACCTTTTCTTTAAAAACGTCAATAAAATTGACGTTTTACCTTTTCTTTAAAAACGTCAATAAAATTGACGTTTTACCTTTTCTTTAAAAACGTCAATAAAATTACGTTTTACCTTTTCTTTAAAAACGTCAATAAAATTGACGTTTTACCTTTTCTTTAAAAACGTCAATAAAATTGACGTTTTACCTTTTCTTTAAAAACGTCAATAAAATTGACGTTTTACCTTTTCTTTAAAAACGTCAATAAAATTACGTTTTACCTTTTCTTTAAAAACGTCAATAAAATTGACGTTTTGACGTTAACCTTAAAACGTCAATAAAATTGACGTTTTACCTTTTCTTTAAAAACGTCAATAAAATTGACGTTTTACCTTTTCTTTAAAAACGTCAATAAAATTGACGTTTTACCTTTTCTTTAAAAACGTCAATAAAATTACGTTTTACCTTTTCTTTAAAAACGTCAATAAAATTGACGTTTTGACGTTAACCCTAAAACGTCAATAAAATTGACGTTTTACCTTTTCTTTAAAAACGTCAATAAAATTGACGTTTTACCTTTTCTTTAAAAACGTCAATAAAATTACGTTTTACCTTTTCTTTAAAAACGTCAATAAAATTGACGTTTTACCTTTTCTTTAAAAACGTCAATAAAATTGACGTTTTACCTTTTCTTTAAAAACGTCAATAAAATTACGTTTTACCTTTTCTTTAAAAACGTCAATAAAATTGACGTTTTACCTTTTCTTTAAAAACGTCAATAAAATTGACGTTTTACCTTTTCTTTAAAAACGTCAATAAAATTGACGTTTTACCTTTTCTTTAAAAACGTCAATAAAATTACGTTTTACCTTTTCTTTAAAAACGTCAATAAAATTGACGTTTTGACGTTAACCTTAAAACGTCAATAAAATTGACGTTTTACCTTTTCTTTAAAAACGTCAATAAAATTGACGTTTTACCTTTTCTTTAAAAACGTCAATAAAATTGACGTTTTACCTTTTCTTTAAAAACGTCAATAAAATTACGTTTTACCTTTTCTTTAAAAACGTCAATAAAATTGACGTTTTACCTTTTCTTTAAAAACGTCAATAAAATTGACGTTTTACCTTTTCTTTAAAAACGTCAATAAAATTGACGTTTTACCTTTTCTTTAAAAACGTCAATAAAATTACGTTTTACCTTTTCTTTAAAAACGTCAATAAAATTGACGTTTTGACGTTAACCTTAAAACGTCAATAAAATTGACGTTTTACCTTTTCTTTAAAAACGTCAATAAAATTGACGTTTTACCTTTTCTTTAAAAACGTCAATAAAATTACGTTTTACCTTTTCTTTAAAAACGTCAATAAAATTGACGTTTTGACGTTAACCTTAAAACGTCAATAAAATTGACGTTTTACCTTTTCTTTAAAAACGTCAATAAAATTGACGTTTTACCTTTTCTTTAAAAACGTCAATAAAATTACGTTTTACCTTTTCTTTAAAAACGTCAATAAAATTGACGTTTTACCTTTTCTTTAAAAACGTCAATAAAATTGACGTTTTACCTTTTCTTTAAAAACGTCAATAAAATTGACGTTTTACCTTTTCTTTAAAAACGTCAATAAAATTACGTTTTACCTTTTCTTTAAAAACGTCAATAAAATTGACGTTTTGACGTTAACCTTAAAACGTCAATAAAATTGACGTTTTACCTTTTCTTTAAAAACGTCAATAAAATTGACGTTTTACCTTTTCTTTAAAAACGTCAATAAAATTACGTTTTACCTTTTCTTTAAAAACGTCAATAAAATTGACGTTTTACCTTTTCTTTAAAAACGTCAATAAAATTGACGTTTTACCTTTTCTTTAAAAACGTCAATAAAATTGACGTTTTGACGTTAACCTTAAAACGTCAATAAAATTGACGTTTTACCTTTTCTTTAAAAACGTCAATAAAATTACGTTTTACCTTTTCTTTAAAAACGTCAATAAAATTGACGTTTTACCTTTTCTTTAAAAACGTCAATAAAATTGACGTTTTACCTTTTCTTTAAAAACGTCAATAAAATTGACGTTTTACCTTTTCTTTAAAAACGTCAATAAAATTACGTTTTACCTTTTCTTTAAAAACGTCAATAAAATTGACGTTTTGACGTTAACCTTAAAACGTCAATAAAATTGACGTTTTACCTTTTCTTTAAAAACGTCAATAAAATTGACGTTTTACCTTTTCTTTAAAAACGTCAATAAAATTGACGTTTTACCTTTTCTTTAAAAACGTCAATAAAATTACGTTTTACCTTTTCTTTAAAAACGTCAATAAAATTGACGTTTTACCTTTTCTTTAAAAACGTCAATAAAATTGACGTTTTACCTTTTCTTTAAAAACGTCAATAAAATTGACGTTTTACCTTTTCTTTAAAAACGTCAATAAAATTACGTTTTACCTTTTCTTTAAAAACGTCAATAAAATTGACGTTTTGACGTTAACCTTAAAACGTCAATAAAATTGACGTTTTACCTTTTCTTTAAAAACGTCAATAAAATTGACGTTTTACCTTTTCTTTAAAAACGTCAATAAAATTGACGTTTTACCTTTTCTTTAAAAACGTCAATAAAATTGACGTTTTACCTTTTCTTTAAAAACGTCAATAAAATTACGTTTTACCTTTTCTTTAAAAACGTCAATAAAATTGACGTTTTGACGTTAACCTTAAAACGTCAATAAAATTGACGTTTTACCTTTTCTTTAAAAACGTCAATAAAATTGACGTTTTACCTTTTCTTTAAAAACGTCAATAAAATTACGTTTTACCTTTTCTTTAAAAACGTCAATAAAATTGACGTTTTACCTTTTCTTTAAAAACGTCAATAAAATTGACGTTTTACCTTTTCTTTAAAAACGTCAATAAAATTGACGTTTTACCTTTTCTTTAAAAACGTCAATAAAATTACGTTTTACCTTTTCTTTAAAAACGTCAATAAAATTGACGTTTTGACGTTAACCTTAAAACGTCAATAAAATTGACGTTTTACCTTTTCTTTAAAAACGTCAATAAAATTGACGTTTTACCTTTTCTTTAAAAACGTCAATAAAATTGACGTTTTGACGTTAACCTTAAAACGTCAAAAAAATTGACGTTTTACCTTTTCTTTAAAAACGTCAATAAAATTGACGTTTTACCTTTTCTTTAAAAACGTCAATAAAATTGACGTTTTACCTTTTCTTTAAAAACGTCAATAAAATTGACGTTTTGACGTTAACCTTAAAACGTCAATAAAATTGACGTTTTACCTTTTCTTTAAAAACGTCAATAAAATTGACGTTTTACCTTTTCTTTAAAAACGTCAATAAAATTGACGTTTTGACGTTAACCTTAAAACGTCAATAAAATTGACGTTTTACCTTTTCTTTAAAAACGCCAATAAAATTGATTTTTTACCTTTTCTTTAAAAACGTCAATAAAATTGACGTTTTGACGTTAACCTTAAAACGTCAATAAAATTGACGTTTTACCTTTTCTTTAAAAACGTCAATAAAATTGACGTTTTACCTTTTCTTTAAAAACGTCAATAAAATTGACGTTTTACCTTTTCTTTAAAAACGTCAATAAAATTGACGTTTTACCTTTTCTTTAAAAACGTCAATAAAATTGACGTTTTACCTTTTCTTTAAAAACGTCAATAAAATTGACGTTTTGACGTTAACCTTAAAACGTCAAAAAAATTGACGTTTTACCTTTTCTTTAAAAACGTCAATAAAATTGACGTTTTACCTTTTCTTTAAAAACGTCAATAAAATTGACGTTTTACCTTTTCTTTAAAAACGTCAATAAAATTGACGTTTTACCTTTTCTTTAAAAACGTCAATAAAATTGACGTTTTGACGTTAACCTTAAAACGTCAATAAAATTGACGTTTTACCTTTTCTTTAAAAACGTCAATAAAATTGACGTTTTACCTTTTCTTTAAAAACGTCAATAAAATTGACGTTTTGACGTTAACCTTAAAACGTCAATAAAATTGACGTTTTACCTTTTCTTTAAAAACGCCAATAAAATTGATTTTTTACCTTTTCTTTAAAAACGTCAATAAAATTGACGTTTTGACGTTAACCTTAAAACGTCAATAAAATTGACGTTTTACCTTTTCTTTAAAAACGTCAATAAAATTGACGTTTTACCTTTTCTTTAAAAACGTCAATAAAATTGACGTTTTACCTTTTCTTTAAAAACGTCAATAAAATTGACGTTTTACCTTTTCTTTAAAAACGTCAATAAAATTGACCTTTTACCTTTTCTTTAAAAACGTCAATAAAATTGACGTTCTACCTTTTCTTTAATAACGTCAATAAAATTGACGTTTTGACGTTAACCTTAAAACGTCAATAAAATTGACGTTTTACCTTTTCTTTAAAAACGTCAATAAAATTGACGTTTTACCTTTTCTTTAAAAACGTCAATAAAATTGACGTTTTGACGTTAACCTTAAAACGTCAATAAAATTGACGTTTTACCTTTTCTTTAAAAACGTCAATAAAATTGACGTTTTACCTTTTCTTTAAAAACGTCAATAAAATTGACGTTTTGACGTTAACCTTAAAACGTCAATAAAATTGACGTTTTACCTTTTCTTTAAAAACGCCAATAAAATTGATTTTTTACCTTTTCTTTAAAAACGTCAATAAAATTGACGTTTTGACGTTAACCTTAAAACGTCAATAAAATTGACGTTTTACCTTTTCTTTAAAAACGTCAATAAAATTGACGTTTTACCTTTTCTTTAAAAACGTCAATAAAATTGACGTTTTACCTTTTCTTTAAAAACGTCAATAAAATTGACGTTTTACCTTTTCTTTAAAAACGTCAATAAAATTGACCTTTTACCTTTTCTTTAAAAACGTCAATAAAATTGACGTTCTACCTTTTCTTTAATAACGTCAATAAAATTGACGTTTTGACGTTAACCTTAAAACGTCAATAAAATTGACGTTTTACCTTTTCTTTAAAAACGTCAATAAAATTGACGTTTTACCTTTTCTTTAAAAACGTCAATAAAATTGACGTTTTGACGTTAACCTTAAAACGTCAATAAAATTGACGTTTTACCTTTTCTTTAAAAACGTCAATAAAATTGACGTTTTACCTTTTCTTTAAAAACGTCAATAAAATTGACGTTTTGACGTTAACCTTAAAACGTCAATAAAATTGACGTTTTACCTTTTCTTTAAAAACGTCAATAAAATTGACGTTTTACCTTTTCTTTAAAAACGTCAATAAAATTGACGTTTTGACGTTAACCTTAAAACGTCAATAAAATTGACGTTTTACCTTTTCTTTAAAAACGTCAATAAAATTGACGTTTTACCTTTTCTTTAAAAACGTCAATAAAATTGACGTTTTGACGTTAACCTTAAAACGTCAATAAAATTGACGTTTTACCTTTTCTTTAAAAACGCCAATAAAATTGATTTTTTACCTTTTCTTTAAAAACGTCAATAAAATTGACGTTTTGACGTTAACCTTAAAACGTCAATAAAATTGACGTTTTACCTTTTCTTTAAAAACGTCAATAAAATTGACGTTTTACCTTTTCTTTAAAAACGTCAATAAAATTGACGTTTTACCTTTTCTTTAAAAACGTCAATAAAATTGACGTTTTGACGTTAACCTTAAAACGTCAAAAAAATTGACGTTTTACCTTTTCTTTAAAAACGTCAATAAAATTGACGTTTTACCTTTTCTTTAAAAACGTCAATAAAATTGACGTTTTACCTTTTCTATAAAAACGTCAATAAAATTGACGTTTTACCTTTTCTTTAAAAACGTCAATAAAATTGACGTTTTACCTTTTCTTTAAAAACGCCAATAAAATTGACGTTTTACCTTTTCTTTAAAAACGTCAATAAAATTGACGTTTTGACGTTAACCTTAAAACGTCAATAAAATTGACGTTTTACCTTTTCTTTAAAAACGTCAATAAAATTGACGTTTTACCTTTTCTTTAAAAACGTCAATAAAATTGACGTTTTGACGTTAACCTTAAAACGTCAATAAAATTGACGTTTAACCTTTTCTTTAAAAACGTCAATAAAATTGACGTTTTACCTTTTCTTTAAAAACGTCAATAAAATTACGTTTTACCTTTTCTTTAAAAACGTCAATAAAATTGACGTTTTGACGTTAACCTTAAAACGTCAATAAAATTGACGTTTTACCTTTTCTTTAAAAACGCCAATAAAATTGACGTTTTACCTTTTCTTTAAAAACGTCAATAAAATTGACGTTTTGACGTTAACCTTAAAACGTCAATAAAATTGACGTTTTACCTTTTCTTTAAAAACGTCAATAAAATTGACGTTTTACCTTTTCTTTAAAAACGTCAATAAAATTGACGTTTTACCTTTTCTTTAAAAACGTCAATAAAATTGACGTTTTACCTTTTCTTTAAAAACGTCAATAAAATTGACGTTTTGACGTTAACCTTAAAACGTCAAAAAAATTGACGTTTTACCTTTTCTTTAAAAACGTCAATAAAATTGACGTTTTACCTTTTCTTTAAAAACGTCAATAAAATTGACGTTTTACCTTTTCTTTAAAAACGTCAATAAAATTGACGTTTTACCTTTTCTTTAAAAACGTCAATAAAATTGACGTTTTACCTTTTCTTTAAAAACGTCAATAAAATTGACGTTTTACCTTTTCTTTAAAAACGTCAATAAAATTGACGTTTTACCTTTTCTTTAAAAACGTCAATAAAATTGACGTTTTGACGTTAACCTTAAAACGTCAAAAAAATTGACGTTTTACCTTTTCTTTAAAAACGTCAATAAAATTGACGTTTTACCTTTTTTTTAAAAACGTCAATAAAATTGACGTTTTACCTTTTCTTTAAAAACGTCAATAAAATTGACGTTTTACCTTTTCTTTAAAAACGTCAATAAAATTGACGTTTTACCTTTTCTTTAAAAACGTCAATAAAATTGACGTTTTACCTTTTCTTTAAAAACGTCAATAAAATTGACGTTTTACCTTTTCTTTAAAAACGTCAATAAAATTGACGTTCTACCTTTTCTTTAAAAACGTCAATAAAATTGACGTTTTGACGTTAACCTTAAAACGTCAATAAAATTGACGTTTTACCTTTTCTTTAAAAACGTCAATAAAACTGACGTTTTGACGTTAACCTTAAAACGTCAATAAAATTGACGTTTTACCTTTTCTTTAAAAACGTCAATAAAACTGACGTTTTGACGTTAACCTTAAAACGTCAATAAAATTGACGTTTTACCTTTTCTTTAAAAACGCCAATAAAATTGACGTTTTACCTTTTCTTTAAAAACGTCAATAAAATTGACGTTTTACCTTTTCTTTAAAAACGTCAATAAAATTACGTTTTACCTTTTCTTTAAAAACGTCAACAAAATTGACGTTTTACCTTTTCTTTAAAAACGTCAATAAAATTGACGTTTTACCTTTTCTTTAAAAACGTCAATAAAATTGACGTTTTACCTTTTCTTTAAAAACGTCAATAAAATTGACGTTTTACCTTTTCTTTAAAAACGTCAATAAAATTGACGTTTTGACGTTAACCTTAAAACGTCAAAAAAATTGACGTTTTACCTTTTCTTTAAAAACGTCAATAAAATTGACGTTTTACCTTTTCTTTAAAAACGTCAATAAAATTGACGTTTTACCTTTTCTTTAAAAACGTCAATAAAATTGACGTTTTACCTTTTCTTTAAAAACGTCAATAAAATTGACGTTTTACCTTTTCTTTAAAAACGTCAATAAAATTGACGTTCTACCTTTTCTTTAAAAACGTCAATAAAATTGACGTTTTACCTTTTCTTTAAAAACGTCAATAAAATTGACGTTTTGACGTTAACCTTAAAACGTCAAAAAAATTGACGTTTTACCTTTTCTTTAAAAACGTCAATAAAATTGACGTTTTACCTTTTTTTTAAAAACGTCAATAAAATTGACGTTTTACCTTTTCTTTAAAAACGTCAATAAAATTGACGTTTTACCTTTTCTTTAAAAACGTCAATAAAATTGACGTTTTGACGTTAACCTTAAAACGTCAATAAAATTGACGTTTTACCTTTTCTTTAAAAACGTCAATAAAACTGACGTTTTGACGTTAACCTTAAAACGTCAATAAAATTGACGTTTTACCTTTTCTTTAAAAACGTCAATAAAACTGACGTTTTGACGTTAACCTTAAAACGTCAATAAAATTGACGTTTTACCTTTTCTTTAAAAACGCCAATAAAATTGACGTTTTACCTTTTCTTTAAAAACGTCAATAAAATTGACGTTTTACCTTTTCTTTAAAAACGTCAATAAAATTACGTTTTACCTTTTCTTTAAAAACGTCAACAAAATTGACGTTTTACCTTTTCTTTAAAAACGTCAATAAAATTGACGTTTTGACGTTAACCTTAAAACGTCAAAAAAATTGACGTTTTACCTTTTCTTTAAAAACGTCAATAAAATTGACGTTTTACCTTTTCTTTAAAAACGTCAATAAAATTACGTTTTAGCTTTTCTTTAAAAACGTCAATAAAATTGACGTTTTGACGTTAACCTTAAAACGTCAATAAAATTGACGTTTTACCTTTTCTTTAAAAACGCCAATAAAATTGACGTTTTACCTTTTCTTTAAAAACGTCAATAAAATTGACGTTTTGACGTTAACCTTAAAACGTCGATAAAATTGACGTTTTACCTTTTCTTTAAAAACGTCAATAAAATTGACGTTTTACCTTTTCTTTAAAAACGTCAATAAAATTGACGTTTTACCTTTTCTTTAAAAACGTCAATAAAATTGACGTTTTACCTTTTCTTTAAAAACGTCAATAAAATTGACGTTTTGACGTTAACCTTAAAACGTCAAAAAAATTGACGTTTTACCTTTTCTTTAAAAACGTCAATAAAATTGACGTTTTACCTTTTCTTTAAAAACGTCAATAAAATTGACGTTTTACCTTTTCTTTAAAAACGTCAATAAAATTGACGTTTTACCTTTTCTTTAAAAACGTCAATAAAATTGACGTTCTACCTTTTCTTTAAAAACGTCAATAAAATTGACGTTTTGACGTTAACCTTAAAACGTCAATAAAATTGACGTTTTACCTTTTCTTTAAAAACGTCAATAAAACTGACGTTTTGACGTTAACCTTAAAACGTCAATAAAATTGACGTTTTACCTTTTCTTTAAAAACGTCAATAAAACTGACGTTTTAACGTTAACCTTAAAACGTCAATAAAATTGACGTTTTACCTTTTCTTTAAAAACGCCAATAAAATTGACGTTTTACCTTTTCTTTAAAAACGTCAATAAAATTGACGTTTTACCTTTTCTTTAAAAACGTCAATAAAATTACGTTTTACCTTTTCTTTAAAAACGTCAACAAAATTGACGTTTTACCTTTTCTATAAAAACGTCAATAAAATTGACGTTTTGACGTTAACCTTAAAACGTCAATAAAATTGACGTTTTACCTTTTCTTTAAAAACGTCAATAAAACTGACGTTTTGACGTTAACCTTAAAACGTCAATAAAATTGACGTTTTACCTTTTCTTTAAAAACGTCAATAAAATTGACGTTTTACCTTTTCTTTAAAAACGTCAATAAAATTACGTTTTACCTTTTCTTTAAAAACGTCAATAAAATTACGTTTTACCTTTTCTTTAAAAACGTCAATAAAATTGACGTTTTACCTTTTCTTTAAAAACGTCAATAAAATTGACGTTTTGACGTTAACCTTAAAACGTCAATAAAATTGACGTTTTACCTTTTCTTTAAAAACGTCAATAAAATTGACGTTTTACCTTTTCTTTAAAAACGTCAATAAAATTACGTTTTACCTTTTCTTTAAAAACGTCAATAAAATTGACGTTTTGACGTTAACCTTAAAACGTCAATAAAATTGACGTTTTACCTTTTCTTTAAAAACGCCAATAAAATTGACGTTTTACCTTTTCTTTAAAAACGTCAATAAAATTGACGTTTTGACGTTAACCTTAAAACGTCAATAAAATTGACGTTTTACCTTTTCTTTAAAAACGTCAATAAAATTGACGTTTTACCTTTTCTTTAAAAACGTCAATAAAATTGACGTTTTACCTTTTCTTTAAAAACGTCAATAAAATTGACGTTTTGACGTTAACCTTAAAACGTCAAAAAAATTGACGTTTTACCTTTTCTTTAAAAACGTCAATAAAATTGACGTTTTACCTTTTCTTTAAAAACGTCAATAAAATTGACGTTTTACCTTTTCTTTAAAAACGTCAATAAAATTGACGTTTTACCTTTTCTTTAAAAACGTCAATAAAATTGACGTTTTGACGTTAACCTTAAAACGTCAATAAAATTGACGTTTTACCTTTTCTTTAAAAACGTCAATAAAATTGACGTTTTACCTTTTCTTTAAAAACGTCAATAAAATTGACGTTTTTACGTTAACCTTAAAACGTCAATAAAATTGACGTTTTACCTTTTCTTTAAAAACGCCAATAAAATTGATTTTTTACCTTTTCTTTAAAAACGTCAATAAAATTGACGTTTTGACGTTAACCTTAAAACGTCAATAAAATTGACGTTTTACCTTTTATTAAAAACGTCAATAAAATTGACGTTTTACCTTTTCTTTAAAAACGTCAATAAAATTGACGTTTTACCTTTTCTTTAAAAACGTCAATAAAATTGACGTTTTACCTTTTCTTTAAAAACGTCAATAAAATTGACGTTTTACCTTTTCTTTAAAAACGTCAATAAAATTGACGTTTTACCTTTTCTTTAAAAACGTCAATAAAATTGACGTTTTACCTTTTCTTTAAAAACGTCAATAAAATTGACGTTTTACCTTTTCTTTAAAAACGTCAATAAAATTGACGTTTTACCTTTTCTTTAAAAACGTCAATAAAATTACGTTTTACCTTTTCTTTAAAAACGTCAATAAAATTGACGTTTTGACGTTAACCTTAAAACGTCAATAAAATTGACGTTTTACCTTTTCTTTAAAAACGTCAATAAAATTGACGTTTTACCTTTTCTTTAAAAACGTCAATAAATATGACGTTTTACCTTTTCTTTAAAAACGTCAATAAAATTGACGTTTTACCTTTTCTTTAAAAACGTCAATAAAATTGACGTTTTGACGTTAACCTTAAAACGTCAATAAAATTGACGTTTTACCTTTTCTTTAAAAACGTCAATAAAATTGACGTTTTACCTTTTCTTTAAAAACGTCAATAAAATTGACGTTTTACCTTTTCTTTAAAAACGTCAATAAAATTGACGTTTTGACGTTAACCTTAAAACGTCAATAAAATTGACGTTTTACCTTTTCTTTAAAAACGCCAATAAAATTGACGTTTTACCTTTTCTTTAAAAACGTCAATAAAATTGACGTTTTGACGTTAACCTTAAAACGTCAATAAAATTGACGTTTTACCTTTTCTTTAAAAACGTCAATAAAATTGACGTTTTACCTTTTCTTTAAAAACGTCAATAAAATTGACGTTTTACCTTTTCTTTAAAAACGTCAATAAAATTGACGTTTTACCTTTTCTTTAAAAACGTCAATAAAATTGACGTTTTACCTTTTCTTTAAAAACGTCAATAAAATTGACGTTTTACCTTTTCTTTAAAAACGTCAATAAAATTGACGTTTTACCTTTTCTTTAAAAACGTCAATAAAATTGACGTTTTACCTTTTCTTTAAAAACGTCAATAAAATTGACGTTTTACCTTTTCTTTAAAAACGTCAATAAAATTGACGTTTTGACGTTAACCTTAAAACGTCAATAAATTTGACGTTTTACCTTTTCTTTAAAAACGTCAATAAAATTGACGTTTTACCTTTTCTTTAAAAACGTCAATAAAATTACGTTTTACCTTTTCTTTAAAAACGTCAATAAAATTGACGTTTTACCTTTTCTTTAAAAACGTCAATAAAATTGACGTTTTGACGTTAACCTTAAAACGTCAATAAAATTGACGTTTTACCTTTTCTTTAAAAACGTCAATAAAACTGACGTTTTACCTTTTCTTTAAAAACGTCAATAAAATTACGTTTTACCTTTTCTTTAAAAACGTCAATAAAATTGACGTTTTGACGTTAACCTTAAAACGTCAATAAAATTGACGTTTTACCTTTTCTTTAAAAACGCCAATAAAATTGACGTTTTACCTTTTCTTTAAAAACGTCAATAAAATTGACGTTTTGACGTTAACCTTAAAACGTCAAAAAAATTGACGTTTTACCTTTTCTTTAAAAACGTCAATAAAATTGACGTTTTGACGTTAACCTTAAAACGTCAATAAAATTGACGTTTTACCTTTTCTTTAAAAACGTCAATAAAATTGACGTTTTACCTTTTCTTTAAAAACGTCAATAAAATTGACGTTTTGACGTTAACCTTAAAACGTCAATAAAATTGACGTTTTACCTTTTCTTTAAAAACGTCAATAAAATTGACGTTTTACCTTTTCTTTAAAAACGTCAATAAAATTGACGTTTTACCTTTTCTTTAAAAACGTCAATAAAATTGACGTTTTACCTTTTCTTTAAAAACGTCAATAAAATTGACGTTTTACCTTTTCTTTAAAAACGTCAATAAAATTGACGTTTTGACGTTAACCTTAAAACGTCAAAAAAATTGACGTTTTACCTTTTCTTTAAAAACGTCAATAAAATTGACGTTTTACCTTTTCTTTAAAAACGTCAATAAAATTGACGTTTTACCTTTTCTTTAAAAACGTCAATAAAATTGACGTTTTACCTTTTCTTTAAAAACGTCAATAAAATTGACGTTTTACCTTTTCTTTAAAAACGCCAATAAAATTGACGTTTTACCTTTTCTTTAAAAACGTCAATAAAATTGACGTTTTACCTTTTCTTTAAAAACGTCAATAAAATTGACGTTTTACCTTTTCTTTAAAAACGTCAATAAAATTGACGTTTTGACGTTAACCTTAAAACGTCAAAAAAATTGACGTTTTACCTTTTCTTTAAAAACGTCAATAAAATTGACGTTTTACCTTTTCTTTAAAAACGTCAATAAAATTGACGTTTTACCTTTTCTTTAAAAACGTCAATAAAATTGACGTTTTACCTTTTCTTTAAAAACGTCAATAAAATTGACGTTTTACCTTTTCTTTAAAAACGTCAATAAAATTGACGTTTTGACGTTAACCTTAAAACGTCAAAAAAATTGACGTTTTACCTTTTCTTTAAAAACGTCAATAAAATTGACGTTTTACCTTTTCTTTAAAAACGTCAATAAAATTGACGTTTTACCTTTTCTTTAAAAACGTCAATAAAATTGACGTTTTACCTTTTCTTTAAAAACGTCAATAAAATTGACGTTTTACCTTTTCTTTAAAAACGTCAATAAAAATGACGTTTTACCTTTTCTTTAAAAACGTCAATAAAATTGACGTTTTACCTTTTCTTTAAAAACGTCAATAAATATGACGTTTTACCTTTTCTTTAAAAACGTCAATAAAATTGACGTTTTACCTTTTCTTTAAAAACGTCAATAAAATTGACGTTTTACCTTTTCTTTAAAAACGTCAATAAAATTGACGTTTTACCTTTTCTTTAAAAACGTCAATAAATATGACGTTTTACCTTTTCTTTAAAAACGTCAATAAAATTGACGTTTTACCTTTTCTTTAAAAACGTCAATAAAATTGACGTTTTACCTTTTCTTTAAAAACGTCAATAAAATTGACGTTTTGACGTTAACCTTAAAACGTCAATAAAATTGACGTTTTACCTTTTCTTTAAAAACGCCAATAAAATTGACGTTTTACCTTTTCTTTAAAAACGTCAATAAAATTGATGTTTTGACGTTAACCTTAAAACGTCAATAAAATTGACGTTTTACCTTTTCTTTAAAAACGTCAATAAAATTGACGTTTTACCTTTTCTTTAAAAACGTCAATAAAATTGACGTTTTGACGTTAACCTTAAAACGTCAAAAAAATTGACGTTTTACCTTTTCTTTAAAAACGTCAATAAAATTGACGTTTTGACGTTAACCTTAAAACGTCAAAAAAATTGACGTTTTACCTTTTCTTTAAAAACGTCAATAAAATTGACGTTTTACCTTTTCTTTAAAAACGTCAATAAAATTGACGTTTTACCTTTTCTTTAAAAACGTCAATAAAATTGACGTTTTACCTTTTCTTCAAAAACGTCAATAAAATTGACGTTTTACCTTTTCTTTAAAAACGTCAATAAAATTGACGTTCTACCTTTTCTTTAAAAACGTCAATAAAATTGACGTTTTACCTTTTCTTTAAAAACGTCAATAAAATTGACGTTTTACCTTTTCTTTAAAAACGTCAATAAAATTGACGTTTTACCTTTTCTTTAAAAACGTCAATAAAATTGACGTTTTACCTTTTCTTTAAAAACGTCAATAAATATGACGTTTTACCTTTTCTTTAAAAACGTCAATAAAATTGACGTTTTACCTTTTCTTTAAAAACGTCAATAAAATTGACGTTTTACCTTTTCTTTAAAAACGTCAATAAATATGACGTTTTACCTTTTCTTTAAAAACGTCAATAAAATTGACGTTTTACCTTTTCTTTAAAAACGTCAATAAAATTGACGTTTTACCTTTTCTTTAAAAACGTCAATAAATATGACGTTTTACCTTTTCTTTAAAAACGTCAATAAAATTGACGTTTTACCTTTTCTTTAAAAACGTCAATAAATATGACGTTTTACCTTTTCTTTAAAAACGTCAATAAAATTGACGTTTTACCTTTTCTTTAAAAACGTCAATAAATATGACGTTTTACCTTTTCTTTAAAAACGTCAATAAAATTGACGTTTTACCTTTTCTTTAAAAACGTCAATAAAATTGACGTTTTACCTTTTCTTTAAAAACGTCAATAAAATTGACGTTTTGACGTTAACCTTAAAACGTCAATAAAATTGACGTTTTACCTTTTCTTTAAAAACGCCAATAAAATTGACGTTTCACCTTTTCTTTAAAAACGTCAATAAAATTGACGTTTTGACGTTAACCTTAAAACGTCAATAAAATTGACGTTTTACCTTTTCTTTAAAAACGTCAATAAAATTGACGTTTTACCTTTTCTTTAAAAACGTCAATAAAATTGACGTTTTGACGTTAACCTTAAAACGTCAAAAAAATTGACGTTTTACCTTTTCTTTAAAAACGTCAATAAAATTGACGTTTTGACGTTAACCTTAAAACGTCAAAAAAATTGACGTTTTACCTTTTCTTTAAAAACGTCAATAAAATTGACGTTTTACCTTTTCTTTAAAAACGTCAATAAAATTGACGTTTTACCTTTTCTTTAAAAACGTCAATAAAATTGACGTTTTACCTTTTCTTCAAAAACGTCAATAAAATTGACGTTTTACCTTTTCTTTAAAAACGTCAATAAAATTGACGTTCTACCTTTTCTTTAAAAACGTCAATAAAATTGACGTTTTGACTTTAACCTTAAAACGTCAATAAAATTGACGTTTTACCTTTTCTTTAAAAACGTCAATAAAATTGACGTTTTACCTTTTCTTTAAAAACGTCAATAAAATTGACGTTTTGACGTTAACCTTAAAACGTCAAAAAAATTGACGTTTTACCTTTTCTTTAAAAACGTCAATAAAATTGACGTTTTGACGTTAACCTTAAAACGTCAAAAAAATTTACGTTTTACCTTTTCTTTAAAAACGTCAATAAAATTGACGTTTTACCTTTTCTTTAAAAACGTCAATAAAATTGACGTTTTACCTTTTCTTTAAAAACGTCAATAAAATTGACGTTTTACCTTTTCTTCAAAAACGTCAATAAAATTGACGTTTTACCTTTTCTTTAAAAACGTCAATAAAATTGACGTTCTACCTTTTCTTTAAAAACGTCAATAAAATTGACGTTTTGACTTTAACCTTAAAACGTCAATAAAATTGACGTTTTACCTTTTCTTTAAAAACGTCAATAAAATTGACGTTTTACCTTTTCTTTAAAAACGTCAATAAAATTGACGTTTTACCTTTTCTTTAAAAACGTCAATAAAATTGACGTTTTGACGTTAACCTTAAAACGTCAATAAAATTGACGTTTTACCTTTTCTTTAAAAACGCCAATAAAATTGACGTTTTACCTTTTCTTTAAAAACGTCAATAAAATTGACGTTTTGACGTTAACCTTAAAACGTCAATAAAATTGACGTTTTACCTTTTCTTTAAAAACGTCAATAAAATTGACGTTTTACCTTTTCTTTAAAAACGTCAATAAAATTGACGTTTTACCTTTTCTTTAAAAACGTCAATAAAATTACGTTTTACCTTTTCTTTAAAAACGTCAATAAAATTGACGTTTTGACGTTAACCTTAAAACGTCAATAAAATTGACGTTTCACCTTTTCTTTAAAAACGTCAATAAAATTGACGTTTTACCTTTTCTTTAAAAACGTCAATAAAATTGACGTTTTACCTTTTCTTTAAAAACGTCAATAAAATTGACGTTTTACCTTTTCTTTAAAAACGCCAATAAAATTGACGTTTTACCTTTTCTTTAAAAACGTCAATAAAATTGACGTTTTGACGTTAACCTTAAAACGTCAATAAAATTGACGTTTTACCTTTTCTTTAAAAACGTCAATAAAATTGACGTTTTACCTTTTCTTTAAAAACGTCAATAAAATTGACGTTTTACCTTTTCTTTAAAAACGTCAATAAAATTGACGTTTTGACGTTAACCTTAAAACGTCAAAAAAATTGACGTTTTACCTTTTCTTTAAAAACGTCAAAAAAATTGACGTTTTACCTTTTCTTTAAAAACGTCAATAAAATTGACGTTTTACCTTTTCTTTAAAAACGTCAATAAAATTGACGTTTTACCTTTTCTTTAAAAACGTCAATAAAATTGACGTTTTACCTTTTCTTTAAAAACGTCAATAAAATTGACGTTTTACCTTTTCTTTAAAAACGTCAATAAAATTGACGTTTTACCTTTTCTTTAAAAACGTCAATAAATATGACGTTTTACCTTTTCTTTAAAAACGTCAATAAAATTGACGTTTTACCTTTTCTTTAAAAACGTCAATAAAATTGACGTTTTACCTTTTCTTTAAAAACGTCAATAAAATTGACGTTTTACCTTTTCTTTAAAAACGTCAATAAAATTGACGTTTTACCTTTTCTTTAAAAACGTCAATAAAATTGACGTTTTACCTTTTCTTTAAAAACGTCAATAAAATTGACGTTTTACCTTTTCTTTAAAAACGTCAATAAATATGACGTTTTACCTTTTCTTTAAAAACGTCAATAAAATTGACGTTTTACCTTTTCTTTAAAAACGCCAATAAAATTGACGTTTTACCTTTTCTTTAAAAACGTCAATAAAATTGACGTTTTGACGTTAACCTTAAAACGTCAATAAAATTGACGTTTTACCTTTTCTTTAAAAACGTCAATAAAATTGACGTTTTGACGTTAACCTTAAAACGTCAAAAAAATTGACGTTTTACCTTTTCTTTAAAAACGTCAATAAAATTGACGTTTTACCTTTTCTTCAAAAACGTCAATAAAATTGACGTTTTACCTTTTCTTTAAAAACGTCAATAAAATTGACGTTTTACCTTTTCTTTAAAAACGTCAATAAATATGACGTTTTACCTTTTCTTTAAAAACGTCAATAAAATTGACGTTTTACCTTTTCTTTAAAAACGTCAATAAAATTGACGTTTTACCTTTTCTTTAAAAACGTCAATAAAATTGACGTTTTACCTTTTCTTTAAAAACGTCAATAAAATTGACGTTTTACCTTTTCTTTAAAAACGTCAATAAAATTGACGTTTTACCTTTTCTTTAAAAACGTCAATAAAATTGACGTTTTACCTTTTCTTTAAAAACGTCAATAAATATGACGTTTTACCTTTTCTTTAAAAACGTCAATAAAATTGACGTTTTACCTTTTCTTTAAAAACGTCAATAAAATTGACGTTTTACCTTTTCTTTAAAAACGCCAATAAAATTGACGTTTTACCTTTTCTTTAAAAACGTCAATAAAATTGACGTTTTGACGTTAACCTTAAAACGTCAATAAAATTGACGTTTTACCTTTTCTTTAAAAACGTCAATAAAATTGACGTTTTGACGTTAACCTTAAAACGTCAAAAAAATTGACGTTTTACCTTTTCTTTAAAAACGTCAATAAAATTGACGTTTTACCTTTTCTTTAAAAACGTCAATAAAATTGACGTTTTACCTTTTCTTTAAAAACGTCAATAAAATTGACGTTTTACCTTTTCTTCAAAAACGTCAATAAAATTGACGTTTTACCTTTTCTTTAAAAACGTCAATAAAATTGACGTTCTACCTTTTCTTTAAAAACGTCAATAAAATTGACGTTTTACCTTTTCTTTAAAAACGTCAATAAAATTGACGTTTTACCTTTTCTTTAAAAACGTCAATAAAATTGACGTTTTACCTTTTCTTTAAAAACGTCAATAAAATTGACGTTTTACCTTTTCTTTAAAAACGTCAATAAATATGACGTTTTACCTTTTCTTTAAAAACGTCAATAAAATTGACGTTTTACCTTTTCTTTAAAAACGTCAATAAAATTGACGTTTTACCTTTTCTTTAAAAACGTCAATAAATATGACGTTTTACCTTTTCTTTAAAAACGTCAATAAAATTGACGTTTTACCTTTTCTTTAAAAACGTCAATAAAATTGACGTTTTACCTTTTCTTTAAAAACGTCAATAAATATGACGTTTTACCTTTTCTTTAAAAACGTCAATAAAATTGACGTTTTACCTTTTCTTTAAAAACGTCAATAAAATTGACGTTTTACCTTTTCTTTAAAAACGTCAATAAAATTGACGTTTTACCTTTTCTTTAAAAACGTCAATAAAATTACGTTTTACCTTTTCTTTAAAAACGTCAATAAAATTGACGTTTTGACGTTAACCTTAAAACGTCAATAAAATTGACGTTTTACCTTTTCTTTAAAAACGTCAATAAAATTGACGTTTTACCTTTTCTTTAAAAACGTCAATAAAATTGACGTTTTACCTTTTCTTTAAAAACGTCAATAAAATTGACGTTTTACCTTTTCTTTAAAAACGTCAATAAAATTGACGTTTTACCTTTTCTTTAAAAACGCCAATAAAATTGACGTTTTACCTTTTCTTTAAAAACGTCAATAAAATTGACGTTTTGACGTTAACCTTAAAACGTCAATAAAATTGACGTTTTACCTTTTCTTTAAAAACGTCAATAAAATTGACGTTTTACCTTTTCTTTAAAAACGTCAATAAAATTGACGTTTTACCTTTTCTTTAAAAACGTCAATAAAATTGACGTTTTGACGTTAACCTTAAAACGTCAAAAAAATTGACGTTTTACCTTTTCTTTAAAAACGTCAATAAAATTGACGTTTTACCTTTTCTTTAAAAACGTCAATAAAATTGACGTTTTACCTTTTCTTTAAAAACGTCAATAAAATTGACGTTTTACCTTTTCTTTAAAAACGTCAATAAAATTGACGTTTTACCTTTTCTTTAAAAACGTCAATAAAATTGACGTTTTACCTTTTCTTTAAAAACGTCAATAAATATGACGTTTTACCTTTTCTTTAAAAACGTCAATAAAATTGACGTTTTACCTTTTCTTTAAAAACGTCAATAAAATTGACGTTTTACCTTTTCTTTAAAAACGTCAATAAAATTGACGTTTTACCTTTTCTTTAAAAACGTCAATAAAATTGACGTTTTACCTTTTCTTTAAAAACGTCAATAAAATTGACGTTTTACCTTTTCTTTAAAAACGTCAATAAAATTGACGTTTTACCTTTTCTTTAAAAACGTCAATAAATATGACGTTTTACCTTTTCTTTAAAAACGTCAATAAAATTGACGTTTTACCTTTTCTTTAAAAACGTCAATAAAATTGACGTTTTACCTTTTCTTTAAAAACGTCAATAAAATTGACGTTTTGACGTTAACCTTAAAACGTCAATAAAATTGACGTTTTACCTTTTCTTTAAAAACGCCAATAAAATTGACGTTTTACCTTTTCTTTAAAAACGTCAATAAAATTGACGTTTTGACGTTAACCTTAAAACGTCAATAAAATTGACGTTTTACCTTTTCTTTAAAAACGTCAATAAAATTGACGTTTTACCTTTTCTTTAAAAACGTCAATAAAATTACGTTTTACCTTTTCTTTAAAAACGTCAATAAAATTGACGTTTTGACGTTAACCTTAAAACGTCAATAAAATTGACGTTTTACCTTTTCTTTAAAAACGTCAATAAAATTGACGTTTTACCTTTTCTTTAAAAACGTCAATAAAATTGACGTTTTACCTTTTCTTTAAAAACGTCAATAAAATTGACGTTTTACCTTTTCTTTAAAAACGCCAATAAAATTGACGTTTTACCTTTTCTTTAAAAACGTCAATAAAATTGACGTTTTGACGTTAACCTTAAAACGTCAATAAAATTGACGTTTTACCTTTTCTTTAAAAACGTCAATAAAATTGACGTTTTACCTTTTCTTTAAAAACGTCAATAAAATTGACGTTTTGACGTTAACCTTAAAACGTCAAAAAAATTGACGTTTTACCTTTTCTTTAAAAACGTCAATAAAATTGACGTTTTACCTTTTCTTTAAAAACGTCAATAAAATTGACGTTTTACCTTTTCTTTAAAAACGTCAATAAAATTGACGTTTTACCTTTTCTTTAAAAACGTCAATAAAATTGACGTTTTACCTTTTCTTTAAAAACGTCAATAAAATTGACGTTTTACCTTTTCTTTAAAAACGTCAATAAATATGACGTTTTACCTTTTCTTTAAAAACGTCAATAAAATTGACGTTTTACCTTTTCTTTAAAAACGTCAATAAAATTGACGTTTTACCTTTTCTTTAAAAACGTCAATAAAATTGACGTTTTACCTTTTCTTTAAAAACGTCAATAAAATTGACGTTTTACCTTTTCTTTAAAAACGTCAATAAAATTGACGTTTTACCTTTTCTTTAAAAACGTCAATAAAATTGACGTTTTACCTTTTCTTTAAAAACGTCAATAAAATTGACGTTTTACCTTTTCTTTAAAAACGTCAATAAAATTGACGTTTTGACGTTAACCTTAAAACGTCAATAAAATTGACGTTTTACCTTTTCTTTAAAAACGCCAATAAAATTGACGTTTTACCTTTTCTTTAAAAACGTCAATAAAATTGACGTTTTGACGTTAACCTTAAAACGTCAATAAAATTGACGTTTTACCTTTTCTTTAAAAACGTCAATAAAATTGACGTTTTGACGTTAACCTTAAAACGTCAAAAAAATTGACGTTTTACCTTTTCTTTAAAAACGTCAATAAAATTGACGTTTTACCTTTTCTTTAAAAACGTCAATAAAATTGACGTTTTACCTTTTCTTTAAAAACGTCAATAAAATTGACGTTTTACCTTTTCTTCAAAAACGTCAATAAAATTGACGTTTTACCTTTTCTTTAAAAACGTCAATAAAATTGACGTTCTACCTTTTCTTTAAAAACGTCAATAAAATTGACGTTTTACCTTTTCTTTAAAAACGTCAATAAAATTGACGTTTTACCTTTTCTTTAAAAACGTCAATAAAATTGACGTTTTACCTTTTCTTTAAAAACGTCAATAAAATTGACGTTTTACCTTTTCTTTAAAAACGTCAATAAAATTGACGTTTTACCTTTTCTTTAAAAACGTCAATAAATATGACGTTTTACCTTTTCTTTAAAAACGTCAATAAATATGACGTTTTACCTTTTCTTTAAAAACGTCAATAAATATGACGTTTTACCTTTTCTTTAAAAACGTCAATAAAATTGACGTTTTACCTTTTCTTTAAAAACGTCAATAAAATTGACGTTTTACCTTTTCTTTAAAAACGTCAATAAATATGACGTTTTACCTTTTCTTTAAAAACGTCAATAAAATTGACGTTTTACCTTTTCTTTAAAAACGTCAATAAAATTGACGTTTTACCTTTTCTTTAAAAACGTCAATAAAATTGACGTTTTGACGTTAACCTTAAAACGTCAATAAAATTGACGTTTTACCTTTTCTTTAAAAACGCCAATAAAATTGACGTTTTACCTTTTCTTTAAAAACGTCAATAAAATTGACGTTTTGACGTTAACCTTAAAACGTCAATAAAATTGACGTTTTACCTTTTCTTTAAAAACGTCAATAAAATTGACGTTTTGACGTTAACCTTAAAACGTCAAAAAAATTGACGTTTTACCTTTTCTTTAAAAACGTCAATAAAATTGACGTTTTACCTTTTCTTTAAAAACGTCAATAAAATTGACGTTTTACCTTTTCTTTAAAAACGTCAATAAAATTGACGTTTTACCTTTTCTTCAAAAACGTCAATAAAATTGACGTTTTACCTTTTCTTTAAAAACGTCAATAAAATTGACGTTCTACCTTTTCTTTAAAAACGTCAATAAAATTGACGTTTTACCTTTTCTTTAAAAACGTCAATAAAATTGACGTTTTACCTTTTCTTTAAAAACGTCAATAAAATTGACGTTTTACCTTTTCTTTAAAAACGTCAATAAAATTGACGTTTTACCTTTTCTTTAAAAACGTCAATAAATATGACGTTTTACCTTTTCTTTAAAAACGTCAATAAAATTGACGTTTTACCTTTTCTTTAAAAACGTCAATAAAATTGACGTTTTACCTTTTCTTTAAAAACGTCAATAAAATTGACGTTTTACCTTTTCTTTAAAAACGTCAATAAAATTGACGTTTTACCTTTTTTTTAAAAACGTCAATAAAATTGACGTTTTACCTTTTCTTTAAAAACGTCAATAAAATTGACGTTTTGACGTTAACCTTAAAACGTCAATAAAATTGACGTTTTACCTTTTCTTTAAAAACGCCAATAAAATTGACGTTTTACCTTTTCTTTAAAAACGTCAATAAAATTGACGTTTTGACGTTAACCTTAAAACGTCAATAAAATTGACGTTTTACCTTTTCTTTAAAAACGTCAATAAAATTGACGTTTTACCTTTTCTTTAAAAACGTCAATAAAATTGACGTTTTGACGTTAACCTTAAAACGTCAAAAAAATTGACGTTTTACCTTTTCTTTAAAAACGTCAATAAAATTGACGTTTTGACGTTAACCTTAAAACGTCAAAAAAATTGACGTTTTACCTTTTCTTTAAAAACGTCAATAAAATTGACGTTTTACCTTTTCTTTAAAAACGTCAATAAAATTGACGTTTTACCTTTTCTTTAAAAACGTCAATAAAATTGACGTTTTACCTTTTCTTCAAAAACGTCAATAAAATTGACGTTTTACCTTTTCTTTAAAAACGTCAATAAAATTGACGTTCTACCTTTTCTTTAAAAACGTCAATAAAATTGACGTTTTGACTTTAACCTTAAAACGTCAATAAAATTGACGTTTTACCTTTTCTTTAAAAACGTCAATAAAATTGACGTTTTACCTTTTCTTTAAAAACGTCAATAAAATTGACGTTTTGACGTTAACCTTAAAACGTCAAAAAAATTGACGTTTTACCTTTTCTTTAAAAACGTCAATAAAATTGACGTTTTACCTTTTCTTTAAAAACGTCAATAAAATTGACGTTTTACCTTTTCTTCAAAAACGTCAATAAAATTGACGTTTTACCTTTTCTTTAAAAACGTCAATAAAATTGACGTTCTACCTTTTCTTTAAAAACGTCAATAAAATTGACGTTCTACCTTTTCTTTAAAAACGTCAATAAAATTGACGTTTTGACTTTAACCTTAAAACGTCAATAAAATTGACGTTTTACCTTTTCTTTAAAAACGTCAATAAAATTGACGTTTTACCTTTTCTTTAAAAACGTCAATAAAATTGACGTTTTACCTTTTCTTTAAAAACGTCAATAAAATTGACGTTTTGACGTTAACCTTAAAACGTCAATAAAATTGACGTTTTACCTTTTCTTTAAAAACGCCAATAAAATTGACGTTTTACCTTTTCTTTAAAAACGTCAATAAAATTGACGTTTTGACGTTAACCTTAAAACGTCAATAAAATTGACGTTTTACCTTTTCTTTAAAAACGTCAATAAAATTGACGTTTTACCTTTTCTTTAAAAACGTCAATAAAATTGACGTTTTACCTTTTCTTTAAAAACGTCAATAAAATTGACGTTTTACCTTTTCTTTAAAAACGTCAATAAAATTGACGTTTTACCTTTTCTTTAAAAACGTCAATAAAATTGACGTTTTACCTTTTCTTTAAAAACGTCAATAAAATTGACGTTTTACCTTTTCTTTAAAAACGTCAATAAAATTGACGTTTTGACGTTAACCTTAAAACGTCAATAAAATTGACGTTTTACCTTTTCTTTAAAAACGTCAATAAAATTGACGTTTTACCTTTTCTTTAAAAACGTCAATAAAATTGACGTTTTACCTTTTCTTTAAAAACGTCAATAAAATTGACGTTTTACCTTTTCTTTAAAAACGTCAATAAAATTGACGTTTTACCTTTTCTTTAAAAACGTCAATAAAATTGACGTTTTACCTTTTCTTTAAAAACGTCAATAAAATTGACGTTCTACCTTTTCTTTAAAAACGTCAATAAAATTGACGTTTTGACGTTAACCTTAAAACGTCAATAAAATTGACGTTTTACCTTTTCTTTAAAAACGTCAATAAAATTGACGTTTTACCTTTTCTTTAAAAACGCCAATAAAATTGACGTTTTACCTTTTCTTTAAAAACGTCAATAAAATTGACGTTTTGACGTTAACCTTAAAACGTCAATAAAATTGACGTTTTACCTTTTCTTTAAAAACGTCAATAAAATTGACGTCTTACCTTTTCTTTAAAAACGTCAATAAAATTGACGTTTTACCTTTTCTTTAAAAACGTCAATAAAATTGACGTTTTACCTTTTCTTTAAAAACGTCAATAAAATTGACGTTTCACCTTTTCTTTAAAAACGTCAATAAAATTGACGTTTTACCTTTTCTTTAAAAACGTCAATAAAATTGACGTTTTACCTTTTCTTTAAAAACGTCAATAAAATTGACGTTTTGACGTTAACCTTAAAACGTCAATAAAATTGACGTTTTACCTTTTCTTTAAAAACGCCAATAAAATTGATTTTTTACCTTTTCTTTAAAAACGTCAATAAAATTGACGTTTTGACGTTAACCTTAAAACGTCAATAAAATTGACGTTTTACCTTTTCTTTAAAAACGTCAATAAAATTGACGTTTTACCTTTTCTTTAAAAACGTCAATAAAATTGACGTTTTACCTTTTCTTTAAAAACGTCAATAAAATTGACGTTTTACCTTTTCTTTAAAAACGTCAATAAAATTGACGTTTTGACGTTAACCTTAAAACGTCAAAAAAATTGACGTTTTACCTTTTCTTTAAAAACGTCAATAAAATTGACGTTTTACCTTTTCTTTAAAAACGTCAATAAAATTGACGTTTTACCTTTTCTTTAAAAACGCCAATAAAATTGACGTTTTACCTTTTCTTTAAAAACGTCAATAAAATTGACGTTTTGACGTTAACCTTAAAACGTCAATAAAATTGACGTTTTACCTTTTCTTTAAAAACGTCAATAAAATTGACGTTTTACCTTTTCTTTAAAAACGTCAATAAAATTGACGTTTTACCTTTTCTTTAAAAACGTCAATAAAATTGACGTTTTACCTTTTCTTTAAAAACGTCAATAAAATTGACGTTTTACCTTTTCTTTAAAAACGTCAATAAAATTGACGTTTTACCTTTTCTTTAAAAACGTCAATAAAATTGACGTTTTACCTTTTCTTCAAAAACGTCAATAAAATTGACGTTTTACCTTTTCTTTAAAAACGTCAATAAAATTGACGTTCTACCTTTTCTTTAAAAACGTCAATAAAATTGACGTTTTGACTTTAACCTTAAAACGTCAATAAAATTGACGTTTTACCTTTTCTTTAAAAACGTCAATAAAATTGACGTTTTACCTTTTCTTTAAAAACGTCAATAAAATTGACGTTTTACCTTTTCTTTAAAAACGTCAATAAAATTGACGTTTTACCTTTTCTTCAAAAACGTCAATAAAATTGACGTTTTACCTTTTCTTTAAAAACGTCAATAAAATTGACGTTCTACCTTTTCTTTAAAAACGTCAATAAAATTGACGTTCTACCTTTTCTTTAAAAACGTCAATAAAATTGACGTTTTGACTTTAACCTTAAAACGTCAATAAAATTGACGTTTTACCTTTTCTTTAAAAACGTCAATAAAATTGACGTTTTACCTTTTCTTTAAAAACGTCAATAAAATTGACGTTTTACCTTTTCTTTAAAAACGTCAATAAAATTGACGTTTTACCTTTTCTTTAAAAACGTCAATAAAATTGACGTTTTGACGTTAACCTTAAAACGTCAATAAAATTGACGTTTTACCTTTTCTTTAAAAACGTCAATAAAATTGACGTTTTACCTTTTCTTTAAAAACGTCAATAAAATTGACGTTTTACCTTTTCTTTAAAAACGCCAATAAAATTGACGTTTTACCTTTTCTTTAAAAACGTCAATAAAATTGACGTTTTACCTTTTCTTTAAAAACGCCAATAAAATTGACGTTTTACCTTTTCTTTAAAAACGTCAATAAAATTGACGTCTTACCTTTTCTTTAAAAACGTCAATAAAATTGACGTTTTACCTTTTCTTTAAAAACGTCAATAAAATTGACGTTTTACCTTTTCTTTAAAAACGTCAATAAAATTGACGTTTCACCTTTTCTTTAAAAACGTCAATAAAATTGACGTTTTACCTTTTCTTTAAAAACGTCAATAAAATTGACGTTTTACCTTTTCTTTAAAAACGTCAATAAAATTGACGTTTTACCTTTTCTTTAAAAACGTCAATAAAATTGACGTTTTGACGTTAACCTTAAAACGTCAATAAAATTGACGTTTTACCTTTTCTTTAAAAACGTCAATAAAATTGACGTTTTACCTTTTCTTTAAAAACGTCAAAAAAATTGACGTTTTACCTTTTCTTTAAAAACGTCAATAAAATTGACGTTTTGACGTTAACCTTAAAACGTCAAAAAAATTGACGTTTTACCTTTTCTTTAAAAACGTCAATAAAATTGACGTTTCACCTTTTCTTTAAAAACGTCAATAAAATTGACGTTTTACCTTTTCTTTAAAAACGTCAATAAAATTGACGTTTTACCTTTTCTTTAAAAACGTCAATAAAATTGACGTTTTGACGTTAACCTTAAAACGTCAATAAAATTGACGTTTTACCTTTTCTTTAAAAACGTCAATAAAATTGACGTTTTACCTTTTCTTTAAAAACGTCAAAAAAATTGACGTTTTATCTTTTCTTTAAAAACGTCAATAAAATTGACGTTTTGACGTTAACCTTAAAACGTCAAAAAAATTGACGTTTTACCTTTTCTTTAAAAACGTCAATAAAATTGACGTTTTACCTTTTCTTTAAAAACGTCAATAAAATTGACGTTTTACCTTTTCTTTAAAAACGTCAATAAATATGACGTTTTACCTTTTCTTTAAAAACGTCAATAAAATTGACGTTTTACCTTTTCTTTAAAAACGTCAATAAAATTGACGTTTTACCTTTTCTTTAAAAACGTCAATAAAATTGACGTTTTACCTTTTCTTTAAAAACGTCAATAAAATTGACGTTTTACCTTTTCTTTAAAAACGTCAATAAAATTGACGTTTTGACGTTAACCTTAAAACGTCAAAAAAATTGACGTTTTACCTTTTCTTTAAAAACGTCAATAAAATTGACGTTTTACCTTTTCTTTAAAAACGTCAATAAAATTGACGTTTTACCTTTTCTTTAAAAACGTCAATAAATATGACGTTTTACCTTTTCTTTAAAAACGTCAATAAAATTGACGTTTTACCTTTTCTTTAAAAACGTCAATAAAATTGACGTTTTACCTTTTCTTTAAAAACGTCAATAAAATTGACGTTTTACCTTTTCTTTAAAAACGTCAATAAAATTGACGTTTTACCTTTTCTTTAAAAACGTCAATAAAATTGACGTTTTGACGTTAACCTTAAAACGTCAAAAAAATTGACGTTTTACCTTTTCTTTAAAAACGTCAATAAAATTGACGTTTTACCTTTTCTTTAAAAACGTCAATAAAATTGACGTTTTACCTTTTCTTTAAAAACGTCAATAAATATGACGTTTTACCTTTTCTTTAAAAACGTCAATAAAATTGACGTTTTACCTTTTCTTTAAAAACGTCAATAAAATTGACGTTTTACCTTTTCTTTAAAAACGTCAATAAAATTGACGTTTTACCTTTTCTTTAAAAACGTCAATAAAATTGACGTTTTACCTTTTCTTTAAAAACGTCAATAAAATTGACGTTTTGACGTTAACCTTAAAACGTCAATAAAATTGACGTTTTACCTTTTCTTTAAAAACGCCAATAAAATTGACGTTTTACCTTTTCTTTAAAAACGTCAATAAAATTGACGTTTTGACGTTAACCTTAAAACGTCAATAAAATTGACGTTTTACCTTTTCTTTAAAAACGTCAATAAAATTGACGTTTTACCTTTTCTTTAAAAACGTCAATTAAATTGACGTTTTGACGTTAACCTTAAAACGTCAAAAAAATTGACGTTTTACCTTTTCTTTAAAAACGTCAATAAAATTGACGTTTTGACGTTAACCTTAAAACGTCAAAAAAATTGACGTTTTACCTTTTCTTTAAAAACGTCAATAAAATTGACGTTTTACCTTTTCTTTAAAAACGTCAATAAAATTGACGTTTTACCTTTTCTTTAAAAACGTCAATAAATATGACGTTTTACCTTTTCTTTAAAAACGTCAATAAAATTGACGTTTTACCTTTTCTTTAAAAACGTCAATAAAATTGACGTTTTACCTTTTCTTTAAAAACGTCAATAAAATTGACGTTTTACCTTTTCTTTAAAAACGTCAATAAAATTGACGTTTTACCTTTTCTTTAAAAACGTCAATAAAATTGACGTTTTACCTTTTCTTTAAAAACGTCAATAAAATTGACGTTTTGACGTTAACCTTAAAACGTCAATAAAATTGACGTTTTACCTTTTCTTTAAAAACGCCAATAAAATTGACGTTTTACCTTTTCTTTAAAAACGTCAATAAAATTGACGTTTTGACGTTAACCTTAAAACGTCAATAAAATTGACGTTTTACCTTTTCTTTAAAAACGTCAATAAAATTGACGTTTTACCTTTTCTTTAAAAACGTCAATAAAATTGACGTTTTGACGTTAACCTTAAAACGTCGAAAAATTGACGTTTTACCTTTTCTTTAAAAACGTCACTAAAATTGACGTTTTGACGTTAACCTTAAAACGTCAAAAAAATTGACGTTTTACCTTTTCTTTAAAAACGTCAATAAAATTGACGTTTTACCTTTTCTTTAAAAACGTCAATAAAATTGACGTTTTGACGTTAACCTTAAAACGTCAATAAAATTGACGTTTTACCTTTTCTTTAAAAACGCCAATAAAATTGATTTTTTACCTTTTCTTTAAAAACGTCAATAAAATTGACGTTTTGACGTTAACCTTAAAACGTCAATAAAATTGACGTTTTACCTTTTCTTTAAAAACGTCAATAAAATTGACGTTTTACCTTTTCTTTAAAAACGTCAATAAAATTGACGTTTTACCTTTTCTTTAAAAACGTCAATAAAATTGACGTTTTGACGTTAACCTTAAAACGTCAAAAAAATTGACGTTTTACCTTTTCTTTAAAAACGTCAATAAAATTGACGTTTTACCTTTTCTTTAAAAACGTCAATAAAATTGACGTTTTACCTTTTCTTTAAAAACGCCAATAAAATTGACGTTTTACCTTTTCTTTAAAAACGTCAATAAAATTGACGTTTTACCTTTTCTTTAAAAACGTCAATAAAATTGACGTTTTACCTTTTCTTTAAAAACGTCAATAAAATTGACGTTTTGACGTTAACCTTAAAACGTCAATAAAATTGACGTTTTACCTTTTCTTTAAAAACGTCAATAAAATTGACGTTTTACCTTTTCTTTAAAAACGTCAATAAAATTGACGTTTTACCTTTTCTTTAAAAACGTCAATAAAATTGACGTTTTGACGTTAACCTTAAAACGTCAATAAAATTGACGTTTTACCTTTTCTTTAAAAACGTCAATAAAATTGACGTTTTACCTTTTCTTTAAAAACGTCAATAAAATTGACGTTTTACCTTTTCTTTAAAAACGTCAATAAAATTGACGTTTTACCTTTTCTTTAAAAACGTCAATAAAATTGACGTTTTGACGTTAACCTTAAAACGTCAATAAAATTGACGTTTTACCTTTTCTTTAAAAACGTCAATAAAATTGACGTTTTACCTTTTCTTTAAAAACGTCAATAAAATTGACGTTTTACCTTTTCTTTAAAAACGTCAATAAAATTGACGTTTTGACGTTAACCTTAAAACGTCAAAAAAATTGACGTTTTACCTTTTCTTTAAAAACGTCAATAAAATTGACGTTTTACCTTTTCTTTAAAAACGTCAATAAAATTGACGTTTTACCTTTTCTTTAAAAACGCCAATAAAATTGACGTTTTACCTTTTCTTTAAAAACGTCAATAAAATTGACGTTTTACCTTTTCTTTAAAAACGTCAATAAAATTGACGTTTTACCTTTTCTTTAAAAACGTCAATAAAATTGACGTTTTGACGTTAACCTTAAAACGTCAATAAAATTGACGTTTTACCTTTTCTTTAAAAACGTCAATAAAATTGACGTTTTACCTTTTCTTTAAAAACGTCAATAAAATTGACGTTTTACCTTTTCTTTAAAAACGTCAATAAAATTGACGTTTTGACGTTAACCTTAAAACGTCAATAAAATTGACGTTTTACCTTTTCTTTAAAAACGTCAATAAAATTGACGTTTTACCTTTTCTTTAAAAACGTCAATAAAATTGACGTTTTACCTTTTCTTTAAAAACGTCAATAAAATTGACGTTTTACCTTTTCTTTAAAAACGTCAATAAAATTGACGTTTTACCTTTTCTTTAAAAACGTCAATAAAATTGACGTTTTGACGTTAACCTTAAAACGTCAATAAAATTGACGTTTTACCTTTTCTTTAAAAACGCCAATAAAATTGACGTTTTACCTTTTCTTTAAAAACGTCAATAAAATTGACGTTTTGACGTTAACCTTAAAACGTCAATAAAATTGACGTTTTACCTTTTCTTTAAAAACGCCAATAAAATTGACGTTTTACCTTTTCTTTAAAAACGCCAATAAAATTGACGTTTTACCTTTTCTTTAAAAACGTCAATAAAATTGACGTTTTACCTTTTCTTTAAAAACGTCAATAAATATGACGTATTACCTTTTCTTTAAAAACGTCAATAAAATTGACGTTTTACCTTTTCTTTAAAAACGTCAATAAAATTGACGTTTTACCTTTTCTTTAAAAACGTCAATAAAATTGACGTTTTACCTTTTCTTTAAAAACGTCAATAAAATTGACGTTTTACCTTTTCTTTAAAAACGTCAATAAAATTGACGTTTTGACGTTAACCTTAAAACGTCAATAAAATTGACGTTTTACCTTTTCTTTAAAAACGCCAATAAAATTGACGTTTTACCTTTTCTTTAAAAACGTCAATAAAATTGACGTTTTGACGTTAACCTTAAAACGTCAATAAAATTGACGTTTTACCTTTTCTTTAAAAACGTCAATAAAATTGACGTTTTACCTTTTCTTTAAAAACGTCAATAAAATTGACGTTTTGACGTTAACCTTAAAACGTCAAAAAAATTGACGTTTTACCTTTTCTTTAAAAACGTCAATAAAATTGACGTTTTGACGTTAACCTTAAAACGTCAAAAAAATTGACGTTTTACCTTTTCTTTAAAAACGTCAATAAAATTGACGTTTTACCTTTTCTTTAAAAACGTCAATAAAATTGACGTTTTACCTTTTCTTTAAAAACGTCAATAAATATGACGTTTTACCTTTTCTTTAAAAACGTCAATAAAATTGACGTTTTACCTTTTCTTTAAAAACGTCAATAAAATTGACGTTTTGACGTTAACCTTAAAACGTCAAAAAAATTGACGTTTTACCTTTTCTTTAAAAACGTCAATAAAATTGACGTTTTACCTTTTCTTTAAAAACGTCAATAAAATTGACGTTTTACCTTTTCTTTAAAAACGTCAATAAAATTGACGTTTTACCTTTTCTTTAAAAACGTCAATAAATATGACGTTTTACCTTTTCTTTAAAAACGTCAATAAAATTGACGTTTTACCTTTTCTTTAAAAACGTCAATAAAATTGACGTTTTGACGTTAACCTTAAAACGTCAAAAAAATTGACGTTTTACCTTTTCTTTAAAAACGTCAATAAAATTGACGTTTTACCTTTTCTTTAAAAACGTCAATAAAATTGACGTTTTACCTTTTCTTTAAAAACGTCAATAAATATGACGTATTACCTTTTCTTTAAAAACGTCAATAAAATTGACGTTTTACCTTTTCTTTAAAAACGTCAATAAAATTGACGTTTTACCTTTTCTTTAAAAACGTCAATAAAATTGACGTTTTACCTTTTCTTTAAAAACGTCAATAAAATTGACGTTTTGACGTTAACCTTAAAACGTCAATAAAATTGACGTTTTACCTTTTCTTTAAAAACGCCAATAAAATTGACGTTTTACCTTTTCTTTAAAAACGTCAATAAAATTGACGTTTTGACGTTAACCTTAAAACGTCAAAAAAATTGACGTTTTACCTTTTCTTTAAAAACGTCAATAAAATTGACGTTTTACCTTTTCTTTAAAAACGTCAATAAAATTGACGTTTTACCTTTTCTTTAAAAACGTCAATAAATATGACGTTTTACCTTTTCTTTAAAAACGTCAATAAAATTGACGTTTTACCTTTTCTTTAAAAACGTCAATAAAATTGACGTTTTGACGTTAACCTTAAAACGTCAAAAAAATTGACGTTTTACCTTTTCTTTAAAAACGTCAATAAAATTGACGTTTTGACGTTAACCTTAAAACGTCAAAAAAATTGACGTTTTACCTTTTCTTTAAAAACGTCAATAAAATTGACGTTTTACCTTTTCTTTAAAAACGTCAATAAAATTGACGTTTTACCTTTTCTTTAAAAACGTCAATAAATATGACGTATTACCTTTTCTTTAAAAACGTCAATAAAATTGACGTTTTACCTTTTCTTTAAAAACGTCAATAAAATTGACGTTTTACCTTTTCTTTAAAAACGTCAATAAAATTGACGTTTTACCTTTTCTTTAAAAACGTCAATAAAATTGACGTTTTGACGTTAACCTTAAAACGTCAATAAAATTGACGTTTTACCTTTTCTTTAAAAACGCCAATAAAATTGACGTTTTACCTTTTCTTTAAAAACGTCAATAAAATTGACGTTTTGACGTTAACCTTAAAACGTCAATAAAATTGACGTTTTACCTTTTCTTTAAAAACGTCAATAAAATTGACGTTTTACCTTTTCTTTAAAAACGTCAATAAAATTGACGTTTTGACGTTAACCTTAAAACGTCAAAAAAATTGACGTTTTACCTTTTCTTTAAAAACGTCAATAAAATTGACGTTTTGACGTTAACCTTAAAACGTCAAAAAAATTGACGTTTTACCTTTTCTTTAAAAACGTCAATAAAATTGACGTTTTACCTTTTCTTTAAAAACGTCAATAAAATTGACGTTTTACCTTTTCTTTAAAAACGTCAATAAATATGACGTTTTACCTTTTCTTTAAAAACGTCAATAAAATTGACGTTTTACCTTTTCTTTAAAAACGTCAATAAAATTGACGTTTTACCTTTTCTTTAAAACGTCAATAAAATTGACGTTTTACCTTTTCTTTAAAAACGTCAATAAAATTGACGTTTTACCTTTTCTTTAAAAACGTCAATAAAATTGACGTTTTACCTTTTCTTTAAAAACGTCAATAAAATTGACGTTCTACCTTTTCTTTAAAAACGTCAATAAAATTGACGTTTTGACTTTAACCTTAAAACGTCAATAAAATTGACGTTTTACCTTTTCTTTAAAAACGTCAATAAAATTGACGTTTTACCTTTTCTTTAAAAACGTCAATAAAATTGACGTTTTACCTTTTCTTTAAAAACGTCAATAAAATTGACGTTTTGACGTTAACCTTAAAACGTCAATAAAATTGACGTTTTACCTTTTCTTTAAAAACGCCAATAAAATTGACGTTTTACCTTTTCTTTAAAAACGTCAATAAAATTGACGTTTTGACGTTAACCTTAAAACGTCAATAAAATTGACGTTTTACCTTTGCTTTAAAAACGTCACTAAAATTGACGTTTTGACGTTAACCTTAAAACGTCAATAAAATTGACGTTTTACCTTTGCTTTAAATACGTCACTAAAATTGACGTTTTGACGTTAACCTTAAAACGTCAATAAAATTGACGTCTTACCTTTTCTTTAAAAACGTCAATAAAATTGACGTTTTGACGTTAACCTTAAAACGTCAATAAAATTGACGTTTTACCTTTGCTTTAAAAACGTCAATAAAATTGACGTTTTACCTTTTCTTTAAAAACGTCAATAAAATTGACGTTTTGACGTTAACCTTAAAACGTCAATAAAATTGACGTTTTACCTTTGCTTTAAAAACGTCACTAAAATTGACGTTTTGACGTTAACCTTAAAACGTCAATAAAATTGACGTCTTACCTTTTCTTTAAAAACGTCAATAAAATTGACGTTTTACCTTTTCTTTAAAAACGTCAATAAAATTGACGTTTTGACGTTAACCTTAAAACGTCAATAATATTGACGTTTTACCTTTTCTTTAAAAACGCCAATAAAATTGACGTTTTACCTTTTCTTTAAAAACGTCAATAAAATTGACGTTTTGACGTTAACCTTAAAACGTCAATAAAATTGACGTTTTACCTTTTCTTTAAAAACGTCAATAAAATTGACGTTTTACCTTTTCTTTAAAAACGTCAATAAAATTGACGTTTTGACGTTAACCTTAAAACGTCGAAAAATTGACGTTTTACCTTTTCTTTAAAAACGTCAATAAAATTGACGTTTTGACGTTAACCTTAAAACGTCAAAAAAATTGACGTTTTACCTTTTCTTTAAAAACGTCAATAAAATTGACGTTTTACCTTTTCTTTAAAAACGTCAATAAAATTGACGTTTTACCTTTTCTTTAAAAACGTCAATAAAATTGACGTTTTACCTTTTCTTCAAAAACGTCAATAAAATTGACGTTTTACCTTTTCTTTAAAAACGTCAATAAAATTGACGTTCTACCTTTTCTTTAAAAACGTCAATAAAATTGACGTTTTGACTTTAACCTTAAAACGTCAATAAAATTGACGTTTTACCTTTTCTTTAAAAACGTCAATAAAATTGACGTTTTACCTTTTCTTTAAAAACGTCAATAAAATTGACGTTTTACCTTTTCTTTAAAAACGTCAATAAAATTGACGTTTTGACGTTAACCTTAAAACGTCAATAAAATTGACGTTTTACCTTTTCTTTAAAAACGCCAATAAAATTGACGTTTTGACGTTAACCTTAAAACGTCAATAAAATTGACGTTTTACCTTTTCTTTAAAAACGCCAATAAAATTGACGTTTTACCTTTTCTTTAAAAACGTCAATAAAATTGACGTTTTGACGTTAACCTTAAAACGTCAATAAAATTGACGTTTTACCTTTGCTTTAAAAACGTCACTAAAATTGACGTTTTGACGTTAACCTTAAAACGTCAATAAAATTGACGTCTTACCTTTTCTTTAAAAACGTCAATAAAATTGACGTTTTACCTTTTCTTTAAAAACGTCAATAAAATTGACGTTTTACCTTTTCTTTAAAAACGTCAATAAAATTGACGTTTTGACGTTAACCTTAAAACGTCAATAAAATTGACGTTTTACCTTTGCTTTAAAAACGTCACTAAAATTGACGTTTTGACGTTAACCTTAAAACGTCAATAAAATTGACGTCTTACCTTTTCTTTAAAAACGTCAATAAAATTGACGTTTTACCTTTTCTTTAAAAACGTCAATAAAATTGACGTTTTGACGTTAACCTTAAAACGTCAATAATATTGACGTTTTACCTTTTCTTTAAAAACGCCAATAAAATTGACGTTTTACCTTTTCTTTAAAAACGTCAATAAAATTGACGTTTTGACGTTAACCTTAAAACGTCAATAAAATTGACGTTTTACCTTTTCTTTAAAAACGTCAATAAAATTGACGTTTTGACGTTAACCTTAAAACGTCGAAAAATTGACGTTTTACCTTTTCTTTAAAAACGTCAATAAAATTGACGTTTTGACGTTAACCTTAAAACGTCAAAAAAATTGACGTTTTACCTTTTCTTTAAAAACGTCAATAAAATTGACGTTTTACCTTTTCTTTAAAAACGTCAATAAAATTGACGTTTTACCTTTTCTTTAAAAACGTCAATAAAATTGACGTTTTACCTTTTCTACAAAAACGTCAATAAAATTGACGTTTTACCTTTTCTTTAAAAACGTCAATAAAATTGACGTTTTGACTTTAACCTTAAAACGTCAATAAAATTGACGTTTTACCTTTTCTTTAAAAACGTCAATAAAATTGACGTTTTACCTTTTCTTTAAAAACGTCAATAAAATTGACGTTTTGACTTTAACCTTAAAACGTCAATAAAATTGACGTTTTACCTTTTCTTTAAAAACGTCAATAAAATTGACGTTTTACCTTTTCTTTAAAAACGTCAATAAAATTGACGTTTTACCTTTTCTTTAAAAACGTCAATAAAATTGACGTTTTGACTTTAACCTTAAAACGTCAATAAAATTGACGTTTTACCTTTTCTTTAAAAACGTCAATAAAATTGACGTTTTACCTTTTCTTTAAAAACGTCAATAAAATTGACGTTTTACCTTTTCTTTAAAAACGTCAATAAAATTGACGTTTTGACGTTAACCTTAAAACGTCAATAAAATTGACGTTTTACCTTTTCTTTAAAAACGCCAATAAAATTGACGTTTTACCTTTTCTTTAAAAACGTCAATAAAATTGACGTTTTGACGTTAACCTTAAAACGTCAATAAAATTGACGTTTTACCTTTGCTTTAAAAACGTCACTAAAATTGACGTTTTGACGTTAACCTTAAAACGTCAATAAAATTGACGTCTTACCTTTTCTTTAAAAACGTCAATAAAATTGACGTTTTGACGTTAACCTTAAAACGTCAATAAAATTGACGTTTTACCTTTTCTTTAAAAACGCCAATAAAATTGACGTTTTACCTTTTCTTTAAAAACGTCAATAAAATTGACGTTTTGACGTTAACCTTAAAACGTCAATAAAATTGACGTTTTACCTTTTCTTTAAAAACGTCAATAAAATTGACGTTTTACCTTTTCTTTAAAAACGTCAATAAAATTGACGTTTTGACGTTAACCTTAAAACGTCAAAAAAATTGACGTTTTACCTTTTCTTTAAAAACGTCAATAAAATTGATTTTTTACCTTTTCTTTAAAAACGTCAATAAAATTGACGTTTTGACGTTAACCTTAAAACGTCAATAAAATTGACGTTTTACCTTTTCTTTAAAAACGTCAATAAAATTGACGTTTTACCTTTTCTTTAAAAACGTCAATAAAATTGACGTTTTACCTTTTCTTTAAAAACGTCAATAAAATTGACGTTTTGACGTTAACCTTAAAACGTCAAAAAAATTGACGTTTTACCTTTTCTTTAAAAACGTCAATAAAATTGACGTTTTACCTTTTCTTTAAAAACGTCAATAAAATTGACGTTTTACCTTTTCTTTAAAAACGCCAATAAAATTGACGTTTTACCTTTTCTTTAAAAACGTCAATAAAATTGACGTTTTGACGTTAACCTTAAAACGTCAATAAAATTGACGTTTTACCTTTTCTTTAAAAACGTCAATAAAATTGACGTTTTACCTTTTCTTTAAAAACGTCAATAAAATTGACGTTTTACCTTTTCTTTAAAAACGTCAATAAAATTGACGTTTTACCTTTTCTTTAAAAACGTCAATAAAATTGACGTTTTACCTTTTCTTTAAAAACGTCAATAAATATGACGTTTTACCTTTTCTTTAAAAACGTCAATAAAATTGACGTTTTACCTTTTCTTTAAAAACGTCAATAAAATTGACGTTTTACCTTTTCTTTAAAAACGTCAATAAAATTGACGTTTTACCTTTTCTTTAAAAACGTCAATAAAATTGACGTTTTACCTTTTCTTTAAAAACGTCAATAAAATTGACGTTTTGACGTTAACCTTAAAACGTCAATAAAATTGACGTTTTACCTTTTCTTTAAAAACGCCAATAAAATTGACGTTTTACCTTTTCTTTAAAAACGTCAATAAAATTGACGTTTTGACGTTAACCTTAAAACGTCAATAAAATTGACGTTTTACCTTTTCTTTAAAAACGTCAATAAAATTGACGTTTTACCTTTTCTTTAAAAACGTCAATAAAATTGACGTTTTGACGTTAACCTTAAAACGTCAAAAAAATTGACGTTTTACCTTTTCTTTAAAAACGTCAATAAAATTGACGTTTTACCTTTTCTTTAAAAACGTCAATAAAATTGACGTTTTACCTTTTCTTTAAAAACGCCAATAAAATTGACGTTTTACCTTTTCTTTAAAAACGTCAATAAAATTGACGTTTTGACGTTAACCTTAAAACGTCAATAAAATTGACGTTTTACCTTTTCTTTAAAAACGTCAATAAAATTGACGTTTTACCTTTTCTTTAAAAACGTCAATAAAATTGACGTTTTACCTTTTCTTTAAAAACGTCAATAAAATTGACGTTTTACCTTTTCTTTAAAAACGTCAATAAAATTGACGTTTTACCTTTTCTTTAAAAACGTCAATAAATATGACGTTTTACCTTTTCTTTAAAAACGTCAATAAAATTGACGTTTTACCTTTTCTTTAAAAACGTCAATAAAATTGACGTTTTACCTTTTCTTTAAAAACGTCAATAAAATTGACGTTTTACCTTTTCTTTAAAAACGTCAATAAAATTGACGTTTTACCTTTTCTTTAAAAACGTCAATAAAATTGACGTTTTGACGTTAACCTTAAAACGTCAATAAAATTGACGTTTTACCTTTTCTTTAAAAACGCCAATAAAATTGACGTTTTACCTTTTCTTTAAAAACGTCAATAAAATTGACGTTTTGACGTTAACCTTAAAACGTCAATAAAATTGACGTTTTACCTTTTCTTTAAAAACGTCAATAAAATTGACGTTTTACCTTTTCTTTAAAAACGTCAATAAAATTGACGTTTTGACGTTAACCTTAAAACGTCAAAAAAATTGACGTTTTACCTTTTCTTTAAAAACGTCAATAAAATTGACGTTTTACCTTTTCTTTAAAAACGTCAATAAAATTGACGTTTTACCTTTTCTTCAAAAACGTCAATAAAATTGACGTTTTGACGTTAACCTTAAAACGTCAAAAAAATTGACGTTTTACCTTTTCTTTAAAAACGTCAATAAAATTGACGTTTTACCTTTTCTTTAAAAACGTCAATAAAATTGACGTTTTACCTTTTCTTTAAAAACGTCAATAAATATGACGTTTTACCTTTTCTTTAAAAACGTCAATAAAATTGACGTTTTACCTTTTCTTTAAAAACGTCAATAAAATTGACGTTTTACCTTTTCTTTAAAAACGTCAATAAAATTGACGTTTTACCTTTTCTTTAAAAACGTCAATAAAATTGACGTTTTACCTTTTCTTTAAAAACGTCAATAAAATTGACGTTTTGACGTTAACCTTAAAACGTCAATAAAATTGACGTTTTACCTTTTCTTTAAAAACGCCAATAAAATTGACGTTTTACCTTTTCTTTAAAAACGTCAATAAAATTGACGTTTTGACGTTAACCTTAAAACGTCAATAAAATTGACGTTTTACCTTTTCTTTAAAAACGTCAATAAAATTGACGTTTTACCTTTTCTTTAAAAACGTCAATAAAATTGACGTTTTGACGTTAACCTTAAAACGTCAAAAAAATTGACGTTTTACCTTTTCTTTAAAAACGTCAATAAAATTGACGTTTTACCTTTTCTTTAAAAACGTCAATAAAATTGACGTTTTACCTTTTCTTTAAAAACGCCAATAAAATTGACGTTTTACCTTTTCTTTAAAAACGTCAATAAAATTGACGTTTTGACGTTAACCTTAAAACGTCAATAAAATTGACGTTTTACCTTTTCTTTAAAAACGTCAATAAAATTGACGTTTTACCTTTTCTTTAAAAACGTCAATAAAATTGACGTTTTACCTTTTCTTTAAAAACGTCAATAAAATTGACGTTTTACCTTTTCTTTAAAAACGTCAATAAAATTGACGTTTTACCTTTTCTTTAAAAACGTCAATAAATATGACGTTTTACCTTTTCTTTAAAAACGTCAATAAAATTGACGTTTTACCTTTTCTTTAAAAACGTCAATAAAATTGACGTTTTACCTTTTCTTTAAAAACGTCAATAAAATTGACGTTTTACCTTTTCTTTAAAAACGTCAATAAAATTGACGTTTTACCTTTTCTTTAAAAACGTCAATAAAATTGACGTTTTGACGTTAACCTTAAAACGTCAATAAAATTGACGTTTTACCTTTTCTTTAAAAACGCCAATAAAATTGACGTTTTACCTTTTCTTTAAAAACGTCAATAAAATTGACGTTTTGACGTTAACCTTAAAACGTCAATAAAATTGACGTTTTACCTTTTCTTTAAAAACGTCAATAAAATTGACGTTTTACCTTTTCTTTAAAAACGTCAATAAAATTGACGTTTTGACGTTAACCTTAAAACGTCAAAAAAATTGACGTTTTACCTTTTCTTTAAAAACGTCAATAAAATTGACGTTTTACCTTTTCTTTAAAAACGTCAATAAAATTGACGTTTTACCTTTTCTTCAAAAACGTCAATAAAATTGACGTTTTGACGTTAACCTTAAAACGTCAAAAAAATTGACGTTTTACCTTTTCTTTAAAAACGTCAATAAAATTGACGTTTTGACGTTAACCTTAAAACGTCAAAAAAATTGACGTTTTACCTTTTCTTTAAAAACGTCAATAAAATTGACGTTTTACCTTTTCTTTAAAAACGTCAATAAATATGACGTTTTACCTTTTCTTTAAAAACGTCAATAAAATTGACGTTTTACCTTTTCTTTAAAAACGTCAATAAAATTGACGTTTTACCTTTTCTTTAAAACGTCAATAAAATTGACGTTTTACCTTTTCTTTAAAAACGTCAATAAAATTGACGTTTTACCTTTTCTTTAAAAACGTCAATAAAATTGACGTTTTGACGTTAACCTTAAAACGTCAATAAAATTGACGTTTTACCTTTTCTTTAAAAACGTCAATAAAATTGACGTTTTACCTTTTCTTTAAAAACGTCAATAAATATGACGTTTTACCTTTTCTTTAAAAACGTCAATAAAATTGACGTTTTACCTTTTCTTTAAAAACGTCAATAAAATTGACGTTTTACCTTTTCTTTAAAACGTCAATAAAATTGACGTTTTACCTTTTCTTTAAAAACGTCAATAAAATTGACGTTTTGACGTTAACCTTAAAACGTCAATAATATTGACGTTTTACCTTTTCTTTAAAAACGTCAATAAAATTGACGTTTTGACGTTAACCTTAAAACGTCAAAAAAATTGACGTTTTACCTTTTCTTTAAAAACGTCAATATAATTGACGTTTTGACGTTAACCTTAAAACGTCAAAAAAATTGACGTTTTACCTTTTCTTTAAAAACGTCAATAAAATTGACGTTTTACCTTTTCTTTAAAAACGTCAATAAAATTGACGTTTTACCTTTTCTTCAAAAACGTCAATAAAATTGACGTTTTGACGTTAACCTTAAAACGTCAAAAAAATTGACGTTTTACCTTTTCTTTAAAAACGTCAATAAAATTGACGTTTTGACGTTAACCTTAAAACGTCAAAAAAATTGACGTTTTACCTTTTCTTTAAAAACGTCAATAAAATTGACGTTTTACCTTTTCTTTAAAAACGTCAATAAATATGACGTTTTACCTTTTCTTTAAAAACGTCAATAAAATTGACGTTTTACCTTTTCTTTAAAAACGTCAATAAAATTGACGTTTTACCTTTTCTTTAAAACGTCAATAAAATTGACGTTTTACCTTTTCTTTAAAAACGTCAATAAAATTGACGTTTTACCTTTTCTTTAAAAACGTCAATAAAATTGACGTTTTGACGTTAACCTTAAAACGTCAATAAAATTGACGTTTTACCTTTTCTTTAAAAACGTCAATAAAATTGACGTTTTACCTTTTCTTTAAAAACGTCAATAAATATGACGTTTTACCTTTTCTTTAAAAACGTCAATAAAATTGACGTTTTACCTTTTCTTTAAAAACGTCAATAAAATTGACGTTTTACCTTTTCTTTAAAACGTCAATAAAATTGACGTTTTACCTTTTCTTTAAAAACGTCAATAAAATTGACGTTTTGACGTTAACCTTAAAACGTCAATAATATTGACGTTTTACCTTTTCTTTAAAAACGTCAATAAAATTGACGTTTTGACGTTAACCTTAAAACGTCAAAAAAATTGACGTTTTACCTTTTCTTTAAAAACGTCAATATAATTGACGTTTTGACGTTAACCTTAAAACGTCAAAAAAATTGACGTTTTACCTTTTCTTTAAAAACGTCAATAAAATTGACGTTTTACCTTTTCTTTAAAAACGTCAATAAATATGACGTTTTACCTTTTCTTTAAAAACGTCAATAAAATTGACGTTTTACCTTTTCTTTAAAAACGTCAATAAAATTGACGTTTTACCTTTTCTTTAAAACGTCAATAAAATTGACGTTTTACCTTTTCTTTAAAAACGTCAATAAAATTGACGTTTTACCTTTTCTTTAAAAACGTCAATAAATATGACGTTTTACCTTTTCTTTAAAAACGTCAATAAAATTGACGTTTTACCTTTTCTTTAAAAACGTCAATAAAATTGACGTTTTACCTTTTCTTTAAAAACGTCAATAAAATTGACGTTTTACCTTTTCTTTAAAAACGTCAATAAAATTGACGTTTTGACGTTAACCTTAAAACGTCAATAAAATTGACGTTTTACCTTTTCTTTAAAAACGTCAATAAAATTGACGTTTTACCTTTTCTTTAAAAACGTCAATAAATATGACGTTTTACCTTTTCTTTAAAAACGTCAATAAAATTGACGTTTTACCTTTTCTTTAAAAACGTCAATAAAATTGACGTTTTACCTTTTCTTTAAAACGTCAATAAAATTGACGTTTTACCTTTTCTTTAAAAACGTCAATAAAATTGACGTTTTGACGTTAACCTTAAAACGTCAATAATATTGACGTTTTACCTTTTCTTTAAAAACGTCAATAAAATTGACGTTTTACCTTTTCTTTAAAAACGTCAATAAAATTGACGTTTTGACGTTAACCTTAAAACGTCAAAAAAATTGACGTTTTACCTTTTCTTTAAAAACGTCAATAAAATTGACGTTTTGACGTTAACCTTAAAACGTCAAAAAAATTGACGTTTTACCTTTTCTTTAAAAACGTCAATAAAATTGACGTTTTACCTTTTCTTTAAAAACGTCAATAAATATGACGTTTTACCTTTTCTTTAAAAACGTCAATAAAATTGACGTTTTACCTTTTCTTTAAAAACGTCAATAAAATTGACGTTTTACCTTTTCTTTAAAACGTCAATAAAATTGACGTTTTACCTTTTCTTTAAAAACGTCAATAAAATTGACGTTTTACCTTTTCTTTAAAAACGTCAATAAAATTGACGTTTTGACGTTAACCTTAAAACGTCAATAATATTGACGTTTTACCTTTTCTTTAAAAACGTCAATAAAATTGACGTTTTACCTTTTCTTTAAAAACGTCAATAAAATTGACGTTTTGACGTTAACCTTAAAACGTCAATAATATTGACGTTTTACCTTTTCTTTAAAAACGTCAATAAAATTGACGTTTTACCTTTTCTTTAAAAACGTCAATAAAATTGACGTTTTGACGTTAACCTTAAAACGTCAATAATATTGACGTTTTACCTTTTCTTTAAAAACGTCAATAAAATTGACGTTTTACCTTTTCTTTAAAAACGTCAATAAAATTGACGTTTTGACGTTAACCTTAAAACGTCAATAATATTGACGTTTTACCTTTTCTTTAAAAACGTCAATAAAATTGACGTTTTACCTTTTCTTTAAAAACGTCAATAAAATTGACGTTTTGACGTTAACCTTAAAACGTCAATAATATTGACGTTTTACCTTTTCTTTAAAAACGTCAATAAAATTGACGTTTTACCTTTTCTTTAAAAACGTCAATAAAATTGACGTTTTGACGTTAACCTTAAAACGTCAATAAAATTGACGTTTTACCTTTTCTTTAAAAACGTCAATAAAATTGACGTTTTACCTTTTCTTTAAAAACGTCAATAAAATTGACGTTTTGACGTTAACCTTAAAACGTCGAAAAATTGACGTTTTACCTTTTCTTTAAAAACGTCAATAAAATTGACGTTTTGACGTTAACCTTAAAACGTCAAAAAAATTGACGTTTTACCTTTTCTTTAAAAACGTCAATAAAATTGACGTTTTACCTTTTCTTTAAAAACGTCAATAAAATTGACGTTTTACCTTTTCTTTAAAAACGTCAATAAAATTGACGTTTTACCTTTTCTTCAAAAACGTCAATAAAATTGACGTTTTACCTTTTCTTTAAAAACGTCAATAAAATTGACGTTCTACCTTTTCTTTAAAAACGTCAATAAAATTGACGTTTTGACTTTATCCTTAAAACGTCAATAAAATTGACGTTTTACCTTTTCTTTAAAAACGTCAATAAAATTGACGTTTTACCTTTTCTTTAAAAACGTCAATAAAATTGACGTTTTACCTTTTCTTTAAAAACGTCAATAAAATTGACGTTTTGACGTTAACCTTAAAACGTCAATAAAATTGACGTTTTACCTTTTCTTTAAAAACGTCAATAAAATTGACGTTTTGACGTTAACCTTAAAACGTCAATAAAATTGACGTCTTACCTTTTCTTTAAAAACGTCAATAAAATTGACGTTTTGACGTTAACCTTAAAACGTCAATAAAATTGACGTTTTACCTTTTCTTTAAAAACGCCAATAAAATTGACGTTTTACCTTTTCTTTAAAAACGTCAATAAAATTGACGTTTTGACGTTAACCTTAAAACGTCAATAAAATTGACGTTTTACCTTTTCTTTAAAAACGTCAATAAAATTGACGTTTTACCTTTTCTTTAAAAACGTCAATAAAATTGACGTTTTGACGTTAACCTTAAAACGTCAAAAAAATTGACGTTTTACCTTTTCTTTAAAAACGTCAATAAAATTGACGTTTTGACGTTAACCTTAAAACGTCAAAAAAATTGACGTTTTACCTTTTCTTTAAAAACGTCAATAAAATTGACGTTTTACCTTTTCTTTAAAAACGTCAATAAAATTGACGTTTTACCTTTTCTTTAAAAACGTCAATAAAATTGACGTTTTACCTTTTCTTTAAAAACGTCAATAAAATTGACGTTTTACCTTTTCTTTAAAAACGTCAATAAAATTGACGTTTTACCTTTTCTTTAAAAACGTCAATAAAATTGACGTTTTGACGTTAACCTTAAAACGTCAATAAAATTGACGTTTTACCTTTTCTTTAAAAACGCCAATAAAATTGACGTTTTACCTTTTCTTTAAAAACGTCAATAAAATTGACGTTTTGACGTTAACCTTAAAACGTCAATAAAATTGACGTTTTACCTTTTCTTTAAAAACGCCAATAAAATTGACGTTTTACCTTTTCTTTAAAAACGTCAATAAAATTGACGTTTTACCTTTTCTTTAAAAACGTCAATAAAATTGACGTTTTGACGTTAACCTTAAAACGTCAAAAAAATTGACGTTTTACCTTTTCTTTAAAAACGTCAATAAAATTGACGTTTTGACGTTAACCTTAAAACGTCAAAAAAATTGACGTTTTACCTTTTCTTTAAAAACGTCAATAAAATTGACGTTTTACCTTTTCTTTAAAAACGTCAATAAAATTGACGTTTTACCTTTTCTTTAAAAACGTCAATAAAATTGACGTTTTGACGTTAACCTTAAAACGTCAATAAAATTGACGTTTTACCTTTGCTTTAAAAACGTCACTAAAATTGACGTTTTGACGTTAACCTTAAAACGTCAATAAAATTGACGTCTTACCTTTTCTTTAAAAACGTCAATAAAATTGACGTTTTACCTTTTCTATAAAACCGTCAATAAAATTGACGTTTTACCTTTTCTTTAAAAACGTCACTAAAATTGACGTTTTGACGTTAACCTTAAAACGTCAATAAAATTGACGTTTTACCTTTTCTATAAAACCGTCAATAAAATTGACGTTTTGACGTTAACCTTAAAACGTCAATAAAATTGACGTTTTACCTTTTCTTTAAAAACGCCAATAAAATTGACGTTTTACCTTTTCTTTAAAAACGTCAATAAAATTGACGTTTTGACGTTAACCTTAAAACGTCAATAAAATTGACGTTTCACCTTTTCTTTAAAAACGTCAATAAAATTGACGTTTCACCTTTTCTTTAAAAACGTCAATAAAATTGACGTTTCACCTTTTCTTTAAAAACGTCAAAAAAATTGACGTTTTACCTTTTCTTTAAAAACGTCAATAAAATTGACGTTTCACCTTTTCTTTAAAAACGTCAAAAAAATTGACGTTTTATCTTTTCTTTAAAAACGTCAATAAAATTGACGTTTCACCTTTTCTTTAAAAACGTCAAAAAAATTGACGTTTTACCTTTTCTTTAAAAACGTCAATAAAATTGGCGTTTCACCTTTTCTTTAAAAACGTCAATAAAATTGACGTTTCACCTTTTCTTTAAAAACGTCAATAAAATTGACGTTTCACCTTTTCTTTAAAAACGTCAATAAAATTGACGTTTTGACGTTAACCTTAAAACGTCAATAAAATTGACGTTTTACCTTTTCTTTAAAAACGTCAATAAAATTGACGTTTTACCTTTTCTTTAAAAACGTCAATAAAATTGACGTTTTGACGTTAACCTTAAAACGTCAATAAAATTGACGTTTTACCTTTGCTTTTAAAACGTCAATAAAATTGACGTCTTACCTTTTCTTTAAAAACGTCAATAAAATTGACGTTTTACCTTTTCTTTAAAAACGTCAATAAAATTGACGTTTTACCTTTTCTTTAAAAACGTCAATAAAATTGACGTCTTTCCTTTTCTTTAAAAACGTCAATAAAATTGACGTTTCACCTTTTCTTTAAAAACGTCAATAAAATTGACGTTTCACCTTTTCTTTAAAAACGTCAATAAAATTGACGTTTCACCTTTTCTTTAAAAACGTCAATAAAATTGACGTTTCACCTTTTCTTTAAAAACGTCAAAAAAATTGACGTTTTATCTTTTCTTTAAAAACGTCAATAAAATTGACGTTTCACCTTTTCTTTAAAAACGTCAATAAAATTGACGTTTTACCTTTTCTTTAAAAACGTCAATAAAATTGACGTTTCACCTTTTCTTTAAAAACGTCAATAAAATTGACGTTTCACCTTTTCTTTAAAAACGTCAATAAAATTGACGTTTCACCTTTTCTTTAAAAACGTCAATAAAATTGACGTTTCACCTTTTCTTTAAAAACGTCAAAAAAATTGACGTTTTACCTTTTCTTTAAACGAAACATTGAAAAAGAAACGCGCGCGCGTGGCTGGGCATAACCAACGAAAACAGTTCATATTATGCATTGAATGACAAAAAAACGATAAATAATGCAATCTGGGATTAACTCAATGGGGGAATGGAAAGGGGAGGGATTTTGCTACTAATCTGAAAAAGTAAATTAACAAGCAATGGGGTATCTATCAATTCCTCCTATGTCGCTGTTCGTCCACTTCTTTCTTGAAGATGGCGTAGACGTCCTTCATCGAGGGTCCGTCGCCCAGCGTGCCGAAACTCGGTCGCTCAGCCAGCCTCTCCTCGTACGGACGGCGGTAGAGGAGATCCATTTCCTGGCGACACATGCGGAAAAACAGCTGGAGACTGAAAAAAAACTAATAATAATGAAAATCACGGGAAACATAACAAATAAAGACCAACCTGCGCTCGGTCTTCAGCGGGTCCTCGACGGAGTAGAACTCGGCCGGCGACCTGCTCCATGCATCGGCCCAGTCAATCAGCTTGAATCTGGAGCATTTACGTTGAAAGGAAAAGGGGAGAAGGCTTACTCCGGCTCATCCTGGCAGAACAGTCGCACCAACTCGTTGTATCCTCTCAGGAGATCCGCATCGTAGTAGCCGGCCTAAAAAGGTGTTATAATTGCCAATAAGAGCATGCGCCAGTAAGAGCATTATAACGGGTTTTTTGTAAACTTTAAAAACGAAAACTTTAAAAACGAAACGGAAGGCGAAAAAATAATTTCAAAATTTTCGCCATTTGGTGCAGAGTTACTTGCGGCCAAGTGTAGAAGTCGCTACGGGACCCACGTAATATGTAAAGAAAATGAAACATGCATTTTTTCCGGACGAATTTTACAAAAAAAATGAGATAGATATAAATCTTCTGTTTTAAAGGGAACATTTTTAAACGAAAAATTTCCAAAATCATCAAAATGTCGGCCACGTATGGGCATATTTTCCCACTTTTCTTACCTCTGGAATCGTGAAGAGCCACATCCTCGGCATCTTGACCTCATCCCAATTGACTCGTTCAGCCGCTATCTTCTTCACTTTCTCCTTCAGAACCGCCTTCACTTGCATCGCGAACCTCGAAATTTTTCATTTTGCTATAAAAATTCCCCCTGCTTACATGCAGAGACTGGCGAATGCTTCAGCGGCGTTTCTCTCGACGATGAGCTGCTCGAACCCCCAGCTGAGGACGACGTCTCGCATGCCGTGGGTGACCTCCCCGCAGTTGATCAAAATGTCAACCGCATCGCTGAAAAATACAGTACTTGAAGTTCAAATAATAAGAAAAACCTGGCTTCCAAGGGCGGAGGGAAGGCGAAAAGGGCTGCGTTGAGCAGGGTCACCGGATTCACGTCTTCGAGGATACTGTCGGTGAGCATCAGAATGCCTGAAGGTTTTTTTAAACAAAAGGCAGAGAAAAATTACAAACCGTAGACATTGTTGGCAATGGGGCGTGGCTTGTCGTCCAAGCTGCAAGCCCTGTGTCCCATGTCGACGAAAGCCATCATTTTCGCATAGTACTCGCTGAGAAGCGAAGAAGGCTAAAATGGAGAATTATACCATGTGTGTGTGTGTGTGTGTGTGTGTGTGTGCGTGTGTGTATGTGTGTGAGTAGGTCTGTCTATATGTAAACCTACATCCACAAGCTCTCCGAGGTCTCCTTCGCGTTTTCCCGCGTGTGCGGGGATTTCCCACGCCATTTCGCTTGTTCCTCGGCTGTCCCTCAGCGGTCCGTCTCTCAGAAAGCACATGGGGAAGCTGAAATCCTTCGGATTTATACAGATTATTTCAACAAACAGCAATGACAGCAACCTTGGCTTTCCGAGCTGAATTGTACTTAAACAGTGCTAAACCCCTCCCCCCTTAACCCCTTATTGCGGCCAATAACCTGGGCTAAGCTGATTATACCCTCCCGAGGTATGTGGGAGATCAGAGACTTATCATAGATCAGATATTGCGTTTTGGGAACCTTAACGAAAAATATGGAATTGTGGTATTTCATAATGGGTTACCGCTAATTGGGCCCTAAGAACTGGGTAATGCCCTAACGCAGGGGTGGCAAACGGCCGGCCGCGGGACATTTCGAAACTATTCGAAATTGAACCTTTTGTATTTTTTCGACATTAAAACTGTTAAAATGTTTTCTATCATTTCTGTTTTTTTTTAATATTCTTATTTCTAGTTGTTTATCGTTACTTAATCAAACCGCGAAAAAAATACTTTTCGAAAAAAATAAAATTAGCTCTCCAAATTGGCTCAGAGAACTTTTATACCGAAAATTTGCACAAAATGACTAATAAACAAGTCAAATGTCGCTTAAGTTGATTGTAAACCGTTTAAATTTTAAAATTTGATTTCCCGCGCGAAATGACGGCCGGCCGGCGGCTGGCCGCACAAAATTGCCACCCCTGCCCTCATACCTCGACACATTACGGAGAGGGTTCGAAAAAGCAAGGCCCCGCAAAGGGATGGGCTCTAAAAATCAACAACACCCTCAGTTTTACAAGGCCCCCTGAATCAGAATCCCTCCGAAACCAAGGTCCCGCAAGCACCACGTGTCAAGGTATGCCTGCCCTAACGTTAGGGCCGAAAAAAGGGGTAACTTTTAACATTCTGGTTAAAAAAAAAACCCGGGTAACTTCCTAACTTCGGGGCCAAAAGCTGGGGTTCTCAAATCTCTAAAAAAACTCAAATTCGCAAGCTTATTTTGAACAAATGGGTGAAAATCCAAACAGGTTCAAATTCACGTTTGAGGGGAACAATTCCCCCCTCAACGATTTGAAATTTCACATTCACTCACCTCTGCCTATTCATCTGTGCAAACAGCATGTCCCACTTGTTGGCCAGCTTTCTTCGGACGTGCTTCGAAGGTTTGAACATGGTGGATGGGGAAGTCATGGCCGCCAAACGATGCATATTGGGATATCTGAAAATTGAGAATTTCAGCGGAAAACCGGCCGAAACTTGCCTCTTCGCCAGGAGGTACTTGCTGTAGGACGTTTTCTGAAAATAGGTATTTGAAATATACCATTAAAATCAACAACAAAATTTTCAGCGTTGATAGGGTGGAAAACCCAATGAATTAACCATAATAATAAAACTCACGAATCCCCAGGTGTGGCCCGTGCGCTGAAGATGCCACTTCTTGAGGAATCGGTGGTGTTTGGGTCTGTCGATGTAGTAGATTCTGCATTCCGTGGGTCGACTGGCTAAAAAAAACTGAACGTAAAAAAGCCCAGAATTTTCAAACATTAACCCAGACCTTACGGGCCGGGGTGCCCAAAAAATCTCTCATTTTAAAACCATACCTGGGCAATCCACCACTGGGGTCACTTTTGCGAAAGTCCCCCTCTATTATTAAAAGTTTCGAAAAATTGCGACCGGCCTCCAACTTGACAATGTACGTTTAGAACCCCGATGAAAAAAGCGTTGCAAAGTTTGGCTCTATTCTGTCTTACCCTACCCGTCCAAAGCAGCTTTACCCGTCCGACAGTTGATATACCCGTCTCAAAGCGATATACCCGTCCCAATAAGTTATACCCGTTCGAAGATTTTTAGTCGATTTTTCATATGCAAACTTTTTTTTTTCTGGGCATCGGCGAGTCTTACCCAACGCACTTGATATGCCTTACCTTACTGTTAGTCCAACGTCCCGTCCCAACGATATATGTAAGGGATCAATTTCGAACAAATACTAGAAAACCCTCAGGATCCTTGCCAAGTACAAGTTATTTAACAAAAAATCGAACGATAGATAATCGCTCAAAATATCGACTCACAGTGGAGTGCTTTGAAATGGTACAGTAAAAAATATGGTGTTCGGAAAGAGCTCATGCATCTATCAGACTACCTTTTCCGGCCTGCTTGCTTCAGAAAAACTGCCGAGTCTTTTCTACCATACTTAGCACAATTGCTCGTGAATAATAGTTTTGATGTGTCTTACGAGTGTTTGATTATTAGGAATTTATAAATGAACTTTGTAGTCCCATTTCCTTTGGGCTTTCCTTTATATCTGTTGGCACTTAGATTTTTCAAACGGGTATTTTGCATTGGGATTCCGACCTTTGGGACAGGCTCAGCCTAAGGGTTAAATTTAAAAAAAGACCCACATACGAAAGTGACCTTCTTCTTCGTAGCTGCGTAGTCGGAGTAGGTCACATTTCCGAAGAGGGGAAAGTCCCTCACTTCGTCGCCGTCACTTCGGTACCAGGTCTGAATCAAATCGTGCGAACCTCAAAATTTGGAAACTAACCTTTGTCTTCAGGATGGAGCAGGTGGGCTTCGGAGCACGAGCCACGAATGTGGACGGAGGAGGTGGCGGAAACCTGAAAATGAAAAATTAAATCATGGTTCAGAGAGAGCGTGTGGGGGGGCTCAATGCGTAAGCCCCCCAAAATGGTATCTCGAAGGCAACGTAACCCTCTTTCATTTCTGTCAAAACGCCTAAAGTGAATAGAAGGTAAATCTTTTTGAAACAGCCAGTTGAAAAGGTTAGATAATTGTATTGTAGAATTTTCATGTTTTCGTCAAGAAAACGGACGGAAAATCGAAAAAGTCATAATTTTCAACATATTTTGGAATAGCACAATTAAACCGCAACATTCTTATCTGGATTTGCCACACAATTTTCTACATTTTAACTTTTTTGACCAAAAAATGAGCAAGCTAAAAATATTTTCGCTGCTTTTAATGGCCCATAATTGTGAATTTTACATCACTAATGAATCGATTTTGTTGTAAAACGTGTTATAACAACAAATAACCTTTATGCCACCTTTCTTTCTTTCGTCTTTTAACGTTTCCCACACGACTATTTACCGTAAAAAATAGGGTAAAAATGAATAATTACCAACATACCTGGACACGGTACGGACGGGGGCTCAAAAAGTAAGGTCCCCCGAATGGGAGGGGGTCCCCAAAAACCTAGGACCCTCATTTTTACAAAGCCCCCCACAATAAGCAACCCCAAAAACGAAGGTCCCGCAAGCACTACGTGTCCAGGTATGAATACCAAATTATTGTACTGATTGTTACAAAGTTTAAAATTCTGATTTTCATAAGCGGGCCGGCCGGGCAGCCAAATTAACTCTCGGCCCGGCCCGTAATTTGAAAACACCATTTTTTTTGTGCATTCCGACAATTTTCACGTTTCCACTTAAACCTCCGCTACAAAAAAAGAAAAGAAGAAGGGGCTTGCCGCAAATTTTGACGTTTTTCTAATAGAGGGATTCTCAAATGACAGACCGGGCCGGGGGATTTTTTTGGGACGGCACGGGAATAAAAAATTTATAAATCGGTACAATAAATTTTTAAACTGCCTTAATAAAGTTTGTTACTAACATATAAGTCAATATTAGTTGTACAAAAAAGAATGTCACCGACCGGTATCGAAGCCTGGTCGTGTGGGTGGCAATCTGACTTAGTGTTCTAGGTACGCGGGCCGGGCCGACCTAAATTGTCCAAATGGCCCGGCCCGTGAGAATACCGGTGTGTTCCACTTACATTTCCATACTTTTTTTTTTTAAAAATTTTTCTTTATAATTCTTAAATATAATTTCCATAATGAAAATTCCTCGTCCCGGCCCGGCATTTGCCAAAATTCGATTTGGAAATATTTCAAAAAAACCACAAAAAGGCCACAAAAGCCGAAAAATAGCTTCTTTTTTTTTTTTTTTTACAAGTATTTAGGTTTATTCTCAAAATATGTATGAGATATTTATGATAAATTAATGCAATATTAAAAAAAGAAATATTGCCAAGATTAGTGAGTTTGAATGACCTAGAATTGCCCAATTTTTGGGGGCGGTGCGCATAAATTTGGGGGGGGGGGGGGGGGGGGGGGGTGGTGCGCATAGGGGGTCCCTGACCGCTCGATTTATGACATGGTTCCACTTACATTTCCATAATCTTCATATCCCCTTCCTCATCGTCATCTTCTTCTGGCTTCACCGACGCCTGATCATTCGAATTCTCCTCCTGGACCGACTCCTTCTCAGGGCTGTTCTCTCTACTCCCAGTGATCCTCACGTCGTCAAGGCATTCGGCCAGATTCTGCACAGAGTACGCCATCAGTCCCGTGGGCACGGCGGCCACTGAAACACACAATTTCTCCCATCACAGAGGCTGAACTTACCCATTTCCCTGACCAAATCGTCTCCTCCAACGGAATTCAAACTCTCCTCCAATCGCCTTCTCAACCTGGCGTCGTTGAGCTCAGCTGCCGGGTGCTGCTGCACGAAGCGAACGACCTCCTGCTCATCGGAACCCAACTGCGCGTGGACCCTAAATTAAAGGACTATTTTGGGTCCATTCTGTAGAAAGTACCTCCTCCACGTGGTGTGAATAGCCTCTCCTCTCAGCTCCATCGCCACATCCGTGTGCAGTTTGGCGAAGATGTTCTCGTACTGCTCCACTGCAAAAAAAGATAAATTAGGCATTATTTTAAATACATAAACACAAAAAGACTTCAAACTCACGCATTAAGTTGGCGGGGAAGACGTAGGGATTGAAGGTGTTATGGAGAATCCTGAGGATGTTGTCGCCGTTCTGCTGCACGAATTTCCACTGCTCGGCCGTCAACGGGCGAGCCTTCAAGCCGTCCTTCGGCTTGTAGCAGAATGGCGCGGAGGCCTTGACGCGCTCGCGGAGGAACGCTCTCACTGGGGCGATGGCTGAAACATATAGGGTTTCATTGGAAAGCAGGGTGCAACAGGCCGGCCCGCATGATGAACAGGTTTCTCAAAAGATGGGCATGACCAAGGGATTTTTTTTTAGGTCGGCTTGGCTCGGCCCGGCCGGCCTGAGTATAAAAAATATATTCATTGTATAAATCGGTACAATATTTTTTTAAAACTGCTTTAAATTACTTAATAATGTTTGTTCTCAACATATAAGTCAATATTAGTCGTACAACAAAGAATGCCACCGACCGGGATCGAACTCTGGTCGTGTGAGTGGCTGGGTGGTCCAAGGTAAACGGGCCTAACCGGGCCGGACCAGGCCGGGTCGATCAAAATTTTCCAAATGGCCCAGCCCGGCCCGTGAAAACCCTGATGATGACAAATTTCGTCACACGCCCTTATCATGCCTCGGAACAGCCCCAGTAGTTCACACATAGGTGGACGTGAGGTGCTGGCGGGACCTACGCTTACGTGCCTTTCGAAGCATCATTACGGGGGCTTACGCATCGAGCCCCCAAACGCTGCCTGTCCAGCTATGAGTTCACAGACCCATCCTCAAAGGAAAACATCGACCGGGATTTGTTTTCGGTTGAGGGGGTCGCGCCGAGCCTAATTCCCAACATCCTTAACATTTGGGGCCACAAATGGTGCACTCCCCATTGATGCTTATGTTGCCTCCATACATGGGCAAGCTCCGCAATATGGGGCGGTAGGGGCGTCGCAATTTTAAGTTTTCGGCAGTTTTTCTTAGAAAAGGAGACCCGTCGCAAATTTTCGATGCTTTCAACAATTGAAGGGGGCCTCGCAAAATTGACCCCCGGGGCAGGTTGCCCAGGTATGGTTGCCTCCGAGGCACAGCTGGACGTGAGGTGCTTAGGGTACATACGTAATTCTTCATTTGATTGGAAATGGTAACAAAAAGCTAAAGGGGGTTTACGTTTCCCGGGAGGCACCATTTGGGGTGCTTACGCATGTAGCCCCCAAACGCTGCCCGCCCAGATGTGCTCCAAGGCACCATTTGGGGGGCTTACTTATCGAGCCCCCAAACACTCCCTGTCCACGGATGGCTTTGGTCGCTTTTTCTCTAATACTATTATGAATCGTGTACAAATTCCATTTATAAACATAATTGTCTAATTAAAACCCCAAAAACATGTTACACCCATACATAAACAAGCTACGTGTGGGGTCCGTTTTGCGCGACCCCCCACAATTCAAAAGACACGTGTGGTCCCCCAAATAGGAAATTTGGCTCGGGCATACATTGCCAAGCTCCACTATAAGCGGCGGTAGGGGGGCGTCGCAAATTTGTTATCGGCAAATTTTGTTAAGGAATGAGAGCCGTCGCAGTATTTTCGAATATTTCAATAATTGAGCGGGCTGTCGCAAAATGGACCCCCGTGGTCGGTTGCCCAGGTATGGGGTCGGGGCGACCCCTCTACCGAATCCGCGGGCGCTTATTCATCTATCGTTACACCCTAAATATACTCAATCTGAGGTCGCTAGATCATACCTGTACACGTAGTAATGGCGGTACCTTGGTTTCGAAGGGTTGTTTTTTGTGGGGGGGGGGCTTGTAAAAACGCCGGTTCTTGCATTTTGGGGGTCCCCCTTCCTTTGAGGAGCCTTATTTCTTAGCCCCTCCGTACTCCAGGCATGCTCTACACAATTAACGATGGCACGAATGGGCGCGATTGGAAACATACTCCCTTAAATGTTTGGATCATATCCCTTCAAAACAAAAAAGACAGAACCAACCGCATAGAAGGTGACGAGAGAACCAAATGAATGAACTGACGCCACGTAACTGCATTTACACGTGACATAATTATACGCTTTTAAAGCAAATTTTTGCAAATCGGCTGCAGCGCCATGACTCAAGTATCCAAGTTTATCGGCAAATGACACGCAATTGGGATGAATCCTGCCGCTGAATCCATAGTTGCACGAAAAGAGTTGTAGATTGCTTGGTCTCGCCACGAATAGCATTGGCAAAGTGCCAACGCAACGAATTCGCAAAGAAAACGCGATTTTAGGCAAGTCACCAGCGCGTATCGTGACAGGACTCTTTGTCCAAATGCTGATCGTGTGGAGTTTGGCAAAATTCCACTTCCCATTCCAAAAAGGCAAAATTGAAAATTCGACTGTTCATTAAGCCAGCTTATGGAAACCGATTAGTTTTCGACCCTGGTCAGTGAATCTCTTTTATAAGCCGCCTATCTTTGCTTAAATACCGGATTTAACCGCCAATTACGGTCGTAACCTACTAAATTTGACACTCTTGGACCAGAAAATGATAAAAACCCACTATTACATCCCCTGAGTTTCTCCTGCGCTCCTTCCAGAATCAGGTAGATGGTGTCCTTTTCCGTATCCAGCTCCTCAGCCTTGTGCTTCTGATGGTGCTTCAGCAGATCCATCCTCTCCGTCCTCAGCGCCTGGTCCAAATCGCCTGAATTCGCACTAATCCAAGAAAAAACAGAAACAACTTACAAGTGAAGACCTTTGGCGCCGGCTGCGTCTCCTCCTCCTTTTCTTCCTCGTCCTCATCGCTGTCCTCCCCGATGTTGCCTTTAAAGGAGGATATTACAGTACCTCTACCGTACTTACCGAAAATCATCTCGAAAACGGACATGGTGCAGGGCTGAAATCAAAAAAGTAAATAACGTAAAATCGAGAAAAGAAAAGAAAAACAATTAAAAAAGAAAATGGTCAGATTTAATTTTCCTTGTGAGTGCTCTTTGAAAAAATGGGTCCTGCAGCGATTTTATTCCAGGGGGCGTGACATTTTATATTCCTCCGCCGCCGCCGCCGCTCTCTTTTTGGCTCGTTTCGTCGCTCTTTCTTTTCTTTTTTGTAGGTTAACCGTAAAAATAATCGGTTATTTTAACGTTTGTAAGAATTATTTTACAAAAATTCGTTTTCGGAAGCTTATCGTTCAAAACAAGATGCTTTTTGAAGGCTTAATCTCATCCTATTTGACCGTATTTTGAGTCGTACCATCGTGTTTTCTTTTCTTTGAAGCTTTGATATAATGCCCGCGAATCCTACTTCGGAGATTCTTGGAAATGAAGGAGATTATTCTGATGTTGATATTCAAATTACCCATTATTACTTCAAAATATACTCCTCGCCAAACCTGCTTCGGCCGGTTTAGCTGCGCCCTGAGCATCCTACATTGCACGGAACTAGATAAAAACAGTGGCGCGTTGTTCCAAGGTAGATTTGCATCTACAACAGGTGCGTGGCCACTATTCGGCCGAAGGCGACGAGTGTACATGTTTTTTTTTCTCGATTTTTAAACAGTTAGCATTGTTTTTCATGTCAAAATGCGTTGTGTATTCCTTCTCTTTTTATCTTTCATTGATTTAAAAGAACTTTCTTTCAGAACCAAGTTACGATGGCTGACATCAACGAGGACTTCGTCGACCGCGCCCAGCTGGCGGAGCAGGTATATTTGTTTTCAAATATATTTTTTATGTTCTTTTCTTTACAAAATCCCCGTGTTTCAGTCCGACCGCTTCGAGGACATGGCCATGTACATGAAGAAGTTCACTGAAATCGGAGGAAACCTGACGGACGAGGAGCGCAACCTGCTCTCGGTCGCCTACAAGAACGTCGTTGGAGCCCGTCGCTCAAGCTGGCGTGTAATCCACTCCATCGAGGAGAAGACCACTGACGAAGCCAAGAAGGCAGGTGTCGCCAGGTACAGGGAAATTATCGAAGTGGAGCTCCGCCAAGTCTGCAAGGAAGTCTTTGTATGTTTTTCTTTGGAACATTTTTTTCTTTCTACACATGTACATCAATGACATTAATAAAAATTTATGTTTCAGGACCTTCTCGACAACTGGCTTATCCCTAAGACCGACAGCTCTCAGTCTAAGGTCTTCTACCTGAAGATGAAGGGCGACTACTACAGATACCTCGCTGAGATCGCCGCTGGCGACGACAGGACTGGTGGGTTTTGGCTAATTTAACAATTATTCGTTTTACATACTTATTGCAAAATTTGCCTTTCAGCTGTTGTCGAGAAATCGCACAAGTCTTACCAGGAGGCCCTGGATGTGAGCAAGAAGGAGCTGGCTCCCACCCATCCCATTCGTCTCGGACTCGCCCTCAATTACTCCGTCTTCTATTACGAAATCCTCAACTCTTCTGAAGACGCGCAGCAGCTGGCCAGGCAGGCAAGTTCTTGCGCTTTCACTTCTAATCTGCATTGCTTAGGCCTTTGATGATGCCATAGCCGAGCTCGACACCCTGGGCGAGGACACCTACAAGGATGCTACGTTGATCATGCAGCTGCTGAGGGATAACCTCACTCTGTGGACCTCTGACGCCTCTCTCCCGGAAAGGAACAACGACGAAGAGTAACCAAGCCCCATCCGTCGCTTGCAAGGCCCCATTGTCCAATGATTTTGTAATTTTACGAACTATGTATCAATTGCTGTAGAATCGGCCCGATTGCAGTTCCCACGAACTGCGATATTTCTAGTGTTGTTCTTCAACTTCAGTATACTGACGTTGCGCAATTTTCCACATAAATATTGCAGTTCCTGTGTCTTTGTACTTTTTTAACCCTTCGAATATGGCAATTCGTATTTGATCCGCCTGGGCATGATTTAAATGTTTAAAAGTTGGGCCCGGCGGGCCCTTTGTTAAACGATAGGGCCGGCCCGTTCCTTAAAAATCGGGCCCGGGCCGGCCCTCAAATTTAGGCCGGTTTCAGGAATTGGAACAATATCAGGAAAGACTGAGAATTTTCGAGAAGCGGTTCGTGCAAAAACTACATAGGAAGAACGTGTCAATGTTTTGATGTTGCGGTAGTATTTGTACAGGAAGCCCCATTCGGGGTTTGTATCTTACAGCGCTTATTTGTGCTTCAATTGTGCTGGAACAGTATTGTGTTACCAGCATTAGCAGAGAACATATGTGAATTCGATATTATACTAGGTTTTCTAGCCGTTTCGTTATGGTAAAAGTAGGCCAAAAGTTCGCATTTTCGGCTGATTTGGTGGTCGTTTTGTGTGAATTCCATTAACAATTTCAACATAAACCTCTTTTTGAACACAATTCTTTAATAATAACGGCAAAAAGTACTTTAGTTTGAGAAAAATTTGAATTTAAGGTATCCCTGCCTCTAACCATGGCGCGAATGGGGCTGCCTTACAAGCCTGGTTCTGGTTCTTGAAACCTGGTTCTTGAGGTTTAAGCGTTTTTTGACGGATATTTTTTAACTGACCTAGCGCATGCAGTCCTTTAAATTGTTCGCGCTCTGGTACATGGCGAGCTGTATGATAACATTCCATAATTATGAAGTGTTTTCGGCGAAAATTTAGCGTTCAAAATGTCCTTTTAAAGAGAATATGTGTTTTTTAAGCCCATAACGCCAATTTTGTTTTATTGCTTCAATTCGGCAAACTCAAATGTACGTTGTTGTTGCCTTTTTTTGTTTGTATTGCCGTTTTTTTAAATATAAAAAATTCACTGCATTTTTTCAGAATCAAGTCGCTATGGCTAACAACAGGGAGGATTTTGTCGGCCGTGCCAAGCTCGCTGAGCTGGTATGTTTATTCTTTGCTTTTTTTGTATTTGTTTCATAATAATAATAATCTATGTTCCAGGCCGAGCGTTACGAGGATATGGCCGAGGAAATGAAGGCCGTCGTAGTGATGGGAGAGGACCTCACCGACGATGAGCGCAACATGCTCTCCGTCGCCTACAAATATGTCGTCGGAGCTTGCCGTTCCAGCTGGCGCGCCATGAACGACATGGAGCAAAAGACTACCGATGAAGCTAAGCTGGAGGACATCAGGAAGTACAAGGGAGTCATCGAAGTGGAGCTGCGCAAGATATGCGATGAGGTCTTGGTACGTTTGACATTTTATTCTACTCGGCACCTTTTTCAAGCTGGTTTTGTATGCACAGGCACCTACATTCGGGGTTGCTGAAGGAGGCGGAGCTTCACCGGAATGTTTTTTTTTCTCTCTTTCAAATAATGCAATTTATTCCTGATTATTATTCAATTTTAATCCAAAGATTACATTTGATCGCGTTTCTCCAAGTTTTCTACCGGTTTTTGCGTTTTTGGTCGATTTTTCGACCGATTTTGGCGAAATTTGACACAACTCGCCTCTAAACCCAACGGCAGGTGGTTTGAAGGACGCCGGCACGGCGACGGCGATTCAAATATGCTCCGGCGCCAAAAGATGCTACGAATTAAAGGTTGTCAACCACAGGGATACCGTCAACCACTCCTGCATATCTAAGCGCGTTTGGGGACCAATTGCCTACATTTCGTCAATTAAAAAAAGTCAATTTCGTCAATTTAAAATCGCGATCGCTGTCCACGCCGTGCCGGGATATTTTCAATTCCGTCTCTCTTTCTTGAGAACTAGAAAACGTTTTCGAGCCTTTTCTTCACATTTTAATAGTATCATACATTGATAATTCATAATAAGTTCAAATCGTGAAAATGTCGAATTATCGAGAACGACGTCAAGGTGGTTTCTCGTAGTTAGTCTGTATCTCCGTGAAGAAATTTTCCTAGTCTATCGAAGAATCGCTACAGAATATACGTCCCCTAAGCAATTTTTTAAGGCCAAAAACTAATTTTTCCATCCGAAATTTGACAAGAAAGAGAGACGGAAAATGCAGTGTCCGGTCATGTCCACTAAAAACTGCTGAAACTTGGGTGTGTCCCGCAACTATTTTAAAGGGCTCGTAAGGGGCCTTTCCAAATCGTATGCTAATGAGCACTTGGCAAGCATTTTGCGCGCGGCCGTTGGCTGGAGCGGTGTTGGGGAAAATGGTTTAAATTGAATTGACTCGATTAGCATACCATTCATTTCCAATACGAAAAGGCCCCTGACGGTGCCTTTAAGAAATCTTCTGCACCGCCGGCACCTCGCGTGTTCCTTGAATTTTTAAGGTTTTTGATTGATCGTTGCGAGACTCCTAACATACAGAATACGATTAGAGAGCCCTTGTCATCATGTCAATATTCCAAGAATTTAAAAAAAAATATTCCATCCGGGATATTCTCAGACAGTCTTTTAAAGCGACCATCAGCCGCCTTTTCGACTCAAAAATGGGCCTTATGCTAATTGCATAATTCCAATTGAAGTAATTTTCTCCAACACCGCCCCAGGAAACGGTCGTTCACAAAATGCCTGCCAAGTCTGCATTAGCATATGATTTGCATGAGCGTGGAAAACCCCCCTGATGATAAAACTGCCGCGAACAAAGTAATAATCGAAAATGGGCGCTGCGCAAAACTTTGAAATTCATTCACAACATTTGGAATCGATTTAAAAAAATTAATGCGAAAAGTGGGTCAATAGTGTTGCTAACTACAGAAATGGGATATTTCCCTATCGATTAATTCTTTCCAGGGCCTTCTCGACAAGTACCTTTTCCCCAAGGCCGACGGGGCGCAGTCCAAAGTGTTTTACCTGAAGATGATGGGAGACTACTACAGGTACCTCGCCGAGGTCGCCTCTGCCTCCGACCGACCTGGTGAGTCGCTCTTCCTTTGTTTTCGCTAACTTTTGTTTTCAGAGGTTGTCGAAAAGTCCAGGCAGGCGTACCAGGAAGCTCTCAATGTGAGTAAGGCGGGACTGCCCACCACCAACGCCGTCCGCCTCGGTCTGGCGCTCAACTTTTCCGTTTTCTACTATGAGATCGCCAACGCTCGTGAGAAAGCTATTGGACTGGCCAAGGAGGCAAGTTCTGCACTTAATATCTTTAAAAAAAATTGTTTTTAGGCGTTTGATGATGCCATCGCCGAGCTGGACACTCTGAACGAGAACACCTACAAGGACTCCACTTTGATCATGCAGTTGCTGAGGGACAATATGACGCTTTGGAACGCTGAGGTCAAGTGCGCCGAGTGAGTCCCGCACGTCGCTTGCAATTCCCTCCGTGTACGTTATTGTAATTTTTGCGAACTATGCCTCAATTGTTGTAAACTCCGCCCACATTGTAGTACTCCCGATCTACAATGTTCCCCTAGTTCTCCGATTGCCAATTGACATGTTGACGTTTTGCAGTTTTTCACATAAATGTTGCAGTTCCTCATTTGTGTAGTTTGTGGGAATGAGGATTGGGGATTTATTTTTTTAACCCAGTTTTTACGGTCTCTTTGAACACCTCCATTACCAAAACTGTTGAATCACTTTTAGCGATCTATTTGAAGTCATTTACAGATACAGGCCGTTTAAAAAAAACCCTTGTTGCAATTAATCCTCTACGCGGTCTACACAATTTACCCTATTCTTTTTTTCGCGTTTATTTTGGTTTCGAGCCCTTTAGACCTATCTCTCTCCCCTCTGTATCTCTTTCACGGTATATCTTTATCTACTAGTCTCTGGCATTCTGTCCCTCCCTCTCTGACTTTCTCTCTCTCTCCTCTCTCTCTCTCTCTCTCTCTCTCTCTCTCTCTCTCTCTCTAACAGTTGTCATTGTCTTTCTGTAGTCAGGACAGCCAAAAAATCAAACCCAACTCGAAATCAAATGAAAAAAAACAAACCGAACTTCCGGTGCCCCATCCGCGTCAAAATAGAAAATTAGCCTGCCCGTTGTCTTGTCAGAGGATCTCTCGTTTCGGATAAAATCGATTGGCAGCAGCTGCTTCATGCGCTTAAAATTCTTTAGGGGTTTTGTATTTATTGTAGGCCTGAAAAAGGGCCTTATCCCAAAAAATATCATAAAGGACCTTAGAAAAAGGATGTCCCCAGGAGTGTTGCAAGCTGCATGTATTCTTTGACCGGTCCAGGAACGCGGAAATTAACCACAGCGCAAAAGAGGGAAAGAGAGAGATTGAGAGAGAGAGAGAGAGAGAGAGGGGGGGGGAGAAAGCATCAGACTACATGAGATCAAGAGAAGAGAGCGAGATAATATGACCAATAGGAGAACTTCATTTCCGGCATTTCTCTTCGTTGGAGAAGCTTCGATTACATGTAAGAGGCGCGGCAGCAACACTTATTGACATTTTTTGAGCCAACAACGTCGAAAGAAATTTTCCGAGAGCCTGCCCGATAAAATTAAGGCTAGCCAACCCTGACCCACAGCGTCGCGGCCACGGTATCGTGACCTTAGATGCGCATTGGCACGATGCCAGTGCAACTTTTGGGGCACTTCCGGTTCTGTTGCAACAATTGCGGGAAAGGCTCTTGGACATATGTGGGCAGTACATCACGTCGATTTGAAATTCCGATGGTTTTATAGGCCCAAAACACGAAAACGATTGCTCAATCACTACCAAACCGAAAAATTCCCAGCTTTTCGGGCCAAAAACCCCTTTCCCACAACCGAATTCCCAAAACCATCCTTCGCTCCGGGGGAACGTCGCTCACCTATGCTTTTGGACAAACAGAGAAATCTGAGACTTTTCTTTGTTATACATACGTTTTATTTGCAAAAAATTTATATCTTCACAAAAACACAAAACAAATTCACAGTATTTGGAATAAAATGAACACGAAATCTACTTCACACTTTGAATTAACTCTGTAAAACTTCGAAGCGAAACGATTGTGGGCGTGGAGTTGCGCTCGGGGGCGAATTCGATGTACAACAAAAGGTCGAGGCGTTTCAGCACGTTAGACATCTGAAACATTCAGATTTTTGCTTTACACAGCTTGAGAAACCGACCGATTTCGCCCTTTTCTTGCAATTGTTCAGTTCGGCGGCGCTGTTCCTACGCAGATAACCCTGTAATGATCGAAAGTGATTCGAAAGTAAAGGAAAACTACCTGTACAGAACTAGGAGAGAAGCCCAGCATCTTTTCCAGAAATACCGAGCTGACATGGCATTTAAGGTCCTTGCAACTGGTGTCCGAGACGAGTACGCTGAGCATCCAACGGCCCTCCTCCGCGTGCAGGTCGGAAGGCACGCGACAAATGCCCTAAAGCACTGATTGGCATTAATTAGCGGAAAACCAACCTGGACACATTTCGTCTTCGGCATCATCCAGAAGACGCGCTGTGAGATGCAATTAGCAAGAGTGGTCATCTCGAGCTTGGCTAATTTCGAGTAGAATCGAAGGTACAGGCCACCAGTGCCGCCCTGCTTCTGAAAAAGTAATTATGGGAGTTTCAAGTGTTGACCTATTTTGTGCGGGAAACGGGTTGCGTTCAGTTTTTTTTTTACAGATTGTACATTTTTTACAGACCTCCCTCAGTGAACGCGAACCCCCCATGAGCTACCGTAGCCGTATCGTTTGATATAAGAATAGATATCAAATTTTCAGTTGATATGTTTTACTTTTAAACTCAAATTATACTGAAATTTGTTGAAGTGTGGTATCAGACAGTCCTTAGCGCTGTATTCATGCGTAGTTTGACAAAAAATAGAGTTATGGTCGTCCGAGGTTCCACTCGCATTACGGGCGCTACCAACGTACCAGTGACTTTTCCAGTGACTTTTCATGATTTTCTGCAAATTTCTACAATGATGCAAACTTTATTGTACACTAAATATGGGAAACTAGTGACTTTTCAATTAAATTGCAATAAATTGGACTTGAATGCGAATTAGCAGGTCTCGCAAGCCGGAAAATCGGGCCGTTGTGCCTTTGTTGACGCGTTTGGAAAATTGATCTAATTTCCCCCCAATATAAATCACAGGTGGGCCATAGTTTGTAATTACAAGCATTTTTATATTAAGAGGTGCCGGCGGTGCAAAACGTCAACCGAGACTCCAAATTCGATTGATTGCACATTATTTGTAAAAAAAAAAAATAGGATGGAGGAGGATGCAATAGCATTGAAATACAAAATTATGACCCACCCCCTGATGAAAAGATGAATGGCCGGCAGGCATGGGCCAAAAGTTTGCGCTATATCCTTAGCGCATCCCCCTTTTGTAATAAATTCGTAATTTCGTGTGTGGTCTACCGTAATTCGTACCAGCCGGATGTCAATAGGGGCTGAAATGACGTCATTATGACCCTTAACGCACCCTCCATTTGTAATGAATCTTTGAAAAAGCGAGCTATAGCCCATGGCTGAGGGCCGGCATTGAATGAAATGTTTGGTGTTTTTCAGGATAATTTAACTTTTTGTTTAGGATGTCGTTTAATATTTTGTATAGCTAGGTCACAGTAAGAAACGTTATTTAGACTATAAGGATTCAGAAAAAGATTGGTTTGTTTTGGGTGGTTCAGAAGAAATTCAAATTTTAGGTGGTAATAAAATCGATCCTAAACACACTGTTTTAGTATTTTTTTTTTCAAACCGAAGACGACAATTTGGAAATGTTGTTACGGAACTCGTGTCTAAGAATATCCCGCTTAAATAGTGTACATAACTGGAAAAATGCGTCCTCTCTCAGACCCATTTTCATTACCACGCCAATTCGCGTACTCACCTTCTCAGATGAGGTCTCCTTTGGTAATTCTCTCTCACACTCGATTTCCTTTTGAATCCTTGCTGAATTCCCGAGTTTGAGGGAAACAGTCGTAGCTTCCCTATTGTTTGCGGTAGAATTGGTCGACGAGAGACCGCGAAATACTGAAAAACCCAATATTAACACAAAATCAACCCGTAATACCATCGGGCGGAGTGACGATTCGCTTCACCGCCAGCATTTTCTGAGTCGGCGAAGGTTCCGAAGCTTCCTGAAGGCAAAATTAGTAAATTTCATAACATAAATTTACAGTCAATGTTCTTCTGAGCCGTGGAATCAATCGAAGATTGTTGATATTTTCCGGCGGAGTGAAAGGCAAAGCAGCGAGTGGGGGAGCGTCCATTCCGTCGATCTGGAACGAGGAAAATAAATTTTAAAAAGTGCCTTGCTGTACCGAAAAGTATTTCTGTGTGGTCGGAAAGGCAGGAGTATCTCCTCTGCCAAAGTAGTCCCAGACTGAGCCCTGAAAGTGAAAGTATATTAAACACCTCCTTTAACCATTTGAACGATAAATGGTTCACAGACAGACTTCATTGCTGCAACACAATATTGAAATTCACAGTTTCGCATTGGAGCGCGTTTATATGGTCACAACAATATTTTGATCATCCTGCTTAATTATGTTCAGTTTTAGCGGCGAAGGTGACCTGACCGAGGTCGCAAGGGGGGCAGGGGGAAAAGGAAGGGAAAGGGAAGCAAGACCTGAAAGGGGGCAGTTACATGTGTTCCCAGGAGCGCCCGGAAAGCATGTGTTGCAAGCAACTACTCTCTGACCGGCCCAGGAACGCGGCATTAAGTATCAGAGCCTAAACGTCTTCTGTCTTTGCCAGCAATCTTATTCAACAGACAAAACACACCACAATGGGCCAGAACCATTTCGCTTCGTTAGATATACCGACTGTAACCTTATCCCATTCTGGTTTTACACTTAGAGAACTAAAATAATAGTCATTTATGTGATTGCTCCTAGCGGGATTGGACCCTCGACCTTTTGGGTGCTATGAAACTACTAATTATGTGGCTACACTTCCTTTTTAACAGTATGGATACCACAAGTGGGTAGATAGATAACCTGGGAGTGACCCCTATGACCTCATAGAGCGAAGTCCATGTAAACCTCATAGACCGAAATCTATGTAAACCTCATAGACCGAAGTCCATGTAAACCTTCACAGACCGAAATCCATGTAAACCTCATAGACCGAAGTCCATGTTGCGAGCGAGCGAGTGAGTGTGTGAAAGGTGTGAAAGCGGACAAAAGACATCTGGAAATGCAGAGGAAATACACAAAAGACGTGCTGGGACGTCGATTAGGACAGGACAGAGTGAGAACATGTGAGAAAGAGGTGAAGCAGTAAGCCATAGAAGGAGCAACACAGAGGGACAAAATACAGACAAAGAACATGAAGACACGAAGGCGAGACCACGTCGGTCCTGCCACCACTCGACGGCTGAAAGGAGGCTGGCATGGCAGGTATGCCCTAACGCGAGCAGACCAATTTTGGACCATTTCAAGTCGTCGACGCACCGTGATCGATCACAGTCACTCCTCTGCCGATGTGGTCCAGCAGGGCGGCTCCTGCCTGGATGGCCCTCCTCAGATGGGGTCCACTGACGCGGGTGTCGATGGCGCACACCAGTCGGGCCTTGTTCTCTGCGTGCGTCACCATCATCTGCATCTCTAGGGCGCGGACGGCCGTGGGGAACTGCTCATCGGACTGGTTGACCAAGTTGGTGGCGTGTTTCTCCCACTCGGCGTGCGTGTTTCTCCCACTACGTACGTCCAGGGGTGGGCAATATGTTTGCAGTTCGATTCTACAGCTTCCCCTCTTGAAAATTAAAAAAGAATATTGAGATAACGATTGATTTTCAAGCAAAATCTATAGATTTGTGTTATCTATCATGCATAAACAAGGTATAAACCGGTCTGAGAAACGCTACCTAAAGAATCGGAAGTGCTTATACTCACCCACCGACCATTTTTGTACATTTGACAACCTGCGAATCTAAGTATAGCTAGACCTGAGCTCTTTGAGCGACAAGTATATATGAATGCGCAGTTTGGGGTACATTCAATTTCACGACCCCAACCCATTAAACAATGAGACCCCAAGTGATTTTCCAAACATATGATCCCATCCTCCATCAAGCCCTTATCAAGAAAACGACCCCATATTTTTAAGAATGCGACCCCAGCATTAAGTTACGCTAATTGAACGTTAGCTCACGTGTCTGGTTTCAAACTCGGGTCATTTCCACTCAATCTAGGCTGAGATGCGGTTATCTATCAAATTTTTTTTGCAGTTAAGTTACTTCTAACACAATCGTATTTTAGATTCAGTCCTGTACAACTTAATTGTTATCAATAATGATTGGAGAGATAATGATTTGGAGACACAAACGTCATGCAATGTTCTTGAAAAATGGTGTGTCTCTTCCTGAACTTATAGAAATGTGGAAGCAGAAAAGTGGAAGTATGTGTATGAACGGTCGGTTTCTTTCCACTGATGACGGGGGTGACGTTAATATTTTCAAACCAAATTCTGCACACACGTGCATACGGCCATAATGCATCCTATGATATCGAGCTATCACTTCATTCTTCATTGAATTAGACCCCCTTACGGGGCTGAATTTTGGCACCATCTTTATATAAAAAAACCGAAACCTGACCAATTACATTTAGGCATACAGGGGCGGCAATTTTGTGAGGCCGGACGTCATTTGGCTCGGGAAATCAATTTAAAAAACATTTAGACTTATTCTATCTTAGTTTCCGTTGTCGTTTTATTCTATCTTAGTTTCCGTTGTCAATTTGGCGACAGCTATATAGCTGTCGCCAAATTGGAATCATGCCAATAAAATTAGAATGTTCCACAGTTGTTCTAGTGATCCTCTGTTGAAGTTGTCGAAGAACATTGAAGTTCGTAGTCTAATCAGTAGATGACAGAGCATGCATTGCACATTTCCGCTATTAGCATATGATTTCATTTGGCGACAGCTATATATGCCTGCATATTTGAGTGTGAAAGACAACAAATCAGAATTTTTGAATTTTTAGAATGCACCAACATGTAACGAGTGGCGGAACGAAATTTTCGAAACGAAAATAGAAACTTACCGTTTCCTCCTCGGCGGGTGGCTTCTCTGCGGAGAAGAAAACATCGGAAAAGTCGACGTCAGTGGTTCCTTGGTTAAATTCCCAAAACGGCTGCTAAAATCGATTCGTTATTTTGAAAGCCAAATAACGAACTGTAGGTTGCGGTGGCTCCAAAGCGGCTACCTTGGCCGCCGGCTGCGTTGAACCGGTGGATGAAACAGGCTGAGGAATGGCCGGAGGGACCATCGTTACGCTGTTGTTGTTGATTTCTGTGGTGACCTCCGCAACTTTCTTCATCGAATGGGTGGGTTCGTTTCGTTCAGCCGCGAGAGTTCTGAAAAAAAACATAAATTATAGGGAAAAAAATGGCAAAACCAACCGCTTCGGGGGTGATTGGGCCTTTTCCTGAACGGGCTGAGGAGGGGACTCTTTCCGCGGCACCTTTTCAGGGATTTCAGGCGGAGGAGCCGCCTAGAAATACATTACAAAGGAAAATTGATATTTCAAAACCTGCTCGATGACCGGCGGAGGTGAGGGTTTTGAAGGATAGGCTTCAGAAGGCGATTTCGGTTCACGGCGAGGCGGAGACGACGAAGTGGAGACTACGGTCCAGTTGAAGTTACTGCTTCGATCAAAATCGGCAACTGTGGAATTCATCTGAAAACTGTGTTTATAGAAAATTTGGGCTAAATGAAATATAAAAACAAAACAAAAACAAAACAAAAACTTATGCCGGCAACAACGTTTAAGATTTCCGCAGTGCGATTGCGCGACAAAAGATCCGAGGATCATACATTGCCAAGCCCGCAATTTCACGTTTTCGGCAAATTTATTAAAGAGGCCGAAGAAGGATTTTTCGATAATTGAGACCCCGCGCCGCAAAATGGCCCCCCGCGGTGGGTTGCCCAAGTACGCCGAGGATAAAAGATCCGATGATATGACAAAAAAAATCTGCCCACGAATTAGCGCAAATACAGGCGTGGCCACAGAAAAAAACATCGACATTGATTTTTGATCGCGCCAAGCTGAATTTTTAACTTGGGGGGGGGGGGATACCTGGAAACGTGGTGTATGCGGGACTTTACCTTTTGGGGGGCTTTGTATGGGGGCCTTGAAAAAAACGTGAGTACTTAGTTTTTGGGGTTCCCTTTCTTTTGGGGGACCTCACTTTATGAGCCGCCTCCGTACCGTGTAAAGTTAGGGGGGGGGGGGGGGGGGACTTTGGACTTTTATGCAAAAATATGAACTTGTAAATCTGTCATTGTTCAGGCTAATTATCTCAACAATTTAATGTAATAATTATGAGCAATGTCTGTCTTAGCGTTTCTTCTTTTTTTTTTTTTTTGAAAATTTTTTCTTGCAAAGAAAGTGTTTGAAAAAAATAAAAAATGAAAACGCTTCATCCTAAGGAAAGTCATATCTTCTCTGCATCGTATGCATGAGGTGCATGAGCAATCAGTGAAATTTGGCTGATTCGGGGTTCTCAAGGGCAAGTTTTGGTCGGCTCGGCCCGTTTACCCTGGACCACCCAGTCAGATTGCCATCTACACGACCAGGGTTCGATCCCGGTTGGTGCCATTCTTTTTTTTGTACGACTAATATTGACTTACATGTTAGTGACAAACACTTATGTTATTCCAAACAATTAAAAAAATATATTTTACCAATTACAAAAAAATGAAAATTTTGATTTTCATAAACGGGAAAACCGGGCCGCCAAAAAAAAATCCCCCGGCCCGTCATTTGAGAACCTCGTCGTAATTGGCGTACGTTCGGCGATCATATATGAACCTACAGGTAACGAAAGCGCATATCACAAAAACAAACATAAAATAATTTTTTAAAGCAAAACCGACCTCTGCGTCTCCGTCGGTGCTCTCATTAATCTTCGGCAGGTCCTTCGAAGCCTCCTTCTTTTTCAAATCCCTCCTTGACACTTTGAAGTACTCTGCGATCGACCTCGAAATCTGCTGAGGTCCCACAATGGCCGTCGTCTTTTTCCCTTTCGGCGTGGGACGCAGCTTCTTCACCATTTCCTTCCTCGTCGCCACGTTCCGTGTCGTCTCTCCGGTCACACGCAACGTCAGCCGCGTGTCAGCGATTGAATTGGCTAAAAATAATTTTTTTACAACATCTATTAAAAAACCCACCCGCAATGGGAGCAACCTCTTTTTCTGGTTTCTTGGGTAATCCCGCGACCGTCAAATTCTCGCTAGATGTATTGTCGCTCTGAAAAATGTTACAATTAATCCCGTCAGATGCGAAAGAGATTGGAAATTTATCAAAAAAGAAGTCCGGTCATATAAAAATACCTGTTTGAATTGAATATCCGGGTCGATTTTCTCAACCACAACAACCGGTTTCTCGTTCTCCTTGGGCTTCGGTAGCCGGACAACGAATGGTGATAAAGTGCTGAAAAAATGTAAAATAAATAAAACAGAAGAAATGCTCCGCAATCCGTTTAAACATATCCTTTTCAATGCCTTTGTATTATTACTGGACAAGTTTTGGGGGGGGGGGCTCGATGTGTAAGCCCCCCCCCACTCCCAATTGCATCTCGGAGGCAACTCAAGTTCCCGTTAAATAAACAATGGGGTCGCTTCTTTTAACTGTTCTCCAGATCGACACACACTCACACATACATGGGTGGATGCTATGTGAACAGGGGTCACTGACCCCTTCCGGTTGAAAATGGCCTAGGGCGGGGTTCTCACGCCGGGCCGGGGCGGGCCATTTAGAAAATTTTGGTAGGCCAGGTCGGCCCGTTTACCCGGAACCACAGTCAGATTGTCGGTTACATTCTTTTCGCACGACTAATACTGACTTATATGTTAGTAATAAACATTATTAAGCAATTTACAGAAGTTTAAAAAAATTATTGTACCGATTTACGCAAAATTAAAAATTTAATTATTTATACCCGGGTCGGGCCGTCCCAAAAAATCCCTCGGCCCGTCATTTGATAGCCCAGCGGGAGAAAGCCTAGGGGGATACCCATCTCAACCGAAAAACACGACGATTTCTATGTCTATGACGGATATCGGCGGCTCATGCCTTTGCCTGATATGACATATGGAGGAACCCAACAACACCCCTATATACTAAAACATCGAATACGATTCTCGAATCGAATATGACCATCGAGCTGATTTGCTGGTCCATTGTATGCCTGGCCCGCTTAATCAAATAAGTAATATGGCGGACACGGCTCGCGGAAACTCAACTCATACAGAAACATTGTTTTTTAGGCCTCTCCGTCTAGTTCCGACAAAGACATCGTCTACCTGGCTACGAAAAAGAACAAGAAGAGTCGTAAAGTGAAGGAGGCGGAGGAGATAAAGGTGAGAAAACGTATTTTTATATTGTAAAAATGGGTTTCAGAAGGAGGCCGAGCAAGAGGAGGGAATGTCTTTCCCATCCTCGATATCATCTGTGGATGTCTTTCGACGAACGAGGGAGGAGGTGAAGGAGGAACCGGTTGTGAAGAAAGAGACGAAAGAGGCTGTGACGACGGCGAAGGAGCGAGGCGGAGGCAAGAGGAGGAATCAGGGAGGAGAGGGCAATGGTGAGTGGAAGAGAGGAGAGAAAATAGAGAGGTTTCATCAGGTGGCTTCATAAGCCAGCCAGCAGGTATAGACGAGCCTAAATTGTTCAGTTTTCGGACGAAGGTCGCGAAAACTGAACATAACAAAAAGTTTGAGTCAAAGTGAAAAAGTCATGTGCGCTCACCCGTTTTTAACATACTTGGGCAACCTACCGCTGGGGTATAATTTGCGACCCCCCACTCCTCCCAAAAGATGGTGATCTGCGACCCCCCTCAGTCGATTCCCCGGTCATTTTTACCCCCGGATACAAAATTTCATGAAATTTGGTTGAAAACAGACAAAAATCTGGGGGGTCGCACTTTCAACCGCAACCGGCCGCCGACTCAATTGAATCCGCGGTAAGTCATTTTTTACCCTAATTATGGACTTTTAAAAAAATCAAATCACGAATTCTTAGTGGCATATATACTGTCTTCTTAATAGGGGCGTCGCTTTTCATTTATTTTGAAGCTTTCGTTTGATTTACATTAATAAAGTTTGGCGAGGTTTTCATAATTACACGCCGCCGCATTGAAATCACGGCCGCACCGCAAATGCACTATAATCACGGCCGCACCGCAAATGCATTATAGTATCTTATTGAATCTTCTTCACCTCTCCATCCTTTTGCTCAATTTTCAATTCACAATCCCAATTTGCGATCCCCAACCCCTCCCAACCCCAAATTTGCGACCCGACCCTCTTGCTTGCCCAAGTCTGGTTTTTAACGATTTCCATGCATCGTCACGGCTCGCGGAGGTGGGCAGTTTCAGTGTGTCCACTGTTTACAAAATAATGTGAACATGCATGCCCAGACTAGACTGTGCGGCAGATTGCAATATTTTAAAAATTCGAGGTTCCCGCCAATCTTTTCTTCTCAAATCGTTGTGGGACCAATATTGTTCATTAAATTTCTAATTGAAAAATCTTTCCGACTCTAGTTCTCCGTTACTTCTGAATGATTAAAAGTTCTAAAATGCTTAAAAAAAAATAGCAAATAGATCAAAGTTTTGGAAGCAATTTTTTCAGATCTACCGAAAAAATCCCCACTGCGTTCTGAATTTTATGCTTTATGTCTTTTGTTCGGGTGAATTTCCCGCTCCACCAAAATTGTCGCCGAAACTTCGTTTTAATGTCTACCATTTAAAGTCAGAAAAAAACCATCCAGAAAGTCCAAATTGCAAGTGGAAAAATTTCAATTCCTGCCCGACGTTTAACAGGACGCAGTCCTTTAACATGCCCGGGGATTCCATTGGACGGCGAGCCGTGCGGACTGTGGAAATGGGTTTATTGACAGCGTTTTTTCTGCAAATTAGAGCCTCTACCCACAGAAAAACTTCGAACGGGATTTTCGCTTGAGGGGGTAGTGCCAAGCCTAATTTCCCATTTGGGGGACTCATGTTTGTATTGTGGGGGGGGGGGCGCAAAACAGAGCCCCCTTAACTTAACCAGGGGAAACAAGGGAAACCCTCCTATGATGACGGCGTAGGGGTCTCGCCAAGAAGTTATCTAATAAAATTTATCACTCGGTTTCTCTACATGTCCGCAATGGTCCAGGGTCGTAAAATTGAATGTACCCCATATGTTTATTTACGCAAATTAAGGAATAACCTAACCTTGTATTAAGGGTAGTGTTGAGGGGAACTGGAGCCGTGGGCACCGTTTCCGGAAGGCAGTTGGAGACAGCAGGGGCAGCTTTCCTGAATTTATCGGCATTAGAATTTTTAAATATCCATCGCCCACATTTTTTCTCTCTCCTTCTTCTTCAGCCCGATTAAATCGGCCAGGAACTCGATTCTGTTGAATTTTTCGCACAGCTCCTCCACGTCTCCACCCAGCATCTGAATACTTGAAGCTGAATGTCACACGAACACGGATCGGACCTGGCAGTTGGAGTCGTTGAGAAGAAGATACCCCCTTCGGCAGAGAACTCGCGAAGTTAGAAGTACCTAAAATTGGGAATTCGAAGGAATTTATCCACAGACTCGGTACAGGCGGTCGCGCCAATATGGGGGGATGTGCAATGACACAAAAACAACAATTTTACGGGTAGTCGGGAGGCGCATTAAGGTTGTATGAATGTTTATACAAAGGTTGAACCCTGAAGATTCATGTTTGGTATATATGTCGCTGCCCGAAATGCGAACCCCTAGCTTGGAGATATCGAGGTGAAAAGTTGGACAAACGTTTAACGGTAAAACGTTGTTGAAGCATATGGCCGTATACAACTACAGGAAACTTTTCGCCCGAATAGCCTCAGGCGATACTGCTCAAGGGCTACTGAGGCCGCGGGGGAAGAAGGGCATACCTGGGCAACCCCCCGCGGGAGGCGATTTTGCGACAGCCCCCTCTATTACATAAAGTTTCGAAAATTCACGACAGGCCTTCTTCTTTAACAAAATTTGCCGAAAACTTACATTTGCGACGGCCCAACCGCCCCATATGGTGGAGCTTGACAATGTATGAAAAAGGGGGATCGCAGAGAAGCTCACATATTGGGCAAAACTCAGGGGCCCAGTTGCCGCAAGCTTTGGAAAAAGACTGGGTCTAACCATAAGCATGTTATACCTTCTTTTCAGTGGCTTGCAAACGGCCGGCCGTGGGACATTTCGAAACTGTTCGAAATTGAACTTTTTGTATTTTTCGAAATTAAAACGGTTAAAATTGGTGTTTTCCGTTATTTCTACTTTTTTGTATTTTCAATTCTCGTGGTGTATCGTTACATGATCCAAATTGGCTCATAGTACTTCTTACCGAAAATATGTACAATGGTAATGTTGGATGACTAATGAACAAGCCATATGTCGGTTATGTTGAATGTAAACCGTTTAAAATTTGATTTCCCGCGCCAAATGACCGCCGGCCGCACAAAGGAGAGGGGGGAATAGAAAAAGAGGCGGAGGCCGCCTCCAGCGCGAGGCAAGACCGAGAGAGGCTGCCGATGGTGTACAATCTGCCATCGGGTTTTCAGGCGCTGGCCTTTTACAACCACTGGCCATAACACCAACCTTGCTTCCCGGCACGGTGTTTTCATCAATGCAGGTGAGCGATCCGTACTCGACCGCGTTTACTGTGTTCAGCCCGTCGTTTAGCACGATTTTCAACATTCGGCGTTTTTCGGCAACCGCTCGAAGAGGCGCTGGCTCCTGAAAGCACAATTTCAACCTTTTAATCATAAAAAACGTACCGTATCATCTTCTTCGCCGTGAAACCACGACAGATTGTCGCGATCGGCGGTTAGCTCACGGTACTGTTCGTAGATCGGCTGGGCAATGTTCACCACGGAAATTACCTGAAAAAAGAGCTCTTAAAACGGGTTAATTCGTCTGAAAGAGTTTGGTATGGATTTTATATAGCCGAACCATCCAGTGGCGTACTACAGTTTGTAATTATAGACCTTTTCGTGTCAAAGGGGAGTGAAAGAGGTCAAAAACTTGCATAAATACCCCAAAGTTGATCGATTTTACAAGACAATAAATTAATCAACCCCAACTCGGCGAGCTGAGCTCGCGATTCAATGGAAGCTCCAGGCATGTTAAAGGACTGCCTCCTGTTAAACGTCGGACAGGAATTCAAACTTTCCGACTCTAGCAATTTGGGCTTCCTGGATGGTTTTTCTTAAATTTTGCCTTTGACTTTGTTATTTAGTCCACAATTGTTGTAAACAGAAGGCATAAATATCTCGATGTTTCGTCAAATTACAGCTTTAGGAGGAAACAGTACCATGTGCAGCCCTGGAACGGGTAAAATTTTCAGTAAATTTTCAATGTATTCAATGGGCCGGGTAAAATTTCATGGGTGTAAATGTAAAGGCCGGGTATTCTTTTATGGACCGGGTAAAGAGAAAAAGAGCCGCCGTGCCAGCCAGGGGGCAGGAGTGGGCCACAGTTTGTAATTACAGTGTAAAAGGGGGGGGGGATAGATCTTTAAATATCAATAAATACCCCAAAATCGGTCAGTTTTACAAGGAAATAAATCAACTTCAATCGAAGTGACTTTGTTCCCATTTTTCGTAAATCACACGTTTTGTCAAATTGTAGCTAGAGGGGGCAACTGCAAACCTATGATTTCTGAATGATTGATTTCAAAATCGCATTGCCTTATAAAATAGCTAAAATTGGCTCACCTGGAACAACGCCGGCTTCACAATCACGAATTTGACGGCGTTGCCGGGAATCTTGACGGGGCTGATGTAACTCTGCTTCAAATCCGAGTGGAGGAATTGCTCCACGGCCTCCGCTTCGCCGAATTTCATACCACGACTCGCGTAGAACGCGGCCAACGACCGGAACCACTCGGGCTTCAGAATCAGGTGAAAGAGACCTAGACTTCCTTCCTCCATCTCGCCTACTTTGCCCTGAAAAGATTTTATTACTTTTTATAAATATAAAAAAAAAATCAAGTAGGCGGTTAAAGTTAAAAGGAAAGTCACATGGTACTACTTAACTTTAAAACATGTAAAATTAAATAAAATTTAAAAAAAAAGATCTGAAAGATCCAACGGCACACGGACCTTACGCTGTTGTTACCTGCTGTTTACGCGTAATTCAGTGCGAATGTTGAATTCTAATTTTACCAGCTCCGCGCGGGAGCGGTTTTTCGGAGCGTTTGTGGTGATTTTCTGTGTGTTTGTCTCGTTTTTCTTAAATAAATGTTCATTGAGGCGTAAATCTTGGTTAAAATGTTCAAATTTTGTATTTAATTGTCTGATATGTCATTTCATGGCTCGGAACAAGCCCACTAATGTAAACAAGTTGTTTCCACTTCTTCGAAAAAATCTCAAGCCTGATGTGAGCGTGGCTATACACACTCATGTCTGTAGACATGCTGGCAAATATGGAAACTGTTCATCTCATTCGGAAGGAAAAATAATATTAATTGCAGAATTTATGGACAAAATCCGCCTGAACAGGGGCTTGTTTGAATTTGTATTGGTTCTTACACTTGTTTTTATGGTTCTATTGAATTTAAGTGGCTATGTGACATAAGGCTGTAATACGCATGAAATTCGTGCGCTAGAGCAATTTCCGCGCCTCTAATATCATTTAATCATCAGGCAACTAATTTGGCGCCAATTTTCGCTTTCGAACGCGCGCCGATTCGTTTTATTTCTTCCTTTTATTTTCATTTAACTTTTAGTTCAATTTTTTTTTTGTTAATAAGCACTTTTTCAGCAATGAAAGGAGCAACTGAATCTGTAGATAAGACTGAGGCTGCAAGCCGAGCCGTGGATACCAAAGACGCCGAGGTTTTCACTTTTTTCGGGGTATTCACAAACGTTTTTTTTTTAGAAGAAAATCGAATTATCGATGCCGGGTGTGCTGCACTTCCTCGAGCACGAAGCGAAGAAATATGAAAAGGACAGAACGGCTTGGAACTTTGAGCGGATCGAGCTGATGGTGAGTCATTTAAAAATTAACTTTTATTTTAAATTTTGTGCGTTTAGTCCCGAATCGGCAAACTTCAAGTACATCTCGAGGCGCAGGACGAACTTACAGCTTTCCTCGTCACGCGCATCAAGATGTTGGAGGGGTGCCTTCGCACGGAGAGGTTTTTGTTTTTCGAATTTCCGAATTTTTTAAACGAATTTCTCACTTGGACTGCTCAGTACCTTGTAATCTTCTTGAAAACGTAAACGGCAACAAATCGTCGTGACGACAACAGTGGTTTCAAGAAGTAACTCTTTCGCTCTGTGGTCGATGTCTACGGCCGTTGTCTGACTTAACAAAGTTTTTGGAAAACCGATTAATCGGAATACCTGGCGCCGATTGGGAATGGGTTCCTTGTTTGGCCTGTAGCTGAGCATATCAGCAGCAGAAGAAGCTGTAGCTGACCGTAATAGTTTAAAGGCGTAGACTTGCAGCAGGGTAGGCTCTGTGAAAGGCAGCTGTAGGGGCTTGGTTGGCGCTTCAGAGTGCCTCAGTGACGCGATCTCTGAAAAACGCCCAAAAGTCAAATATCTCTACTTCGCAATAGAAACCTCCCCTCATCTCCTCATCCCAGGGGTAATCTGCTCTTTGGCCAGTCGCTGACTGAACTCATTCCATCCGTCATTTCCCAGGGTGTTTATAGTCTTCATCCAGCATCTCCGCAGCACTCGTCGTCCTCAGTCAGTTTCAGTCAGCTCCTCGACCATGAAAAATAAAGATTGCTGCGTTCCCGGATAGTAAAGATGGCAATTGTTCCGGCCCGAACCGCTCGTCCCGATCCCTCGGGCGAGTCGCCAAAGCCTTCCTAGAGCCCGGAATACTCCACAGGCAACGGCAAACCGTTCAGCATCACCCGCGCAAGCGCAGGGTGTAGGGTCCGGTTGGCAGTGACGGCTCAGGGATTTGAATTCGCGATTCGGTCCCGGATAGGGAAAGAGGAACAAACAGAATCACCTAATGGGTTGGAGAAGACGGAGAAGAGCAGCCGTTCAACGGGGAGCACAGGGGCAGAATGACTGCACGCCACGACGAATGGCGAGTTGTTGTATTCTGATTAGGATTAGCATGGTAGGGATGAATCAGCCAATCAGAGACCGCCACCTAGCTTTTGGCAGGCTAATTAAGCTAATCAAGTTTTGGAAGTTCAGCTGTTTAAAGACATTGGCAAACATATGCTAATGTTGTGAAGGATGAATGAAAAGAAGTATCTGCTATAATTGTTTCAAACATGGATTTGATACAACTCGCTAATATTTTTAGGGAGTTCTAGGAGGTTTGCTTTGGTATATCAGATCTCAGGTATGGTAGGCAGCCAAATAAAGAACTTGCTTGAAGGAATATCCGAACTTGCGGAACTATGTGGCGTTTGTGCAGGCTTCGGAACTTGTTTTGATGTTGTTTCTAGAGTAAAGCGTGTAATTTCCTGTTGACGTGGTCGCTCGAGCTCAGTTTTTGGCAATTTTTGCAGAGACGGGGGCTCGTCCCAAATTTTCGAAACTGAAGTGTCGCTAAATAGACCCCCTTTGTGAGTTGCTCAGGTATGGCTGTCTTGTCTTCATGTCCTTTGTCTGTATTTTTGTCCCTCTGTGTTGGGAATAGAAATGTTTTTTAATGCCGCGTTCCTGTGCCGGTCAGAGAGTAGTTGCTTGCAACACATGCTTTCTGGGCGCTCCTGGGGACACATGTGGCTTCCCCTTTCAGGTCTTGCTTCCATACTTGGGCAACCTACCGCTGGGTATAATTTGCGACCCCCCACACCTCCCAAAAGATGGTGATCTGCGACCCCCCTCAGTCGATTCCCCGGTCATTTTTACCCCCGGATACAAAATTTCATGAAATTTGGTTGAAAACAGACAAAAATCTGGGGGGTCGCACTTTCAACCGCAACCGGCCGCCGACTCAATTGAATCCGCGGTAAGTCATTTTTTACCCTAATTATGGACTTTTAAAAAAATCAAATCACGAATTCTTAATGGCATATATACTGTCTTCTTAATAGGGGCGTCGCTTTTCACTTTCGTTTAATTTACATTAATAAAGTTTGGCGATGTTTCCATAATTTCGCGCCGCCGCATTGAAATGACGGCCGTACCGCGAAAGGACAAAGGCGCCGGGAAGCACAGCAGCATGCGGGGCCCGCCACCCACCAGTCGTCGGGTCGATCCCCGCCGGTGTCATGACTGCTAAAACCCAGTTTTCCAGTATCTTATTGAATCTTCTTCCCCTCTCCAGCCTTTTGCTCAATTTTGCAATTCACAATCCCAATTTGCGACCCCCAACCCCTCCCACCCCCAAATTTGCGACCCCCCTCAGACCGCCGGGTGCGGAGCTTGCCCAAGTCTGCTTGCTTCCCCTTCCCTTCCTTTTCCCCTGCCCCCTTGCGACCTCGGTCAGGTCACCTTCGCCGCTAAGATTGTCGCTAAACCTATAAAAACCAAAAAAAGCGCAAAGTTAGAAGCTAACTTGATTATTTGAGAGGTTTTTTGCGACATGTTCTATGTCATTTGTCCTCAAACGCCTAATTACATGTTATTTTTCAGAATTCAGCGTGCCAGGACTGAGAACGAAGTCGATGCGATTGTGGACGCATCGAACCAAGGTGCCTGATGGCCTTTTTTCTCTTTTTAATGGGTAATTTTTAGATGCTCCCGCCGTGGCCGTGCCTGTTGTCCGCAATCCTCCTGACTTCTTGGGCGAACAGCGCAAGATCCTGGGCGATTTCAAGAAGGTTATTTTTATATTTCATTGCTTTTCAACCTGTTATTTAGGAAATTATGGAGATTGGCTTGATTCTCTTCGATGACGACGACGCGCCTGCCAAAGGAGAAGACGAGGAGACTTCGGAGAATGCGGAGTTTCGCGAGGTCGAAAAGGCCGAGGATCTTCTGGAGAACTCGTTCAAGTTTCTCACCACGGAGAAGAAGGCGGAGTCGAAGCGGAAGAGCCTCGATCAGCTGAAGCTGGAGTACAGGTTTGGATTGGCTCAAGTAGAATAACGGCTTTGTTTTAGAGAGGAGATGGAGCGCAGGGTGGCTGAGAAAAAGGCCCAAAGGGAGGCTGCAAGGGACGCCGAAGGACGGGGATCGCCGCCGTTGGAGAAAAACGAACCCTCCATGGAGGGCTACATCGACGCCGTGCAGAGCAGTTCCAATGACGTAAGCATAGGACGGGACGTACTAGCGGCGGGGTTCTCAAATGACGAGCCGGGCCGAGGGATTTTTTGGGATGGCCCGGGTATGAAAAATGAAATTTTAAATTTTGTATAAATCGGTACAATAATTGTTTAAACTGCTTTAAATTACTAAATAATGTTCTTTACTAACATATAAGTCAATATTAGTCGTACAAAGAAGAATGTCACCGACCGGGATGGAACCCTGGTCGTGTGGGTGGCAATCTGACTGGGTGGTCCTGGGTAAAATGACCGACCAAAATTTTCCCAATGGCCCTGTCCGGCCCGTGAGAACCCCGCATATTCAAGGACACAGGTTGCCGAGACCGGCGGATTAAAGGGCTGCGCTGAGGAAATCGTGCTCCTACAAGAACGCATTGATTTAAAGAATTGTAATTAATAATGCTTCTTTTTACTCATTTTATCATGTAATTTGCTATTTTAAAGTCAAAACAATAATAAAAACATTTATTTCTCCTATTTATGTAGGGAAATCGCCCAAAAAATGTCGAATTCGCGTCAAACAGCTGGCTGATGAAACCATACCTGGACAGCGAGTGTTTGGGGGGCTCAATGCGTATGCCCCCCAAATGCCTCGGAGGCAACATAAGCCCCCTTTCACAGCCCACCGCACGCTTAAGCGAATCGGCAAGCGGCTTTTAGTGGCTTTTCGTTGCGGGACCTAACTGCTGCAATGCATTGAAGTAACGAAACAAAGATGCAGCAAACCTGAGAAAACTGGCAATTTTGGTACAGATTTGACATCATAAATGGGTAGTACACACATGTCCCATTTGAGGTGAGTTTTTTCGAGGAGCGAAAATGATTACATCCCATGAAATACGGGTTTTTGTGTTTCCCTTCAATATTTCCCAAGAACCTATATGTGCCAACCCTCACGCCAAATGATGCGTTTTTGCTCTACAGATTGGTGGGCTCTATTGCAGTTTGGGCGTCCCATGGAAAAATAGGCGTCCCACCAAAAAATAGGCGTCCCATGGATTTAGTGAAAAAATTAGGCGTCCTATGAAATTTGGGGCGTCCCATGAAAGCTAGGTTTTAATAATCTGGAAAAATAGGCGTCCCATGAAAAAAATTCTTTTTCTGTAGTTTTTACTCCTTTCATCTGTAACCGTTTTGGTCATATATTTTCTTTTCACACATTTTAACCGTTTACCATGACTTTCCCGTTTAATATGTTCAGCCCTTCTCACTCATGTTCAATGAGTTACACTAAATTCAAGGAACCATAGACAGAGCACAGCCCGCCGCACGCTTTGTTGAATCGGCAAGCGGCTTTTTAGAGGCCTTTCGCGGCGGGACCCAAGTCTAAGGCAATCTGTTGCAATGAAACAATCTTGCAGCAAACGTGAGATTCCTGGAATATTTGGCTGATATATGAGTTCATAAATGGATAGTAGAGCCATGTACCCTTTGGCCTGAGTTTTTTCGAGAATCAAAAATGATTCCATCCCAAGAAACACGGTTTTTCGTGATTCTCTTGAATATTTACTGAGAACATATATGTGCCAAAACTCACGCCAAATGATGCATGTATTGTCTACCATTCAACGTTTAGAGCGAAGAAAATGAAGCTGTCCGGGCTTCACGTTTGCTGCAAGATTGCTGTGCACGATGTTTAACCGTGACCGCTGTTTACATACGGTAAAACAGGGTGCCTCTGATTAAGCGTTATTCTTCACATTTGTTATTGAAACGGTACATATATCGGCGTAATACATCCCATTTTGTCGTTTTAAACTGAAAAATGGAAAATTACATGTTAAAATGAGTTTTAAAAGGCGTTTTTCCATCACCAGTTTGAAACGCAGGGTGATCGTGGCGGGACCCAGCTCTAATGAAACTAGCCGGTTTCTGAAATATGGCCGCCGCAAACGTGAGAATTCTGAGATGTTTTTCGTATATCTCTTTTCAAAAGTCGATGTAAAACACTTCTAACATTTGGCCTGAGTTTTTTGCCTACCCCAAAATAGCTACAACCAAAGAAACTCGGTTTTTTGTGTTTTTCGTTATTTTCCAGTCGAAGAATTTTCGCGAAAAAACTCAGGCCAAATAAGGTATTGCTTAGCTAAACATTGACAAAAAGAATGGTTGTTAAAAACGGCTGGATCGTCCAGGTTTACTGCAGTCAGTTTGGGTTTCATGAGCCACCTGTTTGTCGCGAATTCGACATATCCGGACCGGATTCTTTACATAATTAGGTGAAATTTATGTTTTTCTTATTATTTCAACATTAAAATAGCAAATTGCGTGTTAAAATGAAGAAAAATAAGCATTTTTAGTTATTACTACTACAGTTTAGGCGTTTAAGATGGAGCGCGATTTCGAAAAGACCGCCCTTTAACCCGCCGGCCTCGGCGAGCTGTGAGAGAGATACGTATTCTTAGAGTGCTTATCCGACGACGTGGAGTAGAGTTCTGGATTTTCGGCTGGCGTAGATTTTGGTATATTAGGGGTGGGGGAGGGGGTAGGGAATTTGCGCCCATTACGCTCTCGTTTCACGACACACAGTTTTCCTCGCTATTTGCCACTTCGCCGTAGTTGCTAACTGAATTCGGAATCATTCTGAGTCATGCGACCATCTAATTGAAGTGGTGTCTAGGCGAAACATGGTTTATCCGAGCAACCGTTGATAATTCTGAGGATGAGTCAGGGAGAGGCCTGACTTTTTTTTTTTTGTTCAACTATAGGTTGCCCACCGCCTCTAATTCATTGCGCGACTTGACTAGAAATGCTGGCATGTTCAAGAGTCAACATGGTAAGGGGCTCCTCTTCTTGCCCATCGGGCACCATTCTGTTACATCCCCACCGTTTTTTTTCCATGTGTGCTACTCCACGCATATTTACTCTCTCTCTCTATGGGATGCAGTGAACAGATATAGAGGACTAGTTATGGTTTCATAGAGAGGAAATATTCATACAAGGAGGAAACCCACGCCGCCTTCTACGACCCCGCAACTGATTGGGCAAGGCTGCTTGATCCTCTATGTGCAGCGGCAGAGTCTCACTATGGTCGTCAGGCCCATCAACCTGTCTTGGTTCTTGATCATGAAAGCCTTGAAGCGACATGATCCCTTATAGTGCAGAATACTAAAGTCATCGACTATGGCAGCAATGACAGCATTACTGGACCGAGACCATATTGAATAATGTTTGTTGTACGAGGTGACTGGCAAGATATAATCAACTACTTCAAACCAGCATACAAGTCATCTTCCACAGGCTGACAGCTGAGACGCTGCTACTCTGCCTCGGAAACCGTTGCTCAGAACCCGGCTCCTCGGGTAGATCCACCGTGATTTTCGGTTGAGGAAGAACATGATTTCTAGCTTGGATGTACCCCACCTGTTGCTTGTTCATGTGGACCATGCGTCGATCCTAGAACCACCTTACCCAGATAGTAGTAGAATTATCCAGAATTCAAGTTAGCGGAACGAACAGGTAGAGCTGGTTGACATGGCTAGTAACACTGTCCATCATGACACAAGACCCCGACCATTGCAACAACAAACAACAAACACCTCTGTCTAATACTCTCTACAGAAGTCACTCGGAACTCCTCTCCAACATGTTTCCTTAGCACTCTAAGAATACGAATCTCTCTGTCTATGGTTCCTTGAATTTAGTGTAACTTATTGAACATGAGTGAAAAGGGCTGAACATATTAAACGGGAAAGTCATGGTAAACGGTTAAAATGTGTGAAAAGAAAATATATGACCAAAACGGTTACAGATGAAAAGAGGAGTAAAAACTACAGAAAAAGAATTTTTTTCATGTGACGCCTATTTTTCCAGATTATTAAAACCTAGCTTTCATGGGATGCCCCAAATTTCATAGGACGCCTAATTTTTTCACTAAATCCATGGGACGCCTATTTTTTGGTAGGACGCCTATTTTTCCATGGGACGCCCAAACTGCAATAGAGCCGATTGGTGTGGAGAACAGCCAATTTGATGTTGTGCCGACTTCACGTTTGCTGCATCTTTGTTGTGCTCTATGTTTAACCATGACCGCTGTTTACATACGGTAGGATGGCTGCCTCTGATTAAGCTTATTTAATCACATTTTTAATTGAAACTTTACATATATTGGCTTAATACACCTCATTCTGTCCTTTGAAACTAAATAATGGAAAATTCCATGATAAAATGAGTTTTAAAAGACGTTTTTCCTTCACCAGTTTGAAACGCAGGGTTGTCGTGCCGGGACCCAGCTCCATTGAAACAGTCTTTTTCAGAAAAACGGCCGCCGGAAATGTGGGAATTCTGGGCTGTTTTTTGTAGATCTCTTTTTAAAAGTCGATGTAAAACACTTCTACCATTTGGCCTGAGTTTTTTACCGACCCAAAATATCTACAGCCAAAGAAACTCGGTTTTTTTGTGTGTTTTCGTGGTTTTCAATCGAAGAATTTTCGCGAAAAAACTCAGGCCAAAGAAGGCATTAATGAGCTAAAAGTTGACAAAAAGAATTTTTGCTAAAAACGGCTGGATCGTCCAGGTTTGCTGCAGCCAGTTTGGGTTTCATGAGCGGTTTCTTTACATAATTAGGTGAAATTAATGTTTTTCTTTTTATTTCATCATTGAAATAGCAAATTGCGTGTTAAAATGAATAAAAATAGACATTTTTAATTATTACTACTACAGTGCGGGAAAAAAGTATAGTTCCACATGAAATTTCGATTTTTCTCAAAAATGGACAAATTGCACGACCTCCCACTAACGTAGTATGTTTATCATAGGTAAAGACCCATCGACGCCGAGTGGCACATTATCTCATTTGAATATGCTAATGTTATGCTGATTATTGTGAAAAAGGCAAAAATGCAGTGGGAAAAAAGTATAATTCCACCTTGGAAAAACACGAAATTTGCATACTCAGCGAAATAATTAACATTGGAACTGGTTGCTGGTGTAACTGCATTGACCATCGACCATGCCTCGTGGCTGTCATCTCACTGAAGCTGAACAGGCGAAGATCCTCGCTTACAACGACTCCGGCTTGAGTAATCGTCAGATTTCTGTTCGCATTGGGCGCTCTCACACCGTCATCAACCGTTTTTTGGCGAACCCGAACACCTACGGTCCCCAGCATCGTTCAGGACGCCCGAGGAAGCTGTCAATCAGGGACGACAGAGCCATTCAACGCCACGCTTCAAACAAGGTGATTTCTCTGTCCAAAATCCGTGCCTCCCTCGGCCTCAACGTGTGCAGCAAGACGATTGGCAACTCACTGCGACGCGGTGGAAACGTCGTGTTGAGGAAGCTCAAGAAGGCTCCGATGCTCACTCAGCGTCACAAGTCCGCTCGAGTCGCCTTCACAAGAGTACACATCAACCAGCAGACGGATTTCACAGGGGTACGTTCTAAACGAGGTTTTTCAAACTTCTTTGACTTAACAGGTCATCTGGAGCGACGAGAAAAAATGGAATCTGGACGGGCCAGACGGGAACAGGGACTACTGGCGTGATTTGAGAAAGGAGCCGCTTGTGTTTTCCAAGAGAGGATTCGGAGGCGGGAGCGTGATGATGTGGGTTGCCTTCTGTGCGGATGGGACTGTCGGCATGGAGTTTGTCACTTCTCGGATGAACTCGTCTGACTACCAGGATGTCCTTCAGAAGCATCTGGTGCCGTTCATGGCTGCATCTCCGCGCCAGCTTGTGTTCCAGCACGACAATGCTCCAATTCACGCCAGCCGTTCCACTTCCCAGTGGTTCTCTTCGAAGAATGTGACCGTTATGCAGTGGCCCTCCTGCTCCCCTGACTTGAATCCCATTGAAAATCTTTGGGGTCTTTTGGTTCGGAAGGTCTACGAAGGTGGAAAGCAATTCGCCAACGTAAACGACCTCAAACGTGCTATCGAACACGCCTGGAATAACCTGCAGCCGTCTCTTCTCCGGAAGTTGTCGGGGTCTCTTCCGAACCGTCTCTCCGAGTGCCTCCTTCAGCGTGGAGGATACACTGATTACTGATTTGTTGTTTTCTTCAGTAAATACCTTGTTTGGATACTGTTTTTCGTGTTTTTCCAAGGTGGAATTATACTTTTTTCCCACTGCATTTTTGCCTTTTTCACAATAATCAGCATAACATTAGCATATTCAAATGAGATAATGTGCCACTCGGCGTCGATGGGTCTTTACCTATGATAAACATACTACGTTAGTGGGAGGTCGTGCAATTTGTCCATTTTTGAGAAAAATCGAAATTTCATGTGGAACTATACTTTTTTCCCGCACTGTACAGTTTAGGCGTTTGTGATGGAGCGCGATTTCCAAAAGACCACCCTTTAACCCGCCGGCCTCGGCGGGCTGTGCTTTGATTTTTTGTTAACATTTTTCAACAAACGCCAAATTACGTAGGTACCGCAAGCACCCATATATGGATGAAACGCAAACTTACCGCGTCAAACCTGGACGTTCCAGCCATTTTCAGCAACCATTCTTTTCGTCAAAGTTTAGCCCAGTAATGCCTTCTTTTGGCCTGAGTTTTTTTCTCGAAAAATCTTTGGCGGGAAATTAAAGAAAAACGAAAAATTTCGTGTTTCTTTGGATTTATGAGGTTTGGTTTCGGCAATAAACTCAGGTCAAACTGGAAATGTGTATTCTATCGATATATAGTGAAAGATTTTTGAAAAACAACACTGAATTCTCCGATTTGATTTGTATCCCGCCACGAAATGCCTGAAAATTAACACGCGTATTTAAAATGCTTAAATTCTCGTTATTTAAACTTTAGTTTTGTATTTTCAATGTTTATTTGAAGAAAATGAAAAATAAGCTTCTTAATTATGTATAGTTTCATTTCAACTAAATCTACGCGAAATTACTTTATTTTGAGTTCCGTTTAGTTTCCAGTTACTGTAGCTAAACATCATGCACATACTAATGCCTCTTCCCTGGAATTCTGACGCAACCATAATAGTCTCTCTCAGTGTCAACTTATAGAAGACATTGCCCTTCTTTTGGGTCTCTAGCAGCCAGTTCTTCAATACGCGACCGTTGCAAAAATTTCGTGAATTTTACTATCGCTCCGTTTACCCTGGACCACCCATTCAGATTGCCACCCTCACGACCAGGGTTCGATTCCGGTCTGTGACATTTTTTTTGTACGACTATTATCGACTTATATGTTAGTAACAAACACTGTTTGTTTTTTTTTTTTTTTTTTTTTTTTTTGTTTAACGCTTTATTCAACAGTTATATATGGCCATGCAGCGCCATGACATCAAACCACGTCTTTTTGTCGGATGCCTGTCTGAGGAATGTCGGGCCGATCTTCTGCTGGAACTCGTCTCTCCATCTTGCACTTGGTTTTCCTCTTCCTCTGTTCGGTCCTCTCGGGTGCCACTCCGTCACCGCTCTTGCCCATCTCCAGTCCGCCATATTCGCGATACGTTCACACCAGTTGTACTTCCTCTTAGTACACTCCGCCACAACGTCCTTTACTCCGGTTTTCCGTCGCACCCATTCATTCTGCCTTCGATCTAGTAAAGTCACCCCTACCATGAACCTTTCCATCCGCATTTGGGCTACCCGTACGGTATTAAGAGTAGCCTTAGTCACAGCCCAAGTTTCACTAGCATAGGTAAAAGCAGGAAGGACACAACCGTTAAACAATTTTCGCCTGATCTTCATAGGAATTGACTTATTAGTGAGAAATGTGTGATATTTGTGAAATGCTCCTTTGGCCGCCCGAATGCGCCGCCGGATTTCGCCGTCTTGTTTGCCATTTAGGGAAATTTCCGAACCAAGATACACAACCTTGTCGACTTGCTTAACTATTGAACCCCCAACTTTGACTGTTCTAGACTTCGTAGTTGCCATTGCAGTAGTTTTGTCCCCGTTTAATTTGAGCCCCACTTTTGCAAGACCCTTTTCTAACTCTGTCACCATTGACTGAATTTGCCGTGCGTCATGGGAAATTAGCACAGCGTCATCAGCGAAAAGAAGATGGCTAAGGAACCTTCCGTTTATGTTAATTCCCTTTTTGTCCCAGCGCATTTCTCGGAAAACTTCCCCAAGAACGGCTGTGAACAATCTAGGCGACAGACAGTCCCCTTGACGCACCCCTTTTCCAACCTGAATCGGCACCCGCTTACGATTAACCACTACTTCAGATTTGCTTTCCAACCCTAGGTTTTTGACAAAATTTATGACCTGTGAATGTATTCCTTGGCTCTCCATAGCCGACAAAATGGAACTGGTTTCAACGCTGTCAAATGCTTTTGAAATGTCCAAAAATAGCAAATAGACAGGTAGGTGAAATTCGCGGCAGTTGGAGAGGAGAAGATTAAGAGTATGGATGCAGTCAACAGTAGAGTAACCTTTTCGAAACCCAGATTGCTCAGGGCCTAGATTTTCCTCGAACGTCTTCTGACATCGTTTGTTTAAAATGCTGGTCAAAACTTTTTGGAGGATTGGAAGCAAACTGATTGGTCGATAGTTTTTAAGCAAAAGCAGGTCTCCGGTTTTAGGCAGCAGTTTAGTGACAGAGTCTCCGAATTTGTTAGGAATAAAACCTTGCAGTATTTCGTTGAATATTTTAGCCAGAATTGGTGATATCAAATCTGCAGATGTTTTAAGCGCTTCCGGTGTGATACCATCTCCGCCAGGTGCACGATTTAATTTCAATTGTAGCAGTTCCCTTTTCACTTCCTCAGGTGTTATAGGAGGAAAGTCGTGGTCACTACGGATCGGCTTGAAATTTACACCTAAGTCCCCCCGGTAAAGATTGTTATAATAGTTGGCAACTGCTTCTGCTATTTCTGTGTGTGTTGTCGCAAACTGTCCATTACCAGTTTCTAGTTTAGTAATAAGTCGTTCCCCTTTAGAATAATGATGATTTACTGCCCTTAGGGACTTCCCATCCCGGATGGCAGCCTCTACCTCTTGATTATACCGTCTGATACGGTCGGATTTCCAGCTGGCTCGGAGTTGTTTGTTAACGGTAACCCACTGAAGATGAGGAATACCAGCAGATCTCATTTTGAGAGTTTTGCGGGTATCAAGCAGAGCTTGGGTTTGAGGTGAGATCCGCGAAATTTTAGGCTTAGGCAACGTTGCAATAACAGTAGCCGTTTGTATGGCTGTGGAAACTGTTTTGTAGTCTGCATTGTTACCGTATGGTTGGAGTTCTTGTTCCAGTGCGTAACGAAACAGCCCTCTATCAAGTACCCCCTTAGATGTTATTTTAGTAGCTGACATTGGGCGTCCACTTAACCGAATACGCACTCGAACTAGACGGTGATCGGAGACAAAGTCAAACCGATTAACCACACCTACGTCTATCACCTCTATCCCTCTGTTGTAAAGAATATAATCTAACTCCCCCGATGTCACTCCATTTGGTCCAACCCAAGTGAACCGCCTGCTCTCCTTCTTCTTAAAGAAGGAGTTTCCAATCAAGAGGTTGTGAGACTCGGCGAAACGTACCAGCATTTCCCCTCTAACGTTCCTACTCCCTAGACAAAAATGTCCCACGGACTGTTCCCATCCCTCTTTTTGCCCTACTCTACAGTTGAAATCTCCGAGTATAACTTTGACCACTCTCCTGAACAACCGCCTGTCCGGGACAGGGGAAACCACAGCGCTGTCTAGGTCCTGGATGAATTCCTCATACTCAATCTCAGGGCGTGAACTAGGAGGCGCGTATGTTTGGATTAACCGGAGCAAGTAGTTGTGGTTGAAAGCGATGTCGAGAACGCACACCCTGGCACTCACGCTCTCGAACTGACGTACCTTCGATAAGTGTTGATTGGCAACGTAGAAACCCACACCAGCTTGTCTGTTTTGTAGCCTCTTGCTGTAGAACACGTGTCCTTTGTTGGTTTTGTGATTCCCTTCATCTTTCCTCTTGACTTCGCTCAGACCAAGCACTTCTACTTTCACTTTCTCCAAGGCTTCTTCCAATTCGTCGATTCTGTGATCTCCTAGCAGACTTCTGACATTCAACGTTCCGATGTTGATGATCATGGACGGAGCATACGGCTTCACGGGGCTCCAGTCCGGATTGAAGTCGGAATCTTCCTCAGCCGCTGTTGAAAGAGGGGGAAAGAGTGAGGTGTGGAAGCACGACCGCACACGCCCCGGCAAAAGGAGAGAATCTCAAAAAGAAAAAGAAAAAAAAAAGGAGAGAAAAAAAACACTGTTAAGTTATTTAAAACAGTTAAAATAAAATTGTTTTACCGACTTTTTCCAAAATTAAAATTTTGATTTCCATAAACGGGCCAGGCCGCCCAAAAATATCTTGCCGGGCCCGTCATTTGAGAACCCCGAATTTTACCATTGCTTCGATTGGCTCCATAAAGTGAAATCCTTGAAATAAACACAAAACGGTTGATTTCCAGAGCTCTGAGGTGGAGTTTGTGTGGAAGGTGAAGCGGACTCTGAGAAACCATCTGGATGCCGTGCGAGCCATTCAGGTTAGTTTTTTCTGTTTATTTGATAATTATCTCCCTTTTCAGTTCCACCCGCTCGAACCTCTCGTTTTCACCGCTAGCGAGGACGGCACTGTGAAGATGTGGTTTCTGGGAGAGAAGGGCGCCCCGCTCCCCGGTTTGTCCACTGACTTTTTTGTATTTCTAACCATTTTCAGATTGTCTTGTTCCCGTTTGCACCATGCGAGGCCACAAAGGTGCCGTTCTCTCACTCGCCATCGATGACGAAGGACAGACGCTGTGTTCAGGTTCGCTGCGCCAATCCTATTTTACCAATGGCAGGAGAATTTGGGGGGACTCGACGCGTAAGCCCCCCAAATTGTACCTTGGAGTCCCCATTGGATACGGCCCGGGTGTAAAAAATTAAGTTTTAAATTTTGTATAAATCGGTACAATAATTTTTTAAACTGCCGTAAATTACTTAATAATGCTTGTTTCTAACATATAAGTCAATATTAGTTGTACAAAAAAGAATGTCACCGACCGGGATCGAACCCTGGTCGTGTGGGTGGCAATCTGACTGGGTGGTCCAAGGAAAACGGACCGGGCCGACCAAAATTTTCCAAATGGCCCGGCCCGTGAGAACGCCTCCCTGTCCAGCCATGAATGGTATTGACAAGAACTTTATATGCAATCCAGAAAATTACCACCTAAATATGGGTGCAAATGTGAGAAAAATTGGCCAGAAAACTGTTATGAAGAATGTGAAAAAATACCCTCCAAACTGTAAAAAATATTTCCCAAAACCGGGGTTCTCACCGGCGGGCCATTTGGAAAATTTTGGTCGGCCCGTTTACCCACGACCACCTAGTCAGATTACCAGCTACACGACCAGGGTTCGATCCAGGTCGGTGACATTCTTTTTTTTAACCAATATTTACTTTGTAACAAATAGTATTATATAATTTAAAGACGTTTTAAAACTTATTGTACCGATTTATACAAAATGTAATTGTTTCTACCCGTGTCTTGTCATTTCACGCTCTTTTCTGTGTTTAAAACAAGTTTTAGGAGGCGCTGATGGACAGATTTGCCTCTGGAACCCGCCGGCCGTCGCCGAGTTCAAGGACATTCGCTACGGACCCGAAGCTACCATTAACTCGCCCTACGAAGCGTTTTCCGACATGTCCGCTCCCACGGAGAGGATAGATGCCCATAAAGACGCCGTGTGGTCCCTCGCCATGGGATCCGACCGTCTCATTTCCGCTTCTTCCGATGGATTGGTCAGGATTTCGGCTGCTGGTGAGTTTTTACCATACATATACATGGGCGGGATGCCTGCCAATTTTCAAAAATCCCCAAGGTCTTTATAGCTGATAAATTTGCGGAAAACTGACATTTTGAAGCTCATTCAGAGTAACGGGATAATAATCCGTATTTTGTTGAATAAGCGCTGCATTAAGTCTGCCAGACGCAAAAAACCTTGCAAACCCTGTAACCTATGTCAGTTTTCGGCAAATCTGGCAATAATCAAATCAAGCACAACAAAGAACTATAGCTGTCGCCAAACGAGCATCATGCCAAAAACGGCCTTAATGCAGCAGCGGTGCGATACTCAGGCGGAAATAGCATGCGAGCAGCGCAGACGCAGAGACAGCCGATGCTCGTTTGACGACGGCTATATCAAAGTGTAGTATCAATTAGTGCTTTAGGGTTATATAAATGCGTATACAAAGTTCAGTTTGTTCACTCGGTGGGGTTACCCGGGATCGCACCCGCATTACGGGTTAGCACCAAGAATGAAAATTTTGGGGCCGACAAAAAAAAATAAATTTTTGGTTACGAGCCGGCCCGAAATTTTGTTTTCGGTTTTTATGATTTTTCCGCTTATGTGCTAACTCGTAAGGCGGGTGGCACCCCGATCAACCCCACAAAGTGAATATTTTCGATCCCACCACCAACTACCATAAGAATACTTGGCGAACCTCCGCGGCGGTGGGGTGCCGGAATTTGACTTTTACCCAATTTGTGTAATTTGAGGGGGCCCACCGCAAATTTTGAAAACGTTTTCTAATACAAGGGGCTGTCGCAAACTATACCCCTGCGGCACGTTGACCAAGTGTGGTTCTAACTACGGCCTTCTAACTACGGTCCCTTGGAGAAGATTTATAGAAAATAACTTGGAGAAAACTTCTGCGTTTTCTGGGCCTCGTCTCCCCCCTCCAGCCATGGGCTATTTCTTTTTTTCCTACCCTCCAGCCATGGGCTATTTCTTTAAACTTTCACCACAGAGGGAGGGTGCGTTAAGGGTAATAATGACGTCATTTCAGCCGGGGTTCTCAAATGACGGGCTGGGCCGGGCCGAGGGATTTTTTTTTTTGGACGGCCCGGCCCGGTCGGCCCGGGTATGAAAAATTAATTTTTAATTTTTGTATAAATCGGTACCATAATTTTTTTAAACTGTTTTAAATTACTTAATAATGTTTGTTACTAACATTTATGTCAATATTAGTTGTACAAAAAAGAATGTCACCGCCCGGGATCGAACTCTGGTCGTGTGGGTGGCAATCTGACTGGGTGGCCCAGGGTAAAAGGGGCCAACCGGGTCGACCAAAATCTTCCAAATGGCCCGGCCCGGCCCGTGAGAACCCCGATTTCAGCCCCTATTGCTTGTACGATTTACGGCATTACCCACGAAATGACACTTTTTTTTTAAACACAAATTTTTTGTGGTTTAAAAATTTCCCTGCTCATTCCAAGTTCGTTTACTTTCCCTAAAATTGTGTGTTTCAGAAGAACCCCCTCTATTCATCATCGCTCCCGAGCGTGCCGGCAACCCGGTGGCCGTGAACATCCTACCCGACACTGACGGTCACGTTGCCATTGCCTACCAAAACCACTGCGTCACTGTCATCTCGTGGTACACTGGAAAGACGATTCGCTCTTTCAACTTCGGAGAAGGTTTTTTTTCTAATTTTTGCAAATGATTCGTTTCTTATCAGACAAATGCACACTGACGGCCATCGCCACCCACCCGACATTGCCTGTGACGGTGGTCGCCTCGACGGACATGTTTGTTCGCTTCTTCGACAACAAGGACGGTGGGTTTTGATATATTTCGTTTTGCGACCGGAATTTGCTGACTCTTAACATAATAACCTAAGGGTTCTATGTGGGCCGAATAATCGCCCGGAAACTTTTTTTTCACAAAAATGTATCATTGGTCCCGCGACGCTATAAAACGATCAACTGGGAGAATTTCCGATTTTACACCAAGAGTCGTTGACACGGGTTTTCTTTGCGGGACCCAACCTCATGAATTGTATAAAATACGGGGACATGTAAATTTCCGCTGTCACAAGGGGGCTAGCGGTATCTCCGTTATCATAGGAGGACAACAGGTACTTCTGCTCAAGGTTCTCAAATGACGGGCCGAAAGGTTTTGGGCGGCCCGGCCGGCCCGTTTATGAAATTCAAAATTTTCATTTTTGTATAAATCGGTACAATAATTTTTTAAACTGTTTAAAATAACATAATAGTGTTTGTTACCAACAGTAAGTCAATATTAGTCGTACAAATAAGAATGTTACCGACCGGGATCGAACCCTGGTCGTGCGGGTGGCAATCTGACTGGGTGGCAAGCATAGAAAAATTTGGGGCCGGGCCGAGAACATACCTGGACTCGTAGTGCTTGCGGGACCTACGTTTTGGGGGTTGCTTATTGTGGGGGCTTTGTAAAAATGAGGGTCCTTGGTTTTTGGGAACCGCCTCCCATTCAGGGGACCTTACTTTTTGAGCCCCCATCCGTACCGTGTCCAGGTATGGCCGAGAAAACTTGAAAACCCGGCTGGCCCGAAAAATATGTTTTCCTTTCTACATTGAAAAAAGAAATAAATTTTAGGTTGGGCCGGGCCGTGAAAAATTTTGGAGCGGGCCAGCCCGTTGCCATGCTTGGTAAACGGCCCGGCACGTGAGAACCCCCCTTTTGGTACCTACATAAGTCGTAATTCAGCATTTGATTGGAAATGGTAGCAAAAAATTGAAGTGGGCTTACGGCGTCTCTGATGCGCCATTTGGGGTGCTTATGTGTAAAGCCCCTTCCGTCTCCCTGTCCAGAGGCACGGGTACTCCTTAGGGAAACTCAACTCATGTTTTCTATGATTCACAACATCGAATTGGTGCAGTAGTATCGAACATCCCCCTTTTATTATAATAGTCGAGCGATTAATACGAACAACGGGCCTTTTCTGTTGAAAGCAATGACTATTCCCATTTCAGGTCGCATGACGAACAGCTTCAAAGCCCACACGGATGCCATCTCCTGCCTCACGATCGAAAGCAGCCAGTTGCTCATCACGGGCTGCCACGACGGCAGCATGCGCATCTGGGATTTCGAGCGCAAAATCTGCATCCAGGTTTTCCATTTTTAGTTCCAGGTAAAGCCCTTTTCAGGAAATTGTGGCGCACCGTAGGAAGGGCGACGCGGGCATGTATGGCATCGCCTTCCACAACCACTACCAGATGATCGGCTGTGCAGGCGCCGACGGGCTGGCCAAATTGCTGCTCCCCTGATTGTGCCGTGTTTATATTGAGTTTTACCTTGTGCAATAAAGCGATTAAGGTGGCCACCAGAGGCAGTTTTAGACTCGATTACGGCTTTGTCGTTAAAGTCTCCGGATTGCCTAAAATTTGGCCTAGCGCCAACAGTTACCAGCCCGGAAGCGAACATTTCACTTCGTAGCAGCGAAGACACTTGCCCAACTCAGCCAGACAAAGACAGCGGGAGGTCCCATCGGGGTACGCAGGGCATTCGTGGGTCTGGTGTTTCTCCCTGTTGCTTTCCGGGGTACAGAAGACACAGGGCGGTTCCGGAGTGGTCTGGGCCAGCACCTGCGAGACAGTTTGTTCATCTGTTGTGCACATTTTGTTTTTACCTGATTCAGGATGTTCTCAATCCTGGTAAGGCGTTGGAGAACTTGCTATAGCAGTTGGGAATTAGAAGGCTGGGGTGGCGGATTTTCATTGGCCATGGCAGCGATTCTCTCCTCAAGGGATCGAGACATTGATCTGACAAGTGGGCGTGGCCGGCATGGTCCTCCCCCAAGCGGTTTCGATTGGTCGGTACTTTTGAATACACACAATTTACGATGGATTTTTCGTTACTAAACGTTACAAACTTGGTTTACGCGAACTTTTATATACATTGGGTATTTACATGTGGTTTTTTTGCCAAACATGGTTCAGTTCTGGGTCGTGGAGCTTTCTCCACAATTGAAGTTTCTGACCAGCATACAGAAAGTGCTGAGGACGAAACTGATGACTGTGAACAAGCTTGACAAAGCTTTTCCGACGAGTTTGAGACACATCCAAATCGCTTTTAGGCTGATCCAAATGACAATTGGACCAAACCAGTAGACGGATCCGGCAAATCCAGCGACTGCAACCACTGCTCCCAGTGCGAGCTTCCAGTGTGAGCTGATAGTGTGCAGTAGGGGTTCAAGGTCCGGTAGCTTCCAGTGGCTCAACCACTCGCTGATTCCATGAGCTGTTGGTGGTGTATCTCCATGGATAACCGAACTTTCCGGTTCGACTGGGTGGAATGCCAGAGTTCCTTCCAGCATGAAAGCGACTCCTAATCCGCAGTTGACCGTGCAGTTTTCTTTGACTGCGACATGATCAAAGTACATTTTAATGTGATTCTCAATTGTGTTTTCGCTGCACTCGATGGACGCTGTTTCCGTAGCGCAAGTTACGATCGTAAAGCTCGGCTTGTAAGATTTACAGCCAATTGTCACAGATGCTCCCAGCCGACAGTCGTAACAGCCGCTTATCCTTGCGGACACTATTTGGCAGCGCGTGTTCTCTACTGCCTGCGCCATATCGACCGTCATTTTGGTTTCTAGGACTACTATAGCTTCTCCTTCGGCCCAAGTGACAACTGTATCGTTCTGGTAGATCAACTGAGCATTGGGAAAACGCAATGGCAGTCTGTTTTCAGTATCCTCTTTCCATTTTTGTAGATCCGTGTAAACACAATCGCAATTAACGGGGTGGCTCGCCTCGTTGCAGTCACAGAGCACTTTGATTTCACATGTGTGAAACTTTTTAGCCGCCATTTCGCGTGAGGGGCAAATTACAGAAAGTATATAGTTTTCAGGCAGGACTAGAGTACTTTCGGATCCGCTGATGAATGTTCTGTCCATGATTGCCTGGTGGTGTTTTTGACTATTTACCACCGTGATGTTCCATTTTCCTAGCGTGTGCGTAGTGTACGGTCGGACACTCTGAACTGTTTCGATTTGTGAATTGAACTGGGTGGTAACAACTCGGAACTTCAAGGAATGCTCCCAATCGACGCAGCGAAAGATTTCAAAAGGTTCCTTTAAGACAGTGGCGTGAATCCAGCAATATATTATGCAACCCTTGGTTCCAAAAGCTGAACAGCCATAAAATACACAACGATGGCGAACACATTTTGTCACTCCGGGGTATCCAACGGATTCCACTAGCTCTTCGGGAATTTTGTTTTTTGCGATATTAGGGCAGTCACTGTCGCATGTTCCAGCGTGGTCGCAACGAAACTCTGAGTAAACTTTATGTTTGCTCTCTCTTGTGTACCCAATGATCTGTTTATTGCATTTTTGGGATTCATCCACTCTAGTTACGTGTATTAGGCCGATGGAATGATTTTCGTGCATGACTTTAAAGCAAGCTTCGGTATGCAGCGGATCAAACAGGAGCTCTTCGCGATAACTCAGCTGGCATTTGTCGTTTTCGCACACCAATTGCGTCAAATGGCGAGTGTATGTGTTTTGACAGGCAGATGTACCTTCCATAGCCAACAGAAGAATTGACATTGCAACCAACAGGTGCATGTTTACACTCATTGTGGTAAGATTAGCCTGTCTGTCGCGTACAAGTTTCATCTCGAATTGCTGTCCAGTATTGTTTTCCAAATTTGAATTTGGCATTGGTTGGCTTCGCTTTTTTCTGAGCTGGCGAGCCACGACCGCAATTAGCAAAGCCAGCGTCCCTAGAATTAGCGTGCAAATGACCGCAACCGATAGCACCGCGCCCACTGGCCAACAATGGGGGTTTCCCAGGAGCGACTTTGAGAGAAATGTGGAATGTTTTTCACAGAAATCAAGATTATCACAAATATAATCATGTGTGATTCACATGGCCGTATACGGCCATGCAAAAAAACAAAACATTCACATGGCCGTATACGGCCATGCAAAAAAAACATTCACATGGCCGTATACGGCAATGCAAAAAAACAAAACATTCACATGGCCGTATACGGCCATGCAAAAAAGGAATACCTTCACATGGCCGTATACGGCCATGCAAAAAACAAAACATTCACATGGCCGTATACGGCCATGCAAAAAAAAAACAAAACATTCACATGGCCGTATACGGCCATGCAAAAAAAAAACATTCACATGGCCGTATACGGCCATGCAAAAAAAAAAACATTCACATGGCCGTATACGGCCATGCAAAAAAAACAAAACATTCACATGGCCGTATACGGCCATGCAAAAAAGGAATACCTTCACATGGCCGTATACGGCCATGCAAAAAAGGAATACCTTCACATGGCCGTATACGGCCATGCAAAAAAACAAAACATTCACATGGCCGTATACGGCCATGCAAAAAAACCAAACATTCGCATGGCCGTATACGGCCATGCAAAAAAAACAAAACATTCACAGTGGACAGGTTTGATTTGAAACCTGAACAATGGACAGGTTTCAAATGAAACCTGAACAATGGACAGGTTTGAAATGAAACCTGAACAATGGACAGGTTTCAAATGAATCCTGAACAATGGACAGGTTTCAAATGAAACCTGAACAATGGACAGGTTTGAAATGAAACCTGAACAATGGACAGGTTTCAAATGAATCCTGAACAATGGACAGGTTTCAAATGAAACCTGAACAATGGACAGGTTTGAAATGAATCCTGAACAATGGACAGGTTTCAAATGAAACCTGAACAATGGACAGGTTTGATTTGAAACCTGAACAATGGACAGGTTTCAAATGAAACCTGAACAATGGACAGGTTTCAAATGAAACCTGAACAATGGACAGGTTTCAAATGAAACCTGAACAATGGACAGGTTTGAAATGAAACCTGAACAATGGACAGGTTTCAAATGAAACCTGAACAATGGACAGGTTTGAAATGAATCCTGAACAATGGACAGGTTTCAAATGAAACCTGAACAATGGACAGGTTTGAAATGAAACCTGAACAATGGACAGGTTTGAAATGAAACCTGAACAATGGACAGGTTTGAAATGAATCCTGAACAATGGACAGGTTTGAAATGAAACCTGAACAATGGACAGGTTTCAAATGAAACCTGAACAATGGACAGGTTTCAAATGAAACCTGAACAATGGACAGGTTTCAAATGAAACCTGAACAATGGACAGGTTTCAAATGAAACCTGAACAATGGACAGGTTTCAAATGAAACCTAAACAATGGACAGGTTTCAAATGAAACCTGAACAATGGACAGGTTTCAAATGAAACCTGAACAATGGACAGGTTTCAAATGAAACCTGAACAATGGACAGGTTTCAAATGAAACCTGAACAATGGACAGGTTTCAAATGAAACCTGAACAATGGACAGATTTCAAATGAAACCTGAACAATGGACAGGTTTCAAATGAAACCTGAACAATGGACAGATTTCAAATGAAACCTGAACAATGGACAGATTTCAAACAGGTTTCAAATGAAACCTGAACAATGGCCAGGTTTCAAATGAAACCTGAACAATGGACAGGTTTCAAACAGGTTTCAAATGAAACCTGAACAATGGACAGGTTTCAAATGAAACCTGAACAATGGACAGGTTTCAAATGAAACCTGAATAATGGACAGGTTTCAAATGAAACCTGAACAATGGACAGATTTCAAACAGGTTTCAAATGAAACCTGAACAATGGACAGGTTTCAAATGAAACCTGAACAATGGACAGGTTTCAAATGAAACCTGAACAATGGACAGGTTTCAAATGAAACCTGAACAATGGACAGGTTTCAAATGAAACCTGAACAATGGACAGGTTTCAAATGAAACCTGAACAATGGACAGGATTCAAATGAAACCTGAACAATGGACAGGTTTCAAATGAAACCTGAACAATGGACAGGTTAAAAATGAAACCTAAACAATGGACAGGTTTCAAATGAAACCTGAACAATGGACAGGTTTCAAATGAAACCTGAACAATGGACAGGTTAAAAATGAAACCTGAACAATGGACAGGTTTCAAATGAAACCTGAACAATGGACAGGTTTCAAATGAAACCTGAACAATGGACAGGTTTCAAATGAAACCTGAACAATGGACAGGTTTCAAATGAAACCTGAACAATGGACAGGTTTGAAATGAAACCTGAACAATGGACAGGTTTGAAATGAAACCTGAACAATGGACAGGTTTCAAATGAAACCTAAACAATGGACAGGTTTCAAATGAAACCTGAACAATGGACAGGTTTCAAATGAAACCTGAACAATGGACAGGTTTGAAATGAATCCTGAACAATGGACAGGTTTCAAATGAAACCTGAACAATGGACAGGTTTGAAATGAAACCTGAACAATGGACAGGTTTCAAATGAAACCTGAACAATGGACAGGTTTGAAATGAAACCTGAACAATGGACAGGTTTCAAATGAAACCTGAACAATGGACAGGTTTCAAATGAAACCTGAACAATGGACAGGTTTCAAATGAAACCTGAACAATGGACAGGTTTCAAATGAAACCTGAACAATGGACAGGTTTCAAATGAAACCTGAACAATGGACAGGTTTGAAATGAAACCTGAACAATGGACAGGTTTGAAATGAAACCTGAACAATGGACAGGTTTCAAATGAAACCTAAACAATGGACAGGTTTGAAATGAAACCTGAACAATGGACAGGTTTGAAATGAAACCTGAACAATGGACAGGTTTCAAATGAAACCTAAACAATGGACAGGTTTCAAATGAAACCTGAACAATGGACAGGTTTCAAATGAAACCTGAACAATGGACAGGTTTGAAATGAATCCTGAACAATGGACAGGTTTCAAATGAAACCTGAACAATGGACAGGTTTGAAATGAAACCTGAACAATGGACAGGTTTCAAATGAAACCTGAACAATGGACAGGTTTGAAATGAAACCTGAACAATGGACAGGTTTCAAATGAAACCTGAACAATGGACAGGTTTCAAATGAAACCTGAACAATGGACAGGTTTCAAATGAAACCTGAACAATGGACAGGTTTCAAATGAAACCTGAACAATGGACAGGTTTCAAATGAAACCTGAACAATGGACAGGTTTGAAATGAAACCTGAACAATGGACAGGTTTGAAATGAAACCTGAACAATGGACAGGTTTCAAATGAAACCTAAACAATGGACAGGTTTCAAATGAAACCTGAACAATGGACAGGTTTCAAATGAAACCTGAACAATGGACAGGTTTCAAATGAAACCTGAACAATGGACAGGTTTCAAATGAAACCTGAACAATGGACAGGTTTCAAATGAAACCTGAACAATGGACAGGTTTGAAATGAAACCTGAACAATGGACAGGTTTGAAATGAAACCTGAACAATGGACAGGTTTCAAATGAAACCTAAACAATGGACAGGTTTCAAATGAAACCTGAACAATGGACAGGTTTCAAATGAAACCTGAACAATGGACAGGTTTGAAATGAATCCTGAACAATGGACAGGTTTCAAATGAAACCTGAACAATGGACAGGTTTGAAATGAAACCTGAACAATGGACAGGTTTCAAATGAAACCTAAACAATGGACAGGTTTCAAATGAAACCTAAACAATGGACAGGTTTCAAATGAAACCTGAACAATGGACAGGTTTCAAATGAAACCTGAACAATGGACAGGTTTCAAATGAAACCTGAACAATGGACAGGTTTCAAATGAAACCTGAACAATGGACAGGTTTCAAATGAAACCTGAACAATGGACAGGTTTCAAATGAAACCTGAACAATGGACAGGTTTCAAATGAAACCTGAACAATGGACAGGTTTCAAATGAAACCTGAACAATGGACAGGTTTCAAATGAAACCTGAACAATGGACAGATTTCAAACAGGTTTCAAATGAAACCTGAACAATGGACAGGTTTCAAATGAATCCTGAACAATGGACAGGTTTCAAATGAAACCTGAACAATGGACAGGTTTGAAATGAAACCTGAACAATGGACAGGTTTCAAATGAAACCTGAACAATGGACAGGTTTCAAATGAAACCTGAACAATGGACAGGTTTCAAATGAAACCTGAACAATGGACAGGTTTGAAATGAAACCTGAACAATGGACAGGTTTCAAATGAAACCTGAACAATGGACAGGTTTGAAATGAAACCTGAACAATGGACAGGTTTCAAATGAAACCTGAACAATGGACAGGTTTCAAATGAAACCTGAACAATGGACAGGTTTCAAATGAAACCTGAACAATGGACAGGTTTCAAATGAAACCTGAACAATGGACAGGTTTCAAATGAAACCTGAACAATGGACAGGTTTCAAATGAAACCTGAACAATGGACAGGTTTCAAATGAAACCTGAACAATGGACAGGTTTCAAATGAAACCTGAACAATGGACAGGTTTCAAATGAAACCTGAACAATAGACAGATTTCAAACAGGTTTCAAATGAAACCTGAACAATGGCCAGGTTTCAAATGAAACCTGAACAATGGACAGGTTTCAAACAGGTTTCAAATGAAACCTGAACAATGGACAGGTTTCAAATGAAACCTGAACAATGGACAGGTTTCAAATGAAACCTGAATAATGGACAGGTTTCAAATGAAACCTGAACAATGGACAGGTTTCAAATGAAATTTGAACAATGGACAGGTTTAAAATGAAACCTAAACAATGGACAGGTTTCAAATGAAACCTGAACAATGGACAGGTTTCAAATGAAACCTGAACAATGGACAGATTTCAAACAGGTTTCAAATGAAACCTGAACAATGGACAGGTTTCAAATGAAACCTGAACAATGGACAGGTTTCAAATGAAACCTGAACAATGGACAGGTTTCAAATGAAACCTGAACAATGGACAGGTTTCAAATGAAACCTGAACAATGGACAGGTTTCAAATGAAACCTGAACAATGGACAGGTTTCAAATGAAACCTGAACAATGGCCAGGTTTCAAATGAAACCTGAACAATGGACAGGTTTCAAACAGGTTTCAAATGAAACCTGAACAATGGACAGGTTTCAAATGAAACCTGAACAATGGACAGGTTTCAAATGAAACCTGAATAATGGACAGGTTTCAAATGAAACCTGAACAATGGACAGGTTTCAAATGAAACCTGAACAATGGACAGATTTCAAACAGGTTTCAAATGAAACCTGAACAATGGACAGGTTTCAAATGAAACCTGAACAATGGACAGGTTTCAAATGAAACCTGAACAATGGACAGGTTTCAAATGAAACCTGAACAATGGACAGATTTCAAACAGGTTTCAAATGAAACCTGAACAATGGCCAGGTTTCAAATGAAACCTGAACAATGGACAGGTTTCAAACAGGTTTCAAATGAAACCTGAACAATGGACAGGTTTCAAATGAAACCTGAACAATGGACAGGTTTCAAATGAAACCTGAACAATGGACAGGTTTCAAATGAAACCTGAACAATGGACAGGTTTCAAATGAAACCTGAACAATGGACAGGTTTCAAATGAAACCTGAACAATGGACAGGTTTCAAATGAAACCTGAACAATGGACAGATTTCAAACAGGTTTCAAATGAAACCTGAACAATGGCCAGGTTTCAAATGAAACCTGAACAATGGACAGGTTTCAAACAGGTTTCAAATGAAACCTGAACAATGGACAGGTTTCAAATGAAACCTGAACAATGGACAGGTTTCAAATGAAACCTGAATAATGGACAGGTTTCAAATGAAACCTGAACAATGGACAGGTTTCAAATGAAACCTGAACAATGGACAGATTTCAAACAGGTTTCAAATGAAACCTGAACAATGGACAGGTTTCAAATGAAACCTGAACAATGGACAGATTTCAAACAGGTTTCAAATGAAACCTGAACAATGGCCAGGTTTCAAATGAAACCTGAACAATGGACAGGTTTCAAACAGGTTTCAAATGAAACCTGAACAATGGACAGGTTTCAAATGAAACCTGAACAATGGACAGGTTTCAAATGAAACCTGAATAATGGACAGGTTTCAAATGAAACCTGAACAATGGACAGGTTTCAAATGAAACCTGAACAATGGACAGGTTTAAAATGAAACCTAAACAATGGACAGGTTTCAAATGAAACCTGAACAATGGACAGGTTTCAAATGAAACCTGAACAATGGACAGATTTCAAACAGGTTTCAAATGAAACCTGAACAATGGACAGGTTTCAAATGAAACCTGAATAATGGACAGGTTTCAAATGAAACCTGAACAATGGACAGGTTTCAAATGAAACCTGAACAATGGACAGGTTTCAAATGAAACCTAAACAATGGACAGGTTTCAAATGAAACCTGAACAATGGACAGGTTTCAAATGAAACCTGAACAATGGACAGGTTTGAAATGAATCCTGAACAATGGACAGGTTTCAAATGAAAACTTGAACAATGGACAGGTTTGAAATGAAAACTTGAACAATGGACAGGTTTGAAATGAAACCTGAACAATGGACAGGTTTCAAATGAAACCTGAACAATGGACAGGTTTCAAATGAATCCTGAACAATGGACAGGTTTCAAATGAAACCTGAACAATGGACAGGTTTCAAATGAAACCTGAACAATGGACAGGTTTCAAATGAAACCTGAACAATGGACAGGTTTCAAATGAAACCTGAACAATGGACAGGTTTCAAATGAAACCTGAACAATGGACAGGTTTGAAATGAAACCTGAACAATGGACAGGTTTGAAATGAAACCTGAACAATGGACAGGTTTGAAATGAAACCTGAACAATGGACAGGTTTGAAATGAAACCTGAACAATGGACAGGTTTGAAATGAAACCTGAACAATGGACAGGTTTCAAATGAAACCTGAACAATGGACAGGTTTCAAATGAAACCTGAACAATGGACAGGTTTCAAATGAAACCTGAACAATGGACAGGTTTCAAATGAAACCTGAACAATGGACAGGTTTCAAATGAAACCTGAACAATGGACAGGTTTCAAATGAAACCTGAACAATGGACAGGTTTCAAATGAAACCTGAACAATGGACAGGTTTCAAATGAAACCTGAACAATGGACAGGTTTCAAATGAAACCTGAACAATGGACAGGTTTCAAATGAAACCTGAACAATGGACAGGTTTCAAATGAAACCTGAACAATGGACAGATTTCAAACAGGTTTTAAATGAAACCTGAACAATGGACAGGTTTCAAATGAAACCTGAACAATGGACAGGTTTCAAATGAAACCTGAACAATGGACAGATTTCAAACAGGTTTCAAATGAAACCTGAACAATGGCCAGGTTTCAAATGAAACCTGAACAATGGACAGGTTTCAAATGAAACCTGAATAATGGACAGGTTTCAAATGAAACCTGAACAATGGACAGGTTTCAAATGAAACCTGAACAATGGACAGGTTTAAAATGAAACCCTAATAAATGGACAGGTTTCAAATGAAACCTGAACAATGGACAGGTTTCAAATGAAACCTGAACAATGGACAGATTTCAAACAGGTTTCAAATGAAACCTGAACAATGGACAGGTTTCAAATGAAACCTGAACAATGGACAGGTTTCAAATGAAACCTGAACAATGGACAGGTTTCAAATGAAACCTGAACAATGGACAGGTTTCAAATGAAACCTGAACAATGGCCAGGTTTCAAATGAAACCTGAACAATGGACAGGTTTCAAACAGGTTTCAAATGAAACCTGAACAATGGACAGGTTTCAAATGAAACCTGAACAATGGACAGGTTTGAAATGAATCCTGAACAATGGACAGGTTTCAAATGAAAACTTGAACAATGGACAGGTTTGAAATGAAACCTGAACAATGGACAGGTTTCAAATGAATCCTGAACAATGGACAGGTTTCAAATGAAACCTGAACAATGGACAGGTTTGAAATGAAACCTGAACAATGGACAGGTTTCAAATGAAACCTAAACAATGGACAGGTTTCAAATGAAACCTGAACAATGGACAGGTTTCAAATGAAACCTGAACAATGGACAGGTTTCAAATGAAACCTGAACAATGGACAGGTTTCAAATGAAACCTGAACAATGGACAGGTTTCAAATGAAACCTGAACAATGGACAGGTTTCAAATGAAACCTGAACAATGGACAGGTTTCAAATGAAACCTGAACAATGGACAGGTTTCAAATGAAACCTGAACAATGGACAGGTTTCAAACAGGTTTCAAATGAAACCTGAACAATGGCCAGGTTTCAAATGAAACCTGAACAATGGACAGGTTTCAAACAGGTTTCAAATGAAACCTGAACAATGGACAGGTTTCAAATGAAACCTGAACAATGGACAGGTTTCAAATGAAACCTGAACAATGGACAGGTTTAAAATGAAACCTAAACAATGGACAGGTTTCAAATGAAACCTGAACAATGGACAGGTTTCAAATGAAACCTGAACAATGGACAGATTTCAAACAGGTTTCAAATGAAACCTGAACAATGGACAGGTTTCAAATGAAACCTGAACAATGGACAGGTTTCAAATGAAACCTGAACAATGGACAGGTTTCAAATGAAACCTGAACAATGGACAGGTTTCAAATGAAACCTGAACAATGGACAGGTTTCAAATGAAACCTGAACAATGGACAGGTTTCAAATGAAACCTGAACAATGGACAGGTTTAAAAAGAAACCTAAACAATGGACAGGTTTCAAATGAAACCTGAACAATGGACAGGTTTCAAATGAAACCTGAACAATGGACAGGTTTAAAAAGAAACCTAAACAATGGACAGGTTTCAAATGAAACCTGAACAATGGACAGGTTTCAAATGAAACCTGAACAATGGACAGATTTCAAACAGGTTTCAAATGAAACCTGAACAATGGACAGGTTTCAAATGAAACCTGAACAATGGACAGGTTTCAAATGAAACCTGAACAATGGACAGGTTTCAAATGAAACCTGAACAATGGACAGGTTTCAAATGAAACCTGAACAATGGACAGGTTTAAAATGAAACCTAAACAATGGACAGGTTTCAAATGAAACCTGAACAATGGACAGATTTCAAACAGGTTTCAAATGAAACCTGAACAATGGACAGGTTTCAAATGAAACCTGAACAATGGACAGGTTTCAAATGAAACCTGAACAATGGACAGGTTTCAAATGAAACCTGAACAATGGACAGGTTTCAAATGAAACCTGAACAATGGACAGGTTTCAAATGAAACCTGAACAATGGACAGGTTTCAAATGAAACCTGAACAATGGCCAGGTTTCAAATGAAACCTGAACAATGGACAGGTTTCAAACAGGTTTCAAATGAAACCTGAACAATGGACAGGTTTCAAATGAAACCTGAACAATGGACAGGTTTCAAATGAAACCTGAATAATGGACAGGTTTCAAATGAAACCTGAACAATGGACAGGTTTCAAATGAAACCTGAACAATGGACAGATTTCAAACAGGTTTCAAATGAAACCTGAACAATGGACAGGTTTCAAATGAAACCTGAACAATGGACAGGTTTCAAATGAAACCTGAACAATGGACAGGTTTCAAATGAAACCTGAACAATGGACAGATTTCAAACAGGTTTCAAATGAAACCTGAACAATGGCCAGGTTTCAAATGAAACCTGAACAATGGACAGGTTTCAAATGAAACCTGAACAATGGACAGGTTTCAAATGAAACCTGAATAATGGACAGGTTTCAAATGAAACCTGAACAATGGACAGGTTTCAAATGAAACCTGAACAATGGACAGGTTTCAAATGAAACCTGAACAATGGACAGGTTTCAAATGAAACCTGAACAATGGACAGGTTTCAAATGAAACCTGAACAATGGACAGGTGTCAAATGAAACCTGAATAATGGACAGGTTTCAAATGAAACCTGAACAATGGACAGGTTTCAAATGAAACCTGAACAATGGACAGGTTTCAAATGAAACCTGAACAATGGACAGGTTTCAAATGAAACCTGAACAATGGACAGGTTTCAAATGAAACCTGAACAATGGACAGGTTTCAAATGAAACCTGAACAATGGACAGGTTTCAAATGAAACCTGAACAATGGACAGGTTTCAAATGAAACCTGAACAATGGACAGGTTTCAAATGAAACCTGAACAATGGACAGGTTTCAAATGAAACCTGAACAATGGACAGGTTTCAAATGAAACCTGAACAATGGACAGGTTTCAAATGAAACCTGAACAATGGACAGGTTTCAAATGAAACCTGAACAATGGACAGGTTTCAAATGAAACCTGAACAATGGACAGGTTTCAAATGAAACCTGAACAATGGACAGGTTTCAAATGAAACCTGAACAATGGACAGGTTTCAAATGAAACCTGAACAATGGACAGGTTTCAAATGAAACCTGAACAATGGACAGATTTCAAACAGGTTTCAAATGAAACCTGAACAATGGCCAGGTTTCAAATGAAACCTGAACAATGGACAGGTTTCAAACAGGTTTCAAATGAAACCTGAACAATGGACAGGTTTCAAATGAAACCTGAACAATGGACAGGTTTCAAATGAAACCTGAATAATGGACAGGTTTCAAATGAAACCTGAACAATGGACAGGTTTCAAATGAAACCTGAACAATGGACAGATTTCAAACAGGTTTCAAATGAAACCTGAACAATGGACAGGTTTCAAATGAAACCTGAACAATGGACAGAATTCAAACAGGTTTCAAATGAAACCTGAACAATGGCCAGGTTTCAAATGAAACCTGAACAATGGACAGGTTTCAAACAGGTTTCAAATGAAACCTGAACAATGGACAGGTTTCAAATGAAACCTGAACAATGGACAGGTTTCAAATGAAACCTGAACAATGGACAGATTTCAAACAGGTTTCAAATGAAACCTGAACAATGGACAGGTTTCAAATGAAACCTGAACAATGGACAGATTTCAAACAGGTTTCAAATGAAACCTGAACAATGGCCAGGTTTCAAATGAAACCTGAACAATGGACAGGTTTCAAACAGGTTTCAAATGAAACCTGAACAATGGACAGGTTTCAAATGAAACCTGAACAATGGACAGGTTTCAAATGAAACCTGAATAATGGACAGGTTTCAAATGAAACCTGAACAATGGACAGGTTTCAAATAAAACCTGAACAATGGACAGATTTCAAACAGGTTTCAAATGAAACCTGAACAATGGACAGGTTTCAAATGAAACCTGAACAATGGACAGGTTTCAAATGAAACCTGAACAATGGACAGGTTTCAAATGAAACCTGAACAATGGACAGGTTTAAAATGAAACCTGAATAATGGACAGGTTTCAAATGAAACCTGAATAATGGACAGGTTTCAAATGAAACCTGAACAATGGACAGGTTTCAAATGAAACCTGAACAATGGACAGGTTTAAAATGAAACCTAAACAATGGACAGGTTTCAAATGAAACCTGAACAATGGACAGGTTTCAAATGAAACCTGAACAATGGACAGGTTTCAAATGAAACCTGAACAATGGACAGGTTTCAAATGAAACCTGAACATAGGACAGGTTTCAAATGAAACCTGAACAATGGACAGGTTTCAAATGAAACCTGAACAATCGACAGGTTTCAAATGAAACCTGAACAATGGACAGGTTTCAAATGAAACCTGAACAATGGACAGGTTTGAAATGAAACCTGAACAATGGACAGGTTTGAAATGAAACCTGAACAATGGACAGGTTTCAAATGAAACCTGAACAATGGACAGGTTTCAAATGAAACCTGAACAATGGACAGGTTTGAAATGAATCCTGAACAATGGACAGGTTTCAAATGAAACCTGAACAATGGACAGGTTTCAAATGAAACCTGAACAATGGACAGGTTTCAAATGAAACCTGAACAATGGACAGGTTTCAAATGAAACCTGAACAATGGACAGGTTTCAAATGAAACCTGAACAATGGACAGATTTCAAACAGGTTTCAAATGAAACCTGAACAATGGCCAGGTTTCAAATGAAACCTGATTAATGGACAGGTTTCAAACAGGTTTCAAATGAAACCTGAACAATGGACAGGTTTCAAATGAAACCTGAACAATGGACAGGTTTCAAATGAAACCTGAACAATGGACAGGTTTCAAATGAAACCTGAACAATGGACAGGTTTCAAATGAAACCTGAATAATGGACAGGTTTCAAATGAAACCTGAACAATGGACAGGTTTCAAATGAAACCTGAATAATGGACAGGTTTCAAATGAAACCTGAACAATGGACAGGTTTCAAATGAAACCTGAACAATGGACAGGTTTAAAATGAAACCTAAACAATGGACAGGTTTCAAATGAAACCTGAACAATGGACAGGTTTCAAATGAAACCTGAACAATGAACAGGTTTCAAATGAAACCTGAACAATGGACAGGTTTCAAATGAAACCTGAACAATGGACAGGTTTCAAATGAAACCTGAACAATGGACAGGTTTCAAATGAAACCTGAACAATGGACAGGTTTCAAATGAAACCTGAACAATGGACAGGTTTGAAATGAAACCTGAACAATGGACAGGTTTGAAATGAAACCTGAACAATGGACAGGTTTCAAATGAAACCTAAACAATGGACAGGTTTCAAATGAAACCTGAACAATGGACAGGTTTCAAATGAAACCTGAACAATGGCCAGGTTTCAAATGAAACCTGATTAATGGACAGGTTTCAAACAGGTTTCAAATGAAACCTGAACAATGGACAGGTTTCAAATGAAACCTGAACAATGGACAGGTTTGAAATGAAACCTGAACAATGGACAGGTTTGAAATGAAACCTGAACAATGGACAGGTTTCAAATGAAACCTGAACAATGGACAGGTTTCAAATGAAACCTGAACAATGGACAGGTTTGAAATGAATCCTGAACAATGGACAGGTTTCAAATGAAACCTGAACAATGGACAGGTTTCAAATGAAACCTGAACAATGGACAGGTTTCAAATGAAACCTGAACAATGGACAGGTTTCAAATGAAACCTGAACAATGGACAGGTTTCAAATGAAACCTGAACAATGGACAGATTTCAAACAGGTTTCAAATGAAACCTGAACAATGGCCAGGTTTCAAATGAAACCTGATTAATGGACAGGTTTCAAACAGGTTTCAAATGAAACCTGAACAATGGACAGGTTTCAAATGAAACCTGAACAATGGACAGGTTTCAAATGAAACCTGAACAATGGACAGGTTTCAAATGAAACCTGAACAATGGACAGGTTTCAAATGAAACCTGAATAATGGACAGGTTTCAAATGAAACCTGAACAATGGACAGGTTTCAAATGAAACCTGAACAATGGACAGGTTTAAAATGAAACCTAAACAATGGACAGGTTTCAAATGAAACCTGAACAATGGACAGGTTTCAAATGAAACCTGAACAATGAACAGGTTTCAAATGAAACCTGAACAATGGACAGGTTTCAAATGAAACCTGAACAATGGACAGGTTTCAAATGAAACCTGAACAATGGACAGGTTTCAAATGAAACCTGAACAATGGACAGGTTTCAAATGAAACCTGAACAATGGACAGGTTTCAAATGAAACCTGAACAATGGACAGGTTTGAAATGAAACCTGAACAATGGACAGGTTTGAAATGAAACCTGAACAATGGACAGGTTTCAAATGAAACCTAAACAATGGACAGGTTTCAAATGAAACCTGAACAATGGACAGGTTTCAAATGAAACCTGAACAATGGACAGGTTTCAAATGAATCCTGAACAATGGACAGGTTTCAAATGAAACCTGAACAATGGACAGGTTTCAAATGAAACCTGAACAATGGACAGGTTTCAAATGAAACCTGAACAATGGACAGGTTTCAAATGAAACCTGAACAATGGACAGGTTTCAAATGAAACCTGAACAATGGACAGATTTCAAACAGGTTTCAAATGAAACCTGAACAATGGCCAGGTTTCAAATGAAACCTGAACAATGGACAGGTTTCAAACAGGTTTCAAATGAAACCTGAACAATGGACAGGTTTCAAATGAAACCTGAACAATGGACAGGTTTCAAATGAAACCTGAATAATGGACAGGTTTCAAATGAAACCTGAACAATGGACAGGTTTCAAATGAAACCTGAACAATGGACAGGTTTAAAATGAAACCTAAACAATGGACAGGTTTCAAATGAAACCTGAACAATGGACAGGTTTCAAATGAAACCTGAACAATGAACAGATTTCAAACAGGTTTCAAATGAAACCTGAACAATGGACAGGTTTCAAATAAAACCTGAACAATGGACAAGTTTCAAATGAAACCTGAACAATGGACAGGTTTCAAATAAAACCTGAACAATGGACAAGTTTCAAATGAAACCTGAACAATGGACAGGTTTCAAATGAAACCTGAACAATGGACAGGTTTGAAATGAAACCTTAACAATGAACAGGTTTGAAATGAAACCTGAACAATGGACAGGTTTCAAATGAAACCTGAACAATGGACAGGTTTCAAATGAAACCTGAACAATGGACAGGTTTCAAATGAAACCTGAACAATGGACAGGTTTCAAATGAAACCTGAACAATGGACAGGTTTCAAATGAAACCTGAACAATGGACAGGTTTCAAATGAAACCTGAACAATGGACAGGTTTCAAATGAAACCTGAACAATGGACAGGTTTCAAATGAAACCTGAACAATGGACAGATTTCAAACAGGTTTCAAATGAAACCTGAACAATGGCCAGGTTTCAAATGAAACCTGAACAATGGACAGGTTTCAAATGAAACCTGAATAATGGACAGGTTTCAAATGAAACCTGAACAATGGACAGGTTTCAAATGAAACCTGAACAATGGACAGGTTTGAAATGAAACCTTAACAATGAACAGGTTTGAAATGAAACCTGAACAATGGACAGGTTTCAAATGAAACCTGAACAATGGACAGGTTTCAAATGAAACCTGAACAATGGACAGGTTTCAAATGAAACCTGAACAATGGACAGGTTTCAAATGAAACCTGAACAATGGACAGGTTTCAAATGAAACCTGAACAATGGACAGGTTTCAAATGAAACCTGAACAATGGACAGGTTTCAAATGAAACCTGAACAATGGACAGGTTTCAAATGAAACCTGAACAATGGACAGGTTTCAAATGAAACCTGAACAATGGACAGGTTTCAAATGAAACCTGAACAATGGACAGGTTTCAAATGAAACCTGAACAATGGACAGATTTCAAACAGGTTTCAATTGAAACCTGAACAGTGGCCAGGTTTCAAATGAAACCTGAACAATGGACAGGTTTCAAACAGGTTTCAAATGAAACCTGAACAATGGACAGGTTTCAAATGAAACCTGAACAATGGACAGGTTTCAAATGAAACCTGAATAATGGACAGGTTTCAAATGAAACCTGAACAATGGACAGGTTTCAAATGAAACCTGAACAATGGACAGGTTTAAAATGAAACCTAAACAATGGACAGGTTTTAAATGAAACCTGAACAATGGACAGGTTTCAAATGAAACCTGAACAATGGACAGGTTTCAAATGAAACCTGAACAATGGACAGGTTTCAAATGAAACCTGAACAATGGACAGGTTTCAAATGAAACCTGAACAATGGACAGATTTCAAACAGGTTTCAAATGAAACCTGAACAATGGCCAGGTTTCAAATGAAACCTGAACAATGGACAGGTTTCAAACAGGTTTCAAATGAAACCTGAACAATGGACAGGTTTCAAATGAAACCTGAACAATGGACAGGTTTCAAATGAAACCTGAATAATGGACAGGTTTCAAATGAAACCTGAACAATGGACAGGTTTCAAATGAAACCTGAACAATGGACAGGTTTAAAATGAAACCTAAACAATGGACAGGTTTCAAATGAAACCTGAACAATGGACAGGTTTCAAATGAAACCTGAACAATGGACAGATTTCAAACAGGTTTCAAATGAAACCTGAACAATGGACAGGTTTCAAATGAAACCTGAACAATGGACAGGTTTCAAATGAAACCTGAACAATGGACAGGTTTCAAATGAAACCTGAACAATGGACAGGTTTCAAATGAAACCTGAACAATGGACAGGTTTCAAATGAAACCTGAACAATGGACAGGTTTCAAATGAAACCTGAACAATGGACAGGTTTCAAATGAAACCTGAACAATGGACAGGTTTCAAATGAAACCTGAACAATGGACAGGTTTCAAATGAAACCTGAACAATGGACAGGTTTCAAATGAAACCTGAACAATGGACAGGTTTCAAATGAAACCTGAACAATGGACAGGTTTCAAATGAAACCTGAACAATGGACAGATTTCAAACAGGTTTCAAATGAAACCTGAACAATGGACAGGTTTCAAATGAAACCTGAACAATGGACAGATTTCAAACAGGTTTCAAATGAAACCTGAACAATGGCCAGGTTTCAAATGAAACCTGAACAATGGACAGGTTTCAAACAGGTTTCAAATGAAACCTGAACAATGGACAGGTTTCAAATGAAACCTGAACAATGGACAGGTTTCAAATGAAACCTGAATAATGGACAGGTTTCAAATGAAACCTGAACAATGGACAGGTTTCAAATGAAACCTGAACAATGGACAGGTTTCAAATGAAACCTGAACAATGGACAGATTTCAAACAGGTTTCAAATGAAACCTGAACAATGGACAGGTTTCAAATGAAACCTGAACAATGGACAGGTTTCAAATGAAACCTGAACAATGGACAGATTTCAAACAGGTTTCAAATGAAACCTGAACAATGGACAGGTTTCAAATGAAACCTGAACAATGGACAGATTTCAAACAGGTTTCAAATGAAACCTGAACAATGGCCAGGTTTCAAACAGGTTTCAAATGAAACCTGAACAATGGCCAGGTTTCAAATGAAACCTGAACAATGGACAGGTTTCAAATGAAACCTGAACAATGGACAGGTTTCAAATGAAACCTGAACAATGGACAGGTTTCAAATGAAACCTGAACAATGGACAGGTTTCAAATGAAACCTGAACAATGGACAGGTTTCAAATGAAACCTGAACAATGGACAGGTTTCAAATGAAACCTGAACAATGGACAGGTTTCAAATGAAACCTGAACAATGGACAGATTTCAAACAGGTTTCAAATGAAACCTGAACAATGGCCAGGTTTCAAATGAAACCTGAACAATGGACAGGTTTCAAATGAAACCTGAATAATGGACAGGTTTCAAATGAAACCTGAACAATGGACAGGTTTCAAATGAAACCTGAACAATGGACAGGTTTGAAATGAAACCTTAACAATGAACAGGTTTGAAATGAAACCTGAACAATGGACAGGTTTCAAATGAAACCTGAACAATGGACAGGTTTCAAATGAAACCTGAACAATGGACAGGTTTCAAATGAAACCTGAACAATGGACAGGTTTCAAATGAAACCTGAACAATGGACAGGTTTCAAATGAAACCTGAACAATGGACAGGTTTCAAATGAAACCTGAACAATGGACAGGTTTCAAATGAAACCTGAACAATGGACAGGTTTCAAATGAAACCTGAACAATGGACAGGTTTCAAATGAAACCTGAACAATGGACAGGTTTCAAATGAAACCTGAACAATGGACAGGTTTCAAATGAAACCTGAACAATGGACAGATTTCAAACAGGTTTCAATTGAAACCTGAACAGTGGCCAGGTTTCAAATGAAACCTGAACAATGGACAGGTTTCAAACAGGTTTCAAATGAAACCTGAACAATGGACAGGTTTCAAATGAAACCTGAACAATGGACAGGTTTCAAATGAAACCTGAATAATGGACAGGTTTCAAATGAAACCTGAACAATGGACAGGTTTCAAATGAAACCTGAACAATGGACAGGTTTAAAATGAAACCTAAACAATGGACAGGTTTTAAATGAAACCTGAACAATGGACAGGTTTCAAATGAAACCTGAACAATGGACAGGTTTCAAATGAAACCTGAACAATGGACAGGTTTCAAATGAAACCTGAACAATGGACAGGTTTCAAATGAAACCTGAACAATGGACAGATTTCAAACAGGTTTCAAATGAAACCTGAACAATGGCCAGGTTTCAAATGAAACCTGAACAATGGACAGGTTTCAAACAGGTTTCAAATGAAACCTGAACAATGGACAGGTTTCAAATGAAACCTGAACAATGGACAGGTTTCAAATGAAACCTGAATAATGGACAGGTTTCAAATGAAACCTGAACAATGGACAGGTTTCAAATGAAACCTGAACAATGGACAGGTTTAAAATGAAACCTAAACAATGGACAGGTTTCAAATGAAACCTGAACAATGGACAGGTTTCAAATGAAACCTGAACAATGGACAGATTTCAAACAGGTTTCAAATGAAACCTGAACAATGGACAGGTTTCAAATGAAACCTGAACAATGGACAGGTTTCAAATGAAACCTGAACAATGGACAGGTTTCAAATGAAACCTGAACAATGGACAGGTTTCAAATGAAACCTGAACAATGGACAGGTTTCAAATGAAACCTGAACAATGGACAGGTTTCAAATGAAACCTGAACAATGGACAGGTTTCAAATGAAACCTGAACAATGGACAGGTTTCAAATGAAACCTGAACAATGGACAGGTTTCAAATGAAACCTGAACAATGGACAGGTTTCAAATGAAACCTGAACAATGGACAGGTTTCAAATGAAACCTGAACAATGGACAGGTTTCAAATGAAACCTGAACAATGGACAGATTTCAAACAGGTTTCAAATGAAACCTGAACAATGGACAGGTTTCAAATGAAACCTGAACAATGGACAGATTTCAAACAGGTTTCAAATGAAACCTGAACAATGGCCAGGTTTCAAATGAAACCTGAACAATGGACAGGTTTCAAACAGGTTTCAAATGAAACCTGAACAATGGACAGGTTTCAAATGAAACCTGAACAATGGACAGGTTTCAAATGAAACCTGAATAATGGACAGGTTTCAAATGAAACCTGAACAATGGACAGGTTTCAAATGAAACCTGAACAATGGACAGGTTTCAAATGAAACCTGAACAATGGACAGATTTCAAACAGGTTTCAAATGAAACCTGAACAATGGACAGGTTTCAAATGAAACCTGAACAATGGACAGGTTTCAAATGAAACCTGAACAATGGACAGATTTCAAACAGGTTTCAAATGAAACCTGAACAATGGACAGGTTTCAAATGAAACCTGAACAATGGACAGATTTCAAACAGGTTTCAAATGAAACCTGAACAATGGCCAGGTTTCAAATGAAACCTGAACAATGGACAGGTTTCAAACAGGTTTCAAATGAAACCTGAACAATGGACAGGTTTCAAATGAAACCTGAACAATGGACAGGTTTCAAATGAAACCTGAATAATGGACAGGTTTCAAATGAAACCTGAACAATGGACAGGTTTCAAATGAAACCTGAACAATGGACAGGTTTCAAATGAAACCTGAACAATGGACAGATTTCAAACAGGTTTCAAATGAAACCTGAACAATGGCCAGGTTTCAAATGAAACCTGAACAATGGACAGGTTTCAAACAGGTTTCAAATGAAACCTGAACAATGGACAGGTTTCAAATGAAACCTGAACAATGGACAGGTTTCAAATGAAACCTGAATAATGGACAGGTTTCAAATGAAACCTGAACAATGGACAGGTTTCAAATGAAACCTGAACAATGGACAGGTTTCAAATGAAACCTGAACAATGGACAGATTTCAAACAGGTTTCAAATGAAACCTGAACAATGGCCAGGTTTCAAATGAAACCTGAACAATGGACAGGTTTCAAACAGGTTTCAAATGAAACCTGAACAATGGACAGGTTTCAAATGAAACCTGAACAATGGACAGGTTTCAAATGAAACCTGAATAATGGACAGGTTTCAAATGAAACCTGAACAATGGACAGGTTTCAAATGAAACCTGAACAATGGACAGGTTTCAAATGAAACCTGAACAATGGACAGATTTCAAACAGGTTTCAAATGAAACCTGAACAATGGCCAGGTTTCAAATGAAACCTGAACAATGGACAGGTTTCAAACAGGTTTCAAATGAAACCTGAACAATGGACAGGTTTCAAATGAAACCTGAACAATGGACAGGTTTCAAATGAAACCTGAACAATGGACAGGTTTCAAATGAAACCTGAACAATGGACAGGTTTCAAATGAAACCTGAACAATGGACAGGTTTCAAATGAAACCTGAACAATGGACAGGTTTCAAATGAAACCTGAACAATGGACAGGTTTCAAATGAAACCTGAACAATGGACAGGTTTCAAATGAAACCTGAACAATGGACAGGTTTCAAATGAAACCTGAACAATGGACAGGTTTCAAATGAAACCTGAACAATGGACAGGTTTCAAATGAAACCTGAACAATGGACAGGTTTGAAATGAAACCTGAACAATGGACAGGTTTCAAATGAAACCTAAACAATGGACAGGTTTCAAATGAAACCTAAACAATGGACAGGTTTCAAATGAAACCTGAACAATGGACAGGTTTCAAATGAAACCTGAACAATGGACAGGTTTCAAATGAAACCTGAACAATGGACAGGTTTCAAATGAAACCTGAACAATGGACAGATTTCAAACAGGTTTCAAATGAAACCTGAACAATGGCCAGGTTTCAAATGAAACCTGAACAATGGCCAGGTTTCAAATGAAACCTGAACAATGGACAGGTTTCAAATGAAACCTGAACAATGGACAGGTTTCAAATAAAACCTGAATAATGGACAGGTTTCAAATGAAACCTGAATAATGGACAGGTTTCAAATGAAACCTGAACAATGGACAGGTTTCAAATGAAACCTGAACAATGGACAGGTTTCAAATGAAACCTGAACAATGGACAGGTTTAAAATGAAACCTAAACAATGGACAAGTTTCAAATGAAACCTGAACAATGGACAGGTTTCAAATGAAACCTGAACAATGGACAGGTTTCAAATGAAACCTGAACAATGGACAGGTTTCAAATGAAACCTGAACAATGGACAGGTTTCAAATGAAACCTGAACAATGGACAGGTTTCAAATGAAACCTGAACAATGGACAGGTTTCAAATGAAACCTGAACAATGGACAGGTTTCAAATGAAACCTGAACAATGGACAGGTTTGAAATGAAACCTGAACAATGGACAGGTTTCAAATGAAACCTAAACAATGGACAGGTTTCAAATGAAACCTAAACAATGGACAGGTTTCAAATGAAACCTAAACAATTGACAGGTTTCAAATGAAACCTGAACAATGGACAGGTTTCAAATGAAACCTGAACAATGGACAGGTTTGAAATGAATCCTGAACAATGGACAGGTTTCAAATGAAACCTGAACAATGGACAGGTTTCAAATGAAACCTGAACAATGGACAGGTTTCAAATGAAACCTGAACAATGGACAGGTTTCAAATGAAACCTGAACAATGGACAGGTTTCAAATGAAACCTGAACAATGGACAGATTTCAAATGAAACCTGAACAATGGACAGATTTCAAACAGGTTTCAAATGAAACCTGAACAATGGCCAGGTTTCAAATGAAACCTGATTAATGGACAGGTTTCAAACAGGTTTCAAATGAAACCTGAACAATGGACAGGTTTCAAATGAAACCTGAACAATGGACAGGTTTCAAATGAAACCTGAATAATGGACAGGTTTCAAATGAAACCTGAACAACGGACAGGTTTCAAATGAAACCTGAACAATGGACAGGTTTAAAATGAAACCTAAACAATGGACAGGTTTCAAATGAAACCTGAACAATGGACAGGTTTCAAATGAAACCTGAACAATGAACAGGTTTCAAATGAAACCTGAACAATGGACAGGTTTCAAATGAAACCTGAACAATGGACAGGTTTCAAATGAAACCTGAACAATGGACAGGTTTCAAATGAAACCTGAACAATGGACAGGTTTCAAATGAAACCTGAACAATGGACAGGTTTGAAATGAAACCTGAACAATGGACAGGTTTGAAATGAAACCTGAACAATGGACAGGTTTCAAATGAAACCTAAACAATGGACAGGTTTCAAATGAAACCTGAACAATGGACAGGTTTCAAATGAAACCTGAACAATGGACAGGTTTCAAATGAATCCTGAACAATGGACAGGTTTCAAATGAAACCTGAACAATGGACAGGTTTCAAATGAAACCTGAACAATGGACAGGTTTAAAATGAAACCTAAACAATGGACAGGTTTCAAATGAAACCTGAACAATGGACAGGTTTCAAATGAAACCTGAACAATGGACAGGTTTCAAACAGGTTTCAAATGAAACCTGAACAATGGCCAGGTTTCAAATGAAACCTGAACAATGGACAGGTTTCAAACAGGTTTCAAATGAAACCTGAACAATGGACAGGTTTCAAATGAAACCTGAACAATGGACAGGTTTCAAATGAAACCTGAATAATGGACAGGTTTCAAATGAAACCTGAACAATGGACAGGTTTCAAATGAAACCTGAACAATGGACAGGTTTAAAATGAAACCTAAACAATGGACAGGTTTCAAATGAAACCTGAACAATGGACAGGTTTCAAATGAAACCTGAACAATGGACAGATTTCAAACAGGTTCCAAATGAAACCTGAACAATGGACAGGTTTCAAATAAAACCTGAACAATGGACAAGTTTCAAATGAAACCTGAACAATGGACAGGTTTCAAATGAAACCTGAACAATGGACAAGTTTCAAATGAAACCTGAACAATGGACAGGTTTCAAATGAAACCTGAACAATGGACAGGTTTCAAATGAAACCTGAACAATGGACAGGTTTCAAATGAAACCTGAACAATGGACAGGTTTCAAATGAAACCTGAACAATGGACAGGTTTCAAATGAAACCTGAACAATGGACAGGTTTCAAATGAAACCTGAACAATGGACAGGTTTGAAAGGAAACCTTAACAATGAACAGGTTTGAAATGAAACCTGAACAATGGACAGGTTTCAAATGAAACCTAAACAATGGACAGGTTTCAAATGAAACCTGAACAATGGACAGGTTTCAAATGAAACCTGAACAATGGACAGGTTTCAAATGAAACCTGAACAATGGACAGGTTTCAAATGAAACCTGAACAATGGACAGGTTTCAAATGAAACCTGAACAATGGACAGATTTCAAACAGGTTTCAAATGAAACCTGAACAATGGCCAGGTTTCAAATGAAACCTGAACAATGGACAGGTTTCAAACAGGTTTCAAATGAAACCTGAACAATGGACAGGTTTCAAATGAAACCTGAACAATGGACAGGTTTCAAATGAAACCTGAACAATGGACAGGTTTCAAATGAAACCTGAATAATGGACAGGTTTCAAATGAAACCTGAACAATGGACAGGTTTAAAATGAAACCTAAACAATGGACAGGTTTCAAATGAAACCTGAACAATGGACAGGTTTCAAATGAAACCTGAACAATGGACAGGTTTGAAATGAAACCTGAACAATGGACAGGTTTCAAATGAAACCTGAACAAAGGACAGGTTTCAAATGAAACCTGAACAATGGACAGGTTTGAAATGAAACCTGAACAATGGACAGGTTTGAAATGAAACCTGAACAATGGACAGGTTTCAAATGAAACCTAAACAATGGACAGGTTTCAAATGAAACCTGAACAATGGACAGGTTTCAAATGAAACCTGAACAATGGACAGGTTTCAAATGAAACCTGAACAATGGACAGGTTTCAAATGAAACCTAAACAATGGACAGGTTTCAATGGAAACCTGAACAATGAACAGGTTTCAAATGAAACCTGAACAATGGACAGGTTTCAAATGAAACCTGAACAATGGACAGGTTTCAAATGAAACCTAAACAATGGACAGGTTTCAAATGAAACCTGAACAATGGACAGGTTTCAAATGAAACCTGAACAATGGACAGATTTGAAATGAATCCTGAACAATGGACAGGTTTCAAATGAAACCTGAACAATGGACAGGTTTGAAATGAATCCTGAACAATGGACAGGTTTCAAATGAATCCTGAACAATGGACAAGTTTCAAATGAAACCTGAACAATGGACAGGTTTGAAATGAAACCTGAACAATGGACAGGTTTCAAATGAAACCTGAACAATGGACAGGTTTGAAATGAATCCTGAACAATGGACAGGTTTCAAATGAAACCTGAACAATGGACAGGTTTCAAATGAAACCTGAACAATGGACAGGTTTCAAATGAAACCTGAACAATGGACAGGTTTCAAATGAAACCTGAACAATGGACAGGTTTCAAATGAAACCTAAACAATGGACAGGTTTCAAATGAAACCTGAACAATGGACAGGTTTCAAATGAAACCTAAACAATGGACAGGTTTCAATGGAAACCTGAACAATGGACAGGTTTCAAATGAAACCTGAACAATAGACAGGTTTCAAATGAAACCTGAACAATGGACAGGTTTCAAATGAAACCTGAACAATGGACAGATTTGAAATGAAACCTGAACAATGGACAGATTTCAAACAGGTTTCAAATGAAACCTGAACAATGGACAGGTTTCAAATGAAACCTGAACAATGGACAGGTTTCAAATGAAACCTGAACAATGGACAGGTTTCAAATGAAACCTAAACAATGGACAGGTTTCAAATGAAACCTGAACAATGGACAGGTTTCAAATGAAACCTAAACAATGGACAGGTTTCAATGGAAACCTGAACAATGGACAGGTTTCAAATGAAACCTGAACAATAGACAGGTTTCAAATGAAACCTGAACAATGGACAGGTTTCAAATGAAACCTGAACAATGGACAGATTTGAAATGAAACCTGAACAATGGACAGATTTCAAACAGGTTTCAAATGAAACCTGAACAATGGACAG